>CAOKZL010000772.1:0-600000 GCA_948472985.1 Iguana delicatissima
CCTGTTGATTCTGTCCTTGGACACACAAGCTCTACTCTGGGCTTTGTTCCCTTTGTACCCTGCTTGGTTGCATGGATATCTTATTTCTAGAGGTGTCCATGCTAAAAATTAGAATGCAGAGCCAAGGAAAAATTATAATACAAACCATTGGCTCATCACTGCTCATTAGAGTAAAGGGAAGAGAAGAGAAGAGAAGAGAAGAGAAGAGAAGAGAAGAGAAGAGAAGAGAAGAGAAGAGAAGCATTATCCTGATATACTTTCTGGAAATGCCAATAGAGTGACTTCCCAAAACATCTGTGTTCTAAAAACAAGGAGCTCTGAATCATCCCAAAGCCTAATCTGAGTTCAGTGTCCTCAGTAAATCATGCCTAGCTGCTATTGGAAAAAAAAATGTTACATCTTAGAAAGAGGAAACTTAATTAAAAAATATATCTCCTTGGGCTATCACTTGGTCCCACTGGGAGGAGAAAGGAAGCAAACTGTTTATTTATAGAGAAATTCCACAAACACAAAAGAGGGAAAGAAGCCTTTCAAAATAGGACGCATTAGTTAAATTACCATCAGATAGAAAAAGAAACTCAGTATGGGGTAGTGGTGTGAGTGTTGGACTAGGATTCCAAGAGGCCAGGGTCTGAATCCCTTCTCAGCCATGGAAAAGTGCGGGGGAGCTTGGGCAAGTCGCATTCCTTCAACCTAAGAGGAAGACTCCTTTGAATAAGAAAACCCTATGGCAGGGTTGCCATAAGTCATGCCCATATGAAAACCAATGATGTAGACTCGAGTTGATTGACTCAGACTCAAGTCAGACTTAAGTCACTTCAGTGACTCGACTCGGACTTGACTTGTCAATAAATGATGTACTGACTCGACTTGACTCAAGACTTGTATACTTTTAGTGACTGACTTGCTGTCCTTGGTTCGGTAACCTAACACATTCATGCAGAAACCTTACAATTTTGAACCATGTTTCCATCCCTTTTGGCCTACTGGTTACAAGACAATCTATCTCAACCCCAAGGTGTGAGTATATTTCTCAGAGGGGAACAGGAAACAGGTTAGGTAATGGGCTTGAGGTAGGCTTGAGGTCTGCTCAGTAGCCTGTCCCCAATGCTTATCAGAGGAGGTTTCTAAAACTTTCCTAAGAGCAGAAGACAACACTCACCCGCAGAGTTCAAAGCACATTTCTCAGAGGGGAACAGCAAATGTGTTAGGCAACAGGCTTGAGGAAGAAGGCTCCTTCCTTCTAAAGCTTTGAAGCTTCAGTAATGGGGAGCAAGAAGGATCCTATTCCCCACTTCTGAAAAATCTGAGACTTGACTTGAGACTTGGAGTAAAAGACTAAATATCTCACTGATGATGACAGAAAGGGGCTAGTAGAAGGGACAAAACTGGATAAATCACTGGCCATATTGGCTATGGGATTCTGGGAGCTGTGATCCAAAAAAATTAATCTTCTGAGTTCTGAAGAATGTCCTACACAGCTGCTCAGACAAGCAATGGCACACCCTTCTTCTATCTGTACTGTTTCAAAAAGTAGACAATGATCACATGGCTGAATAGTGCCTCCTCTTAGCATCAAAACTTCTTGACTCTAGAAGGCTACTAGGTCAGGGATGAGTCATCTAGCATACCCTTAGTTTTCTTTCTTTTTCTACCTAGAAGAATTACGATTAGTTATTTTTCATGTGCGAGGACTGAAAAATACAGGCAGATAGACTCAATCAAGGAATCTATGGCCCTGATTTTGCACAACCTGAGCAAGGCAATTGATGACTGGGACCCTTGGAGATCTCGCATTCACAGTGCATAAGTCAAAGACAATTAACAAGAGCAACAAAGCACTCAAATCTATTCTTCATAACATTTGCTGTTAGTCAAAAGGACAAGAAGTGAGAGATTAGAACTTGTATATGTTATTGTGCGGGGAGGGCTACAACATCCAGAATTCCCTGGCCAATATGGACACTTGGAGATTCTGGGAGTCCGTAGAGGATGGTAGCTCTGAGGTCAGTGGGTCAGCAAATCAACTTTGAGTTTTAGTTTGAACTGTGAAAGAACTATCCAAGATTCCAAAATTTTGCAGAGGGAAGTGGGTCCTGTTCCTTGAAAAATGCCTTCAAAGTATAAAGTAAAACACACAGCAGATTGAGCAATCCATCTTTATTGCTGAGAGTTGTAGTCCAAAGAGTAACTTCTTCATGCTCTGTTTTGTAGATTGGCTATGTCAACAAGGGCTCCTTCCCTCTCATGCACTTCCCCAAGAATATGTTGTGGTGCCTACACAATCAAGGGAACCTCTGAAGTTCTCCCTTGTTGGTTGGGAGCAAGGTAGTATTGCATACAAAGATCCTGAAGGTGCAGACAGGTTAAGCTCACAGCCAGCCTCATCCATACCATCAAAGCCTTCTCTTTTGAGGTAGCAAGACTGTCCAACTCACTATAGCACCATACAACAAGAGGGTCAATTTTGCCTCTGGCCTATTGGTTTTTAACACATGCATAAGATCCCCTTAGAAATAACTGGGCATCTTTGTCCAACAGTGGCGGAGCTTGCAGTGTGTGGAGGGGTGGTGGGAGGGGGCAGGGCTATGGTGTGTGGGGAGGGGCTGCAGTGCGCGGTAGTGTGCCCAGGGCACACGGGGGCATGGCTACAGGCCGGGATGCCCCAAAAACATTGCCACTCGGGGCGAATCTTCCCCGCCCCCACATCCCTACACGACTGTTGTCCAATCCAGAACATCTGGACTCAGTTCACGTTTAAAGAAGCAGAGTTGCTCCTGTGATACCATCCACCTGGAAATGTATGGAAATGTTTGTATTAATTTGTGCATCCAGTTTGCATGTTCAAGTGTGCCGTTAGTTGTACAAGATGGTTGTTCAACAAAAGGGTTGAATAGCACAATTAGCACATAACTCCATATAGGAAGATTCATGCTATGCAACCCTGATGAAGAATCTCAGCCAGTGTGTTCTCTTTCTGGCCTTCCCACTCGTGCCCCCCTCCCCAGCACATTTATGCCCAGTTTTTTCAAATTTGGCCTTAGTTTTATCCCCTTCATTTTCTAAGAATTTGCTTAATGTCGCTTCAGAGATCCGGGCTCTTCTTAGAATGCTTAAAAACCTTTGTCTTGGAAGTGTATAGTGTCATTTTTGCTATATAGGTATGAAGCCTTTAACCTGAACATAAGATTTATAGAGACAGACATTTTGACCTCTCTTGTAAATAAATTTTGGATGATCTGTGCAAGCATTTGGAAGTGGATCATTCTGTGCATTTGAATGATTTAGTACTTTTCTGAGTCTTTAACTGGGCTGTCTTGAAGAGAGGGCCTTTCAAACTAAAAGTGATGCAATCATATTTCTATTTACATTGCACTTCTTCTGTTCCAGGCTCTTGTCTAATTACAGTAATTGTTCAGCTTTTGGAAAAAGAGGAGACTTTTGGGAAATTGTGCCAAGAGTCCTGAAATTTATTATAACTGGCATTTCAGTGCAGTACTCCAGTTCCACACTTTGGCTTGATCCCAAGCTGTTTCCACACATAACTTGCACGTTGTTAAGACTTGGCAGTCCAATGACAAGCCACTTTGGTGGTATCTGCAGTTTAAGGAGAGGCATTTTGAATGCTCAACCAGAGAGCTTTTAGGGCTCACTAAACTATAAACCCCAGAATTCCACAGCATGTTGCCATGGCAGTTAAAGTGGAATACAACACTATAACAGCATAATACGATAAGGATATTGGCTATATAACACTTAGATATATCTTGATAACTATGTCTCCCTGTGCTATCCTCCAAAAAGCCACCTTTTAAGTGAATCAGCCCCTGCCCCCACATAGCAAGTTCTGTGTCAGCAGACAGCAGGTGAATCAATAAAAATACGTCCAGCTATTTTCTTGTAGCTGGACCCACCACAACAGACATTCCCAGGGATCCGCAGCCACTGAGCAGCAGACTGGCCCAAAACAAAGACAAAACTGAATGAGCCTATAAACTAAGAAATATGGGTATAGATACAGGATAATATTTACATAAATATAATTAATAATTACAGAAATTTTGCAATTATTAATTATATTTTTGTAAATATTACCCTATATGTATATCTATATTCCTTAGTTTATAGGCTCTTTCACAAGGACTTCCCAGGCATTTATGGCAGACCCCTGCAGATGATGCCCTTGCAAGGAAAAAGATGGACACTTTCCACCCCAACTCTCCAAGGACATGGAAATAGTCATGTCAGAAGAGTCTGCATCACTTAAAATTGGTTTGGAGGGTTTTACTTTTAAATAATTTCTATTAGAAAAAACAACATAAAACATAAGATACAGAAAAGAAAAAAATCCAAATTATACATACATAAAACAATAGTCAAGACAATAACTAAGCTAAATCATTAAACTAAACAATGCTATCTAACACAAATCAAAAAGGAGGTTCCCACCCCTGGAGCATACAGCTTTTAGTAGAGTAATAGTAACACTTTTAAAGGTAATCTAATATATATTGTTGGTTCTTAATGTTTAATGTTAAAAATTTAAACTAAAGAATCAATCATGTAAGAGCAATATAACTTCATTCCTAATTAGATTAATTACTATTATGGACTGCACCATCTACAAAAGAAATACAAGATTACATGTCTAATGTAACGTAATACAAAATCTTAAATTTAGTGTATAGGGCGTAACTTCCTTTCTCAGTGTTACCACATTCATATAGATCCTCATATACTTCATGTTTCCATATCTTGATCAACATAGATTAAAAAACAGATTTTTTCCCCTTAAATCCTTAAATCTTTTCATAATTCTAAGTACAGCTCTCATTATTGTTAGATTATGCATAGTCATTTTTCCTTTATAATAATATGAACAAAAATCTCAATAAACATTAATAGTATCATTGTTTGCCAATAGTTCTTATTGGTGTTCCCTTATTCATGTGATTTCTTCTCATATTTTAGAAAAATCACCTTACTGAGAACCTTATTAACAGGTCATGCATGGAGGGTATTTTTATTGTTGTACAAGAAGAATTATTACCTCCACAGTGACCCAAAAAAGTGGGTTATAATAGAATATAGCTGGATTTGTGCTACTGTAATTCACTAATAGGATGCTAGCCAATGTCTGCAAATTTATATGCCCCGACGGAGCACTTGAAAGCAGGATGGGAGATATCTACAAAGGCCAG
This sequence comes from Iguana delicatissima, assembly GCA_948472985.1. Lineage (NCBI taxonomy): Eukaryota > Metazoa > Chordata > Lepidosauria > Squamata > Iguanidae > Iguana > Iguana delicatissima. The sequence goes on from CAOKZL010000772.1 coordinate 5,202, forward strand.
GATGGGGTACCAATCCCTTTCCTTGGCTATCATTTGTCCCCAATGCTGTTTAAGACCCTTTAATTAGGAGCTTAAGAAACTGGCTTATATGATATCAAACTATAAATCCATCTAGCTCACTAATGTCTGCACTGTCATCAATTACCTATGATTTCATAGTCTTTCCCAGTCCAACCTATAAACAGTAGGGAGTAAACATGGAACTTTCATCATACAAAAGATGTTGCCTACCACTAAGTCACTCCCAATGATACTTTGAGATTGGTAATAATTCCCAGATAGCTAAAATAAAGGAGTTTCAGGAATCAAGTACAAGTTAGGGAAGGACACACACACATGCATCTACATGTGGCAGCGGACTTATACCAGACACAAAGATGTTTCAATACTGTGTCCATTCTCCTGCCCCCATCACAGCTTCAAAAATATTCCCAGGTCACTTATATGCTCTTCAATAAAATGAAGCAATGAAGTACCTCAGTTTACATTCAGCGAGCAACATTTGATTCCAGAGCAGAATTAGGGGATAACAACTTGCCCCAGTGATTGATATTTGTTATCTGACTTTTGATTAGCTTGCAGCTACGAGTTGCTCAACAAGATGCAAAAGATTCAATTTAATAAAGGAAGTCTCAAAATAGCTGAGCTTTCCTGTCAGGGTGTGTACCATTTCCTTAGACATCATATTTCTGTTGAAGGAGCGAGACAAAAGTGGAAGCAGGGAAGGCTCTGCTCAAAGCAGCAGTGGTCACAGTCAAAAACATGCTCAGCAGATTTTATATGAGATTAAACAGAGCTTCAGGAAGTCCGGTGTGCCTCCTTACATTGCAGACTTATGCTAACTTAGTTTGCCTGAAACAAGCTAGAGAACTGTGGGAACAGTGGCTTATCAATACTGAGCAGTGTGCTGTCTGGTCTGATTGTTTCCACTAGGAGTACAAGTGGCTAATCAAAGCATATTTTATTGTTTTTGCAACTACAGCTACCACTCTGGTTTGTTTCTTTCCTAACAAACCAGAGAAGGAATCCATAGTTCATTTTAGATTTCTGGGCAGATTTGATCTGTGGATTTCACAAATGGAGCTTTGCCCCATTCTTTGTTTAGCAGCTCCCACTGCATATGGGAATGATCAGGCAGCATAGATTAGCATGTTGCTCATTCATATTGAACCAGGATTCTCTGGCTTACCATGTTCAGTTGTGACCAAATCTCATTGAGCAGGACATGTCTTTTAGGATGGTATACAAGCCACTTTCTTCAGTGGCCAAAGTATCACTTAACTCTTGTCTTCTGGTTCAAGTTATCCAGCAATCAAAAGGATTTTACCCTGCTTTGAGAGAGGTGAGGCCCTTGATTAAATAGAAAATAGAAAAATGGCCCTCCAGCCACCTCATATAGGTACCTGTTACTTATTACCATGCAATGAAAACAGCTTCAATAGCTTGGAAAGTAAATAACTGCAAGTTGTGTCCAGAGACTAGGACATGAACCAATGGATTCTGATTATAAGAAAAAAGATTCTATCTAAACATTAGAAAGAACTTTCTCACATGAAGAGCTGTTTGACATGGAATAGATTGCCTTGGAGGGTGATGACATCTCCTTCTTTGGAGATGCTACTCATCTCAGGAGTGCTTAGATGCTACTCATCTCAGGAGCGCTTTTATTGTGTATTGTGAGGTAGGACTGGATGGTCCTTGAGGTCACTTCCAGCTCTATGATGTTAACTTTCAAGCTCTAACTGAAACCATAGTTCTACACCACAGATTTGTTGGTGTATAAACAGATCCAGTATGTATCCTATCTTCTGCATTCATTAGGAATAAAACATAAACCACATGAATGTTCCAGCTTGATCAGAAAGTGCGCTGCTTACATATGCATGTATGAACTACAGGAGCTGGGAAAGGGTTATGTTTTTTCTGACTACAGCTCTCAGGATAACCAGCGTGACCACTATTCTGGAAGTGGTAGTCCAAAAAATACTCCCATGTTTTGAATGTTTTACCCTAGACCGAATGACTACTTGTTGACCTTGATTCTGATATACTATGTTACAGATAAGTTACTCTAAATCTAAGCTTGCTCTTTCTTTGAGTTGAGACTATTGAAGACAATGTAATTTTCTCTCTGGCTTTAGGATAAAGGCATTGTTTTTCCACCCCCGTCTTTTCCTTTCCAATTAATACCCATTACTGACGTGACTGCACTGTTAGTCACACTCCTATCATACTTGGTTGTTTATCTTCATCTCATCCTGTTTCATTCTATCCCAAAAGACTTCCGTTCTTTCTACAAAGCCCTCTAGATGTGTCATTCTGACCTCCCTTATGAAAAATGACATCAATCACAAGGGTGGAATCTTTATCTCAAGGCAAACATTTAAACAAACAAACAAACAAACAAACAGAGCCATGGCAACAAAATATACTGGTATATCAAAGAAATGTAGAGAGAGCCCAGCCCAGGGTTGCAAGCTCAAGTTGGTCCTAGAACCAAAGACCAAAGCAAAACCACATAGCTGGCACATTTAAGTGTCTTTTGCAAATGTTGTCCAATCACTGCAATTTCTTCAGTCCAGTGCAAACTGGACTATAACCACGGTTAGTCTTGTGGATAGTGCTAAGAGGGAGCTCTCGTTCAAAATGTCGATAGGGGACAAGTTGGAAAAACCTGCCATAGGACCATCAGCCAAAACAAACCTGCTGTTTTAGATATGTTGTTTTAGATATTTACACCATCATAAACTGGCCTATGACCATGTTTTATAATGCTTGTACTCTCAGGAGGGGAGCAGAGACATCACTACATCTCTGGGACCATTGCACAAATGGAGACAGCAGCATGGCTGTTGCACCACGGGTTCCATAATGCAATAGGCATCAGAATGCTATGCAACCCATTGTGCAATGGGCATTGGGACTCTCTCCACAATAGAAACTACCATTCCACAATAGGACACCATACAGGACTCCTGTGCATTATCAAAACTCACTAGAAGAGTTGTGTGTCCTGTTAGGGATGTAGCTACAATATAGTCTATGATGCAGGGTCTTGGCCCAAGACTACAACTCTACCTGAACTGTTGGTTATAGTTCTCCAGAACATAGAATGGGGGGGGGGTACAAGTGTAGAATGTACAAAAATCAAGCAGACTCAAACAGAAACCAGTTGGCAGAAATGTAAGCTAACTAGTTAAATTCAATTATCAGTTAAGTTGGAAATTTCTTAATGAAAATGGTCAACCTAATTATTTACATTTAAACTAAAGTGATTGAATTAAGTTAGAATTTCAAATATTGAGTTGATTATCAGTGTGGGGTAATAGTTTGAGTACTGAATTATGACCATGGAGACCAGGATTTGATTCCCCACTCGGTCATAGAAACCTACTGGGTGATACACTCTCAGCTCCAGAAACCCCCATGAAAGGTATGTTTTAGGGTTGCCCTAAGTCAGAAACAACTTGAAGGCACAAAACAAGCAACAATTCATTAAAAAAGAGACAGTAGTAAAGAGCCAAATCTTTTTATCAAAATTTAGTTAATTGCAAGGTTAAAAGATTTTAAACCAACAAGTAATAAGGGCAGTTTGGACAGCAATGGTGGTAGTCTTTGCATCTAGGTGGTCTTCCTGTGTTCTACTACATAACACTCCATAGCAGATCCCCCTCTGTTCTAGGAAACTGCATTTTGACGACTGCAACCCTAGAAAGCTTGCTGCAGTGCACCTGGGAATCAGTAGTAATTATGAATGGCATTTTTCAGCTTCATTCTGAAAAGACCTTTAGCACAGGAAATTAACTTAAACTAATGTGCTAATTTAACATAAAGTTAATACTTAAAATTTTCAGTTGAGATCCTGTGACAGGAGATGTAGCTATGGTGACACAGATATGTCTTACTGCTCCATCTCCTGATGCTACTCCCTAAAACCTAACTTTTGAGCTGCTCAGCTTTTCTGCAATCCCCCCCCCACAACATGGGCCATTTCTGCACTAGCCATTATAATGCTATGATTCCACTTTCAACATCCTATGGAATCCTGGGGTTTGCAGTTTAACTGCAAACCCCAGGATTCCATAGGATGTTGAAAGTGGAATCTAGCACTATAACAGGCTAGTGCGGAAATGGCCATGGTTTTTTCCAAGTTTCTGAAGGCCCCCTAGACCCCCAAGTGGATTCATTATGTTACTAACTTGGAAGTCAACAGCTGCCACTGGTATGAACACTCTCTTCATCTCCCCAGGGCTGAGTTCTGAGGATGACTGTCTAATTCATCTGGATAGGAACACAGAGTGACTGTAGGTCTAGACTGGACGGAGCTTAGAAAAAAAAATTATTTGAAGTGTTTTCACTTCAACTGCCAGATTATGTGCTGGCCATTTCTGGCTGGAGGATTTTGGGAATTCCAATCCAAACATGTAGCAGTTGACATCCTGTTAGTGAGTCATGATAGTGCAAGTCCAACTTCTACTATTACAAATGCTACCATCCCCCGCTCTTTATTTTTGGTCATTGCAGAGATTGGAATTTTTTACAGACCAAACAATGACCAAAATTTCCTCAAAGTCACCTTTTAAGTGATGCAGCCTCCACCACAGCATGGCCGTTTCCACATCCCTGGAGCCAGGGTCAGCAAAGGTGCTTCCAGCTGTTTTCCTGGACATCGTAGGATCAAAGAGTAAAAGGGCACCATAAGGGCCATCCAACCCAACCTTCTGCCATGCAGGAATATACAGCTAAAATACTCCTGATAGATGGCCGCCCAGCCTCTGTTTAAAGACCTCCAAAGAAATGGAAATGGCTGCAGGGTGTGTGTGTTTCTGTGTCACTTAAAAGGCAGGATTTGTGGGACAGCACCAGAAGATGTGGCTATGGAGATATAGCAATATGCCAGACATGCATCTCCCAGTGGAAGATTCTTGTCAATGTTTCTAAGCTCTAAAGTGTGCCTCCTAACCAGATTTGCTTCTTTTATTACTAAGCCTTGTGGGTCTCTCATGCTAGTGATCTCCTGGTGAGATATGGGCACATACCAACTGAAGCTGTTCATTGTAGCAAATCTAGACTGCAGTGCCCATGACATGGCCCTCAGTGTGCCACAGTGCCAGCAATGTGGTATAATCTCACATACCTAGAACAGACAATGTCTCTTCCACACTGCCACCACCCCCTTTTTATGGTGCTTCCAGTACCCATCTGCCATCTGAAATAAGAGGTTTGAAAACAGGGCCTTTCTGGTCATTCTGCAGTCCCCCTCTTGGAGCCTGGATATCTTAAGGATAGTTTTCTCCCACATGTTTCTCGTCCTGTGCTCCAGTTTCAAGCCTTGCTGGACTGCTGAGCTATCCAATGCAAGAAGCAATGCCTCTCCGGGAGTGGTACCCATCCTGAGCAACAACCTACCAAGAGGAATTAGTCATCCTCCAGCCTTGCATTCTTTCAGCTGTCTCACTAAACAGCCTTTGCAATGGACTTTTGCTGAATGTTTTTAGTTTGATATAATGCATGTTTCCCCCATAAGATTTAGATGGCTCTGTTATAGTGGTTTTACACCGTGGCTTTTCCACACTAGACTGTTATAGTGCTATTATTCCACTTTCAACAACCACTGGAATCCTGATCAGCCCCTCCCTAAACTGCAAACCCCAGGATTCCATAGGATGTTGAAAGTGGAATAATAGCACTATAACAGTCTAGTCTGGAAATGGTCTGTGTTTAAAGTGTATGAGATTTGGAAAACCTTTCTCTACATGACTGAATATCATCTTTTTAATATGTTTATTTTGTGAGCCACTTTGAGGCCATCTGGTGGGCAAAACCAGGCTATTATTGCTACCACCACTACTACTGCTGCTGCTATTATCATCATCATCATCATCATTATTTTCATTCCTCAGGGAGATTTTTTTGGCACCAGCTTTGTTTTCCTTCAGTGCCAGATGAAAACTATTTCCTTTTCATTTTCCCAAGCCTTTTAAGCTTTATATGATGCTGGAACTTTATTGTAACTTTATTTTTGATATATATCATCACTGAACATTTTATTTCATTTTATTGTTTTATACTTTACAAGCAGCTCCATGAGCTTTGCCCAAAGAGCAGCTATTAAATTCCCTACATAAATGCCACCTCCAACTCAAAATAAATGGAAGAATGATATAAAAATTCAAATGTGGGTTGGAAAACTGCAAACAAATCTCCTAATTTCATGGGAAAACTACCAAAGCTGTGCTATCAATAGCAAACAGGTTACATTCTACTATAACAAGCTTTATTGGCCTCCTATCGCATAGACTGGTAACATAAGGTAACATCTTGCAGGAATTATTTGGAATTTAGAATTGCCTATAAAAGAAGGTTTGGCAAATGTTAGGCGTTGCTGCATCAGGAATTCCATGTCAAGCATCATCTTGGCTGGGCTTTTAACAGCTAAACAACACCCAATAGGCTCATAACTAGGCAGGGCAAGTTATTACATACTGCTACAGTCATTCTATCAGATGATACACAAAAACAACTTCATTTTGTAAACATGATATACAGGTGAAAGGCTACTGCTGTTTTTTTACCTATGGGTTTTAATAATGTGTAAGCCACTCTGAGCCCTGTTATTGGGGAAAAAGCCAGGATATAAATGAACAAAATAAATAAATACATTTCAGGCATCTTTGCAACAGCATGGTTGCCTCTTCCTTCTCCAGCAAGGAAGTAGCTCTTTGCTGCGTGTGGGAGAGCGAGCAATGAACTGTGCTCAGTTTTTCTAGCTAACTTCAATGAGTGGTGAGGTGCTACTATTCTCTTGCATGAAATGCAAAGCTGGAAGGGCAAACACCAGGCATATCTGCTTGCAGAGGTTTGAAAGCTCATGGTTGTGACAGTCATACTGAGGTTTCTTTACTCATGTTGCCTCATTAAGAGGTAAACCAAGAACTCCTGATTAAGTGTTAAGAAAGCAAACCACAAGCCGATAAAAGGGTACACAGATCTTTCGAAAGAACATTTAACAAGGGGGAATTTCTGATCAGTCTGAAAAGCATTTCACCACATAATTGATTTATAGGCCAGCAAGAGACCAGAATGCATAAGCATGCAAACTATCCAGGAAACCTGGCAAAATGCTTATTGCTATTCTGAGCAGAACAACAACAAAGACGACCTGGAAGTGTCACCATGAGGTAAGCATAGTCGGGCCATTGTTTTTATTACAATGGATTGTTAACCGGATGCAGGAATCACAAAGCCTTGTTCAGAAGGTCAGGGGAGGAAAATATATATCCTTGTATAATACAGTGTTCTGTTCAACTGTGTTTGGCCCTCTCAATCAAAATCAGAATGACATAATCAGGTTAATGAATTTTTAAAGCAGCAGAGAATCAGCCAGTTGAATGTCAATATAAAGCAGTTGGCAATGTTAAAAGTTGGGGAAACACTGCATTTTAATTGCTTTACATTTCATCTTGTATTATAACAAGGTGAACTGGACCTTAACAAAAAAACCAACTGAGGGCACTGAGGCAATGTACCTCAGTACTGGAAAGAAAGATTATGCTACAACACTGAAAATTAATCCATAACCCAGGCACAGAGAAAAGATATGCTGGAATGATTTGCTGCAGAAAGGTGGGGTAGAGATTCTTGTAATATATCATGCTAGAAATATGTATGAAAAGATTTGGTAAAAATTGACTGAAACAGTCACTAAAAAGATCTTGGAGTTGTTACCTTTTTGGACTACAATTCCCAGAATCTCCCAACATGTCAGGAATAAGAGAATGATGGTAAGAGAATCCTTGTTGGTAACAGACTGAAAGAGGTATTGATGTCCCACTACTATTCTTTCTCTTTTCACTATCTCCTACTCACTGTTTGATGGAAGGTGTGTAGAGAGTTTTCCCCTGTATCCGTCTCCTGTGCTCATCACCTTCAGTTTGAGTGATATTCAGTGGGTGCATTTGTCAACTTTTGGGCTAGTGTGTGAAGGGTGTTTTGGGACAGTTTGGCTCCTATATAGAGAGAACCTGCAGATTTATTTTAAATTGTAAATATTATGCATTGCACTCACATAAAATTAATAACATCTCATACAGAATGTAGGACTGTTACTTTAATATCATCACCATTTTTCTCCTGTATGATTTTTAACATCTTCACCTGATGAAGAAGCCAGTGAGCTTCAAAAGCTTGCATAATGTATTATTTTATGCTTTGGAGTAGGCCCAATAAGAGTGTCAGTGGACTTTCAATTTTGTTGTATTAGAATACACATAGCAATCACTATGGAAAGGTTAAGTCTGAGGTAAGCCCCCTAACCTGGAGCTGTCTAACTTTGTATTAAAATTAGACTGTTTTATATACAACCACTTTTATCAACAAACAAATATGCCTACTATCGTTGCATCTGATTTGATCCTTTGTCACAACTAACATAACATTTTAATTCATGGGAATTAAATCACTGGCCCTTTACAAACAGTAAAGAAATATAAAAGAAAAGGCTCATTGGTAAATGAAAAACATTTGCTCCTTAGCTTTACATTTGACAATGGGGAAAACATTTATTTTGTCTCTCTTCTCCATTGTATATTCTGGACTGAGACAGAAGACTGGCCAAAAAGATGTTCCTTCTTGCAGCATTCAAGTGTCTGCATCATCACTACACATTTCAAAGCCTTTGTTTGAGACTTTGATAGATTTTTGAAACACATTCAAGTAAAAGTACTAGAAATGTATGTACAATGTGAGCTTGAATTATGGCATTTGCTTGGAACACTGAATGTATAATCGAAACAGACACCTTTCAAGGGACACTGAAACTAGTACTAATACTAATACTAGTATTTATTTCTCACCTGCCTCTTTCCATGGATCAAGGCAGGGAACAACAACAGATTAACATGTAATATATATCAGTTAAAAACAGAACATCAATTAAAAACAATAGTTAGAATGCACGCTATCATCTTAAAAGAACAAATAATACAAATACCAAAAAACAGTCAATACTGACTGCCATGTTTTGAACCAAATAGAAGTTTCCAAACTAGAATAGAGGTAGCCCAATGTACAGCACCTTGAAGAAGTCCAGCCTTGAGGTTACCAGTGTGTGCACTACCACCTTTAGGTCCTCTGAAGCTAAGCATAGAGATACTTGCTCCCAGAGTGGTGACCACCTGTCTTTCCCCTCAAATGTATATTTGAGGAAATGCATGATACAACATCATGATATGACGTCTCTCCAACTGCTCTCTATATTGTTGATTGGAATGCACAGGGAGTGACATCACATTCTTTCTGTGAAGTGTAGCACCCTGGAACACAGCCATTTTTGAAAAGAAGACACACCAGCAGAGCAGAGGTAGAGAATATTTGATCCACTAGATGCTCTGGGATATAACTCTCACAGTTCTTTGCCATTGGCAGCAAGGTTGGAGGTGAAAAGAGCTGTTGACCAACATATATGGTGGACCACCATTTCTCCATTCCTGTATAGGGTGAAGCATGGTTGTTTCTCTAAAAGGTGTCCCCATTCCCTATGCACGGAAGGAGAGATGATGGCGCGGGGAGTAAAAGAAATTGCAGAGACAGCAAGAGTGTGAATAAAAATGACTGGCCAGGGAGGACAGAGCTGGAGCAAATGTCAGCTTTGCATCCCTAGAGAGCCTTTATCCAGCTGCTGTTCCCAGCCAGCGAATGACAGAGACCAAGACCTGCAGCTACAGAGTCCAGCTCTGAATAGTGTGAAAGCAGACAGGTCTGAAAGAAAAAAAGAAAGCTCTTAATTACTCACCTGTGTACAACTAGCTAACAGGGCTCCATCACCCTTTTTGTTTACAACTTTCCTACAATTCTATACTCACCCAAATGGGAATAAACACTACTGCACTCAATAGGACTTAGTTTTCAGCAGACATGCATAGCATTGTATTGTAAATTGCATTATTATTGTTGTTCTTGTTGAAGATGATAATGATTATGATATTGTTATTGTTGTTGTTGTTGTTATTGTCACCACCTGAGATTCAAGGCAGTTTACGGTAATTTAAAAAAGGTCCAGTGAAAACATTAATTGACAAAAGCTAAAAAGAATTAAATATTAGTCGTATTAAAAACATGATAAAGACAGCTAAAAATATTTAAATCATAGTTTTCAATAAAATATTTTTAAAAACTTGGCATACCACTTTACACGCACACTACAGCTCCATAATTAAAATTCAGAGGCCTGCCTTAAAAAAAATATCTTCACCTGCCAGTGGAAGGAGAAGGGGGAGCAGGCCAGTTGGACCTTCTGTGAAAGGGTGTTCCACAGCCTGGGAGAGCTACAGAGTAGGCTATCTCCTGAGTCCATACCAACCACATCTACCAAGGTGGTGGAACTGAAAGAAAGCCCTCCCCTGCAGATCCTAATGCTTGTGCTGACTTATAAAGTATAAGGACATATAGTTTTTCAGATGATAGTCTGGACCCAAGCTGTTGTAGGGCTTTAAAGATACAAACCAGCACTTTGACTTCTGCCCAAAAACAGACTGTTAGTTCTTTCAACAGGGAAGTCACCTGACTCCTAAACAGCTTGGTTGCAGCACTTTGGACTTGCTGAAGTTTTGGAAAAGCTTCCAAAGGCAGCTCCGTACATAGGGCATTACAGTAGTCCAAATAGAATGTAATCAAGGCATGTGCTGCTGTAGCCTGATCTCACTTCTCAAGGAGGAATAGGTGCAGCTGGCACACTAATTTTAACTGTGCAGATGCACTCCCCACCATAGCCAAAACCTGGGCATCCAGGCTCAGATCTGAGTCCAGAATACTCAAGCTGCGAACCTGAGATTTCAGGGGAAGTGTAACTCCATTCAGCATAGGCCAAATCCCTATTTCCTGAACTGCCTTCTGACTGACCAAAAACATCTCTGTCTTGTCTGGATTAAGTTTTATTTACCTTTATCCAACCTATTACTGACAGAAGACATCAGTTGAGTTCACAAACAGTTTCCTTGGCACTGGCTGGAACGGTGTGTCATCAGCATATCAATTACACTGAACCTCAAAACTCTGGATGACGTCTCCCAGTGGTTTTATATAAATATTAAACAGCACAGCACAGAATCGAACCCTAAGGGCCATCAAAGGATAGTGGTCAGGGTTTTGAATGGGCATCCCTAGGACCAACTTCTGATTCTGCCCCTCCAAGAAAGACCAGAGCCACGGTAAAACAGGGTCCTTAAGCCCCATCTCACAGACACGAACCAGAACGATACCATAGTTTATGGTAAGAAAAGCCACTGAGAGGTCCAGCAGAACTAAAAGTAATACACTCCCCCGCATGTGTAGGTCATCTACCAAGGCAACCAAAGCTGCCTGTGTCCCATAGCCAGGCCTGAAACCAGACTGAAATGAATCTAGATAATCCTGAACTCTTGCTCTTTTTCCTTTCTTGCCCATTCTGGTCTTTCTCTATATACTTTTAGAAAATATGGGGCTTTGTCATAGCACACTAGACTGGGAGCTTGGTATTATCTCTCACTCATCCATTCTCACTCATGTTTGGGTGGATGCACTGGGGAACCAAGTTCCTTTAGTTCCCTCAACAAAGAGGTGGTGGCTATTGGGGAAATGGTGTTGTATCTAAATATGCATTACTAGGAGAGGAAGAGAGGACCTGTCCCAGGTTTGCTTTTGGCAAATTGCTTCCATACGTTCAAGACTGAATTCCAGATCATGTCTCCATTTATGAAAGTTAAGACTCATCCAGATTGGGCAAAAATCCCAGGATTTGGCCCAGTTTGTTGCTGTACTCACTGTTTGTTTTTAATCCATACAGTGCACCTCCCATCCTGGTTTTTTTGGGGAGGCTTTTGTGAGTTCAACTACGGTTTTTTGCACCCAGGGCAGGGAAACCTCTGGGAGCTTTTGAGACATCAAGGGATAAATTCCCCACCTAGCTTCGTCTCAGTGTCCTGTGTACAATTGCGTGGTCCTCACTGATGATGACATGGATGAGGGTATGTCCTTTCCAGCTTTCCCCCAGTACATATTCAGGAAGAGGAGGAAATCTTGCTCACACCACACATCCATCACAACAACAAATCCAGTATGTTTGAGACATGACTGGATGTGAGGGAGGGAACAACTTCACCAAATCATTCGCCCCAGGTATAGAATAGCTTGTCAGGATGAGCTCAAAGTTACACCCTGCATTTCAAAACATCACAGTTTTTGCAACCATTAAATATTCCCCTCCCTGGGATACAATACCCATTAGTATGATTATGCTACAATGAAGGACATTTTATTTGGACTATATAGCTTTGCTTTTACGTGGTCGACATATACACAAGATACGGATTTGTAATATATTAAGCAAAATCATCAAATACATATGGCACTTCTTCAGTCATGTCATTTTCTGACCTTGCAAGAGCTTTTCAGATATGAAGTCTGCACATACAGTAACAAGAGTAAATATAAATATAAATAAAAAGGAAGTCCAACAGACCATTTACCTGAGCTTGTTTCATAACATTACGCAACAATATTTTAAAAACTCTACAATTTTTAAACAGTTATAAAACATTAAAAACAATAGCTTAATGAATATCTAGAATTTCTGTTTAGAAAAAGAATGTGCCACAAAATACATGCAAAATGATAGAAGTCAGAGTAATAAAAGCTTCTGAAACATATACAGAAACAAGAGGCATTTTAAAGGAAGCCAGCACTCCTTAATCCACTTGTTTTGAAGAAGTTCCAGTCCACTTCTGCACTAGCCTGTTACAGTGCTATTATTCCACTTTCAACATCCTATGGAATCCTGGGGTTTGCAGTTTAGGGGCCCCTCCCTAAACTGCAAACCCCAGGATTCCACAGGATGTTGAAAGTGGAATAGTAGCAGTTTAACAGGCTAGTGCGGAAGTGGCCCCAGAGGGAATAATGGGACCTTTCCAGAGCAAGTAGCTAGAGGTCTGCAGTTGGCATCAAATTCTTTTGCTTCGTACTGGTCACACAATCACAAGATTTTAAAAAACATATATGTTTGCACAACAGAGCAATGGACACAAGCCTTTACCCCCCACAAACACACATGATGCGTAATTGATCAAATACATATATATGCCAAAGTCCTTCTTTTTAAAAAAGAAGTATTTGGAAGCATTGTGAAACCTGTGCTGATGTACATATGCTGATGGATACCATTGCCCTGGATCACACATTACTTTTAGCTGGGGTGCGGGGAGATGAGTGCATATAGTCCTGACTGGGTGTGTTTATTACATACCCAGAACTTCCAACTAATGATTGTGTGAACTGGCCTTTATGCCCTTGTAGATACAGTGCATGCATTACACCAGGCACAGGAGTGTAACTTTGTTTTGTTCTGTATAAGACAGAGACAATATAAGCAGCACCCTTCAGCTTCATCATTTGTAACAAGAGTTCATCGAGGATAAGCAGCCACGTGCAGTAAGTGCTTATAGTCAAAGAACAGCACATCATGTTTTAGCATCAAGTCTGAACTCTTCCCTTCCTTAACAAAGGGCCCTTTCACATTATACAATTATAGCCCTATGATTCCAGTCTAACTGCCACAACAACATTCTATGGAATTCTGGGGTTTGTAGTTTGGAGAGATACTAGAGCTGCTTGGTTAAGACTTCCAAATGCCACCCCCCCAAAAAAAACCCCTCCAAACTGCACGATTTCAGAGGATGCTACAATTGCAGTTAAAATGAAATAGTGCTATAATTATGTGGAGTGAAAGGTCCCGTAATGTCAGGTTTCAAATTGACAGTAAATAACTGTATAAAGTCACTGATTGTACAGACATGTTAAACAGTTTACATTCATTAGGAACAACAGCACTTTGGTTTATATGATTAGATTTAAACTTTATAAAGAAGAACATCTTTTTCTCTCATCCCACCAAAACTCAGAAGCATGTGAAATAGCCTGCTAATGTGAATATTTCAGTCTAGCTTCTGACTTGTTTACACACTGTATCAGTGGATGAAGTGAGCTGAAAGAGAATCAAAGCAAGGGAGAAAGCTGCCAGGATTTGGACTTCTGCTAAACTTCTCATCCTAGCAGAAACAGCCATTTAGACAACAGCAGGATTAAATATAGGACTTGAATGTTAATGCTGCTTCTGCTTCACAATTTTATATAGAAATACAAGGGTCCATATCCACACGAGAGACTTAAATTAGTTTAATAATCACTCCCTGTCCCAGGGAACTGAAATTTCAGGTTTCTAATGCAGTATTCTCAGTACCCCAAGCTCAGTAAAACTCCCAGGACTCTCTAGGAAAGCCATGCTGGTATAAAATCAAGATAACAGATAATTTAAACCCAAGAATTGTTTGCAGTGGAGAGCTCCCCATAGAGACTTTGGAATGCAACACTACACCCTGTAAGAGTGCCACTCAGGTGGTGAGTCCACTCTGGTTTCTAATCTGAAATTTAAAGGAACAATCCAATGTGCCAACTCCATGTTGGATAACTATTTTAAAGACTGAACTAAAACTCAAAGCAAACCTACCACCTCAATGACATGGAGGTCACCAACTGCTACCGCAGGTAGTTGTGGATTGTTATTTCTACCTAAGGATATTTAGATGGTTTCAGGATCTAATACTGCAACGCTAAGCAAACCTACTCTGAAGAAAGTCCCCCTGAATTCGATAGATTTTATTCCTAGGTGAGTAAAGGGGTGGTAGTTGTAACAAGGTACACAAATCCTTACAATGCATCTCTCATGTGAAAAGACTCTATATAAAACTCACCTTCTTATATATAAGACAACTGAGGTACTTCACTGTCAAAAGATCTCATGGTGGCCATTAGCAAATGCTTTAAACAGCATTCAGAAACTACTTTTTTTTTTTTGCTGGACAACTCTTAGAGTTCCACAGCCAATATGGTCAAGCTCTGAATTAAAATGGGGAGAGGGATCCTCCAATCTATGGCTCTGATGTAGCCCACAGACCCTGCATTTGGCCCACAAGCTTCTTGTATTGGACCATTTCCGCACTAGATTTTTATAGTGCTATTATTCCACTTTCAACATTCCGTGGAATCCTGGGGTTTGTAGTTTAGGAAGGGGCCTTTAATCTCATTAATGGCAAACTGCTTAAAGCCTGGGAGGTCCTTGCATGGAACTGAGTTTTGGTTTGAGGCGTAGGAAGCTGCAGCATGGAACCAAGCTCCCCAAGACCAATTCAGGAAGGATGGATTAACATGGCTTTTCTGCTATTCAAACAGCAAGGCATGTTCTTCTAATGTGCAACTGATTTGATTTTTTTTTTTGCTATACACCAGATACTTTCAGTTCAAGAAAGTTGGCAAAGAAGACTAATTTCAGCACTTAGCTAATCGCCCAGCAATTCTAAAATGTTCTTGTTACTGTTTTCAGGGTCACAACCACATCTTACTATTGTGGGTAGGTCTGTCAAATACAGAGTCCGGAGGTAGCCTGGGGACTTGGAGGGAGAGGAGGAACATAGCCTAGCCAAGACAACTTCACAGCATATTTTACAAGTCTCTAAGTATTAACATACTCAGAAATGAGGTTTTAAGTATGATAGTGACAGCTGTCTCAGAACCTGATATGCCTGTGCTGCAATCCTTTATTAACTTTTACAGAAATAAGCCCCTAGCTGAAGTCAGTAGGGCTTTCTTCTGAGTAGACATGTACACAGTTGCACTGCAAAGCACACTTATAAAGGTGTGAGCTACACCGAGTTCAGCTTCCAAGTAACATGCTTAAGACTGCAGTGCTGGGAGACTTATTCAGCAACACAACAGACACCCTACAGTTCACTAGCAAGCAAATGGTGTGATTTCATTACAATCTTTGTGTTACATATTCTGCATTCAAACACCACAGTAAATCATGGCCAACCATGAAAGAGTAAGTCTAGATGTCTTTACCTTTTCCTGTCCTGGCAGAACCGTGAGGATACTGAAAACTTTTTAATTGAAGTTTAGCTTTTATCTGGAACCAACCTGTGGTGAATCTTAACTATGTTTGTTGGTACAAGCCCGCTTTATAAACCCATGGTTTTAAGCTAATGTGCTCAAACAAACCATAGTTAAGATAAGCCACAGTTTGTCAGGATTTGAGAAATGAAGGTGAAAAGCAAAAGCAAAGTCTTCTAACCTACATTCTTATACCTTCCGTTGGAAGGAGAGAGAGAAGCATGAAAATCTGAAGGTTACTTGGACTCATTCTAATTACAATAAATGATGGTTTACTGTGACACTATAGGGAAGCATGATGTGGCTGGGCTAGAAATATACATCCCAACTTATTTTTTTTAAATACATACAGCCATTGCAATGAGACTGGAATTAGCATTATGGGATATATGAGAATATGTACTGAAATATCAATCTGTATGCACAATAGCTAAGTGCAGGATACCTTATTCCATTTCTAGATAATTTTGATGGACTGGAATGTCAGTGTAAGTATTATGTGTATCTCTGCTTTCTCTCTGTCTTTCCAGGTCTCCACTTTTAGACCTGAATTAATTTAGAACTTCAATATGAAAATACAATCAGAAAAGATGCAAACACCACTCCCTACAATGTTTATAACATTTAAACACAAGCATTCTATTTTCTCTTGTTGTAAGGGTTTAAGTGTTGGACTAGGACTCTGGAAACCAGGATCTGAATTCCCACTTGGCTGTGGAAACTCCCTGGCTGATCTTGGGCAAGTCATACTCTCTCAGTCACAGAGGAAGACAATGGCAACCCCACTCCCTGGCAAGTCTTGCCAACAAAACCACACGATAGGCTTGCCTTAGGGACACCATAAGTCAGAAATGACTTAACTGGTAGCCCCAATTAATCAACTGATAAACAAAATTGATGTAAATCTAATTGATCCTATGGCTTTAACTAACTGGTGCTACCAATTAATTGCAGGCCTATGTGTATATGCCACCAGAGAATCACAAAGTGCCTTCATGATAGGAAGATCAGAAGCTTACTTTTGCAGGTTTATAGTTTCATGACTACGACTCACACAGACATATAAATGTACATTGGGAAGCACTAACATATACAAAAACAGGGGGCAAAATGAGAAGCTTGCACTACAGCCTTTTGTCAGAACAGAATCTCTAACATGCCTGATCTGATCATGCCTAAGAATCACAAAGATGGAGACAGAGCCAGTGACATTTGAGCATGATGTGCAGATGCATGGTTTTAATCTGGAAGCCTTGAGACCAAGGCTTCTTTTACCAACAGTGGCAGCAGATATTCTATGCACATAAGAAGCTCTTTCAGAGTCCACAGCCAGCAGTGAGGAAGCAGCTCTTATCCATGAAGGACTACTGGATTGCCAAAATGAGGCTTCAAGAACAGGGCAATCTGACCTGTGGAACCTACAGTCACCCATAACTGGAATAAAAAATGAGACAGAAGACACTTACCCCCTTGAAGGATTACAAAGCAGAATGGAATGGATTAGTGTTGCTATAGCAACCATGCAGTCATCTACTTAACATCAGTTACTTCCATTATATAATTTGAAATATGCTGACCTTTTTTTTTTTAACTAGCCCATTCTTTTTTAAGATAGACATGACCCATTTGAGTTCACCAATACAAAGTAAAAACCACAGAGGGCCCACAGTGCCACGGCAAAATTAAGAACAAACATCAAACTGGAAGAAAAACAAGGGAAATGGATACAAAAATATCCATATACACTTAGTTCAAAAATGTCCATGTGGAAAACCTTGTGTCAAAAAGGATGAAGAAAATAAAAAAAAAACTTTAAAGGCATATTCAGGCTAGCAGTTATGTACAAGGCATTTGACAGAGACAAGTTTCTGTCAAAGAACTGAGCAATGGATATTATTCTGCCTTCATCTGTTCCCTGACATCCAAAGGTAGGGTTTCAAACAAGGCATCTTCCACCACCAGGCCACTCTTTTTCAGAGATCTGCATTCACCCAGTTCATGGGGGAGAACTTCCAGATGGTTTCCTTTTATGTCCAAGTAGGATAACAACACCAGATTTCCAATTTTAGGAGAGAGAACAGACAAACTGTTTTTCCCAATCTTCAGCGTCTTGAGTTTTTTGCAGAAGTATAGCTCATCTGGTACACTTTCCACTTTGTTGCAAGTGATCGAAAAGTACTGTAAGCTTTGGAGCACCCCAATTTCGGGAGGAATGAATCGGATGTCATTGTATGACAAGTCTAAGTATCTGATTTTGTTGCATAGGAAAAGGTGGGATGGGAGAACCTCTATCTTGTTGTGACTAAAAGAAAGCCGTTCCAGACTAGTGAGCTTCTTTATGTGTTCTGGAATGTAGGTTATACTGTTGTGCCACAGCTTTAAGGTTGTAAGTTTCCTAAGGTGTTGAAAGCTAACAATCTCCTCTATGGATTTAAGATTGTTTTCCTTCAAGTCTAATTCCTGGAGGCTGACAAGACTGAAAACAGCATGGGGAATACGCTCCAAGTCACAGTGCACTAACTCTAATTCGGTCAGGTTGACCATTTTCTTCAGGTTGTTGAGCATCACCAGTTTTGTACCATCATTGTGAATGCACATTTTTTGAAGGTGACTTGAAACATCAACCGCAGACTGTGGAATTTTGGACAAATTGCTTTTAATATACAGAACTTTAAGGTTCTTAAGTTCTCGAAAAGACTCCAAAGTTATATTTTTAGAAATGTCATGGCACAAAGAACCAATTAAGCTCAGCTCTTCCAGATTTCGGAGTCCATACATCCAAGGTGGCAGCTCTCTGAAATCATCAAATTTGACATTCAAGACTTTCAGATTTTCTTTCAGAAATGCCAACGCTGCACTGTGGATCTTTGCAGAACACTGATACAATGAGAGCTCCTGGAGGTTATCCAGTTGCACAATGGTGGCTGGTATCATGACATTGTTAATGATTTCAAGTTTCAGTGACTGAAGCTCAGTAATTTCAAAAACTGTGTCAGGAAGTCCAGACAGCATAAACAGTTGCAGCTCCAAACGATTATGGGAATTCATCTGCAGCCTTTGCCTCAGTTTATCTGCAGTCCACTCATTGTTTAGATTAAGCTGCTTTAGTTTGTTTTCACTGACCTCTGAAAGAAACACAGCAAACCTTTTGGAATAAAGAGGGTCATACTGGTCTATCATATGAAGCATGAAAGCAAAGTCATTTCTGACATCTGGGATGTCATCAATCCCTGTCTCCTGTCGGACATACTCAAAAGAGTATTCCTTTAGCGAGCGGTAAAACAACCAATACAAAGTATAAAGGCATGTGAGTCCATAGATACTTACAAAGCACAAGTAACAGAAGGAAAGTTTTGAGAACAAATGTGCCATAGTGTGATTGCAAGAAAAGTGCTTGTATCCTGTCATGTCTTGAATGTCAACATTGCAGTCTACTGTAAACTGAACTTTTGAAACAAGTGCACTATTATAGGCAATAATGATAAGAAACTTAATAACCTTCAGCACAGTTTGACGAACATACATAGCATACAGCAGATCACCTTCTTCAACATGGAGTCGGAACTTTTTTACCTTCTCAAACAATGCTTTGGCCTGTTCTCCTTCTTTCTTATCCAGTGCTCCTGGTGTCCCTTTATCCACGACAAACTTCTCAGGTATAGATCTCAAAGACTGAGTTTTTACCAGAGTTCCTTCTGGACTGGGCTGGATAGTATTTGATTTGCTGATATTGTTCTTTCTATTGTCTTTCTCTTCAGAGTCTTCTCCCGAAACTTCAGATAAAGCTCTCGTTGTCCAAGGAGAATCAAAGCACTTCCCCAAAATGGAGATAAAATGTTCAATTTTAGAGCTTGAACCAGGGAACTTGAACCAGAAGTTGCTACACAGCATGAAGACCAGAGTGTGAATAAGGACAAGGTAAGGGAAGTACTTTGCATACCAATGCAAGGCACGCTCATAGCACATTTGATTTATAAAACTATACTGCTGGAGATCTAAGTCAGTCTTTAGACCCTTCATTTCAATGGTAGCAGGAGTTGTGGATGGCTTGGGTGGAAGAAATGAGGCTGCACTGGAGTCCAAGCTTGACACATTAGGAAGATGGGAACTGTTCTGGGAAGGCTGTATTCTCTTTGGAAGGCATATGATTTTATCTTGCATAACCTGAAATGCACAAAAACATACATTTTAAAATATATACCATGGGATGAAAAGTACATACTGTTCTCTGCTCAGAGACTACTTGCTATGGAGAGGCAAACATAATACTTCCAGTGCCACCACCATATGGCTTTTGCTACCACCACACTTCAGCTCACCTTACCTGGAACTGGTATCAAGCAGCCATGGGAATGGACAGGGAAACTCATATTTTAACATTAATTTGTTTATTACATATTTATCTGCCAGCCAACTCAAATCCAAGGGTTTCTTCTTCTTGCAGGATACATCAACACAAAAAAACTAGGAAAGAGTTAAGTGTACTCAACGTGGCTCTGTTTTCCTCAACAGGATTGGGAGGAGCGACAGGAATACATAAATATGACCTCAGTATCAAAACTAATCAAAACTGAAATCCACAATTAAATTGTGGCTTAAGAAACACACTTGGTCTGTTCTGATGGAACTGGGAAGGAAAAACAGTATAAAGAAACAATACTCAGTTGGCTTCTCTACTTAAGCAGACCTTTGCACTATAGGGGATATTTTGAGAAACCTATTCTCTTGTTATTTTATATAACCAGAATACATTTGGAAGCATAGATACATACTATGCACATTAGAGCCATTCAAATTTTCTGCGCTAAGCCATATTTACAAGGGACAACCATAATTCAAAAGTTTAAGGGTCTAATGAGTTTGAGGCATGGGTCCTTCAACTACTATAGTAGTAAGTATACTTTCTTCATGGAAGCTAAAGTCATAAATGGCATCTGGGTTCCTCTTGCAGAGGGAATTTGACACAGGTGGCTAAATGCCTTCAAAGAAACCCAAGTTCCACCACATTCCACTCTGCAGCTGTGCTTCCTCTTCCAGACACCTGCTATAGTGGAGCTGCATTTTTGCCTGGGCACTCTGGCAATCTGGGAGAGCAAAGTAAGCCCTGTTATTGGCTGCAGATGCTTAGCAAAAAGCATGCAGTGACAACACAGCTTCCTTCTTGCCAGTCACAACAGCCAGAGGGGTACCACAATACTGCTGCTATGGGCATCCAGTGAGCCACAGGAGCACATTTTTTTTCTTTTCTTTATTACAGTTTTTTTGTGTTTCTTTCAAGAGGAGATTTGAGCAGCTTACATAAGGATTCCAGGTAATCTCTGTTCCAGGCAGGTGGCAGGACCAAGCCTGCTTAGCTTCAGCAACGAAACTGCCCCTCTTGCCTTCCAGGTAATCCTCTGCTCCATACTGATGACTATTAAGAGCACTCACAATCTATCATTGTTGTGGTACTGACAGTGGTAACAATACCATTGGCAGCCACACAGACTTGACTGTTCAATATGCTTTTGAAGTAAATATGCCCAAAATGAAAGAAGCAACCCTGCTAAGAATAAAAAAAGCCACACACAAAGCCTGAGTTTTGTTCTCATCAATGTGCAGGAAAAATGCCTCATGAGATAGCTCTCCACATCACTGCTTATGCTGCACCAGTTCTAGGGATAAGGAAGATTTCCATCTCCAGGTCAGAACCAGGGAAAGTTACCTTTTTAATACAACAGCTCTCAACATCCCCAATAAGGGTAGCCACTGGCCAGGTGGCTCAGGATTCTGGGAGTTGTTGTCTGAAAGAGTACCTCTTCATAGCTCTGAATACAATTAGTGCTGTTTCTGAGCAGTTTGCAACCCCAAATGTTGAAAGAACTGAAGCAATCCAAGTGCTTTCAGCTCTCACCGATCTACAGATTCAAATTTCATGCACCATTCTATCCTCTAAATTAAATATTTAGTACTATCATCAATAACAGTGACATTGCAGATGATGCATTGGTTCAGCTATTGGCATTACTCGAGCCACTGAGGATTAATGCCAAAAAAACTACCCTGATTTGCTTCGGAGGAAAGCACAGCCTACCATCTAGAAACAGCATTTATAAAGTAGCAATAGGCAGGAATGCAAATGTTTGCATTCCCACATCCCATTTCCTTGGGTGTCACTCACTTGTGCATTCCAAGTGTGCTTACTTCAGCAAAATAACTGGCTACTGATTTACAGCATTTAATAAGATAATTTTTCAATACATCTGTGCAATAAATTCAACATATAATGCAGCGATGGCAACAGTGAGGTGCTCTAGGTGGTGAATACTGACAATGATAAGGAATGTTGGGAGCTGCAGTTCCACAACATCTTGAAAGCCACACTGTTTATCACCTCAGCCTTAAAAATAGGTATGCAAAGCCATGTTGGGTATGCAGGAGAAGAGGGAACTGGCCTGGCAGGCCTGTTAGCCTACTGGGCAGTCCAGAGAACTGAACTGACGCAACTGGCATCTGATGGCAGGCCTGTAACTATGCTAGAGAACTGGCAGGCAGTTAAACTCAAAAGATCTATCCATCTGTCTATCCATCCCACATGTCTCCCAGACTGGGACTCAAGGTAGTTTACAAAAAGGCAGAATATAATAAAACACATACAGTTAAAACACACAAAAGCCAAGATTAAAGAAGTACTAGATATCAACAGAACTAAAACTACTTAAAATCTTACTTTAAAACAGATTAAAAGTAGTACAGTACCATAAATGGCTCATGTTCCCATCAGCCATGCATGTGAAAGTGGTGGGATAGAGAGAAGCAGCGGTGTATTTAAATATTTTACTCCAAGTCTCAAGTCAAGTCTCAAGTCTCTACCTTCAAGTCATAGAATCATAGAATCACAGAGTTGGAAGAGACCGCAGGGGCCATCCAGACTAACCTCCTCCCATGCAGGAATATACAATCAAAGCACTCCCAACAGAGGACCATCCAGCCTCTGTTTAAAAACCTTTAAAGACGGAGACTCCGCCACACTTTGAGGCAGCATATTCCACTGCCGGACAGCTCTGATTGTCAGGGAGTTCTTCCTGAGGTTTAGGTGGAATCTCTTTTCCTGTTGTTTGAATCCTGTAGTTTGAATCTCAAGCTGAGTTTCAAGTCCTTGCAAGATACTTTCAAGTCAAGTCTCAAGTCTGGGAGCGAACTTTATACCCCAACCTACATTCCAGAATTTCTGGACAGAGTTGAATAAAGTAAGTTTTAACAATTTAAGTAGAGTCAGCCCTCCACATTTGTGATTTTGCCATCTGCAGCTTTGGAAGATCCTTCTTACTCCTCCTTCCTGAAGCTGGAGGCTTTTGTGTCAATGGGCGTAAACAAGTCTGTGGCTTTGGAAGTGGGGAACAGGAACCATCTTACTCCCCCTTCCCCAAACTGGAGCTTTTTGGGCCAGTGGGCATAAAAGTCTGCAGCTTCTGAAGTGGGGAATAGGATCCTTCTTATATCCCATTACTGAAGCTTCAAAAGCTTTAGAAGGAAGGCTCCTTCCTCCTCCAGCCCATTGCTTAACATATTTGCTCCTTCTCTCTGAGAAAATGCCCTGTGCTCTGAGCAAGTCTTGCCTTTTCCTTTTCGGAGGATCCTTCTAAAACTTTTGCTAAGTGGAGAACACAAGATGTGCTCACAGAGCAAAATCACGTCTAGAAATCCCTGGAGATGGGAAGCCACAACATGCTCCAAACCCTTAGCCAAAAACAGGGTACTGGAGACTGGCTGATAATTATCCCATAGGATGGAATCCGGAAAGGCTTTTTTTTTTTCACAAGGGCGTTAAAACTGCCTCTTTTAGGCAGGTTGATATCATGCTTTGTGGGAGAGAGGCATTATATAGTCCCATTATCAATCTAGCCAGTCCTCCTCTGGCCTCTTTGATAAGTCAGGATGGACAAGGATCTAGTATACATGTTGTGGCTTTCACTCTCCAAGATAAGCAAACTGACAGGTCTGAGAGACTAGTTGCTCAGACGGAAGAGTCAGAAGCATGTGGGGTTTCACTGGCTCTTTCTGAGATAATATGTTAAATGCCATCACCTGCAGAACCATGCTCCTGAAGCACTGAACAAGCATTCCTCATTTGACAAGTTTCTATGATAAAGCCAACGGCACCTGGCTCCACTAACCAGAATTCCTAGTTCAAGGCCATCAGTAACTTAGTTCAAAGTTCATTAAGGTACTGTTTTCTACTTTGGCCTAGTAAACTTCCCCAATATCACTGCCAGATTCTTCAATGATTTCTAAACTCAGTCTACTGTTTTCCTCCAGTTTTTCTCTCACAAATGGAAGCTGAACCACATCTTATGGTAAAGACACATATAGAGTGGGATGTGGCTAAAGCATGAACATTGACAAGGTGGAAGCACAAGCAATAGGCTCATGGCCAAGAATAGAGAATTACAGACTGAAGAATTTCAGGCTTGTACTCAGGCTGCCAATTCAGAGGAAGACAGATAGGTCCTCTGAATATAGTATGTGCAGAGAGAGGGGGAGAATAAGAACAGCTTAGTGCCATATATAGCATTTGGAAACTGTTTATAGAACACAAATTAAAAAATAAATCATGTCCCAGATTTCTCTGCTTTCATATTTTTATCCCTCAAAAGCTGATCTTTGCAGGCTGAGAGGGTGAACTTCTAAATATGTGGAGAAACACGATTACGCCCCCCCCCCCGGCGTCTCCTGGATGTAAGGAAAAGCCACCAGCTATAACTGCTGACAAAAGCCAATTATGTTGTTGTGGTGCGCTTTCAAGTCATTTCCAACTTCTGGTGACCCTAAGGCAAACCAATCACTGGGTTTTCTGGGGTTGAGAGTGTGTGATGCACCTAAGGTCACCCAATGGATTTCCATGGCCAAGTGGGGAATCGAACCCTGATCTCCAAGGTTGCAGTCTAATGCTCAAACCACTATACCACATAACTATAGGCCTTACTATTTCTGGATTCAGGACTAGCTATCTAAATGACTGCATGTCTTGTTAACAGAAGTTAAGACCTTCTAGAGAGATTATCTTGAGGATATAGTAGGTCCCCCATAACTGCATGACAAGTATTCTGATTACAGTTACCCGTGCTGCAGTGCAGTCCTGTTACTCTTCCCTCTTTGCTCCCCACAGCCCTGCTTTCCTTCACTTTCTTTCCTTAGCACCTCTCCTCACAATTCCTGTCCTCCTTCTGTCTCCAGTCAGTTTCCTCTCTTGTCTCCTTTGCCTCTGTTTCTCTCCATTTTCCACCCTCCATTTTCTCTCTCTCTCCTCCAGCTCCTCAGCAATGTGTGGCTGGCTGGCTGTGCTTCCTTCTGTTGCCCAGTCCTCCCATTTTCTGTCCAGACACTTCATTGCTGCCTCTTCTTCTTCCCCATCTCCCACAGCTTCACCTCTTCCCACCCACACAGCAGACCAAAGACAATGTGCTCTTTACTCTCCTTGTGGCCAGGCAGCCCCAGAGGGCAAGCAGATTACTACTGATTCCACTGCTGCCTCTCTCACTTGTTGTCTGGATAGCCATTCCTCTTTTGCAACAGCACTCCACAAATCCTCCAGCGGCACCACCTTTGTCTCGTAAAAGGCCCGCTGGCCTGAGTTGGCCAGCTTGGCCACACTTCAGCCTGGAAAGCCACGGCCAGCACTGCACTTCCTCATTCATCAGCACCAACTTCTCCAGGCCTGAGCAGCCCACCATCATGGCTGCTTGCTGAGGTGGTTGCATAGAAGCCCATAGTTAGGTCCTCAGCACACTCATCCGGCCAGAGGGAGGAAATGAAGCAGTTGCCAAGGAGATGGACAAACAAAATAATGTTGTTTCCTACTACCCATGGTTTTCACCATCTATGGTGAGTCCAGGAACATATGCTTCATGAATACAGGGGAACCTATTTAACTTGCAGCTAAGGAAGCCCACCTGATGCACACATGCTTTCTCTTGTGAATCTGCCTTTAAAAAAATGGAGAGGCAACTGCAGGACAGAAATTTAAAGTACATACTTTTCTGCATGGCGTCACAGCCCCACTGTGGTGATGGGATGGCAGCAGTCTGCGGGCAATGCTTCTGTACAACGTCATCATCCTCCCACTCCCATCCCACTCCCACACATTGCAATCATGGGATATTCACTTTACAGATTAAACCCATTAATGGATTAGCGTTAAGTGCCCGCAATCTCACGACACTCCCATTCTTACCTGCCATGCAGAAGGGCAGGATAGGGCACTTCCCTCCCCAGCGCAGCATTGGAGAGAACCTGGCTGTGCTGCGGAAGGCAGGTGTGTGTTGCTCACGCTCCCTTCTCCAGGGAGCCAGCTGGGTGTGGATGGAAGCACTCCCTTCCCAGGAAAGGCACTGCTGGGATTGCAATGGGAGGACGACGAGATAAGCTAACGTGTGGAACTGGCCTTAGTCTTTTCTCAGTGTACATTCTCAAGGGCCTGTGCTTTTATATGTGCATACATACTCATGGCTATAGACTCTAGTGCCTCCATATGTACATGCTTGGATTCTCACAAAGCAATATATAATAATCAGAGGTGGCAACATGGAGGAGCTGTACTTTTGTTGCTTTAGATAACAACAATGTATTCATCTTCAGGCCATGCACCAATGCTTTTAGAATTTTAGAAGTTTTAGGCCTTCTTCTTGACCTGTAGAAAAACAATGTCTTTGAGATATGCGACTAGTTAAGCACAGTTTCAACAATAATTAGTGACAAGATCTATGACCAGTCTGATAGTGACAAGCTAGCGATAAGATTTTTGACCAGTCTGAGAAGCAAAAAGAATGATAATTCTTAAGAAGAATGTCTTATAATCCACAAGACATTTCTACAGAATGTCTTCCTTAAATATAGCACAGTGACAAGTTCTTATTTCAAGAGAGTCTTTCTCAGAATTTTAGCTCATTGAGTACCTTGAGGTACTCTTATAAAACTTCACACACATTTTGGTAATGTTCTCTCTACAAATTGATATTGTTAACACTTTTTTTTTCTAACCCTTGGGAAATTAGTGTTAATTATTATTCTAAAATAGGCCCTTTTTGGCCTCTGAGGACAATTAATTAATTATGAAGAATTACATAATACCACAGGTTGCCAAATGTAAAAAATAATTAAAAGAAAAACATACACACCCATTCCAAACAGTGCAAGGCACTTAAGAAAGTACCAAATGACAAAAGAATGGGAAAGTGATGAGGTGTGGGAACAGAGAAGAAATTAAAGAATAGCCTTAACTTGCTTTGTCAAAACTTAGCAAGTAAAAAAAACTTATCAAGCTAAAAATGGATCATGAGTTTATGAGGCATTGAATACCACCAACACCCCAACTTCAATATGATGTGACAGATACAAATCCTGAGGTTATACAACTTTTAGAAGCACTGTAATTTTTTTTTCCTGAAGCGAATCTTAATGCTTAGGGCAGTGGTCCTTAACCTTTTCTTTACTATGGACTCCCTTTAAATCTCTTTTGTTGCCGTGGATTTAACTGAAGAAATGTTTAAAACCCTAAAGTGCTATGAAGTTGGTTTCTGGCTGTATATGCAGTAGCAAGAAACCTCACGTGCTTTCTCTCAGCTATCCAGTGTTACTCACTTGCATGTTCTCACTGCATGTAGAAGTAGCAAGTGTCAAGTACATTTTTGCCTAACAGTTATTTTCATAACTTTTGAATGGTTTGAGATACTGCAATGAAACTTTTATAAAAATAATGTCGATCACTGACAGAAGACTCCTGCTCTTTGAAATCAATGTATGACCATCTCTCTGTCTGCCTGCCTGTCTTCCTTTCTTAATTCATTCTTTTCTTTCTATTTTAACTGTAAAAACTCATAACATTTCTTCAAGCCTTCAGAGACCCCCTATGAACACACCACGGTTCCCTGGAGATCTGCAGACCACAGGTTAAGAACTGCTGGTTTAGGGCAACCAGGCAGAATACTCGTTTTTCTAAAAGTATTGCTCTTGTTTTATTTATTTCTAACATACCTAATATTTATTTTCCATTGTGAATAACTTCCACCATCCAAGGCCTTAAATAACAGCATTTTTAAAAGATTTAATGATAACTGTAAAAAAAAATGTAAATAGATTTTTTGTCATTCCAGGAGATCTACAGCCTAGAATCCAGCCTGCAGTCTTGTCTGCCTCATCAGGACCGGTCTGTTACGTGTTCCTCACCTCAGAAGACTACAGGCAAAAATATATCCCCATCAGAATGATTTCAGATCAGAGCTCAAAATGGAAATTCTAACCAGCATAGCCACAGCTGAATGGCAGAATCTGGAAGTTTTTGTCCAAAACATAACTTTTCTAAGCTCAAGGTTTTGACAACTCCCCCAACATACTGAGAAAATATATACAGGAAGTTGCTGGATCTTGCCCCTTCCCTCCCAAACTAGGAATGTAAGAATATTCACAAATTTTCTCATCCTCCAAAAAGTGTGTTGCAACACACTGAGACACCCTGTTGAGAAAATGGTCAACTGCCATGAGATTCTTCATAATTAAGGACTTTTTTTGTACACACACACACACACACACACACACACACACACAAGGTTCCCAGTTTTTGCACACATCCAGATGGGTGTTCTTCCTCAAAGTTAGGGATTTTTGTTTGCAAATACCCTGCTTGTATGAAACTGTTGTTTAGAGTGGAACTTGGAAAATTTCTTTTTTTGGGTTGAAACAACAAACCAAAGAAGGGGTTTTAGCTGAACTTTTTTGTGGAGAAAACCATGTCTTTGGCACAAAAAAGTACTATTTTCTGATCAGAAATGTTGGGTTTTCTGCAAAAACAAAGTTTTTGCACAAATTTTTCATGACGAAGTCTTAAACTGCAGTTCATCACTGTATGTATGCATGTAAGTATGCAAAACTTCTTATAATCTCTCCTCACAGGGAGGAAATTTTGCAAGTTATTTGTCCTTACAATGAAATAAATGAAACTTTACATCCTACGGCTAACATACACACCATAGCCATGCTCTCCAGTCCAGAATAGACTGAAAGTGGTTGAGCCAGATTTCCTCTTGCATGGAAAAGCTTTATGCACAGAAACTAGTATATGCACAGGAGTGCTTCCAGTGTGCCTCCAAGGCATCTCATGGTTCTTTCAAACTAAACGTGTATGTGTGTGTGTGTGTGTGCACGCGCAATACTATACTGAGTACTCAAGTCATATACTGAGTTACATTTTGGGATTTGACTTGGTCTACAGTGCCAAAAAAAGGTTGACTACCACTACCACAAATACTGTCTTGTAAGTGAATTTCTCTCCCAAAGTGAAATAGGAATCTTTAAAAAAAAAAAAATCCTATCCCTCCAGTTGCTTGAACATTTCTACTGGGAAATCTGAAGTGTTTCCTGAAGGCCCTGTCTCAGAGATATCTGTTTTTAGACCCCATTCCTTTTTGTTTACCTGTAATGTGCAACCAAACACGCCAATCATTAGCATGGCAACAGACAGATAGTCTGTAAATACATCCCACCATGGCTTCAGGACCCGGAAGGCTGGCTGCTGCTCAGAGAACTGACGGAATTCAGTGACGGGAATCATTGTTCTGAAAGACAGTGAAGGGAAAGGGTATGGGTGAGAGAGAAATAGCTAGGATGTTTGTTTTTTTAAGTCAGTGGGACTAATGGAAGAATGACATGCTTTCCTATTCAATTCAATGAGGCTGTAACAAATTGCACTTTTGTGACCACCTGACTCAGGTAGTCTAAAAGGAGATGCTACTCCTCTATTGTGAAGACCCTCAGCAATATTTGCATATCCCCAAGATTCTCTGTCGTCATATGACATGCCACAACAGCAACTGGCTCCCAGTCCAGCTTTCCAGTTTGCTCTGAATATTGTAATGGGTGCATCCAGTATTCCTCCTAGCTGGGACATTCTGTCAGTGGCCTACCACCAGCAAGCTACAGCGTCCAGGATATGACTGGTCTGACAAATATTTTCCTATCAGCCTCTTCCAGTTCCTTCCTGCCCCTTGTAATTCAAACTCTGTTTTAGCTTACCAGACCCAACTGAACAGGACTTGCCTCATTCTAATATGGACTGGGTATCCAACCCATCAATTCAACCTAGCTTCACACTGGGAATACCCCTTTCTAACAGTTCTAATCCCCCCTCTGTTTAGAATCAAATCTATAACAAAAGCAAAAAATTTACTCCTTTTCCATGGCTTTCTTCCATACTATTCTCCCAGATCTTAAATCCAGAAGCTCTGAAGAAGGCCCTTTCCACAGCTTACTAGATCCCAGCAGCATCCCATGGGGATCCCGGTAGAGTCTGTCCCAGGAGAGGAGCACGACAGGAGCGCTCCCCTCTGCACTGGCTGCCTGCAGGAACAGAGGAGCCATGATGGCCACACCTCTTCCTTCTGCAGTGCAACCGGGCACTGTCCCAGGCTGCGCTTGAGCAAAAAGTGCCGCCATTGCCCTTCCTGGCCCTCCACAGCTAAGGTAAGTGTGGGAGGGCAGCGTGATCAATTATCACTGATGGGAAGAACCTGTCAATGATTTACGGCACAACTGTGCTGCCTGGGGATAGGAGAAGGATGGAACGTGGATGACATCACGCAGAACTGTCACCCGGGTCCCGTACTTCTCCCTGTCCCTAATGCGGGACACCACCATCCCTCAGAAAGGTCCGAAGTGTGGACCACAGCACTCTGATATACCATATATATTAATTCTAATTTGCAGGCTGAGGAGGGAGGTCTAAAAAAACACAGCATCAGTTGTTGCCTCACAATCCCCACACTACCTTTTTGGGATAGGTACTACATAAATCAAGAGTTTATATAAATTTTAGATTCTAAACCAAGATGTTAAATAAAAGCTACAAGTTTACTATCTGAAAACTGTCTTTGGCTTTGATACAGAACTTTTATTTTCTTACTTTTACTTCCTTGCAGAATTCAAACAAAGCTAAGAATATCACTAGAACAGAGATGGACAAACTTTTTTTTCCTTGCGGGCCATATTCATGCCTAATCTCTTAGGAACTGCATTTCAGCAGGGCTGAAGACAATGGTAGATGGAGCCAGAGCCAAAGATTTCAAGACCATCAATCTTAATAATTTAAACTACTGTGAAACACTGATGGTTCCAGGTCAAATGATGAAATCCAGGCTCCAGACATCATCAGCCAGCCAAGGACATTATTCTAAAAATGCAGATGCTTTCTGCGTTTATTATCTTATGCAAAAATCTGTGCTGAGTGCTAGATCAATGCTTATCTGTGCTTCATAAGCAAAGTGGTTGATCAGAAAGGTCACAGCATTTTGTCTACCTACATTAAAATTCATGGGGAGGTTGTTTTGGAATGGAAAACTAATGCTGAATGCCACAGAAAGAGCAGCAAGGAAAATTTTCTTCAAAGGATAATTTTCTGTTCCATCCAACGTTTAAATGACTGTGAAGTACAAAGAATGTGGAGAATTTTGGTTTCTTTTGTTAAAAAAAAAAGATTTACCTTTGCCAAAGGTAATGAGCAACCGCAGGGTTCCTTTGCTGAAGCCTCTCCTGTATTCCTTTGGGATGAAAGAATTTCTCATTAGCAGCAACTGCAGCATACTTGTTCTCTGCAGTCCTGTTTGTGTAAGATTCTCCTGGAACTGAAATTCTAGGGTGGTCTATTTGCTACTCTGTTTTGGGTTGTGTGGATTGCCACTGGGGTAGGAAGAAGAACTTGGAAATTTGGAATACCACTCAGATGGCAATTGACCATAGTGGCTAAGGGACTGTAGGCACTCTAGGTTTGTTTGTTTTTCAAAAAAAGATTTTTTCCCCCAAATGCTATTAGAGAGTTTGAGGGTGGGTGGTCTGGGCTTCAGCTTTCTGATCATTTCCAGGCCTACGATTCATGATACTTAGTTTGGATTTCTGAAAGTCTGTTTCCCTTATACTTAGTGTGGATTTCTTTTCGTTTTAAAACAAACAAGTTTTACCCCTTTTAACTATAGAGATGTCTGAAAACATATAAACATATCCTGGAATCCTGCTCAGTATTTACAATGTTGCAAGCAGGACTTACTATTTCATAATTATTGAAATTCATGTTTACAGTCTTGCACCACTGCACCGTCCAAAAGTGTTGCCCAAAATCTGCCTTTCAAGCCAAGCAGTCCTCTCAATAGGCATGAGATGCTGAACAATGAGTCATTTAGCCCTCTCCCAGCAGTGAGACACAATGGGGTAAGAATGCCATAAAATGGCAAGATGAACGTTTGTTTATTGAGTTTTTTAAAAAAATTCAAGCTATGGTTGGTTGAATCTATGCATACTGAATCTATGAATATGGAGTGCTGACTGTACTTTGAAAAAATAATTTTAAAAAACCACTAGACTGTTTCTGGAGAAACCTGGGCCATTTCTGCACTAGACTGTTATAGCGCTATTATTCCACTTTCAACATCCAATGGAATCCTAAAGTTTGCAGTTTAGGGAGGGGCCCAAGATTCCATAGGATGTTGAAAATGGAATAATATCACTGTAACAGTCTAGTGTAGAAATGGTCCTGGAGTCAGCCCTCTGTATCCATGGATTCTGCATCCACAGATTCAACCAACCACAGTTCAAAAATATTTTTAAAAAATTCCAAAAAACAAACCTTTGAGTTGTTCACCATTTTATACAAGGGACGCCATTTTACTACAACACTGTATATGATGGGACTTGAGCATTCATGGATTTTGGTATCCATGGGAAATCCTAGAACCAAAGCCCAGCAGATACTGAGGGCCCACTGTACTGCTGTCTTTGGAACCTTTCACAGTTAGGGGAAATGGGCAGCATTACTGCTTACGTCAAAATGAAATTTGACTGATCTGATTAGCAAGAGAAAGGGAAGCTGGCACCCTTGGTGGACTTTGCCCTGATATTATTGTAGAGGAAATCCATAATAAAGGATAGAATAGCAGGGACAGAATTATCACTCTAACACAGTGTACTACTTCCGCTTTCTAAATCTAGCCCAACTTTTTTTTAATGTAAGGGTCCTGCTAAACAATTCTGCCCAAATGACATAATTCTTCAGAATTCTATGGAGCAGAATGGGTGTCCTGGACTTCCAAAACTTTTAACTCTTCTACCTTTCTTGCATTCATATTTTCAGACCTTGGAAGAAAAGTTCATTTTCTTTCAAACTATAACTTCTAGAATTCTCCAGCCACCATGACTAGTGCTGGGAAAGCTCCACCCTCATAAGCAAGTTAAACGTAATTTACAATGTCAGTGAAGCATGGTAAACAATATCATCAGAAATGGGTGCTTATAAACACTACAGTCACCTCATCACTTTCTGCTCCCTTTGCCAATGTTTCTTTTACTTTATATTTATCTACAAGCAGTAGCATCCTTAGTCTCAACAGAGCCAGCAGTTTTATTACCAAACAGCTACTGCAGAATCCCAAGACAGAGACTGCAAAGAAACAGAGTGTTCATCTCTACTGCGTCATTTTTTTGGCCTGTGCAAAAAGGACAGCCTCCTGGATGTAACACTTCTTAACAAAACACCAATGCTTTTTAAAAAGAACTGCTGAATGTCCACCCGCAATGCATTGATTAATCTCAATGAGGTCTAGTCATTTCTTAACAGAAGGCACCATCCAGAGCTTTGTTAAACATGAGGAAGCCCACCTTCTGGTCATGAGGGCTTTGCTTGAGTTCCTCTACCACCAGAGTGGAAGCTGAGGACAGCATGCAGCTCCTAGGCCTTTCTTTTCATAAGGTCCCCTGGAGAGGTCAAAGTTAACAGTGTCTATCACCATGTTTTCATATGTAGGGCTGCCATATTGAAAACTGAAAAGGGGAAAAAATTGCTCCAAAATTACTTCTATGGAGTGTGAGGGTCATTTCTATTGCTTCTGGAGCCCCCTGGGCCCTCCCCAGGAATCAATTTTTTGAGAAAAAAATTGCCCCCAATAGTCCTCTAGCAAATGGAGGGGGCATTTCCCACATGTGTTGTAGGCCCCTTAGCCAACTTAGACTCTGGAAGGCCCATAAACAGTGAAAATACTCCCATATCCTCTAGAGGGCATTTGGAGCAAAAGAATTTATTTTTCTCAGCACTGGGTGTGGTAGGAGGGTATGGCTCTCCGAGTTCTCCTGAGGGGCGAACATGACCTGCTATCGTTTTGAAGTTACGTACCCTGGATTTACCAACAACATTGCACCTCTGCAGCCAACCAATCTCAAATACCCAGGGCTGCTGGAGAAGCCCTGCAGCTACCTCAATCAAGTCATCTCAGACTAACCAACCTCCAGCCAGTGATACCAACTATTTATGAAGGAGAGGACAATCAGGAAATATGGATAAGCACTGATGGCTTCTTGTATGGCAGAAACAGAGGATAAAAATGGGGATTTGCCTGTGCTTGCATAGCCCCTGCAAGGCAGAGGGGAAGGGATCCATAAGAACCAAGAGATCAAAGGGCTATAACTACTGTGCATGTAGATGGCAGTGTCTATCAGCATGCTTTCACATACAGGGCTTCCAAAGTGAAACATGGATAGGACTCTTTTACTTTAATGGTTGTTTGGAAGAGGAAATTTAGGTGTTGCTTGTTGCTTGAAATGCCTTCTTCTACTCAAGCATTAAACCTCTCCAGTTTTTAGTCTAGCAACTCTAACAGGGAATCCCCAAAGCAAAGCATGGAGACAGACCGGGGAAGAGGAACCCTCCAGGCTGCAGGGATAACCTAGCTTGCCAAGGTCCCCAGTTAACCCTGGCCATCCTTCCCACTCCCTGGAGCTGAGCCTTCTCAGAAGGGAGACAGGGCAAGAAGGAGCTGGAGCCAGAGGAGGGTGGGAACTGCGGGTCTCTATCCCTAGCTTTGTTCTCCCAACTTCCCTGTGCAGGGATGGGTGAGAGGGCAATTAGCCAGTTGACTCCTAGGTGTGCTTGACCCTGGCCCTCTTTCACCTTCCCAGTGATACAAATAAATCTCGTAGCAGCCTTGAGACTAAAAGAAAGAAGCTTTCATAGACAGGAGTCTGGTTCATCAGGTGCAGTCTATGAAAGCTTATGCTACACATTTCTTTCTTTCAATCCCAAAGATGATACAAAGATATAGACTAACACAGCTATATCTTTGCATATTTTCCATCATTTGATAGCTGAATGTGCTTTTTTTTTAAACTTCAATGAAGAAATAATCATCTGTTCCTACTCACACTGCTTCCAGACTAAAGACATAAACCCTGAATTGTTATTTGAATACATGTATCTTAATTTTTGCCATCCAAGTATGGGAATAAAGGAAATCAGAAATTGTCCAATAAACAAAATATCACATGTTATTTGGATGGAAACAGACTTTGTCACAGTTACAGTCCTATGGCCTAGGCTGCCTGCATTTTTAGATATCTCAGGGTTTTTTGGGGGGGGGGGTCAAGAAAGCAAAATTCAACATTTGTAGGTGTTTTGGGTTTTTTATTTTTTTGTTAGTTTTCAGACCCAAAATAAATCCCCCAAATCAGCCCTCTGAATTTAAGAAATGGGATCTGGGGGCTTCAGAGGCCACACTTAGGGGTCCCAAGAGCCAAATGTAACCCACAGCCATACTTTGCCCACTTCTGGTCTATTGGCTTTGGTATTGGTTGAGCTAAACATTAAATGAACCACAGATTCCCTCTCTGAAAGTTAAACCTGTCATTTTTATTTTTTGTAGATTGGAGATCACCAATGAATATCAGCAGATGTAGGCTATATTTCAGAGGAATTAACTGGCAAAACCACCTCTGAGTATTCTTTCCTTAAAAACAAAACAAAAAACCCTAGGATATTCACGAGGTCACCATGAGTCAGCAGACAACTTGAAGGCACATAACACATACATGCTTAATACTGGCAATAATAGCATTTTTTCTCCTCTGTGGTGCAGTTTCCTCTTTGAAAACTTCCCCGAGCTTTCATGAAAAGAGCACAATCCCTGCTCCCCCACTGAGCAAACAGAAGCACTAACCAGTTTAATATTTCCTAAATAAATTAAGGGGGAAATAAGATAATGAGTTTGAGACAGGCTACTTTGCTGGATGCCAAGAAAAGGGATGGGGGAGTATTAATTCAAATGATGATTCTAATAGAACTCCATCTCTCAATTCTGAGTTATTTTCCTTCATCTACGTAACAAAAGCAAAGCAGCAAGCAGCAAGGAAGCATTAAAGCATTTTCACCAACGGAGATTAAAGTTTACGTCACACTTCGGGGCCCAGATGGCCTGCATTCCAGGATATGAGGAAAATTAATTTATTAATCTGTCACCAGCACAAGCCTGTGGGACTTATAGTTGGTGAGGTTTTGGGGCTGGTTTAGTTTCATTCTAAAAAGCCAACCCCCTCATTATGGAAAGAAGATAGATATGGGATAAGGATATAAGTTGGACCAAAATAAAATACTGGGAAAGAACTAAGCTTGAGACACAAATTTGTGCTCATTTGGTTTGTTTCAAGTAGCAGCTGCAAGATTAACGACTTCAAATGTTTTTTCTCTCACGGCACAGCACTGGTACAGTTCCAAGCAGTTCTTAATGATTTGCAAAGCCATCACCTCTGAAGGGTTTGGCCTGGTGCCTGCAATGACTTCAAGATGGCCCTCCTGACTCAGTGAAATGGAAATTTTTGGTTTGGAACCGGATGGGCAGAGGATCAAGCTCAACCAAACTTATGACTCCGTACACTTTGCAGTAATTGGACACAATTAAGACCTAGCTTTCACAAGCAGCAAAGGATGTGTTACGGCTGTCTCTAGACTCATTTTAAGCAGGAAAATTCGTGTGAGGGAACAAGTAAGATTTTTACAAGTTTTTTTTTTAAAGCATACACATATTCATGTCAATCCCCAGCTGCAGTCTCAAGCCCTTTCCAGTGGCTGCTCCCCTCTCCCTGGAACTCTCTTCTGTGGGAAGCTAGGCTGGCCCCCTCCCTGCTTCCCTTTCATCAGCAGACAACAACAGTTTTGTTTAAGCAGGTTTTTAATGTGTAAGCAGGACAGCTTCTTATTGAGATGTTTTATCTTTTTATAACATTTTGTATTTTTTTTTAAAAAAATGGGTTTCAACTGTTTTTACGTCATGATTTTAATTATTTTAAATTTTATTGTGAATGTTTTTTAATGGACTATTTCTGGGAGCCACTTTGGGTCCTACTCTAGGAGAAGGTGGCATACCAATGCAATAAATTGTCTCAGATTTACCACATCATCGCCAGCTTTTTGGAAGAAGAGGATTAAGGACTATCCTGTGCTTTTGGAAACCAACTCATAAATGGCCACCAATCATTTTAGAAAGAAGAGTAAAACATGTTAATGTGCACTTCCTGCTTTCTTTTTATATCTAGAAAAAGCATGAACAATCAAAAATGTGCAGAAATTACAGCTGACACACAATACTGATAATAAGCAAGTTTCTTACAGAGTTAATTATAAAGGTCATATGGATACATTATAGCTTGAACTATAAGACATACATACAGGTCTATGCCTCATTTCCAGCTTGTGTAACTCTCTGAGGTATATTGCATTTCTATCTCTAGGTAGCTTCACTTAATAGGAAATGATAGATGAGTGGTGTAAGAAAGTTACAGAAAAAAATAGTTCAGATCCACAGTTTTCTTTGGCCATTTCTGCACTGCATTGTTATAGTGTTATTATTCCACCTTCAACAACCTATGAAATCCTGGGGTTTGCAGTTTAGGGAGGGGCCTTTAGAATTCTCAGCCAGAAAGCCCTTGGGCGTCAGTAAACTACAAACCCCAGAATTCCACAGGATGTTGAAAGTGGAATGACAGCACTATAACAGTGCAGGGTGGAAATGGTCTTTATTGCAATCTATGGTCCGCTTACACAGCATGAAAAGGTTATTTTTGGGGACTGTAACCCCCTGAAGTTCCAACATGTGGCCAATGGCCACACAGGCAGGGAACTGAGGATTGTAGTAGTCTTCACAAGTAACTTTTGTAAGCTCTGTTCATATCTCAGAAGATACAGTAGTTTGGTTTCTTGCAGGCAACAGTGCCAAACCCAGTAACACATCCTATGCAAAGACATTCAGAACCAAAATATCAAGTCCACAATGATCTAGTCAACAGTAACTTCCTGTTTCTTCATCATCCTCTTGCTGATT
This sequence comes from Iguana delicatissima, assembly GCA_948472985.1. Taxonomy (NCBI): domain Eukaryota; kingdom Metazoa; phylum Chordata; class Lepidosauria; order Squamata; family Iguanidae; genus Iguana; species Iguana delicatissima. The sequence goes on from CAOKZL010000772.1 coordinate 43,334, forward strand.
TTTGATCTATGCAAAAGTAGCTCCCTCTGCAGTCTTAAACACATGCTATGTATGCTCATTTATGATTTATACAGTCATGTAAAAAAGTTACCAAGAGCAGCACTTAGAATTAGTTCTCAAATAAATCTAAAGGAGCATTAATCTTAATTAAAGAATTAGAGATTCTGCATTTTTAATTTATGGATCTGATCTACAGTAAACCTGATGCATGATAGCCAAGGGCTTATATGTTCCGAATACATTTTAAATTGATTCTACTGTATGCCCCTCAGTTGGCAGTGGAGAGGACTTCGCAAAAATGGGGAACCTGCAGCCTTCCAGATATTGTTGTGGCCCCATGTCCATCAGCCTCAACTGACACGGCAAAAGGTTAGGGAGAACAGGACCTGCAGTCCATCCATACCTGGTTCCCTGATAATTTCATAATCCAGCACAAATCACTGAGGCCGTTTCTGCACTACACTGTTATAGTGCTATTATTCCACACCCAACCTCCTGTGGAATTCTGGGGTTTGTAGTTTACTGAGGCCAAAGAGCTCACTGGCTGAGAATTCTAAATGCCCCTCCCTAAACTGCAAACCCCAGGATCCCATAGGATGCGGAAAGTGGAATAATAGCACCATAACAGTGTAGTGAGGAAATGGCCTGAGTTAAAATACTTTGGAGGCTGTAATAATCTCTAATCTCTGAATATTACTGAGAATGGTTTTGAACAGGGGAAAGTTTTACCTAACTTTATTCTACATTAAAAAGAAATAGAGAAATCATGTCCATGTGGCACAATCCTGATAATTCAGAAATTAGCTGCTAATCAGATTGTCTGGAATCAGATCCTATTAATGTTAGCTGGACTTTTACCTCATCTTCACGTCTATACATGCGATCCTTCCTACAAATTGCAGGAATTAAGCCCATAGTGTGGTAACCTATTTTTAGAATTCATGGTCCTCTGCTCAGTCTGGTTCAATGATCTGAATCTTCACGGACTCCTCTGATCCCAAAACAGATGCCATACTTGCAAAACGACTAGAATGCCGCCAGCTCCTAACTCTGCTTTGTAATTATTTTCACCAATTCTCCACTATCAGAACCTGCAGGGAAGAACAGTAAATAAGTTACCTTATATTGTTATTATACCATGATGTATCAGCAAGGTTTCTTCAAGCAAAGCCCAATTTAGCCCCTGTATTTCACATATTAAATCATTTGTCCTCTATTCCCTTCCTGTCCTTTAGAGATATGCTTTGATCAGTGTGTTGGGCTACACACTGATAAGAGTTCTGGAGATAATGGCCAGAATTCAGGATCAGATTTCACAGATGTGTAACATGGAGTTATGCATCCACAGTAGATCCACATTCATCGTTCCAAGTAGTCACAAACATGATGCGATAGCCATGATTGTAACTGCCCTCCAACATACTGCCCCTCACAACATATCAGCCATATGCAGAAAGGGGGTCCACTCTGCTGGGAACTGGGGTGCAGGCAGATGATGTTTCCATCTCCCTCCTTTCAGCCAGTGAAGCTACAGCAGCAGAAGCATGATCCTGGTCACTCTGTCTTGTCATAGCCTTGATGGCTGAGGTGAGGAGAGTAGAAATTTCATCCACCCATGCTCTGAACACCAGCAGAATGGAACCCCTTCTCTTCAAGCAGTTGAGGCTTCGTAAACGAGGTTTGGCAGGGGAGTCAGGCCAGAAGATGCTATTTAGCTATGCAGCTTAAAGCGGTTATGCAACTCAGTAGCACATGTAGAATCCCTGTACTTGTCAACACTGACTGACACTGTTAGCTAGTAGAAGTCCTATTGCTGACTACCCAGTACACCCAATTTATGTCCCTTGTGAGATACTATTGTGGTGACACAATTCCAAGCATCACTTTTGTTTACACAGACCTCAGACTGTAGATTTCATATATTCCTAGAGCTGAAAGCTTGCCCAAAATATTCAAGAGTCCAGCCTCCAATCTGGCAAAAATTTTGGCCAATGACTGCTCATGCATGTGAGGAATGCCAACATCAATAAATGACCCCAGTGGTGTTCATCTGTCAGTCTGCTGAGCTCTGACCCAAACTTTGTGAAACCATTGCACAGAGGAAAAAAATCTGGCAAAAGTCTTCACAACTAAAAGGTTACGGTTTAGTCTGTTGCTTGCACAAAGCTGCACTGTTGCTTTTTTCTTATCCGCTATATGCCTTGGGTCTGTTTTCCTAAAACAGAGGTGAGAATCATGGAGCTTATAGGCTGAATGTAGCCCTTTTGTTATGATCCAATAAGGCCTGTGGAATCCCCTGGGTACCTTGACCCATAACAATTTTTTTCAGCCAAAAAAACAGAGCTTTTCAGCCAAAAAAAATTCATTGGGGCACATTAGGGCCTTCCAAACAACTGGGGGTCCCCCACCCTGACTCAGCTTTGTTTTATTTGAAAGGCAGTCAAAAGTAGCAATACATCATTTCTGGTCTGCCCAAATGATGCCAAATAGTGATGTGAGACTCTCTAGGCCAGTGGTTCTCAACCTGTGGGTCCCCAGATGTTTGTGGACTTCAGCTCCCAGAAGCCCTGAGCATTGACCATAGTGGCTGGGGCTTCTGGGAGCTGAAGTCCACGAACATCTGGGGACCCACAGGTTGAGAACCACTGCTCTAGGCTATAAGGAGAAAAGCCACTAGGGCAGAGCTTTCCAAACTGTGGCCCTTTTCGCATGGCATTTACCACGTGAAAGGGCCCCTCAAGTGTCGCGCGAATGTGAGGAGTGGTCCATACGACGCACTCACAATCGCGTGATGCTCCAGGGTCTGGCAGGCGCTGCTCGCGCACTTCTTCATTTTTGGCTTTAGGCCGAAAATGGTGCATGATCACACATTGCTCGGGGGCCCCACGCACACTTGCCGTGTGCACGGAGCTCTGGAGCCATGGCGCTCGCGCTTCCTGCCCCAGTGCAGCCTGGGAAACTCCCAGGCTGCACTGCAGAAGGAAGAGGCAGGGCTCTCACGTGAGCAGCCAGCAGCTGCAGAACTGAAGCAATGGGGACGCGAGAGCCTCTCGCAAGAGGCTGCTTGCATGATCCCCGCAACCCAGCACCGAGAAAAAGTGAGTTGCGGAAAGGGCCTGTGTGTCGTCTTCAGTGTGTAGGTGTGTTGCGTGAATGTAACAGGTGGAGGGGATGCCTCTCCCACTGTCGTGGCAGACCAAGCCCAAGTGAAGGGGCCGCCTCTCCCACTACCGCCACCACCACCTCAGGCTGAGGAGGACCCCGATGAGGGTGGTGACGGTGGGCCAGGCTCGGGTGGAGGGCCTGCCTCCACTTACTGAAGTACTTACTGAATTACTGTGTCACTAAATGATACATGTCGAAAAAGTGTGTCACCAACATGAAAAGTTTGGAAAGCTCTGCATTAGGGAGTGGGTTGGTTTTGAGTAGAAAAACAGTTTAAAAATGAGCCTCTCCCCTGAGTTTATCAATGATTTTCTAATAAGTGTATTCAGACAGGAAATGGGAGGATGCCAGTGACTACATATCATACCAAGATCAAGCCTGAAGCAGCACACGGGAGTCCCAGCACTACCACAAAGGATCACAACTGCAGGTAACACATTAATACAGTACCAGTTCTCTACAATATTGGATCAGCACTTGTTCTTGGGCTTTGTTACAGTCTTCGTTACAGAACAAGACATAAGTAGGAACTGAGGAGGAGTCCTGTGATGCTATGGTTGCTTGGAAGCATGGCATTCTAAAGCAAATGTAGTCAACATGCAGCTTTCCATATTTTGTAGACCACTGGCTATAATGGCTAGAGCTATTAGGATCTCCAGTTCAGCAAGAGCTGTATGATTTCTGTCCAAATTTAACAATAATCAGATCAAGTTGTCTATGTCCACATGCAGAATCAGGTTAAAAACATTTGCTTTCCACTAAGCTATGGTTCTACATTATGACTTTATTTACTACTGCTCATTTTACACTGCTAGCTAACACCAATTTAGCTTCTAGTTCAAACTGTCCCACTGTCCCAGGCTGCCCCACCATACCACTTTTTCTTCTTCTTGCAACCGTTTTCCTGTCACATATTATTTTAAACAGAACTGCACAGTTTAGCAAAAACAAAACAAAAAAGTTATTCTTTATTTTCTCTTTTGAGTTTTAGGTTCCTTCTATAGTAGCAACAAAGATGCTTGGATGAGTTTTGAGTCCCTTATGTATGGAAATGAATACAGCTCAGAACAAAACACCCTTTGCTAAGCTCCTTAAGCATCTTCTCTTCAGAATGAGATGGGAAATAGTAACAAATGAATCTGCTCTTAAAATCTCCTGTACTTTTTTCCATCTTATCATAGGGAGTAACCCTTCCCTTTGTTAATCATAACTAAAACATCTCACAGTTAAAAAAAAATATCAACATCATGGGATGTAGAATCTAAACTTTGAAATCAGTCATAGAACTAGTTGAAAGGAACTGGCAACCATTCAAAAATGTGTTTAAAGATCAGCTTAATGTCTGAAATTATCCATCTTTAAGCCAACTTGCTCATTTTTTTTCCTTCTCTACAGACTGCCAAAAAGCACCATTTTGGATACCATTTTAGCATCTTGATTCCTGCAAACTTTCACGACACCATTTTATTTTGCATATACAGTCAGGCACCCACATTCGCAAATTTAGCATTCATGGATTTGATTATTTTCAAGTTTCTCCAACCCCTGCCCCTCCCCTGCTGCCTCAAACACCTCGTTTCTGGGAGAACCTTCCTTTCAGTGGCTCTGAACAGGCTGCACAGAGCTTTAAAAACTACAGCTCTGATCCTCCCCCACCACCACCAGCCACTGCGTAACCAGCTAAGAATGGCTCACACCCCAATTTCTCAGCACTAGTAACCTTTTCCTGATGCCCCCACACACACACACAAAGAAAAAGATGGGCGAGAGAGAACATACAGGACCACTTGCTGACCCATCCCTTTTCCCTCTCTTTTCCCTGACTTGGTTTGGATCCTGGATGCCCAATATCAATACCATGCCTTTGCCTCCATACCACAGATTCACACACATTTTTATATTTGTGGTCTTCCCCTTTTGCGGAGGTCCCAAGCTCCATGACTGTAGAAGGCCACCTGTACAGTAAAGTACAATCACAAAACACAAGTTGTACTAGTGATACCACGTGGTTTCCCTCCCCCACTGCCCCGGAATGATAGTTTCAGCATGATTGTAATCTGCTAATATCCCACCGTGACCACTGAGGAATTGGAAGGCATTAAAATCAAAGAAGTAACTAAAGAAGCTTCCTTCCATATATGAAGCTCTTCATTATATCTTACGCTGCTTATAATTCTGAAAAAAAAAATCCAGTTAAAAGGCCGGAAGTAAATTAATATTCTCTACTTGACAGTATAGGGTGATAATTTACACAGCCATGCACAACACTAGTGGTTTTTGATATATAAGAGCCACTACTAAGACCTGCTTAAAAAGGTACAAGCACTTCTTTATTGCATCTCTGTCCCACCTTTCCACTAAAAAATAGCACTCCAGGTTACTAACAAGCAGCATTAAAACAAATTAAACAATAAAAGCATTGAAATAATCACACACCCAGACACAACAGGCCCTTTCACACTATGCAGTTACAGCACTAGGATGTCCCTTTACCATCATGGCTGGATCCTATGGAACCCTGGATTAGTAGTTTGGGAAGGCACAGGAGTGCTCTGGTTAAGAAATCTAAATACCTCTCCCTAAACTGCAACCCCCAGGATTCCATAGGATGCTGCTATGGCAGTTAAAGTAAAATTGTAGCACTATACTTGTGTAGTGTGATACAGCCCAACAAGCATTAAAAACATTTTAAAAGGCCAGACGTAGTGCTGATGTGGTGAAGTGGTACAGTGCTGAACTAGCACTGGAAGGGCCCTGGTTCAAATTCCCATTCAAGTCTTGGAGTTCGCTAGGTGACCACTGACTGGTCATTAGTCCCCCAACCCAAATGTAGCTCCCAGGAGGACAATTCTGAGGATAAACCTGAATGTGTGAGAAAGAACCATGGGCATCACACTGAGCTCTTCTGAAGAAAGGAGAGACAAAGGCAGCTATTAGATTGGGACTGTAAGAAGCAGGGACTTACAGCAAGGAAAGAATGAAAAGATAAGACACGGTGCTGGGGAAAACAAGGCTGAGACAATAAAAGACAGGATCTTTGTTGATACTAGCAGTGAGCTGTTCTGTTATCACAGCATATTCTGGGTGGATAAACCTCAGAAAGACCTTAGGGGTTAGGCTGCCAGAGAGAACATGAGAGATAGCTCCTATATCATTAATGATTGTGCAGAAGAGGGAATTTCAACAAGTGTTGCTGGTTGGCAAGTTGCATACCAACCAACACTTGCTGGAATTGCACACTCTGCACACTCATTAAAGGGTCAGGAGCCCTCTTCAGCTTTCCGTCTGTCAACCCTGTACACTTGTCTTGGACAATACAACTTATGAGTGGAGTTCATACATTACATTCTCAATGTCCTCACACTGTCTGTGAGGACACTGAGACAATTATTGACAGGAATTTCTGTATCTGTGTTCATTCTGATTTGCACCCATGAACAAGAATCTTGTTCAGTCTAGAGTACAGTCATCCCTCCACATTTGTGGGTTTGACGTTCATGGACTTGATTATTTGTGAGTTTCTCCAATCCCTGCCCCTCTAACCCAGGCACTTCTTTTCTGGAGGAACTTTTCCTTTCAGCAGTTCCAGTCAGGCCACACAGCCCTTTAAAAACCTACTTCTGATCCTCCTCATCCTGCACCAGTCACTGGCCCTTTCTCCAACTTACCATCTTCCAGCGCTGGGGTGAGTGGATCACACGAGCAGCCTCTAGCGAGAGGCTTTTGTGTCCGGTGTCCTTCGGCTCTGCACGAGCTGCCTGCTCGCGCGACAGCCCCGCCTCTTCCTTCCACAGTGCAGCCTGGGACCTTCCCAGGCTGCGCTGGGCAGGAAGCACGACCAGCGTGGCTTCAGAGGCTCCGCAAACCAGGTAAGTGCGCGTGGGGCCCGAGAGCAATGCGCGGTTGTGCATCATTTTCAGCTTCTAGCCAAAAATGAAAAGGTGCACAATCGGCGCCTGCCAGCTCCTGGAGCATTGCGCAACTATGTGTCGTGCAGATTGCTCATCACAATCGTGCGATGCTCTAGGCCCTCTTTCGCATGGAAAATGCTGTGCAAAAAGGGCCACTGTCTGGCCAGCTAAGGATGGCTTGCAACCTGATTTCTCAGCACCACAAATCTTCTTCCAATGCTCCCAACCCAAGAAAGGAGATGGGCAAGAGAGAGAAAGTATATAGCTATAATACCAATCCATTCCCTTTCCCTCTCCTTTCCCTGACCTGGTTTGGACTCTGGGTGCCTGCTCTCCCCATTATGCCTTGGCCCCCTTCCCATAGGCATACATTTTGATATGGGTGATCTTTCCACTGTACCCCTAATCCTAGCCATTGTGGAGGGCTGACTGTATACATTAAGGGTACAGTTGTACCTGTGTTGAATGAACATATGTAACTTTGTGTGAATTGATGAACACATACTCATCTGATGTAAGCATGTAAATTGTAGTCTCCCCCAACAATCTGCATGGAGCAAGACTCTTTTTGGCCCTAAAAAGAATAAGAAATTCTGCGGAGAATATTTTGTGGCAATTCTAAGGGAGTGTGGAAGATCTGAGAAAGAAAAGAAGATGAAGAGAGCACGGGGATAGTGCATGAATAAAAAGAATCGACTTCCACTAAGGAAGGTAGCACAGGATAGAACGGCAGTGAATACTCATAAGACCTTATCCAGCACAACTTTGGGGCCAGATACGTGGCCTAAAGCTGCATTCCAGCCAAGAGCTGTGCATAGAGGGCCACCATGTATACTTTTCTGACTTTTTCCTATTGTTTTCTCCTCTTCTTCCTCTATTCTTATTAAATACATTCTTGCCAATAAACATATGTGATTTTCAGGAGCATTTTAAACTCTTTTTCAAAATGTCACATCAATGCTTTGGGCAGATAAAACAGAAAACATTCTATACCACTGAACTACTTTTAACAGGTAGAATTAGCCACTTTTTAACCCACTTTTAACTGGTGGAACTGGCTACTTTTTCCACAGAGCACGATCGTATTCTGCCCCACCAAATATGCTAGGCCTTATTTTTGCAGAGGGTAACAGCGGTACTTTTATGAATAACTTCTTTGTTAAAGAGAAAACAAGATCCCAATTATCTCTATTTTTACTGTTTGTTAATTAACAGCTGTAATCAACAGTAATGTAAACCCAGAAATCCCTGTGTGAGCACAAGTATATTACAGGGTGTGCATGTGGGCCTTCAAACTGAACTCAAGAAATCAAGCAGAACTGTGTATGACGGGCGATGTATGTATGGCCCTCCAGTTGCTACTGGACTGCAACTCCTATAAACCTCCACCATTAGGTATGGTACAAGGGCTAACAGCAGCTGCATTCAGCAATGGAATGCACACATAAATGCAAATTCTGTTGGGGGAATTACATTAAACCAGTTGCAATAACCTTTCTGCAAACTGGGCTTCTACGTGCAGGGGAGGAGGCTGATGAGCTTGCACAGTGATTTGCCTATCGTGTGAAAGGAAAAATATATATGACTTAGGTTCAGGCTATCTGACAGACTGCATCTTCTCCCGTAAGCCTGCCTAGACTCTGAAATCTGCAGAGGATGCCCTTCTTTCAGTCCCATCCCTTTCACAGGTACGACTGGTGGAAAAATGAGAGCTGGCTTTGTCGGTGGCTGCCCCTAGACTTTGGAACTCCTCCCTTGGGAGGCTAGAATGCCTCCTCCTTGCTGTCCTTCTATCAGGTAGGAAAGACTTTGTTTAATTTAGTCAGGCTTTTTGAACTGGAGGCTTTTAAGGAAGGGCAATAAGGAAATGTTGTATTGCTTTCAACTTTACTGTGTTAATTGTCTTTTTAAGGTATATTTTTTAAATTGTTTTCATATGGTTAATGAGAGCCAGCATGGTGTAGTAGTTTGAGCATTGAACTACAAGTCAGGACACCAGGGTTTGATTCCCCACTCAGCATGGAAACCCACTGGGTGATCTTGGGAACATCACATATTCTCAGCCCCAGAAAACCATGTGATAGGGTCATCATAAGTCAGAAACAACTTGAAAGCACACAACAACAACAACAACAAATGGGTATTAATTTCATTCCGTGTTAATGTGGTTGTTTTGTATGTTTTTAATTATATTGTAATAATTTTAATTTGTAAGCCATCTTGAATCCCAATCTTGGAGAAATAGTGTGATATAAATGAAGTTAAAGAAGAAAAAGGAGGAGGACGAGGACAAGGAGGAGGGAGAAGAAATAGAAATAATTGGTGGAGACGCAACTCCCAGGATCATATTGAGGGTAACTTCTCTCAGAGTCTGAGAGTGAGAAAACTTATGGCACTTCTTAAGAGGCCTGTACAATCTGTCAAAAGTTAATTGCTCCTCATCCATCCTCAAACAGCCAGTGGCTAGGGTGTTCTCCACCCAGTGACGGTGAGGGTAAAAGAGCTAATTATTCTTATCCTGGAACATCAGATAACTGCGTCCCTTTAGAGTGCTGGAAAGATGCCTATTTGGCTCCTCTGTATGGGCTGAAAACTGCAAGCATCTTACTTCTTTCCTGTTGTTTGGCAGGGGAATGTGCCAGGAATTCATTTGTGCGTGTGTGGATGAGTGTGCGACTAGTTGAGGGAAGGAGAAAGGAGTGAAAAAGTTTTGGGCTGTACTTTTCATAAAAATGCCAATAGTGTGTTAAAAGGAACAAATCTTGCAAATGTTGGAGTCTTAACCAACATGGCTTAACACTGAAAGTTATTCAAGAGAATTTTATTTGAAGAACAACGATGCAGAAATTTCCATGGTTCTGTTCAAAACAGAAGCAGCAATTACAAACATTGTTCAGGAATTATCTTGAAGAATTTGCTTTGAGTGGGGTAAGTATTCTAAATGCCTTGACTCTGACATCACTCAACATGGAAACTGTAGTCAAAAAATCCAAAAAGGACTAGAAGGGGGCCAGAAAAGATCCTCAATTATAAAGATGTATCACTGAATACTAAAATCAAGAACATCCCCCTATGGGCACAGAAGCTGAACAGCAAAGAAAGTTGACAGGGAAAAAAAGCAAATTATCTGAAATGCGGTGCTGGAGGAGAGTTCTGTGGATACCATAGACTGCCAGAAAGACAAACAAATGGATCTGAAAGCAAATCCAGCCTGCACTCTCAGTGGAAACCAAAACTGCTAAACTGAGAGTATTTTGCTCTGGGCATGTTACGAGACATGATGACTTACTAGAAAAGATAACAGTGCTCACAAAAATGGAAGGCAGTAGGAAAAGCGGAAGACTACATTACAGGTGGATTAATTCAAACAAGGAAACTTGCATGTTCACAGACGGTGGAGGAGAAGAAGAACAGAGAAGAAGCGGAGCTGAAGTCATACAGGATTCACAGGCGATCAAGGAAACCAGAACCTTGAGTTTGAAATATTTGAGTAGGGCTGTTCATAACAAGACCTCTTGAAGGTTTCTCATCCATAGGGTCATCATAAGTCAAAGACAACTTAGACAGATAATGAAAACAGTATGTTCTAAAGTACTCATAACTTTGACTGCATCTTGCCACACTGCCAAATTATCTTCAGGCTGAAGAAACATTTGTTCACTTTCAGAATATAATTTTAAATTTCAGTTTGTGGGGAAAAAAGTGCTCTGGGAAATAATGCCTAGTTCTGCAACTAGGCATTAAGGAACCAGTTCTGAAACCAGGTGTTCACTTCCTAAGAAATGCACTTATTTCTTTGTCTCTCTGTGTCCATCATTGTCAAACAGTTATTCAAGGTTTTGGAAATAATGCCAGCCTCTATCCCCATTCCCCAAACTAGTTTGTATGTATGTGCCTTCAGGTAGCCTGTCAACCTATGGCAACCTCAGAGTCTTCCTAGGCAAGAAACACAGTGTACCCTGCATATAAGTGCAGGGTCCGTTCCAGAAACCTCCACAAACAGCGAAATTTGTGAATGCTCATGTCCCATTATATTCAATGACAGCGATGTGTATGCAGATGCTTCAAGGCATGCACACGCACATCACTACTATTTTAGGTATAGGACACAACACAGTCACAGATGCTCAAGCTTGCACATTCAGAGGCTGTGGATAAGTGGGACCACTGTACTCAGAGGGGTTTTTGATGGTCTCTTCTGAAATATAGCCTGCAGCAGCTGGTATTTGTTGGCGGTCTCTTTGTTGGTTAAATTCCCAAGTACTAACCAGGAATGATCCTCCTCAGCTTCCAAGATCAGACAGGACCTGGTGCCTTTAGGGTACTTAGGCCCTTACCAGAAGCAAAAGTCTAAAGAGTATGCACACCATGAACCAACCTTCAGACCTGTTTAAAAAGACTTCCACTTTTTTTGAAAAGCAACTTGCTATTTGTCTCCAGCATAAGCTGAATGACTAGCACAAGGAGATAGAAGAAGGCAGGGCTTGACAGAGGAAAAGCAGAGCTGAAGTCATACAGGATTCAGGGACAGAAATGATGAGACTGTGATGATAACCTCTTCCACATTGATTACTATAGCAACATCAGGACTTTAGATACTGCAGCAACTACAGCCTGCTGGATGTGCAGCATCCTTGGTCATGTCCTGTTCCTGTTTATGTCATCAACCACACCACCAACCCAATTGCTCCCTCATAAACTGGAAAAGAGAGAAAAGCCCTGTAGTCTAGGCTGGCCCATGACATCTTGCTACCATAGACAGAGCAGCAAACACCATCTCTCCACACTAATGCAAGGCCAACTAGGTAATTTTGGCACCAAACAAAATTTTTCAAGTACTTCTCTCTCTGGCAATAAAAATATAGTAACAACAATAACCATTACTTCTTGACTTCTTGTCTTTTCATGATACCAATAAGCTCATTCTGTCTAACAATTATAGCTCTGACCATAATACTTCTGGGAAAAAAGCCTACCTTTGTAACACAATCAAACATGGGTACTTCAGTGTATATCTGTTACTTGTATTATCTACACCATTTCCATCAACAACGTATCAATTTGTCTTCTATTTCCTTTATCTATGGTCATCTTGAAGCAATATGCAACAGGTTTTTTTAATTTTTTTTTAAAAAATAAACTTTTGAAACTTATTCAAATGGAAACATTAAACATACAAAACAATAAATAATCAGTTAAAACAATTATCAGTTAAAATATTTAAAACAACACAATTCCCAAACCTGACAGCATAATCAGGCCCTTTTTGCACAGCATTTGCCATGCGAAAGGGCCTCTGGAGTGTCGTGCGATTGCGAGGACCCATCCACATGATGTCCCTGCAATCGCACGACGCTGCCGGGGCTGGCAGGTGCTGATTGTGCACTATTTCATTTTCAGTTTGTAGCCGAAAATGGTGCGCAATTGCACATCGCTCCAGGGTCCAGCGCGCACTTAACAAGCGTGTGGATCCACCAGAGCTGCAGTGCTCGTGCTTCCTGCCCCAGCGCAGCCTGGGAAAATCCCAGGCTGCGCTGCAGAGGAAGAGGCAGAGCCTTCATGCTGCCTGCCAGCTGGCAGGCAACAACTACAGAGCCGAAGCAGCAGGGATGTGAGAGCCTCTCACAAGAGGCTGCTCATGCGATCCCTGCACCCCAGCGCCGAGAAAAGGTAAGTTGTGGCCTCAGTTTGAGAAGGCCTGAGTGAAGACACGAGTCTTTAGCAAACACCTGTCACAATGGAGGGCTTCCTGAATATGGTGAGGAACACGTTACAAGAGATGATGGCTGCCATGGAGAAAGCTTGTTTCCAGCTTGTTTTGCAAGAAAAATTGATCAATGGAAACTAACAACAACAACAACAACAACAACAATAAGCAGCAGTAGTAGTAGTAACAACAGCAATAACAATCACCATCATCCTCAACCACACTGAGGAACTCAGAGCACCATACTCTATCATCTATCCATACACTGCCCTCTTTTTTATCTAGATAACAGCACTATGAGGTAGCTGAGAGTGCCAAACTGGCCCAGGATATCATAGTAAGCTTTGTGATCAACAAGGGAGATGAACTGAGATGATTTCCATGGTCTACGCACACAACTCTCCAGCCACCACATTATTATCATGCTGCATCCCATTAACTAGCACTGAGTCTACTGTGCTGATGTTCTGTAAATAGGAAACCAAGCAAGCTGCACACGCAACTGACTGCTTGGTACAGACATTCCCAGGTCCTGGTGGCAATGCTACATTTTAAGCAAACAGAGAATGCAGTATCCTATAAAAAGATTCATTCTGCGTTTCAGGCCCCTCCCTCACCAGAAATGTGGTGGGACTAAAGGAAGTTAGAGATGTAGCTGTTTTCATGATTTGTGGCTTCTTTATATAAAGGATTTATTCTGTCTTACCTCTAAAAGTCAGACAAGGAAGCTTTTGAGAACTCACAGCATTTCTTAGCAAACATCAGCCTTAGTGCTCCAGGTTGAACAGAATGATATTTCGGTCCTCAAATGGCACTTGCCATCTTAAAATTGTATTAAGGTAGGAGTTCAGGACTTCTTAGACAGATGGCAAAATAATAGCACAATCCTATACATGCCTACCCAGAAATAAGGCCCACTACGTTCAGTGGGACAAACTGTCAAGTAAGTGCACACAGTCTGTAGAAAAGCATCACATACCACTGTATCTATAATTCAGTTACCATAAAGAGCCATCTAGGAGCCAGAGTGGTCTAGTGGTTTGAACACCAAGGTTTGATTTCCTCCCCGACTATGGAAACCCACTGGGTGACCTTGGGTGCATCACACACTCTCAGCTCCAGAAAATCCCATGACAGATTCACTTTAGGGTCACCATAAGTCAGAAATGACTGATGGCATACAACAACAAGATAAAGGAGCCATCTAGTTCAGCAATTTTTCATGGAACCCACTGATGCTTATCATATTTCCTGATCAGTTATTCTGGTACAACACCTTTCACAAGGCAGGGATAATGAAGCTGCATCCCTCCATATATTTTGGACTGCAACTTCCCACGACCTGGCTTGCTGGTGCTACCTGGACCTGGAACCCACCAACATCTGGAGTCACAGGTTCCCCATCCATTCTAGAGGGTAGAATGGCTGAACGGTTCAAGAGGCGAACTCTAACCTACTTTTGTTTAATCTAGAAACAAGTATTATATTCTTTCTTTTCCTAGAGATCCTCGTTTTTCTCACTTTATTTTTGGATCAGACTAAAAGTCTCTTTAGCACAGGAAGGCTACTATAGCACAGTATATTTCTTATGTAGTCTGCACAGCTTAAGTTTGAGACATATACCTTTCCAGACTCCACTGGATCTATATTGCTAATCAGACACTTTTCTGAATTGCAGCTTACAGAATACCACAACAACACAGGAAGTGAATACACCAACATCAGTACTCAGAACATGGAGATACTTCTAAATAGCTTTCATCTGCTAACTATCGTTCTTACTGATCTAACAAAATTCAGCACATGTTATCTCAATAAAGTCAAATATCACTCAAAACATGGCGGTGCTGTTCCCAATAACCACCAGGGTTTTGTTTTAATCCTTTTTTTAAAAGAGATTATTGTTGCTTTCCAGTGACCTCAGCAAAGGTTAGTAGTATCTTGTTTTAACTGTTTAGAGAAAAGGAAGGACAAGGCAGAAAAGAAAGCTAAGAAAAATATAGGTAAAAGGCGGGGGGGGGATGATAATTTAAAAAAAGAAATAGAAAATGAAGGGACCTCATATTTAGCACCTGGTAACCTTCCAGATGTTGTTGGAATGCATCTCCTATCAGTCCTGGATAGCATAACCAATTGTGAGGAATGATGGGACTTGGATGACCACATGTTGACCATCCCTGATAAAAATGAGAATGTTATGGTTGATGGTGCTTGATATTTGATGAGTTGATTTGATTTGTTTGAACATTTTTGTCATCCAGTCAATGAAATGTCAACGTTCAGTAAAAGGTTTTTTAAATCAACCTTTGATTAGTTAATCAGCAAATTCACAGCATGTCCTCAAAACTTCACTTACAATGCATGTCAATGCACACAACCCCAAAGAACCACATAGTTTACAGGTAGTTTAGGCAGCAATCCTAACCCCACTTTCCTGGGAATGCAGCCCATAAACGCAGCATAGCTTACTTCTGGGTATAGGATTGTTCTGTTCAGTGCATTTTGTGACCCCACTTGTCAGCTCAAGTTTGGATATTTTTCATGTCTGTCTTAGCATCTAGTTCAAGTGATGAAAAAAACAGCCTCACATTTAAGATTGTTCTGACTAGGAAGAGAACAAAAGCATTTCTGGAAAAACAATTTAATTAACTTCCAACAAAATTATCTTAAGGTTTTTTTCCCTTCTCTGATTAAAATCCCTTGAGTAGAAACATCAGCTGAGAAATTAGCAAAATGAGTATGAGTCTCCAATATAAGCAAAATCATATTTCCAAAATCCTAAACTTGTTTATTCAGAAGCATATCCTAGTGATTCCAAGGGGAATTATTCAAAAAGATTCACTCCCAAGATGCTCAGGATTCTGATCTGACAGCACAACCCTGTATATTCTTACTCAGAAGAAAGCTCCACAGTGTTCAGTGAAATGTAATCAAAGGTAAATAGCCAAAAGGCACCAGATCCCATCTGGCCATTTCCACACTTCACTGTTACAGTGCTATTATTCCACTTTCGCATTGCACATTCTGGGGTTTGTAGTTCAGGGCGGGGGCATTTAGAATTCTCAGCCAGAGAGCTCTTTGGCCTCAGTAAAAGACAAACCTCAGAATTCCACAGGATGTCAAAAGTGGAATAATAGCACTTTAATAGTGTAAGGTGGAAATGGCCTTTGCTTCAGAGGAAAGAACTCGCAAAACCACCTTTTGAGTATTCTTTGTTTAAGAAATCCCTATGAAATTTATAGGGTAGTCATAAGTTGACAAGTGACTTGAAGGCACACGCGCACACACAATGCCCACACATTTGTAGATGGCAAGCTTCATCTTCTGACCATCTGAGATAAGAATTTAAGATTATCTGAGGTATGATTATAAATTAAGATTATCTCAGAGCCTGGGTAAAATGCTTTTCTGGGAATCTCAAATCCCAAGATCCCTCAGCCAGCACAGCTATTTGAGTTGATGTCCAAAAAATTAACTTTTTTCAAAATCTGAATTAAACCCCCCCTCAAAAAACAAAACAAAAGAACAGTCCCAGTTTCCTCATCCTAGAACAAATGTGCCCTTTTGATGGAACTGAATTCCTGCAAGCAACAAGTCTCTCTCTCTCTCTCTCTCTCTCTCTCTCTCTCTCTCAATCTCTCTCTTCATTTTCCATTTAATATTTTGGCTGCAATCCTGCGTATAGTTAAGCTTCTGAAATGACTTGACTTCAATGGCGGACTTGAATTAGATTTTAAGCTGCCCAACTAGGGCAGCATGGCAGCTCTGCTGAATGCACAAAAGCACTGATAATCAGTGCCATTCCATAATATTGCATGACACGACACTGTAACACAGAAGCTAAAGATAAGCTGCAGAAAGAAACCTTTCAATGTATCACTTTGCATGGAAGTGGACTGTTTATACCTATTCACGGGAAGTACATGTGATTCTCTGTCTGCTCAGCAAACTACTAGCAACAGTAGCCATCAGCTCTGCAACACAAGACAAATATGTGAAGAGCTAACTCAGGGTCCAAAGTACCTCTATGCATCGCTGAGCAGTCAACCAAGTTAGTTTCAAATGCATGCCTCTCTCTTATCAGATGGAAGGGGATGACTCAGATTCAATGTCCCTGGATCCTCTAGATCCAGTGGTTCTCAACCTGTGGGTCCCCAGATGTTTGTGGACTTCAGCTCCCAGAAGCCCCAGCCACTATGGTCAATGCTCAGGGCTTCTGGGAGCTGAAGTCCAAAAACATCTGGGGGCCCACAGGTTGAGAACCACTGCTCTAAATCAGAGGTTCCCAACCTATGGATCCTCAGACGTTGCTCCACAATTCTCCAAATCCCTGAGATTTGGCCATGTGGGTTGGATTTTCTGAAGGTCGCAGTCCAAAACAT
The DNA here is from genome assembly GCA_948472985.1 of Iguana delicatissima. Lineage (NCBI taxonomy): Eukaryota > Metazoa > Chordata > Lepidosauria > Squamata > Iguanidae > Iguana > Iguana delicatissima. Next base: position 60,499 of record CAOKZL010000772.1, read on the forward strand.
CTGGAGGACAAATGTTTGAGAACCATGATTCTCAACCATGGTGTGTAGGTCAGACTATGTGCCAGAGGCTCATGTAGTCCCATTCCCTCTGTCTGTTGCTTGAGCAAACCAAAGTTTGCCATTACATTTGAACCACGTTTGCCTCTGAAGCCATGATTTGTTTCCATGCCAGGGGATGAAACTGAACTATAAACTACAACTGCACTACAAATCCTGGGTTCAGATCTTGCCTCTGCCATGAATGAAGTAGAGTGATTGTAAAAGTTAAAGGTAGATAATGCATATAATGTGCTTTGAATACTTGAAAGTGCTCTATAAATTGTAAGTATTACTATTAAAGGAAAGAGGTATTCTAAGACATCCTTTGAAAAAAACAAAAACAAAAAACTCTGGCCCATCAATCAATTAAAAGAATGTCACACAAAGTCATCCTTTAAAATGTATGAACATATTCAGAAAAATTATATTGGAATAAAGCATATGTAGTATGTAATTGCTGAGCAAAGTTAGAGTTTAGAAATTTTACTTTTCAGGACTACTGTTTGCTGGCAGTGGCCAGGCTGGTGAAATATTTTGAGAGTTCCAGTCCAGAAAAGTAAAATTTCCACATGTCTCCAGAAATGTTAAAGAGTAACCAAACTTCACCTAATTTCCCTACAAACAAGCATGCATCAAACTGAAATAACACTGAAAACATTATACTCACAAAGAGAGGTGAGGAATATACGTCCTTCCAATTGACGCTGGATTGCAGCTCCCAGCAGTCCTCACCATTGGCTATTTTGGCAAGGGTTGCTGGGAGTTGCATTCTGCACCTACACTCTACACCCTTTTATAAAACTTTATGTCTAAATGGTAGACCTGCAGGGAAGCGCAATAGTCACAATTCAGTGTCAGAGCACATACTTTGCATGCAGAAAGTCCTTCCAGATAGCTGGGAAAGATTCTTATGTTAAACCATGGACTGGATCAGTAAAGATATTACTCAGAAATCAAGAAAGACACATTGGGGGCTACTTTCTCCAGAATTCTCCTCAATGTCGTCCAAAAAAGAGGGGAAGAGTTTTCTAAGCTCTGCACAGAACTAGACAAGAACTAGCTATGAGCTAGCTGTAAATTGACAGACGTGCAGGAAGTACCATGCAGAAATAGAAGCATGTTGCAGCAACTTAAAAACAACAGAAAAAAGAGAGGAAATGATTCAGAAGTTACCGGTGTTTTTTCCAATTCCATATTATGTCTCAGCACCGGATATGTTTCTTACTCCAGAAATGGATGTGTTGGTACAAATTGATTTTGTGTTTTACAAAAATGGATGGTATACAAGCTGAACCTTGGAAAAGTTACTTTTTTGGATGACAACTCCCAGAATCCACTAGCCAGTAGAGCCATGGTACCTGCAGAACCTGGGAACTTTAGTCCAAAAAATAACTTTCTCAAGTTCTGACATGAATGAACAATGAGTTCTAAAATTTCATCCACTTTCACATTCCCTTCTCTAGGATCAAGATAAATGAATGCCAAAATCATTTTCCTAGCACTCAGGCCTCATTCTACAATAAGCCCCATTCACTTTGCACTACCCAATGGTCTTGCTATGCTGCATGGGCGTGGTTAGATGCACATAGCTAACAAGTCAACACATCCCTAAGACAGAGATGGGAATTACATGCAGCCTTTTGCAGGGTACTGTGTGGTTCTTGAACTCCTTCTGGTCCCACCCCAAAGCACCTTGCAGCCTCGAATTTTTTCCAACCAGCTTCAAAATTCACCCGAAAAGATACTTTGTCTGGCCAAATGTGACACTATTTGACCAAAAATGGCCCTCCCTGCCTCACAATGTGCCCATCTCTGTTCTTCTTAACCAAGAGTCCATAGACTCCCAGAGGTCCACACAGCCCTCACAGGGGGTCTGAGAAGAACTGCTGCTGGACACTAGCAACAAGGGCAACGACAGGGACACGGCAGCTGGGAGGATGCAGGTGCCAAAACTGCTCCCTCGTTTGCAAAGGGGAAAGTAGTTTGGGCATATGCACATGTGCACATGCCCCTCGTCGTATCTCTTTCATCAGGGATGTGGCAGCTGGGGTTGTGCGTGCTAAGGGACACGGCAGCATGTGCACATGCCTAAACTGCTCCCTTGTTTGCAAACAAAGGAGCAATTTCAGCACCCATTCCCCCACCCCCACTGACATGTCCCTGATAAAAACATAGGAGCAGTTTTGGCATGTTCACACACCTGCCACCATGTCCCTTGGCACCCATACCCACTGTTGACAAAAGGGACATGGCAGCAGGCATGGCCATGCACCCAAACTATGATTCTGGAGACCAACGTTTGAATCTCCACTCGGCCATGGAAACCTGCTGGGCGACCTCTGGCAAGTCACAAGCTCTCAGCCTCAGAGAAAGATAAAGGCAACAAATCCTGCCAAGAAAACCCCCATGATTGCTTCATCTTATGGTCACCAAAAGTTAGTTTTCAAAGGGGAGAGGCATGATGGCTAGAAAGAACCTCACTCTGTCAGAGTTACTTGTTGTTGTGTGCCTTCAAGTCACTTCTGATTTATGGCAACCCTAAGGTGAGCCTATCACAGGGATTTTTTGGGCAAGATTTGTTCAGAGGGGGGTTGCCTTTGCCTTTCTCTGAGGCTGAGAGAATGTGACTTGCCCAAGGTCACCCAGTGTCTGAGCAGGGATTTGAATTCTTGTCTCCAGAAGCTCTCAAAGAATGAATAAATATTTGAATGTTTACATAAATATTTGAATATTTAAATCTATATTTAAATATTTAAATCATGAATTAAGTATTGGGGGTCTGTGACAACAAATTATATTTACAGGGCGTCCCTAGCAACAAATGCTATTTACAGGGGGTCCCTGGTAAAGAACAAGTTAAGAACCACCGCCACAGAATAATTAAGACCCATACTGGGTGTCTCAACAGCTATGGGCAGTTACATCTTTTACGTGGACCAATGGCCAGCAAACTGGTGTTTCCCAGCTGTTTTGAATAACAATTCTCATCAGTTCCAACCAGCCATCCCAACTAGTGGACATGGCTTATGAGAGCTGTAGCTCAAAAAATCTGGAGGACACTAGTTTGCCCCTTTACGATATAATGTCTCTCTAATAGCCTGTCTTTTTAGGTTATATATTAGTTTTCTACCAATTGTAATCTCATTATAAAGGCTACATTCAAATTATAGGAACATGTATAAAGAAATGTACAGAAGGCTCCCACTTTTTGACACTCTTGTTATCTGATGACTCTTTTGATGCTTCCAAATTAAGGACATGTTCCATTAATTTGACAGAGGTTCCACTCTTTCATCAGTTCTTCCTACCTACGAAAGCTTGCTTGCCACTGCTCACAGACGCACACTGCTTCCAAAGCGAACTGAGGGGGAAGAGGTGATAAGGCAACTGAGAGACTTTCCAAGCAGCACATGTGCAGTTGGTCCCAAGTGAGCTTCCATAAGTCCTTCGTGCTCCCTACAGTACAGTACACGGGTTCTGCTTTTCAACCTATTCCCTTTTCTGACAGTGCTTCAGTCTCTAACCTGTCAGATAAGTGGGAGAAGCCTGTATAAGGAACGTGCAGGATAGTTTTAATTACCTTAATATTCACAAACATCTGGCTTTTACTACAAAGAGGAAGCTTGCTCCCAAACTAGGCCAAAACTATATCGTTTATCTGGGAGTTTTTAAAGTATCCTCAGTTTTCTTATTAATGGAGTTGCAGGCAATAAAGAAGTCGGCAGACTACAGCCTTTCATATCACCAAGAATGAAAAAACAAACAAAACACCAAAGACTATTATACGCAAAATAAACTACTTAATTTTTTTAAAAAAAGCAAAAACATTTTTAATAGGGTAAAAACCAGACCTTTGATCCACTCAGTCACATCTCACTATTCATTATGGGCGGTTTCATTTTTCTCATGAATCGGGCAACCACATAAACAAAGCCATCTCACAAGAAGTTATCTTTCAGATACTGCAGTATGTAATCAAGATTGCTAAAAACAAGAGTTTCCAGACTGAGAATGAAACCTATCCCAGCAGAGCAATCCTTAACTGGTCTATTAAACCCACAGAGTTTAACAAGCCATATGCCTAGGTATGAATCTATAGGATTACAACAACACAGAGCTATGTTAATGGGAGTCACTTACCAAATTCCACAGCTCTGCTATTTCACACTAGTCAAGGAGAGCAGCAGAGAAGAGCTGACTTTTGTTTCTGCCATGCAGTTTTGGGTTTTATTGTATTCGAACCCTACTCATTGGTATTATGGGATGGGCTTCATTGCACCAGCTCCAGACTGGCATGTGGGGAGGGGGGTTGAATCTTGGCAAATGTTCAGACAATGAAGGGACTTTGAATCCAGCTGCTGATGTTCACCCAATGAGCTTCATGTGGAATGAGGATCTGAACGTGGTTTAAATCTTATCCCACATTCTAACAGCTGTATCAAACAACACATGCATTTCCCTGGTAAAGTGCATGAGGGGAGCATTATGTGACTGCACAGCACAAGTGTACTGATAGAAAGCCTGTGACCCTCCACATGTTGTCAAAATAAATAATCACTGATCATCAGCCAAGCTAGCCAGGACAGATCAGAGACAACAGTCCAACAACTTTTGGAAAGCCATGGATTTTATTAATGCTTCCATAGCATTTTCCTCCATTTCAATGGCTATTTTTGGGAGCTGGTGCTCAAGGACACCACATCATGTGCTTCTTCCCCACAAGTTCATCACATTACCATATCAGTGTGGACTGATGTCACCCACACACCTTCCTGCAGTATGCATAACAGCCCATGTTGTGCTGACTGAACTATTCCAAAAACTTTTGTGGCATTCAGAATTTAGCACTGCTCTGGGAATTGCCAGCCCTTCCAGATGCTGTTGGGACTGCAACTCCCAGCATTCCTCATCATTGGTTAGGCTGACTGGGGCTGATGAGAATTCCAGTCTAATGACACCGGAGAACCACATAAATCTAATTTAGCTCATCTTTAGGAAAACATGAAACCAAATTCATTCATGGTGTATTTCTGTCCTTATCCCAAAGACCACACTCATTAACACCCACATCTTGGCCATCTCTTTTAGGCTGTCCATTGGAACTGAAAGGGGCCGGGAGGTCAATCCTGAAATTCCTAGTTTTGCTATTGATTTCTTTTTCCCTGATGCCCTCCTTGTTTTCTAAAACAAGAAGGAAGGGCTGTCAAAATCTGAGGGAAAAACGACCTGCCTCAGCATCTCGCAAAGATCATTTTCACTCTCCATCCTTAAAAATGTCCTATCTTAATCATCACGGTAACTTTCCAGCACCTCCCTCCGGTCTCAAGCAACCAAAGACTCCAGATCAAGTTCTCTGCGAGGATCGAAAGGGGACAGGGGTGGTTTGGAAACTTTTTCTCAAGAGAAAGAGAAAGACGCCTTCACAGGAAGCCATGCCGGGACAAGGCACGACAGACCCAGCGGGGGGAGAAGCGCCTTCTGTTCCTGGAAGAGTAACGGCTCGCTGATGGTCCTTCCCGGGGGCTCGAGGGGAGACAAAAGGCGACGCTAATTGCTCTGAACTCCTCGGCTTCCTGGCGCCCCAGATCGCCCAAAAGTGGGCAGAGGAGACAGGCAGGCAGGCAGGGAGGGAAAGAGCCAATGTTTGGCACAGACAACCCAAGAGAGCCCGCTTTCCTTCTCCGCCTCTCTCTTGCCTACAGGAAAGAGAGCCTGTTTGCCTCAGAGGGGAAAGGATGCGCCGCGATGAGCCCACTCGGGCCATTTCCCACTGGACTGTTATAGCGCGATGATTCCACTTTCCACGTCCTATGTAATCCTGGGGTTTGCAGTTGCGGGAGGGGCCAGCCCCTCCCGAAACTGCAAACCCCAGGAATCCACAGGACGTGGAAAGTGGAATCATCGCGCTATAACAGTCCAGTGCGGAAACGGCCTCGGAGGAAGGAAAGGAGTGGTTTAGGGCCGCGGGTCTTCCCGGAGACCCCCGGAGAGTCCCTCCCGGCGTGGGGCTAAAGGTCGGCCGTCCCCGCTCCCGCCCCCCCCCCGCGCCGCCTGGCGGATCTCCCCTCTGCCCCTCGCATCCCACGGCCAGGGGAGGTAAAGGAGGCGCCCGAGAGAGGGGCGACGGTGGCACGGCGGGGCTGGGCACGGAAAGGGCCGCCCGCAAGCGGCCGGCGGCGCCCGAGGCCAGGCGGGGCGGCCGCGGCGCCCTCCAGCCTCCCTCCCGTCCCCGCGCGAGCGGCGCGCTCACCTCCTCCTCCTCCTCCTCCTCCTCCTCCTCCCCGGCGAGAGCGCGGCGGGCGCGGCAGGAATCACGGGCGGGGGGTCCGGCCGGGCGCGAAGCCGAGGCGGGCGGCGCTGTCCTCCTCCATGGCAGTGCCCGGCGGGAGCTGATGCGCCCCGACAGGATCCGCGCGGAGAGTGCCGAGGCCGCCGTCCCCCGCCCCTCCGCCTCGCTCTTTTCCGGCAGTCTCGCTCCGTCGCCCACCCTCTCTCTCTCCCTCCTCCTCCTCCTCCTCCTCCTCCGCCTGCCGCCGCCGGCCGCCACCTCCGGGCCACTCCCTGCTCGACGCTGACGCGCACGTGGCTGCTCGGGGCAGCCGCCGGCGCGCAGGCAAAGGGGGCTGGCGGGGAGGTTCGGCCCCGGGCGCCCTCCGCTCTCCTTAGCCAGTGGCCAGGGGCTGCGGGCGTCACACATCACGACCCTTCCCCTGCAGTCACTTCTTCCCCTTCTCTCCCCCCCCCCCCCCCAGTCAGTCAGATCCTGGAGAGGACACGTCTGGCCCCGGTAACACATTACATCCCATGATCTCCAGCGTTTCCCAAATGAAAACCCAGATGCAGGTGGCCGAGCAACGTCAGAGTGCGGTCGAGGCGGTAAACGGTCTCCATGGCCATTTCCGCTCCAGACTGTTATAGTGCTATTGTTCCACTTTCAACCTCCTCTGGAATCCTGGGGTTTGCAGTTTAGCTCCTCCCTAAACTGCAAACCCCAGCATTCCATGGGATGGTGAAAGTAGAACAATAGCACTATAATACTCTACTATGGAAATGGCAGATTAGGCAGATCACAAAAGCTAACCCAGGCTGCAACAGTTTCCTTTTGCCTGAGCCTCCCCAAGAATGGCAGAATACGGACTCTGGTCTTCCTCACCTGAATTGAGTGTTGTTGGGAAATTCTGGCATTCTCTCCCCAACACACACACCTTGTTCTAGGGCTTAGCAAGTATAAGGCTTCATTTCGCCTAGCATATCAAAGCCTTTTGCCTTCTCACCTGAAACCTCAGTCTTGCTCTTTGTGCTATTTAAAGGAGTGGCTCTGGTATCCAGAACAGGCGACTCAGGATAGACCCTGAGGTCATTGGCCTTACATAAAAGACCATGCTTCCCTCTCTTTGCCATTTTTGCTTATACAGCCTTCTCTCTGACTGTGCTTCACCTCCACCGAGAAGACGGTGAGGTAAGAACCTTAACTCAACAACTTACCTAACTTTTTTGTTAGTTAAGATCTAGATCTAAGATCTAGACTCTCCAATGCCTATATGATTGTAAAATTTATTATTGAACTTTCCAAGTTTGTAACCTGAAACCACTTGCCTTGTTTTGCTTTCCACGTCAATCTCAGTTCAGGGAAGCCACACAAAGATGGGGACATGACATGCTTTTTCTGTAACTCTGCTAAAAGAAAACTGATTCCTAACAGTTTTAGCTTTCACAGAATTTCCCCAAAGGGCTAACACCCTGGGAAACTCCCAACAAGTGCTAACTGCTTTTGCACAGCCAACTCAGTTTGCAGCAACTGAAACAAGCTGAGCACAAAGGAGGGAAATGGGAAGAGAAAAGAGAAACTAGGACATTTCAAAAGCAGCTGAAAAAGTGAGAGGACAAAGAATCAGGACTGTCCTTGCTATATCAGAACCATAGGAAGTTATGACATCTTGTCTGGATTACTCTATTGTAATTTATATGGAAAGTGTACAGAAACTTCAGTATGTGGAAAATTCTGCGGCTAGGCCGCCAAACAGGGCTGGTTATAGGGAACATACAGTTCCCTTGTTGAAACAGCATCGCTAGCTATCCATCTGGTTCTGGACATTGTTCAAACTGATGGTTATGGTTTTTAAATTGTATAGGGCTTGAGTTCAGATTGTTTGAAAGACTGTGTCTCTGTATGCAAGCCTTCCCTAATTTTAAAGATCCTTGAGATGGGGCTTTCTCTTGGTCCTATCACCATCATAGGCATGTTTGGTGAGGACACGAGATAAAGCTTTCTCCATGGCTGCTCCTGAATTATGGAACTGCCAACCTTCCCATGCTCTCCTTCCAATGGCAGTCAAAGACATTTTTGCTTAGGCAGGCATTGCTGCATGATTAGCATGGCAGAAAGGTCTTTTAATGTGGTGTGCTGTGCTTTTATGTTTTTTCTTAATGTTTTAGGCACATGTTAAACCACCTCTGACTATTCCTTGCCTAAGATAACCCTGTGGAACTCATGGATTGCCATAAATCAAAAGAAAACTTGAAGCATATATGCATAGATACACACCCACATATTTTAACTTGTTATTTCATTTTATCTTGTAAGCTGCCTAGTACCAGCTTTCTTGAGAAAGCAAGGTTTGAGTCAAGCATTACAATAATACATCTGAATGGACAGGAAGTTGAAGTTGAATGCTCAGAATTGGCAGAGTCCCCCATCTGTCCCCACCAGAAGACATCAGGATTGGTTGTGGTTGTAGGGAAAACCTGGTGGAAATTCACAGGCACTCACCTCCAGTTCCTCTCTACCTCTGCTAGCTGAAACGGCTGCTTTATTCATCCTAGTCATAAGCTTGGTCCATGTCTAGTTACAAGTAAGTTCCCATTGAGATAAGCTGGTATTAAACTGTAGTCTTCATTTATTGATTGTGTTGTTGTGTGTCTTCACGTTGTTTCCGACTTACAGAGACTCTAAGGTTAACCTATCATGGCAGTTTCTGGGACTGAGAATATGTGACATACCAAAGATGATCCAGTGGGTTTCCATGGCTGAGTGGGGAACTGAACCCTGTCGTAGAACTAGTTCTATGCTCTAACTGCTACACCATGCTGGTTCTCTCATTTGTTGATTACTTCATAATATTGCTTCTAAAAATGCAAAGCTGGCATGGATTGTGGTGTGAATGTCACACTAGGCCCAATGAAATGCAGCTTCAAATCCACACCTAACAGTGAAGATCAGTAGGTAAGCTTGGGCTTCAACAGGAAAACCTAACCTATCTCATACTGTTTTTGTGAGGATAAAATTGCAGGGAGAAGAAATAGCCAATTCCTTGGAGTACTTGTGGGTTACAAGCCAAATAAAATTAATCAGAAAAAGCACAATAGTTTGCTGTTATTTTAAGAGCCAAATCACCACAAAGTAGTCAGCAAGGCCATAAAGTCACCAGAGTGACTCTTCAGCTTGGCTGTTTCAAGCCAAATCAAGGAGGGAGAAAGGAAGCAAGAGAGAAATAGGCTGGAAAAGCCAGATCTCATCTACACTTTGTACATGCAATTTGTGTTTGTACTTCTCTTGCACTTTGGGTGAATCATGAAGTGTGTTGTGCATGGCAGTCCTGCATATGAGTGTTTGCTGAGAAGGAAGCCCTGCTATGTTGAAGTGTGTGCTGATTGGAAGGCACTAGTTAATGGAATTACAAAAGTAAAGAACATAAGCAGCGTGGATCAGATGAAGGTCTATATTCTGATGCCGCACTGCCCAGCTAGACATCAATGGAAAACCTCAAGGAGTACATGAGGGCAATCCATATGTAGTGTGTTCTCAGCAAGTCAAGTAGTGGCTTTCATGTCAGTGGGGTAGTGAGTCCACTCTGGCTTATCCTCCACTTTAAAGGACTGGCCCAAGGTGATAAATCCTAGTTTCAGCACCTCGGATAGTTCTCTAAAAGTCCTGGCAAACCCAGGAGCTGATTCACCACCCAGCTAACACAAAAGCCATCAGCCATCACCTCCCAGTCATTAGTCAGAGATACTTTGCCTCAGCTCAGGAGACAATATGCAAGCATCATGACCCATAGCTACTGATAATCCTTTGTGAATATATCTAATCTCATTTTAATGCAATGTCCCAATTGGTGGACATTGATGCAGCAATCCTGCAGTTTTAACTGACTGTCTTTTGGCAAAATGCATTTGTGAGTGGCTAAGCATATTATCTCTTATCAAAGGCATTCCCTCTGACAATCGTTTTCAGATCATTCCATAGCAGCTGTGTGAGCAGAAATGTTTCCCTCTCTGAATGACTGACCTATACATGTTCTTTTTGCATGAGCAAAGTAGAGAAATCTATTATCTCTGATGCTTTTGGAGTCAAACAGAAGATACTCATGCATGAAGCATCAGCAGAGACAAGCAGCCCACTGAATTAGCATCCCAAGGCAATGGATAAACCTTGGATGAACCTTGCATTAAGCTCTTCTAACTAAACATTCACACCCACAGGTTCTTTTCACTTGTTGCCATGCCTGCTTACCATTTTGTAACAGGATGCTGGAACTTTGATTTGTCTTGGCCAGCATTAGGTGAACATCTTTATATGGAAAGGGCAAGGACTTTTCCCATTCTTCCAGATAGGAGGGAAAATGTGGATTCAGTGTCCCGCATGACAGTCAGGCAGTTAATGACTTTCCTAATGAGGGCCAATGAAGTCCCAAACCAGCTTCAGGGAGTCTTCCAAGGAACTTCCAAGCGCTCCATACTTTTCCCACTCTCCAGACAGTGGTCTAGTTCTCTGTTGGGGAGAAACACCAAAAAAAGTTGGTTCTAGGACCTCTATAGATACCAAAATTCATGGGTGTTCAAGTCCCATTATGTACAATAGTATAGTAAAATGACATCCCTTATATAAAACGGCAAAATTAAAGTTTGCTCTTTGGATTTTTTTAAAAAATATTTTCAAGCTGTGGTCAGTTGAATCCATGGACATAGAATCCACAGATATGGAGGGCTGGCTGTACCTCCAAACTCTGGTAATCAGGATTCTCTGGTCTGGGTCAAGAATGTATTCCAGACTGAGGCTCCACAGTGGTTGTTGTTTCCCAAACCAAAATTGACCAGAGTAAGCATACTTTTTTAAACACACGACTGAGGCCGATGAGAATAGTTGTGCTGTTTGATCCAAAATTAACTGCTCTAGGAAGCTACCATCTTTAACATGCCTGACATGATGGGATAAAATCTCTTGATGAATTTCAATTCAACTGTTAAAGACTGGAATTTCCTTTTGAAATGCCTCTATAAGAAAATGGGAGGTCAGCTGTAGAATAACATGAACAGTATTCATGTTAGCAATCTTGACATAAATAATCATCAGTACAAGCCCTTTATTTATCACATCCCATTTCAGCTCCTGTAATTCATCAAGCCTGAAGATGGTGTTTGTGATAAATAGGGAGACTCATCACTAAACAGAGAAAAAGTTAATCCTTATAATCTTAAATAGATTTTAAGATTAGAACAAAGTAATCTCCTTTCAGAGAAAAAAATCTCATGTTTTAAAATCATGTATAAATATTGCCTTTAGAGTGCATTTGCTTGAATGTTCTTGGCATACCCCATTGATTCTAGATGATAGCCAAAATTATCAATCTTCCTTTGGCCTCCTCTATATTATTCATAGTCTACATATTGCAGGTTTTTATATGAAATTAGAGAAAACATAATTCATGCATTGAGGTGGACATGCAGTGAGGTCAAGTAATTTTTAAACAGGGGGAAGGGAAAGATTGCCTGAATCTTTAATTATTTTTGCTCAAAAGTTAACCATTACTACACAAAGTAATCCTACCGGATCCAGAATGGCAGAGACCTCTGTCAGATCCCAAGCTGTGGCAGGCAGGGCAAGGACAAAGCTAAAAAATCCCACCCTTTGCTTTCACAAGGAGGGAAATAAACAAAGCCAGCATCAGAGCTCAACTGTTCTTCCCAGGGTTAGCACAAAATGTTTTGCTGCCTGAGGCAAAGGACACAATTATTCTTTGCTTTCCTCATATGGACAAAGACTGTTAGTTGTATTTCACTTCAGTATTGGCAGTGGGACAGCCTCCTCCATCACATACAGTTGGCCATCCGTTTGCATGGGTTCTTCATCCATGGATTCACACAACCAAGGCTTCACAATATTTGGAAACAAATCTATGTGTTGAGCACTACACTAATGTTTAAGCATACCCTGCTATAGCCTCTCACCATCCAAAGATCCTCAGGTGCTTTCCAGCACTTGTTTGAGTAGTTCACCATTTTATATAAGAAACACCATTTTATTACACTACTGTATATAGTAGAACTTGAGCATCCATGGATTTTGGTATTCTGGAACCAAGCGCCAGTGGATACCAAGGGGCTGCTGTACCTCAGGCCTCAAGTTGGCTCAAGGGGTGCAGGGAAGGGGGCAATGACACCGTTCTAATGGGCATTTCCCTTGTCTCAGCAGGTGTTACCTAATGTGAGGTCTATGTCTAGGTTTCCTTCCTTCTCAGAGGAATTGTGGGAGAAGGAAGGGTGACTCAAAGCCTCTTTGGAATACCCCAGGGATATCACTATTTTTTTGACAATTTGGTTGTTGAGGTTTCATTAGTAGAAAAATGACGGAGGACATAGAAATAGCATCAGAAATAACATCATACTTCTTTCTGCTGCCTGTGATGTCTGTCTCTGCAGGTGGTGAGTGAGATCCATCATATTCAGTGGCCTGCCAGGATATTCTTCCAGGGACCACAGACTTCTGACTGACTGAATTTTTAAAATAACATTGCTCATTATCCCAGACCACTGTATTATTATTATTATTATTATTATTATTATTATTATTATTATTAGTAGTAGTAGTAGTAGTAGTAGTAGTAGCAGCAGCAGCAGCAGCAGCAGCTGTTATAGTTGTTTTCTATCCTGCCTTTCTCCCACAATTGAAATACAAGGCAATTTACAATTTTTTTATTTAAAAAAGCAACACTGCTAACAACATACAAAAAAAGCACACATTAAAATGGGATGCAACCATTGACAATATTAAAATTACTTAAAGCTACACTAATGAAAGGTTAAGTACAATTAAAAGATGAGTACAATAAAAACAGATTTAAGCCATGCAGCACCCTCTCTCCTTTTAAAAAAAACTTTTCTTTTTGAAAACCTGTTGGAATAAAAAAAAAGTCCTCATCTGATGATGGAAAGACAGCAGGGAGGGAAGAGAGTTCCAGAGTCTAGGGGCAGCCACTGAGAAGGCCATCTCTCACGTCCGCACCAAATATGCTTGTGACATTGGTGGGACTGAGAGAAGAGCCTTTTCTAATGACCTCAGGACCTACACAGGCTCATACAGAGAGATATGGTCTACCAGATAGCCTGGACCTGAGCCATATAGGGCTTTATAGATTCATAACCAGCACTTTGAATTGTTCTTGGAAACAAACCAGGAGCCAGTGGAGCTGTTGTAACAGGTGAGTATTATGGCCACTGTAACCTGCCCTTGTTAACACTGCAGCTCTTAGTGATATATTACATGATCTTTTAGCAATATATTACATGACACGTCGAGTAGTGCATTGCATGTTGGCCCCAATCCAGAGAAACTTAGTGATGCTGATACTCATTAAAATGAATGGGACAAACTCGTCTTGACTAACTTGCACAATTTGTTCTAGTGGGATCCTCTGGAGAAGAGAAAGAGGCAGAAACACAGACAGTGCCAGTGTATACATAGTAACGTAATGTTCCTCATCTGAAGCCAGAAAACTCTGTGTTGTCCCTGTTATACTACCTACAAGTGAACTGTGTCTTATGACAATCCTATCACAGGTTTTTCTTGACAAGCTTTATTCACAGGAAGTTTGCTTTGTCTTCCTTTGAGTCTGAGAGAGTGTGATTTGCCCAAAGTCATCTGGTGTGTTTCCATGGCTGAAGAGGGTTTGAACCTTGGGCTGTTTCCGCACTAGACTGTTATAGCGCTATTATTCTACTTGCAACATCCTATGGAATCCTGGGGTTTGCAGTTTTGGGGAGGGCCGGCCAACCCCTCCCAAAACTGCAAACCCCAGGATTCCATAGGATGTTGCAAGTGGAATAATAGCGCTATAACAGTCTAGTGCGGAAATGGCCTTGGTCTCCCAGAGTCCTAGCCCAGTGCTTAAACTGCTTAACTATAATGACTCCATCAAATTTAGGACTAAACTAGATTTGTTGTGTTAGATCAGGAATTGACTGTCCTGAGTTAGAAAGCAACTGTGGGCCCAAGAGAAAAGCTTAATTAGACTGTGGCTATAGTGCTGGAAGGCAGATTAAACCCCATCTTCCTCATCTAATTTCTGTGACAGGCTACCTCTCCCAAGCCAGCAATAGCCCCAGGTGGTGAAAAAGAGAGGCAGCCATAGGCAAACATTTCAGTGAGGAAATTGTTAGCAGCATGCCAGCAATATAGCCTCCATCCAATTTTTCCCTATAATTGTCTCATTAATATTCCTTCCTTCCTTCCTTCCTTCCTTCCTTCCTTCCTTCCTTCCTTCCTTCCTTCCTTCCTTCCTTCCCTCCTCCTTCTCTCATTTAGTCAGTCTCCCATCCCCTGTATGCCTAACTGCTTTGGACAAGCACGCTCAAGGCTATGTAGCTGTCCTGAGTAGCTTTCTGACTTGATGATTCCTCTTTATTTCAACAGTGTGCCTAAGGAGACTCTAGCTGTTCTTATGTAGAATGGGGGGGGGGCAGAATCCCAACACTATATTTATTCAGCTGTTAAAACACCACCACCGCACAAACACACACAGTTCTAAAGAATGATGTAGTCTGATACGCAAAATAGCACATGAGAAAACTAGTGCAGCCAAAGTTCAGAGAAATAGGAAATGTTTTCCCTCTTCTGCTCTTTTTGTACATATTCCATTTTAAAAAATAGCACTGGACAGGAGAGAGTATTTTAAGACCACTGTTTGCTGCTGCTGCTTGTAAGCCACCAGCCTATATCCTTCTTTCTGAAGTGGCATTTCTCCCCCCACTGGAGTTACAGCAGATAGGGGCAGCCACAAAGTTGGGTATTGTGAGAAACATGCCCAGCTCTGCATTTCAGCAGGGACCTTGTGACCAGCTGTCTTGCCCTGTTCCAGTTCTGACCCATGAAATTTTCCTTCAGTCTCCACGCCTCTAAAATTGCAGTAACTTAGCATTTCACTTGAGCTTGTAGAAATTCAGGTCATTTCTGCACTAGACTGTTATAGCCCTATTATTCCACTTTCAACATCCTATGGAATCCTGGAGTTTGCAGTTTAGGGAGGGGCCGGCTGCAAACTGCAAACCCCAGGATTCCATAGGATGTTGAAAGTGGAATAATAGGGCTATAACAGTCTAGTGCAGAAATGGCCCCAGTTTAGGCATTCAAAGAAAAGGGGCAGATAAAGTCATCAATAGAATGCAATAGAATGATAACAAAGTTATCAAAGGAATATGAAATGTAAGAGTTGTTGGTGTGAATAATTGGTAGCATCTCTCTATGATGCTAGAAACTTGAGGACTAAAGGAAAATTTCATTGGGAAGCAGGAGTCTTTTTGCTCTCATTCCTCCCCCTGGTAGCTATACCGCAGTTGAAATTGTTCGCCACATTTTCTGTGGTTATTTGCGTTTCAGCTTAGACATAACGGGATGGGGCAGGAAAGATATACTTTAGAGTGAAATAAATATTTATTGACCTACCATCCCACCCTAGCCCATCCTCATTTTTTTTTCCTGAGCTCAGAGCATTCTCTTCCAAACAACATTGTCAACAAACTTGCACCAGTAATCTAGGTATTGTTGTTCATTTAGCTATACTGCAAATAAATGTCAGAGCCAATATTTTGTTTCCCCAGTTCTTAAGCCATTTGAGATGGGTTTCAAATTGCTCATGGCAGGATGTTTATAAATCATAGACTTTTTAGCTCGCTTACGTATACAAGATCAACTTGTAACAGGTCTCCAATTCTTAGGGCATAATCTGAAATCTCAGGAGATTTCTATATTTTTCTTCTCATCTCTAGGCAAAACTCAGAGTAAGCAGTCCTGGAGGAGGATGTGGCTTTCAGGGTTCCCATTGCCACCCCTTTTCTGCTGGTGCCAGAGCTCACTGGCTCAAGGCAAAGGTGTTGGCATGCAGGTTGCATTTGCCTGGTGTGATGGCACCATGAAACCAGTAGCAAGGAGAGGGGACTGAGGAACAAGCTGCTGGATGCAGGCGCTTCCCCCCACTGCACCATTTGGAGCAAGGCCAGGAGTGCTATGTTGGTGTGCCATCTTGTTGCATAGGCTTTGGCAGCATTACTGCAGGACCTTGGTTGGCAGGAAGTGAACTCTACATGAGCTGGCAGTGAGGCTTTCTAAATGCCATGTTTGCTGCAGGTAATGCTGTGGGAGTCATTAGTTCCCCCAGGGTACATTGTCTATTCCAGTGAGTCATGTTGCCTCATGATATGTCCAAAGGGTGATGGCTTCAGGTTAGTAATTTTGGTTTCTAGTGAGAGCTCAGAGAAGAAATCAGAGGAAGGAATCACTACAATTTAAGTAGCGATACAATACAAATCATAGTGGGGAATATTATCACTTGGTAGTCTCTGACCTGCTGTCAAGGTGCAAATTTTTGAAGTGCTAATGATTTTTAACCTTGTTGTAAGCCACTTTGGGTACCATGCCAGGAGAAAGGCAGGATATTAAATAATAAATAGATAAATAAATAGCCCAGTTCCCCTGTTTTCTCTTTTTAAAAGTTTATTTTCTTTAAAGCAGACTTGGCCTAGATAGCTTTTCTTACCACGGTGACTGGTGATCCTGTATCAGTGGGATGATGATATTTCTCCAGGTTTTAGCCTGAACTTTATAGGAACTATCCAAGCTACTGACTATTTGGGGAATAAGGTTCAGAATCTTGGATTCTTTGCTTGAAGTTTTGGCTTGAACCTGAAGCAGATTCACTGCACCACTGAGATGGAAGCTGTCAGTGCTTTTGGACAAAGAAAGCCCTCAGAGAGAAGATCCATCCTTAGTGAAGTAGGACATGTGGTTACTCTACTGCCAAGAAGGGCTGCTGTTGGAAAGTAACATAAACTTCAACACTTTTTTTTCTTGCTGTGATCAGATTATCTGTTCAACCACCAAGGTTGTCAGTTTAGTAGCATCATGCTGAGATACTCAAGTGAAAACAGGAATCCAGATAGTAGATCCATCAGATGTTATTAGAGGAGACCTTTGAGCTGTCACAGAGGTAGATCATCATGATGTCAGAGGCGGAAGGCAGAGAAGGAGGAAAGAATTTTTTCTCAGCCAGTGGAATAGAGAGATGGTCACAAACAGGAATCGTGGTATACAGGCTCAAGGAAAACCCATTTAATCAGGTCAGCCTAAAGTCATTCTTAGGCAGCTGGGCTGGCAGTAAAATGTATGTATCAGCTGCAGCAGTTGCCGGATGAAAATTGGGAAGTGCATGACCAAGAAACATCAGAGTGAGGTAAAGACAGCAAATGTTTTTAATGAGGAAGAACACTCTGGTTAGGAGATGCTGTAGGAGTCTGCTTTCCCTTGAGCCTACTGGGCAGGGCAAGATTCTGCTTTTCCTTTACTTCCTTGCTGGGTAATTCAGTCAAACTACTTTTGAACTCAGTTTGCAGCAATTGAAGTAAGCTTGGGATGAAAGGGAAAAGTGGGAGGAGGAGAAACTGGGACATGTTTAAAACAGCTGGAAAAGTGGGATGACAAGAGATGTAATTGGGACAGTCCCTGCCAAACCAACAGAGGTTTATCTAGGGTGGGGCAACTGAGGCACGTGTCCTGGGCACCAATGCCTGAGGGGGGCACAAAAGCTGAACCCCCCCTTCTGCCCAGGCCTGGCCTGTTGGCGCCCCCATTACCCTCACCTGGGTCTTTCCTGGCCCAATGCAGAGGAAGTGGCGGCAGAAGCAGCAGCCAACCCTCGCCCACCACCCCCACCACCCACTGCTGTTCTGTGCCCCTGGCATCCTTCCTGGCCTGGTGTGGAGGCGGCGGCAGCAGCAGCCCTCCCATCTGTCCTTACCACCACTGTCCCCCACCCCTGCCAGGGTCTTCCTCTGCCCAGGGTAGTGGCGGGGGAAAAGCAGCACCTACAGGCATAGCTTCCACACTTGCCCTAGGCGCTATTGACCCTAGATACACCAGTGCAAATCAGAACAGTTGGAAGATATGCTGTTAAGGTCATAAATTGAAATCAATGGCGAAGAATATTCAGTAACTCACAATGCACACCATCACCAGTCTAGTCTACACCATTTTTAAAATGCAAAACCACAGTACTTACTTTCATGCATACTTGAAAATGAACTTTGTGTGGTGGTATCTACTTTGCTGTATATGTGTGTGTGAGAGCGAGCGAGAGAGACTAGGGTGGGAAAGGGAGCTGGTGGCTCTAATTTCAATAAGGTGGTGAATCTGCTTTGGGCTTTAGTCTGAACTTTGAAGGGGCTATCCGAGTTGATGAACCCTATCCTCCAAAAGGTCCCCTTATCTTGGACAGCGCCTTTAAAATTCAGACTCAAACCTAGAGAACATTATTGCCATTAGTGTGTAAGTTTGATGAGGAAGGAAAAAAAGGAGGAAAACATGTGACACTGTACTGTATTAAGTATAGATTTCAGCAGTTTTCACAGGAATGGAGAACTGGTGTTGCTCTCACAGATTTTAGAAACCTCAGCTAGACCAGAGACAAAGAAGTTGTTCTGTTTCATGTTTCCCTCTGATCTTTGAGTTGCATGGCAATGCACTTTACTTATTGTCTGACCTGCCCTTTGCCTTAAAGATCTTGAGAAAATCAAAATTGCAAAACCCAAAGGAAAACAGATGTGAAGCAAAAAAACCTGGGATGCCTGGTACTTTAAATTTAGAAGGATGGCTTAATTTAGCAAGAGGACGCAAGGCTACATTTTGCAAAACATATCATGTGAAATTTAATAGTGGATGGAGTTAGCCTTGTTGCTAATCATTGTATTCATCACCAAAGTATCTTCTTTAATTCACAAGAAAGGAAATGTCCATGGAACATTAGGGAAAATTTCCTGACAGTAAGGGCTGTTGGAGAGGAGACTGGGGGGCCTTTCCGCACTACACTGTTATAGCGCTATCATTCCATTTTCAACATCCTGTGGAATTCTGGGGTTTGTAGTTTGCTGAGGCCAAAGAGCTCTCTGGCTGAGAATTCTAAAGGCCCCAGGATTCCATAGGATGTAGAAAGTGGAATAAAAGCACTATAACAGTGTAGTGCAGAAGTGCCCTCAGTTAACTCTAAAGATGGTGGGCGCTCCTGTACTGGAGTTTAAAAAGATGTTGGATGGTACCTGGGGGCCAACTGCTCAGGGAGAAAGAGCCTTTGATGTCCTGGGTTGTTTATATTTGTTTCTGTACTTCTTAGTGGTTATACTTTTAACTGCTTTTAAATCTATTCGATAGCTTAATTATAGTTTAACTTTTGTGGAACATCAATTTTTATTTCCATCTGTTTTAACTTTTATAAGCCATCTTGCATTGTAGTCGGAAAAGGTGGGATATAAATATATATCAGCACTGCCTCAACCCTAGCACAGCCGAGCAGGGTTTCCACCTATCATATCTGCTTTGTGATAAAGCCAAACAAAGGTGTATAAAAGTTGCACACATGGGACAATGAAAGCTGCCTCAGTGTTCAACCTGCAAGCATAGCCCAGGAACTCACGTGTCTAAGATGTGACCAGTTGTTATCACGTACATGCAAGAAAGTATATTTCTGTAGCTGGTGGGCCAGGAGTTTGCAGTATCCTAATGGAGGTCCACAGAGGTCACTGGACTACAAGCCTGGTCATTCTTAGTATGCTTTCTGAGGCTGATGGGAGTTGGAATTCAGTGGCATTTGGAAAGCAACAGATTCCCCACTCCCAACCTAACCTACTCTAGTTATTAGAGTTATTGCAAGATTAACAAACCTTGGGAAAGAAATGATAAAGAAACAAATAATAAAGACAGAGGAAAACTGTGTTTGACCTGTTGAGTTACTAATTTTCAAAACCCACTGTTAGCACACAAGAAGCCCGTAAGAAGCCTTAGTGAGGACAAACGAACGTCTTTAAGGAATTCAGATTCCCCTAATAAAACTGCAGAGGTGTCATATTCTTTGCCAGGGTAGATATACTTTTTTAAAGAAAGAACAAATACATTCAGGGATAGGAAACTTGTGATCCACATCCCACATGCTTTTGAACTGCAGCTTCCATCATCTTCCTGCATTGGCTATACCCTAGATGTAGTTCATTGAATTTTTAGTGCAAATATGTCTGTATATTTTACATTATTTTACAAAATAAATGTATTGCCACATAGTCTAGGACAGTGGTTCTCAACCTGTGGGTCCCCAGATGTTCGTGGACTTCAGCTCCCAGAAGCCCCAGCCACTATGGTCAATGCTCAGGGCTTCTGGGAGCTGAAGTCCATGAACATCTGGGGACCCACAGGTTGAGAACCACTGGTCTAGGACAAATGCTATTGGAGTTGGTTGAAGTACTGAAGTGCAAGGCAGATTAGTTGGTTTCAAATACTGTTCTCCATGCTTGCACGATTCTGTTGAACTTTTTGTACAGGCACCTTGAAATGAGAAAGTATTGAGTTTTGCTTATTTTCCTGGTCAAGACAGAGAAAATAAAGCCAAAAGGCCTGCATGTTAGTTCTTGAGTACCAAAGCCCAACTCCTGTAGTGTCAACAGATGGAAGCAGAGAGCAACGCATTTTTTTAAAACCCAGAAATAAATAACAATGACATGAAACAACTACAGGTATACCTCAGTTAGCAAAGACCCTCACAGAGAAGCTCCTTTTAACAAAGTCTTTCTCCACCCTTTTCTTCTCTTTTGTCTAGCTCAGGGGTGTCAAACTCAATTCCATCTTGGGCCACGTCAGCACTATAGTTGCCCTCAAAGGGCTGGTTGTATCTGTAAGACTATATACACATATCTACTCTTTTATCATATGAAATATCTGCCTCTGCATTCCATTATTATTGGTTTATAAATTGCCATCACCCTGCATCAACTTTTCTTTTCTTGGACATTTTGGGGCCATTTGATCATAGTTTATAGTCCCTATCTGTAAAGTGACGTAGAATTGGTCAGTATATCCAAAGTGTGCCATTTTCTGCTCCCCAGACCATCTCTGTGGCTCTTTCTGCCCCCTTGCCCCTCTCTGTACCTGGTGAGCCCAATCCCACATTGTCCAACTCTCATGAGCCACACGGAGTGTTGCCATGATAACCCATGGCAGCACTGTGAGGTTGAGACTCAGACACAGGAGCAGTCAGAAGTAGAAGTAGATCGCAAGTGCTGGCTGCTGGGTCCCTCTTCGGAATATGAGCAGCTGGGGATCCACAATGTGGAGATTGGGCTTGCCAGGCAGAGGGAGTGCCACAGCTGCTGGAAAGGTTTGAGGGCCACATGAAAGGGCCTGGAAGGTCAGATTCAGTCCACAAGCCTTGTGTTTTACATACGTGGTCTAGCTAGGTGGTGGTGTGTGTGTGTGTGTGTGTGTGTGTGTGTGTGTGAGAGAGAGAGAGAGAGAGAGAGAGAGAGAGAGAGAGCATTGACATTGGAAGGACGGTGAAGGTTGGCTGGAGAAAGACAGACTTCAGTGCTGGGTTGCAGCAGCATGTCTGCAGCAAACAATGCCATAATAAATCTTTACGTGGGAAAGAATGAGATTCTACTCTGGGTGATCCTACTGTAGCTGTGTGCTTACGTACAACAGCTGCCTCAGAATCACTTAGTGAGCAGGTGTGAAGAGCAAAGCCAAAAGAAAAGAGGAAAGCAGATTAACCTGCTTCACCAGCTAGCTACCTTGATATTTTAAAAAGGCATAATCTATACATTTTGTCACCAAAGCAGAAATGTAAGAAAAGTAGAGGCTGTTGAAAAGAAAAATAAACTATCCCAGGACATATTTTGAGAGGAGCTTTCAAGTGATCTCTAGAAGATTCAAAATGTTTTTGTCTGCTTATGCAAACCTTATTGTCCCTTGTTTCATTTTACATGTGCATAATGTTAACTTTGAATAAGCTGTTTGCTCGAACATATTGAACTTCTATTTTTCCATGTGAGTGTGTGCAGTGTAGGAAACTATTCCTATTCTTTCCATGTTATTTCTTCTTCCTGTACCAAAATTTCTGTTAAAGAAGTAAAGCTGAGAAACATATTTACTTTAATTAGGATTTGGTCATTGATGAGTGTCATAATTCTATTTGCTTGGCTCTTTCCCTAATTTTATGTTCAGGAAGTGGAGGGGACTTAGTGTTTCTGTTTTTTCCCACTGTAATTTAAACCTTGACCAAGGAGGTTTTTGGCAACCATTCTGAATATACCACAATTCTGGAGATAGGGGAATCCAGAAAACAGCGGATGAAATTTGAATGTACCTTTTGAAAAATATTATGCACGAAGCTTAAAGTAAAAGTTATTCACACAGAATACCCCTCAGAACTGGGTTTTAAGATGACAGTGAAATAAATAAGCAATTCTGGGGTGCCTGTAGGTAAAGTTTATCTTCCTTTCGAATGGGTTTCCAAGCACATTTGCAGTCAGGCTAATAATTGTAATTGACCTCACTAACTGAGAACACCTGTATAACTTTAAAGTAGTAATCTCCAGGAACACGTTTCACAGAAAATGTGGTACCAGAGACAGAAATGAGAGCCACGGTGGTGGTTTGAGCGTCGGACTATGGTCTTGGAGACTAGGGTTTGATTCCTCGCTTGGCCATGGAAGCCTCTAGGTAACGTTGGGTGCATCACACACGCTCAGCCCCAGAAAACCGCACAATAGGTTCACCTTAAGGTCAAGGTGGAAACAACTTGAAGGCACATGACAACAACAAGGGAAGAAACAACATGGAAAAAACAGGAATATGTTCCTGCACCATGAAAAAAAGGAGAGCAGTTCAATATGTTTATCAATTTTTGATAAAAAAAAAAGTTTTCTTAAAGTATGCATGTAAAATGAAACAATCAGGCCAGGTAAGCCTTGCATAAGCGAATAAGAACATTTTGAACCTTCTGGAGACCACTTGAAGGCTTCTTCCAAAATATATCCAGGGATGATTTTTTTTTCTTTTCACCAGCTTCCTCTTTTATGATTTCTATTTTAGTGGCCGGACTTACAGATTTAGACTTCTTTAACATGCTTGGGATTGCTGATCAAGCAGGCTTGCCAGTTTTCCCCATTTATCTGTTTTGCTGTTCATCCAGCAAAAGGAGATTCTAGACGGAGTTGCTGTTTACCTTGCCTTTTGTAGGCAGTTACAGTAGGACTAGCTAAAGCTTTACTACATTTTTTCGTACTTGCAGGTATTCTGTTGTAATCTGAAAGTCTGTGTTTTTCCAGCCCTCTTTTACCAACTTCCCAATGCTGATGCTGCTAAAAAAATTCCAGTTAGCCAGAGGACAAGAAGGGAAAGGAGAGGCTGGATAAGTGTAAACAGACTTTGTAAAAAGAAGCCTCTTTGTCAGAGGCTTTGTTAACTGAGGTATGCCTATAATGAAGAGTTTCTAAATTGGGTAGAGTAACAAGTAAGTCATGTGCAAGTTGCCTCTTCTCCAAAGCATTGTCCATTTCTGAAATTATAGGAGGATCAGTATCAGACAAACAATTTAAACATGTCCAATGAGAGAAAAAACTAATAGGGAGTTTTGAAGTTCACTGGTCTGTACATCAAGAGTATAGTATAGCGGCTCCAGGCCTACGGCCCTGGAGACCAGGATTCAATTCCCTGCTCATCTACGGATACCCACTGGGTGACTTTTGGAGTGTCGCACACCCTCAGCCTCAGAAAACTCTGTGACAGGTTTGCCTTAGTGTTGCCGTAAGTTGGAAACAAACTGAAGGCACACAACAAGTCCACACCTTCAAGTACTTGAAATACTAAAATACCTTGAGGCACTGTAAGCAGTTTGTCCTGTGTCACAAGAAACTCCTACAACTCAAGTACTTGAAAAATCAGATACAAAGCAATAGTAGTGTCTGTTGCTGTAATGCAGAACCACTACAAGAGCCTGTTTTAAGACATACTGAACTTCCAAGGTGTCAAGTCAAACTACCATTAGTGATTATGCTTAGGTATGTTCCACCTCTTAATTATTTTGTTCATAATGCATTTTTAAAAATGAATATTTTCCCCAAACTCCAAGTGGAATAGCTTTATATACAGAGCTAAATGTACAATCTGGTCAAAGTTAAGTGGTAGGAATGTGTTTAATTTTCTCCAAAGAAAATTAATGAGCTTTAAAAATGCTTATCTTTGGCTAAGTGATGCTTCTAATTTTTAAATATTAACTGTACAAAGCTATATAACCAGACCCTTTCCATTATAAGCAAATAGGAAAAAAACAAGCAAGCTAAAATACCCGGAGGATTAAGCATAGGCAAGTTAACTGAATTTTATTCAATATTTGACATAAGTTGCCAATAACTGCAAGACCATATTTAAAAGACTTTCTCCCCAACCTGCCCCCCCAGCTGAACATTATAATACTGAAACAAACAGAAAAGCATTGTGTATAAAATATGTGCTATATACAAATATGGTCCACGGTTACCATAATGTGTCCTATAATTATGCAGGTGGGTTTAGCAAGTGATTCACTGAAATTTTCTTTGTTAAGGGTGGAGACAGGAAACAGAACAGCAGTAGCTCAGCTCCGCTGTACAAAGGACGAGGTCAGAATACAGAAAGAAAACCAAAAAGGCACACTGTGGCATGCATTAAGGCCAGAACTGCCAGCCTTTTAAGACTTTTTGCCTTTTGTGAAAAATATTTTGCAACAAATTAAAATGTCAATGTGATTTATGCCCCCATTTTAAAAGAATTTTTATGCTCATGTTATCTAAATCAGAGCTATCTGAGCAAATTATCATGCACTCATGCCTGCAAATCATGACTATAGCCTTTAAAAGAGATCTTCTTGATGAATAAAGTTTATTTCTGCTTTCTTTAAAAGCACTTTTCCGTTCCTGTAGATTCTTTATGAGTGCAGTACACTCTTTATGAGTGCAGTACACTCAGTGTTGTCGTTGCTACTATGCATTTCAACACATTTGAGATAAAAATCTGGGTAGAGGGAATGCTGAAGAAATAAAAGCCTTTCTTGGTGAATTCAACAAATAACTTTTTTTAAAAAAACACACATTTCTAGAAAGCTAGAATTCTTTTAAAAGCTGTGTCAGAATCACAGTAACCTCAATATGAATATTTTCAAAGGCGTAACTTTTTTCCCATAATGCCTACCTTTAAAAAAAAACATATTAACAAATATTTTTGTTTTCTTAATTTCAGTGTTCATCAATTTCTGAAGCATAAAGCAAGTCAAAACTCTAAAATCTTAACACCCAAATGTGTGTTATAGTTATTCACAGAGTCTGGACCACAGCAATATGAACTATTCTGTTCTTGTGTCACTTTACTCCAAGATTAATGCCATTCATTTGTGAGATGACCACAGGCACAAGTCATAAGCTGAGTAAAATGAAAGTGTAGCTGGTAAGAAATTAAAGGAAAGGAAAAACTGAGGACAGTGCAGCCAATTTTATGATGTGTGAAAGTGGTAGTATGTTGGTCTAGACCAGTGGTTCTCAACCTGTGGGTCCCCAGATGCTTGTGGACTTCAGCTCCCAGAAGCCCCAGCCACTATGGTCAATGCTCAGGGCTTCTGGGAGCTGAAGTCCAAAAACATCTGGGGACCCACAGGTTGAGAAGCACTGGTCTAGACTTTGATTGTTCTCTAGTGCAGACACAGCAAGAGCAATGCACTCTTGATCGTTTCAGGTCTGCAGCTTTTTGCCCTGAGAGAAAGCAGTGTTACAGTCACTCTCACTGTACTTATCCAGGGCAGATTCCAAAACACACAGGCTGCACTTGTCCTAAGGTATGCAATGCAATAAAGACATATGTTTGCTAGGATACTACAAAGCTCACTTGATTTGAATTGCTATAAACATAATGGTAATCTAGGCTATTGCTCAGCTCATAGATTGAACTGTGCACCAAAATAATAGTAAATTGTACCTTTTTAAAAAGGTGGGAGAATTAGTGCTGCATTAGATTCATGAAAACAATTATGTTTTCTGTTCCCTGAGAGCTAAAGTTCTTTGGAATGTGATTACTTCTGATGGACAAACATCAACATGTTGAGATTTTCTATTTCTGAAAAACTTAGTTTTGTGGCATCATGGAGATATTTTTAAAGGAAAAAGTACAACAAAAAAAGCAGTATTGATTTCTCACACATCTTTCTAGTGTCCTACTCAACCTGATGTTACAAAACAGGGATAAAAATAGTTAGCAGAAAACCCAAATATCTCACATAAACATAAATAGTACACCTTCTCTAAATGCATGCTACTATGTTCTTACACTTTGAAATTAGGAGGCAAAAAACATGTCTCAGAGCAGCACTCAAACAGATAAAAAAAATAATACTCCTTCCCAAATAACCCTTATAGTGTGGATCCTTTTTCCCCCTCTATGTACAGAAGAGCTGCTTTCACCCCTAGAAGGGCCTCTGATCCATTAGATGTTCCTATTCGAAGAGGAGGAGCCAGGAGCAGATTTTGAGCCATTTTTGTTTCCTTCTAGCCCTTGCTTTAACACCTGTACTTTTCCAGAGAGTCATTCAACCATTTGGAGCAAATCTTGAGAAGTACAGGGGTCTAAGGGAGGGAAGAACAGCCAAAATTACTTTTCTTCTCTCCTTTAGCAGAAGCATCACTTACGCTAACTTACACTGCAGAGGATGATCATACAGCACGGCTAGACTATATTTGCACATCATTTCTTATCTGTATTAATCTGACAATTAAGAGTGGTATAACATGATCTTATGCAACTTTCTAAAGCACATCTCCCAATGAATAAATGACAAATGTATAGGATTATCCACGTCCAGTTTCTACCATTATCTATTTTTCTTTTTCTGAAAATACTCTACCCAATCTGCAAGTGCTTTGACTATCATTTCCCCCTTATTGGTTTACCTAATTTGATGTACACCTTTGAAATCTTTTCCCTGGAGGACATCAGTAGTCCAATTAGGATAGGAAAATAGCCAGAAAAGGTTCTACTGCTGTCCCAAGATTACAGGCAAGCATTAGAAAGCTGTAGCTGTGTAGATAAGCACGTGCACATATAACAAGCATAACACAAATTAGGTGACACCTATCATGTTTAATTTAAAACCTTGCATAGTTTTCCAATACTTTGATTTTATCTTAAAATCAGCTCCAGTTCTATTCCACTATGTGTAGACAGTTGATTCCATTACCCCTATTTTAAAGCAGTGCAAAATAAGTTAGCCAGATGGCATTTAGTGGGGATAATAGTGGACAAAACACAGGAGTTTCTCAGTGGCATTTCCCTTATGTTTGTTTGGGGGGAGGGACTACCTCCTAATGAACTGTTCCATAAATAAATGAAGATATTTAACTCTGAAATTATTTCCTAGTGTAAGAAAACGGTCATGCTTTATATAGGACAACTTTTAATAACAACTTCTACTCCAAGCCACCTTAACTATGTGGCCATGGTAAAAACATGAGAAAAGTTATTTGTTGGTCCTTACAGAAAAATATTGAAGAACTGCTGTTTCAGGAAGAATGGCATGAAACATAACCTTTACAAGACTCAAATAATAACATCCTTTTGTCCCAGCCATTTAAACATAATGAAAATATTATTAACATTGTAGTCATTCAATTAAATTTCAATCTTTTCATGAGATGCATGCATGTTCTTGGCATGCCTGGGTTTTCCTTTAAGACTTAACGTGAATTTCTTATTAAGAGAACCTTGAGTCCATGCAGACAACTGAAGACCTGAAACAAACTACACACAGCTGCAGTCTTTCATTTCTCTTATTTCAATCTAAATTTTCCTTTACAACTATGACTTAAAATGCTCCAAAGGATTCTGCCTATACACTCTGGATTCTCATTCGCTCGCTCACTCACTCACTCAGACTTTGTCCAAGCAGATCTGAACAGAATCTGTCACTCGAAGGGGAAGTGTCTTTAACAAGCTTTCTTCTATAATTAGGCAACTCCGTTTCAGAGCATTACACTCCTCTAGCTCAGCAGGAAGGGATTCCAGGTAGTTTCCTTTGAGCTCCAAATGAAGAAGATTTGAAAGTTCACCAACTTGAGGAGACAAATGTGTCAGGCTGTTATGTCCAAGAAGGAGATACTGCAGCTTTTTGCACTGAAACAATTCATCTGGAATTACCTCAATCTAAGGGAGAAATAAACAGAAAAAGATATTGAACTGGAAGTTCATTAATGTATTTATAAATTGAAAAACTATCACTACATGTTTTCCTGAGGAGAAATGTAACTAAGCCATGCCAACGTAGTAGTATCAAGAATACAAATAAATATATAAAATTTTAAAAAATGTATCAATTAGAGCTCTTTTCCCCTCATCCAAACTGTATTCCTTTATAAATATAGCCAGCCATGAAAATGTGACAGACATTCCATGTTACTCAACAAATTATTGCAACTGAGGGACGATTCCCAATAATCTTTTTATTGCTGATTTCTAGATGTAAGAAAAGACATGTTTTGAGCAGTTTGTTACAAGCCCATTGAAACTTATCTTGGATATGCATCATTATTCAGGTGATCTCCTCTTTCAAAGCACCAACCTGAACAAAGCTAAGGAAGGGCAAAGTCAACTAAGTTAAACATCTCCTTCATGAACAATTCGTAATAAAGATAAAATCTATTTTCTCACCCAAGTAGCATGGGTTTCCCTCACCACTGCAAGGGCAAAGAATATCATGAAGGGCTACTGTGTTTTTCTTTACTTCTACTTTCTTCCAAAAAATGCTTGAGCCAGGTTTTTTTCCCCAAAAATTAGTACTGGTCGGTATCCCATCCAGTATTTACAAATCCGTAAGATAGATTTACAAACTTGTAACTTTTTACGATTCACATTTATGCTCTGGAGGTTTAAACAGCATATCAGGATGCAGGAAGGAAAAGAAATTGCCCTTTCCCAGATCCACTGATGGAAGAATGACCATCAGCAGAAAGATCTTGCTGGATCCCACTGAGTTTGTTAGACCACAATGATCCACCATCTTAGGACTGTAATATATGTGACAGGGCTTGTAACCTACTTTCTAGAACAATAATGTTATTATCTTCACACTTTCTACTTTTATTTTCTGTTATATATCAAGCTCCAGTAAGCTTTATGTAAAACTCAAAGGCTATCTTACTTTTTAAAAAATTTTGTGTGCTCCTAATGAAGAGCAGAACCAGCTGTAAAGTTTGTTGTGATTTCTTCTCCCTAACAGACCAATATAGAAATCTGAATTTTAATTCTGCTTGCAGTACAAATGGCTTCCATAATTTTTGTCTGGAAACAGACACAATAGTCTTTGAAAGGCTTATTACAGAGAATATGCACATGTCATGCGTGAAGTCTTTTACAATACAACAACTGATGGCGATGTTATTATACTCATTTTAGCAAATAGGAACAAGCTGTAAGAACTGGCAACATGTTTACAGTCAAAACATTTGTTCCTACACACATGCCATAAAGTATGAAGCACCTCAGGCAATGGATTTAGCTGAGGCTGCCTAAGGAGTCCTCAAACAATCTTGAGCCCGGGTTCTTCTAAGAAAAATGCTTTAGCCAGCTGATCATCAAAATGGGCACTTCTAGATCTTCACATTTTTAAAAGAGAGTGTGACAAACTATAAATGCTGTTGACCAAGTACCAGCCCTTCATTTTAAATTCTTGTAGGTCATGTAGCAATGGTTGTGTTTTCTGTTGCACTGGTATTATTGGCTGTGTAAATTAGGGCTCCCAAACAAGTGACCAAATAAAACTCACTAGGTGAATAAATGGGAAAGAGATAGAATGAAAATCAGCTTTCTGAGATTACTTTTCTTAGGAGTGACATGATCAGCTCTCAAGCAAAAGTGGGTTCATGGAAGAGAAAGCACACACGGAACGAATAGCTTTCTAAAGTTCAATTTAAACCACTTCTACTTACATGATTCTTTGTTACAGCAAAGTACTGAAGATTTGTTAAATACTGGATTTCATCAGGAATAGAAGTTAGCTTGTTATAACTAAGATCCAAATAATGTAGCTTTTTGCAAAGAAATAGCTGTGGTGGAATTTTTTTAATGTTATTGTGATTTAAGTAGAGCTGCTCCAGGTTTGCCAAGGTTCCAATTTGTACTGGGATGTATGAGATGTTGTTGTGCCACAGTTTCAGGCAAGAAAGATTCTCAAGGTGTTGAAAACTAATGATTTCTTCTACTGTTCTGAGATTGTTTTCTTTCAGATCTATTTCCCGCAAATGGTTCAGGCTGAAGATAGAATGTGGAATGCGCTCCAAGTCACAGCTGATCAGTTCCAAAGTTCTCAGGTTAAGCAGCTTCTTCAAGTTGGTCAGCACTAGCAGTTTTCTCCCTTCATTGTCAATAGATAACTTCTGAAGTGAAGGCAGCTGGTCTGTAACCACCTGAGGTATGCGAGAAAGGCTGTTCTTTAAATAAATTGTTTTCAGATTCACAAGATCCTGAAAGCCCTCATTATGGAAACCATTCTGGGGTTCTGGTACATAACATCCAGTCAAATGCAATTCCTGTAGATTTCTTAGATAGAAGACCCAGCGTGGAATCTTTCCCAGGTCAGCTGATTTCAAACGCAGGATTTTAAGATTCTCTTCCAGAAAGTTCAGTGCTGGGAATTCAACAGTTAATGATGAATAGTAAATGTTCAGTTCCTTGAGATTGAGTAGCTGATTTACAGATGAAGGAAGTTTAACCTCAGGAATGAGTTCTAAGGTTAGAACTTCTATCTCTGTAAGTTCAAAGACATCATCTGGAAGACCACTTAACATAAAAAGCTGAAGTTCCATTTTCTCCTGGGAATTTCGTACCAGTTTGCTTTTCAATTTTTCTAAAGACCATTCATTGTTCAGACTGATCTGCTTCAACTTATTTTCACTCACCTCAGAGAGGAATATTGAGAACCGCTTAGAATATAGGGGATCATACTGATCAGCTAGGTGAAGAATGAATGCAAAGTCATTTTTTACATCAGGGATATCGCTGTAATTACTTTGCTCCCGCAACTTCTCAAAAGAATATTGTTTAAGTGAACTTCTCACCATCCATAACAGACTGTAAGTGCATGTCAGACCATACAAGATCACCAGGATAACATAAAATGATGCTAGCACTTTAAAAAATTCTGCTAATGAATAGACACACTGATATCTCTTATAGCCAGTAAAGACTTGAATATCAACTATACAGTCAATTTCTAGTGTAATAAAGGTTAAATAATAGGGAACATAAATCATTATTAATATGAACACAGCAACTTTGACCACAATTTGTTTCAGGTACACTCGATAAATTACATCCTTCTGCTCAACATGCACTCTGAATCTTTTCACTTTTTCAAATATGGATTTTGCCTGTTCTCCTTCTTTTCTGTCTAGAACATTTGAAGGGCTTTCCCTTCCAGCTGTTTCCAGTCCAGTTTGTGAATAGGACACAGATTGCCGCTTGCTGTCCAATTCTGTTAAATTGCTTGGGGAGGAGATAAATTTTTTAGATTTTGAGAGTGGCAGAGTCCTCACAGACTGTTCAGCAACTGTTTCTGACAGGGCACGAGTTGTCCATGGTGAGTCAAAACATTTGTGAAGAATGGCTACAAAATGCTCTAGCCTCGAACTTGTGCTGGGATAGTAAAGCCAAAAATTACTGCAAGCTGCAAAAATGAAAGTGTGGAGAAGCACTAAGTATGGAAAAAATTTGGCAAACCAGTGAAGTTCTCTTTCATAACATACAGCATCAATGTAGGAATACTGCTGTCGATGAAGGTAATTCTGGATTCGTAGAGGGCGCATTACTGGAGTTGCAGAGCTGAAGGATACATTAATGTTGCTTTTAACCAGATCCCAAGGCACTGCACAATGATTGTCAAACTCAAGCTTGCAAGGAAGACAACATAATAATCTAGTTTGAGTGAGCTGGAGAGCTCCAGCAAGGACAGCAACAAGCAGCATTATCATGGTGAGGTAATAGCAGAAGACATCCCACCATGGTTTCAGGATGTGGTATGACGACTGGGCATCTGCTAAACATCTGAGTTCAGTTAATGTAATCATGACTTGCTTGGGGTACAGTAGCAACTGAAAAAGAAAAGAAAAAAAAATGTTCAGATGACCAGAAGGCAGAATGTCCATGCCATTAAGTAATGAAAATATAATTTTGTTAAGCCTTTACAAATAACAAATCTTTGAAATATTGTAGCTACATCAATTGTTAAGTGACACAATGAGTCAGACAATACACACACCCAACAATGTTAGCAATTGATAGGCAGCACTTAAATTTGTGGGCTAAGTTGAAACAAATAATAAGTTTCAGCAACAGGTGAGCAAAGACAAATTTAACTTTTGTTCAACATGCTATCAGTCCTCACACCTCATACTGTATTATTTCCTCTAAACTGATTGGAAAGAGAATTAGCAAGTGAACTATTGCCTTGTTTCTTGACATCATTCTTTTCCCACTTAGAAGGGGTTTTAAAAGAGACTCCAATGTGCAAAAGCTCTTTTCCATAATCTTGTACAAAGGCATCAAGCGGATTCTTGGACTGCTGTCATTGTCCATTTCCCTGTGGAAATTCTGGTGCTGCATACTGAACAAATGCTTATGTTACCAGAGAATTAGCTTGCTAGTACTGATATTTGTGTTTAAAATTTCTGCTTGAAACTTCTTAACCTAGCACATTCACCATTGATTACCAGACCTCTGATGTAAACATGCATCTTAAACACTGAAGACAATAATTTGTACTTACTTTACTAATCAAATGGGGTAAATCACAGAACCACCATCTTCAATCAGGTGGTCTGCACCTTTTAAAATTCCTTGGGCATGCCATCTTTACAAGTGTCTTCATCCTGAATGTAGAAAGACAAAGCTTCAGTTTGAGGTTGCAAATATGACAAGATCACACATCAGAATTTCTATGATTTAAGGTAGAAAGCTTTCTGTAGGGAGCATTTCATGTCTAAAATGGATAATTTTATAAAATTTATTAGTAATAGTATTAATGGACATAGTGTCAAACTGGGTAGTTTCACAGTTGAAAGAAGAGCATATTATTGGAATAAATATCACACACAAACATCCCTCCTCCCTCAGCCAATTTATTTGCACAGTAGGGGTAGGGGAGGAGCTAAAAACAAGAAGTACACAAAATCTAAACACACTGAATGAAATCCTACTTCAGAGCATCAGAGATGTTTCTAATTCAGAATTTCAAGAAATTCCATATCACTGACTTTAATCTCATTCTATTAAGCATGCTGTTACAAGAATAAAATGTAGTCTTTTTGTGATTTTACATGTATTCAGATGTTTAGCTGCAGGCAGTGGGAGAGGTTCATTTGCAGCTGATTCACAGGAGGAAGCAACATGAATCAACTTTAATGCAATTTAATTAGAATCATTAGGGATCTGGTGATTAAACAGATGCATAAGAAACACTGTCCCAACCTGAAAACACAGGGTATACCTGCAGGTAAAAAGAGAGAGAGAGAGAGGTTTCCATATATTCTAAAGTCTAACGTGCAACCTCTTATTTAAAAAGGGGTTTCCAATCACATCTATTTCTACAGAACCTTTAAAAAAGTCCCCCATCCTCTCAGTTCGAAACTGACTTGTAAGTTTTGCTATATACAATATCAAGTTACCTTGAAATTTCATGTGTTGGTTCTTAGTCTGGGATTGTAAATTCTACTAAAAACAAACATGCAATGTTAGATTTGGAAAGAGTTTTCTTGCTCATCTTGTTTTAAAACATGATCAAGCATCATTCCTCAGTTTAATACTGAGAAAAAAGGGTATTGCAAATATTCCAAGTAAGGCAACTAATTCTACATGGGCTATATCAATGCTGTGTGTTGGATTAAACTGTATGAACAGGCTAAAATACTGATGAATAATGGCAGCTTTCAATAATGGTTTAGTCTTTAACATTGTATGGAAAATTCATTCAGAACAAATATATACCATATGGAAGTGTACTGAATGTGTTATTTTCATTAGAATTTTAAGAAAGGCTTAAGCAAAAAGTGGGAACAAATTATTACACTTATCTTCATTGATAGGCTTCATGTTTAACACACAAAAAATGTCTTTAGAAATTAATAGGAAAATGACAACAGCAATTATGGCTGAAAGGCATCATGGAAGATCCTTGACTCCACATAAAAATCAGTATCATTATAGCTTATGCATCTGAACATCTACAGTTCTGTCATTTCCCACTCTTTCCCTCTTTCTGCTATTCATTCAGGATAACAGCAGAGAAAAAGCCTCAGACAACAAGAAGACCACCCTCTAAGAAAAAAATACTTATGAAGAGATAGTGGGGGTGCCTCCTGCTCCCTGGTGGAGCACCTGTCTGTTTTCTAGCTGTGATTTTTTACTGGTTCATCTGAATTATCTTGACATAGCACAACAAGACTGAAGAATGTGCTCTAACATGGCACAAACCAGGAGGCAGACGAAGCTGTGGGAGACTGTCTCCAAATTAGTTGCACCCAAATACCTACAACCAACTGTTGGAATAAGAAAGTCCTTGCTTAATGATGGAATGGTATTTACAATATATATGCTGGTCTTATGCACAATTAAGAAGAGGAAAAATTGTCTCTAGTCTTGTAGATTCTCTATATTGAGGACACTCTTGTAGACTCTCCATGCAGACCTTCCATATTGTGATATTGTCTCAATAGCTATTTTGAACCATCTGTTGTGGTTCTTGTGCTACGGAGCTGGCTTTGTATGGCAATCCTCTGAATAGGAAACCTTCAAGAGGTACTGCTCAGCAGACTGAGAATCCTTCCATCCTTTCTATTCCTTTCCAAAAGCTATCACAATGGGAAAAACTCATTGAATACAAGCTTCTTGTTTTGAAGAAATCACCAATGTCAACAAATCAGTTTCAGTGAAATTAGCCCATCCATAACACAGCCATTCAGACAATATCATGGCAAGCATTTTAGAGATCTTCTCATTGTGTAGATTTCCCTCTGTCTAGCAGCATATATTTGCATCTTTCCCACAAATCACTTTCAAAAAGCAGCATTCTATTATTCTACACTACTGAATCACCATCCACTGAAAGCAGAAAAGCAGCCCCTGCTGTCTTTGTCATGGCCGTCTGCAATAGATGACCCGGGGGAACGTGGACATCTACCAGAACAAGTGAAGGCCTTATGGAAAAGAAGTGGGGAAATAGTGGAAAAATATTGTACTAATCTTTAAGGTATTAAGTTGTTCCCACAGGGTAAAATGTGAACATTTGTAGAAATACTGAAAAAATCTCATATTGAGGGGGAGGGGCAGGGAGGAGATAAGTAAAACGTTTTTGAAAGCTAGGGCCTAAATCCAATGGTTAATCCCAACTCATGTTGAAACATTAAATCAATGGGATTTACATAAATGTTGACTTATCAATCATCCATTGATTTAATGGGTCAACTTCAGTTGGGACTAGGAACTGGATTTGGGCCAATGTCTTATCCATTCAAAATGTGTACCATGGAAATGTTTATATAAAGCAATTCAAAATAAGATAATGATAATTCCTGCATATGTTGTAAAGTTCAATTTGCAATCCAATCTGCTAGCCCTTAATAGCGTGACTGTATATGGCTCTTTTCTCAAAATACTATACTCCTTTCTTTAGTACAAATTTTATGATTTATACTTTCTTTTGTTGACCATAAAATTTATAGTTTCCGTTTTCCCCAGTTTCTCAAATGATAATAACTAAGGGCCTTTCTACACTGTTATAGTGCTGTTAGACCATTTTCAATGGAAAGACCCTTAGTCTTGCAACCTAACAGCAGACTTCTCTCCCTCTCATACACTACACACACACACACACACACACACTGGAATAGTCATAAGGCCTTTCTGCACTAACCTGGCAGTGCTTTTTTATACTCTCTTATCTGGGAATAAGCCTAGCCCCTTCAATGAAGACTTTGCATTGACAAACACATTTTTATTTAGGTAGCTTAAATACTCTTTTTTCTGGTGCCATGCCGGAAATTTGACAAGCACTACTATGTTTCATTGCTATACTTTACTGGATGGATTTTCTCAGTTCTTTATTGTGTATTACACTGTGTTTATTTTGGGTTTCAAATAATTTGCTGGAAATGGATTTAGATGCTAGATGTGGTAAAACAAGACACATGTGTAAGAAATAAGGCCTAATCCAACTGTTAGACCCAAAAAGAGTACACCCAATAAGTCATCAGGACTTGACTTACTAGATTCCCAATGATTCAGTGGGTCTAGCTGGGACTAACAACTAGATGTAGCCCCAAAGAAATAACATTCTTGATATTTGGAAACACCAGTAAGATTCTAGTTAAAGTTCTGTCTTACAGCTTCTCTCCTCAAAATATACAATTCTGTTCTGCTACTTTCAATAATGTCTAGACAGTTAAATAAAACATAAACCTATTAATTTTTCAGTTGTCTCATCCTATGTCTCTATAAACAAAGCAGAGAGGCACATTCATTTTCATGACCAGAAGCCCTGAACTGTCATTAGTCTATTGTTTTATCAGAGGCTGAAGAACTAGGCAACAAGCAAAACAAAGCTGAACACATAATCAGTAACTATAGTTAAATAAAAAACATGATTAGGTTTGCTTTTTTAAGAACTGCTAGAAGTCTAAAATTCCCAGAGGCAACTGTATTAAGCCATGATTAATGTAACAGAAAATTGGATTTCTACATTAGCTCCCACCCACAATGAAGATGCAATTTTTAACAATATTCATGCTCAACCTGATATATCAAATAGATCAATATAGTGTCTCTAGATAACAGATCCAATGGGATGCCATTCAGCAACTCATTCTCTGTGTCTGTGAGGGAGAAAATATAAATTAACAAAAGCGCTTCACTTACAAATTTATTTTCTCCCAAATAAATGGGCAAATCGCGGCAGGCAGATAATAGGTAGTTTTGATGCACAATCAGGTCAGTAACAGGATCATTAATATTCTCATTCATCAGTTATTAAAAGGAAGCTTTGTAGACACACTTGTAATAGCTAATTAGACAGCTTGGATGAAGTGCATTTGTCATCTAAGTTTCAGAAAACAAAGAGCACTAACAAGAAGCAACAGCAAGTTCTCTAGTAAGAATTCATTCAAAACATGTGGACAACAGTATGTGATGACAAGTCTGATTAGACTACAGAGTTATTTGCAGCCTCCACTCAAGGCTTTTAGATAACTGAACTATGCTACTATGTTATACTTATGCAATACGTGCAATACTACATGCAAACTTCTGGTGTAACCAAGAACCTTGCAACTGAATGGTATGCAGGTGTTCTATTGATATGTGCCACATACATGTACTCAAACACTGTCACTTAATAAAAACAAACAAACTCATTCAAACATTCTGTAAATTCAATGAAGGAATAATGGATTGTGCTAGGCATGCTTATAATAGTACCTGAATTTTAAATCTATTCTTACTTAACACAAATATTATTCACCATCAACATAAGTAGTAACTGGTTATTGAGGGCAGGCTATGCATTTTTCCACTTTGCAACAGGAGACAGGGGAATGGGCCTAGCTAGATATTGGCCAGAATGCAATAATAAAACCAGACACTGATTCTTTAAAATTATGTATGAAACATTATCTTATATTTCTGATATTCATCTCTGTAACACATTTAAATTTAATATTTAAATTTATATTTAGATTTATTATTAGATTTGCTAAGCAGATTGTACACATTTCCTCCAACTATCTTGATTTGGCAGACAGTCTCACTTAATCCTCCATAAACCCAATTATTCAGTTGCTTTTAAAATATCCCAGTTTCTCTCCTCCTCCCACTTTCCCCCTTTATCCTCAGCTTCCTTCAATTGTGGCAAACTTCATTCAAAATGCAACAATAGTTTGAATTCAGCAGGGGAAAGAGGAGAGGAGGGTGTAAAATCTTGTTCTTCCCTGTAAATTCAGAAAAAGCAAACTGTTACAGCCTTTCCTAGCTTGTGTATGCTTCCTTATTAATAACTCATCATCTTGACCACAGTCTGACCACATATGTCCCAGTTTTCATCTGTAAAACATTGGAAGAATGAATATGTAAGTTTGCTTTTACAGTAGTGCCCACAAAGAGCTGTAAAACTTGAGACAAGGAAATAATTTTCAGGGTACTTCACTCTTCTCCACTCTTCATCCTTGCCTCACTGTCCTCCTCCTTTCTTTCCTCCCACTGAAAGCTTCTCTTAAATCTCTTAAAGTCTTGTTAGTTAAATCTAACATGGAATCTCTCCTTCTCTCTGTATAAGTTTTGTGATTACTCTCAGATGGTAAACTGGGCATTCTGAATCAAACTCAGGTCCAGTAGTCAGGTTTTTTTAAACTGTGTGCATACTCAGGGCTTCATCCTGTCTTTTACAGATCACATTTCCTGCCTGTTCATCTTACAACCTAGGGCTTCAGTATGAAAAGCAGCAGAGGGATGAAATCTCACACAATATCTGTAACACTTGTGTACTGTATTTGTACCATCAAAGGTTTTTTTGACCATGAAGAATTACAAAGAGGTATTAAATACGTATGCAGAAGACTTTGAGTGTACAGGCTCTTCATATTTTGTAAGATTGCTCCTCGGGATGAGGTAGGTTATACATCCTAAAGATCAGATATATTACTAAGTAAATAATTTTACATACATCGCAGGTTCAACTGCAAAAAGAAATATTAAAAATCTACATTACACAATTATAGCAACTACTACTTTAACTGCCATGGCTGCATCCTGCTGAATCCTGGAATTTGCAGTTTAGGAATGGGTATTTAGAATTCTCTAACACAGAGTTCTAGTTGTTCACTGAATGATAAAGCCCAGGATTCCACAGGAAGTGGAATATATTGCTATAACTAGTGTGAATAGTTTAGTGTGAATCAAGTTTAAATAATATATAAAATATATATAGTGAACTTTCATTTTCTGACAAGTTTTTTTTTTTTAACACTATCTAGTTTTGTAAAATTTTCAACACGGAAGACATAAGAACCCTTCTTAAGACAAATAATTTTCTATTTAGAATCTTGACTGAATCTGGCACGCAATCTCTTATCCCCAGCAGCATCAGAAGCTCAGTTGCTCAAGATGGATGACACAATATACAGGGGGCTGCAGAAATGATCAAGCAATTAGCTGAGCATTAAGTGACATTCCAGTAGTGGAATAACCATGAACAATAGACAATATTCCAGATTCCTGAAATCCTTAAAGAGCAATTATATGATTCAGAACATTTGTCTAGACAAGGTTACCAAGATCTTTCTAAACCTCTCTTGAAACTATCTCTTCAGCTAAGATACCGGCTCATTCTCTTGAGTATTCCCAACAAGCTTCATTATTTAAGAAAGCAGCCAACAAGCTGCCCAGCTTTATTTAAAATGCTTTGGCAGCCTTAACTGATCTGTGACTGGATAGCCATCGATAGCAGATTTCACAAGGCCAGGGTCTTGGTCATATCTTATACCCATTGCAGAAATCAAAAGCGTTGCATAAGTACATCTAGTTCTGATAATGAGCATACAATGAACTGTTACTGATACACAGTCCCTTGCACAAGGAACATTTTAAAAAAAGCCCTCAAAAGTGAATCATCTCAGCAACACAGAACAGGGCATTCATCCTAATGCATTATGCTCACTATCATTAGAAATCTTACATAAAAATCCAATTGCTTACTGAAAACTTTTAAAATGTCCTCACGAATTAGTCATGAAGTATATTATCTTCCACATTTACACACTGATTCTCTTTCCTTTTGTGGGGAATTCAACAGAGCTATGAATAATCCGTTAGTCATACTAGTATTTAGCATTTG
Organism: Iguana delicatissima; assembly: GCA_948472985.1. Classification (NCBI taxonomy): domain Eukaryota; kingdom Metazoa; phylum Chordata; class Lepidosauria; order Squamata; family Iguanidae; genus Iguana; species Iguana delicatissima. The sequence continues at coordinate 100,572 of CAOKZL010000772.1, forward strand.
CTCATCTACTAAATTTTAGTAACTAAAATAAGAGCAGCTGTTACATTCTGGATGAGATTAAAATCCTTATACAATATGTGGAGATGTTTCAGTTACGTTGCTTTGTATAACACTTATTTTTCTATACTGTATCAAAAATATTTTTACAGCAACAGAGAAAGCAGATATCCAGATATGGAGACGTGACTTGTGGGCCCTTTATTAATTAGCTCTATTACTTCTGTTTGACATAGTTTCTCAGATGTTCTGCCTAAAAAAGCAGCTTTGGATGTAAGCTTCAACAGCAGAAACTGATACCAAGATTCATTTTTCATTTCTACATTCTTCATGCTGTCCTTTAACACTCCTTTCACATATTTCTCATCTAAAGTAACAACATCAGTATACTAAGTCACTCCGATTAATGTAGTTTTAAAACAATTTTTTATGTTAATTTGCTCCTTAAATTCTTTCACTGTCTTAATTACATATCTGTTCTCCCATTTGCTTCATTTTGGTAAGGCACATTTTAAAAGGAAGCTTTCTCTTCCCTCAGATTTCCCTTGACACTATTTAACTGTGCTGGCATCAAGACATACATTTTCCTCTCCTAAGTGTTATACATATTTTATCTGTTATATAATAGTTTTATATAACCTCAAACCTCCTCTGACCCCCCCAACTATACATTAAATTTCCTTTCTCATTTTTTAGAAGTGTCTCTTCTGAAATGAAATTTAAATTGGGGGTGTAAATGCTTGACTATTTTGTCCTTGGACATGGGAAACTAATAATTGTGGTAGTTTTCTTCACAAATATTCCTCCACATTGACTATATGCAAATTGTTCTGAGAACATTTCTGACTGAGAAGTGGGAGAAAAAGGATTTTGAATGAATGAATGAATACATAATATTAAATCTAATGTTGCTTCTTTATGGTGAATCAATGAATAAATATTCTAAGTCATAGAAGAGAATACAGAAATATTGATTCCTGTTAGAGAATTACAATATAGTTGTCCGTCCACATTCATGTGTTTAACGGATTTGATTATTCACAGATTTGCCACTGCTGCTTCCGCTGCTCTATGTCATTTTTAATAGGGATTTATAAGTCTCACCTCATCTTCACAGTCCTTCTGCAAACCTTACAAGATTGTCAACATGAGGTGAAGCTTATAAATTCCTCTTATAAATGGAATAGGGTAGCAGTAGAATCAGTGGAAAGCCTTACCAGCCATGTCGTTCTGCCTTGTGAAGGAACCTCACTGCCTCAAAGGCAGATCCAGGTGACTGGTGTGTCCCCACCATGGATTCAAATATACTGTGTATTGTATATTTGATTCCATGGTGGGCTGAATCCACAATTTGTATTTTTTTATATGTTATATATGGTTTGAGTAGCCCAGAGATATTTGTGTTTTTTTCACTTTCTCAGAGGTCCTGAGCCTGTAAGCCCCTATAATTGTGGAGGGACAGCTGTAGTATAAATTGAATGTAAACCATCACCATTTGTGATAGCTGAGTAGGTTGGAATTCTGTTCTAGCCACGCAGCAACCAAAATCCTTCCCCAAACTCATTTTGTAAGCAGTACCCCTCACCCAACATGGCTATTTCCATACTGCTGGAAAGTAGCGGGGTGAGGGGGGATGCATCCAGCTATCTTCTTGCGGTTGGAAGTACTGTAAGAATACCATCTGCAGAAAGCTCACAAAGAGCCCCTGACAGCTTTGCAGATGCCTGTTGCAGTGTGTCCAGCTACAGGAAAATAGCTGGATGTGTCCCTCCTCATCCCTAAACCCACCCTCCAACAACACAGAAATGAACATGTTGGGGGTAGGACTACACTTTGAGTTTTTTTTTGCGGAGGGGTTAGTATTGGCAGATGTAGCTATGTGTTACACATACATCTCCTGATGTAGTATCTTAGCCACTGCCTATTTTTCAGATAATGTTTATGAGTTAAACTACTCTTTATGTGTACACAGAACAAGTAGAAAAGTAGTAACTCTAGATCTGAAGTTCAAAAATGCAAATACACACTTACCTATTAAATGCTAGTCAGCTGTAATCACTTCTAGAGCTTGACAGTTCCTGAAAGCACATTGTTAAACTAGTTAGCACATGTTTACAATATAAAGTTGCAGAACATCACTTTGCTTACAACAGCCATATAATCTAAAGTTTCTAATTGTAGTTACTAGGATTTCTCAAGTGTCACCTCTGACGGTGCTGGAAAATAATTAAGCCTAAGGCACCGCCTAGTGGCATGCTTTATGCACAACAGTTTTTTTCCAGAGTAAAGGGATCATTCCATTTAGGGCAGTGGTTCTCAACCTGTGGGTCCCCAGATGTTCGTGGACTTCAGCTCCCAGAAGCCCCAGGTACTATGGTCAATGCTCAGGGCTTCTGGGAGCTGAAGTCCAAAAACATCTGGGGACCCACAGGTTGAGAACCACTGATTTAGGGTAAGATGCATAATTATTTGTTGACTCACATACAAGGAAAATTAAACTGTTAAATAGTAGAGTATGCAGTAAGACTTCACTTGAGAATAATATACTCTATTTGCTGGCATATAAGACTCACTTTTCCCCCTGAAAAATACTGTTTGAAAATGGTGTGTGTCTTATATACCAGTGCATCTTATACGCCCACAAATAGTATTTGCCTGCATGTAAATGGGGTGCATCTTATATGCTGGTGTGTCTTATATACCAGCAAATACGGTACATTTCTATCATACATGCAGTTAACGAAATACAAAAGACCTGTAGCCACCATACAGACTGCTTACAGAGTGAATTTTAATTAACACTGACCTTTGAGACAAATCTTAGCTCCTATGAAAAGATCAATACATTTACTGCACAAAAAGGTATGCAAGAAGCCATTGCTGCTAACTGCTAGTATATATGCAATCTTTTTCACTGATGGGGCCACTGAGTTTCTTGTATTCCCTGTTATGGAATACATTTAGGTTACATCTTACTACCTCAAAGACAATAAAGACATATTTGAAAGATATGCCTGAAATGGTGTAATGGATCTAATATCACAGTTATGCAACTTTCATTAGTGCAACTCGTCCTTCTTCATTGCTTGCTGCCCTCTGCAGCCCTTGTACCCAGTACATTGAGAAAGTGGGGAGAAACATGTCAAAATAAATGAGAGAAAAGAAATGTCAAGCCTCCAGTTATTTTAGCAGCTATAAAAATTCCTATGGGCATGGGATTACTTAGGGATTACTACCTCTATGGCCACACCATTTATTGATCAAAATCCAGTGAGTAGGTTCAGATAAACCACAGCAGGGAAGACTTCAAGCCAATGGCATCTTTTCTTGCTAGAAATTTGTAACCACAAAAATTAGGTTTGAAGTTGCATTTGATGCCCAACATCTAGCAGTGTCTCAGAGGGCAAAGCCAATTTCTTACTGAAACAAATAAACACAAGGATATTCTCAAAATGAAAGTACAAATATAGATAGGAGCCACTTCAGATCAGAGATTATTACACAAAATTCAGTGGACTTTCACAAACATCTGATCTAAGGCAAGTAATATTCATATTTTCCAGGTGAACCACAGTTCACGGATAAGGAATTGTTGTTGTTGTTGTGTGCCTTCACATCATTTCCAACCTGCGGTGACCCTAAAATGAACCTGTTATGGGGTTATTTGGGGCTGAGAGTGTGTGAGACACCCAAAGTGACGCAGTGGGTTCCCACGGCCAGGAATCGAACCCTGGTGTCCTGGATCATAGTCCAACACTCAAACCATTACACTATGCTGGCTCTCAACACATAAGGATAAGAGAGTCAGAAAACTTGTTCTTTTTTAAAAAAATAAACTTGCAGTTTTGTTTCCTGTTAATAATTTATTAGGAAGTCATCACCTATCAAATGTAAGCCACCTACAGCTACCCTCGCAGGATTACCTGCTTTCTGCTTGGCCATGAGATAACTAGATAGTGATCACTGACAACTCCAAGCCATGTTTTGAACATAAATCTACTTCCTCCTACTCTGCATTTCTAACTGGACACAGAGGAGCAGTAATTGCTATTTGACCACAAGTTGGAGAACAGAGAAATTTCTAATCCTGTATTATTGCTTGTTGCTAATTACGTCAAGTCAGCTTGACTTAATGGTGGCCCTACAAATGAGAGATCTTCAAGATACCCTGTTATTAACAGCCCTGCTATGATCTTACAAATTCATTGTTCCAGAAGCAAAATAGTTACTGTGTGATAGTCATGTGAATTTGCTCAAAGGCTGCAACCCACCAATGAATTTGCCCAAACTGCAACCTATCAACCAATTAGGTTTGTGTAAACTTCACTGCTTTAAGGTAGATCTAGAAATACAAGGCTAGAAAAATAACTCACTGTAATGAGTTGCTTTGATATCTGATTTCTTTTTGTGGTAGTGATAAATAATGGTGTGAACCTTTTTTGTTGGTGTTTTTTGCCTCTAATAGCCAGGGGCAACCCACTACTTTTCAATGTAATAAAATATTTGTTATATGAGGTATTCTGACTCAGTCTGAATGATGGGTGGAGGAAATGTCACTTGGGTGGCAGACTTCTCTTGTTTCTGTGTGGTGTCATGCAGCTAGTGAGTAGGAGGAGAATGTTAGCCAGCAATGGTGCTGTGGGCAGGGGAGAGAAAAGACACACTAAAATCATGAACTTCTTTAGAATCACAGGCTAAATGGAGATTCTGCCCAACTGAGAGAGGGAGAGACTGCTGATGCCATCAGAAGGAGAGTGAGTCATGGTGAGTGTATGGGGGTAATAGGAAAAGGCTGCCTTAATGAGCTGCTTGCCCAGAAGCGCAGATCAGGGTATATATTTGTATTACCTGGGTTGGTGTCACCTGTGAAAGAGAGCTTACAGGAAGAAGAGGAAGCGTATACTTCCTGGTAAACCGGAGGCTGGTTCAGGCATGAGTCCAGAGTGAGTGATTGGAGAAGAGGGAGATGAAGAAGATGGACTGAGTGAGCAAGTTAGTACAGTGAGCCCTTGGTATCCATTAGGGTTTGGTTCCAGGACCCCCTGTGGATATCAAAATTCATGGATGTTCAATTCCCATTATGTACAGTGGCATAGTAAAATGCTGTCCCTTATATAAAATGGTACAAAGTTAGCTTTTTGGATTTTTTTAAAAAATATTTTCAAGCCATGGAGGGTTGACTGTACTTCTCTGTTCACCCTTAAAGAGGTGCATGAGCAACTTTCTATACCTGTGCCATACTAAAGTGGCCATCTCATCTCATATCCAATTTGATCATGGTGGCTTGTAAATCAAGGGTTATTTACATTTCTTTCAGAATTTGCAAGATATTATATCTGAATTAGAGGGCCATCATGGTGTAGTGGTTTGAGCATTTAACTAGGGCCCTGGAGATCAGAATTTGATTCCTCCTTGCCCATGGAAACCCCCAGGATGACCTTGGGAACATCACACACTCTCAGCCCCAGAAAACCCTGTGATAGGTTTGCCTTTGAGTCACCGTAAGTTGGCAAGGAGTTGAAGACATACAATAACAATAATATCTGAATGGGCCAATCAGATGAACCTGCATTTCCCTGTGTTTCTCAGGGTCACAATAAACAGTAACAGTAACCCATGATTAACAAGTAACTTCATAGGTTACTTTCCCAGATTGCAGTAACACCACCAAGTAATGATCTACTGGATGATCTCAGCAACAAGAAACTATCTTCCTTCGAGAATAACATTTCAGGTTGTGATAAATAAACACACAGACATACATACACAAACAGAGACAGACAAAAATAGATAGCAGTTTTGCATTGATTGCAAAATGCTTATTGTTATGTCTAAGAATATCTGGCTAAAGTAGTAGCAATATTCATAAGATCAGTAGCAAAGACCACAGCTTCATTTTATAACAGAACTTGCTTAACATATCCCTGAGCCAAAAACAAAGCAAACAAACAACTGGTAATCTTTTGCTGTAGAAACCAAAAATGTGTCATTTTTCTGTAGTTTAACCTTAATTAACTCATCATGGAACTTGATCATGAACCTAAATTCAGATATAGCTTCTAATAGCTAGATATATCAATGACTTCTATGTGACACCTGGGCTTTAATGGCATTAACCATCATCAAAATCAACTAGTCCTAGATTCTCAATGTGTGCCAGGACTTAAACTGCTCATTTCTTGTGGGATCCAACAGGTTCCATTGACTGAGCTGCCTCCGCAGAGCTACCTATAGCATCAAAAGCTGCTTTGGAAGGATGAGAAACCCTGAAAAGCAGGGTTTCAGCTGGTACACAGGGCTGCAGGGAGGAACAATCACACTAACAGAGGCCCATTAATACAAACTTGGATTCAGGTCATAAAGGCTTCCATTATCAGAAGGACACAGTTACTAGAACACTGTTGAAGCTCTTTTTAACCCCATTCTAGTGTCTTCAGATTTGGAGGTGAATTTTATTAGAAGGCTTTAGTTAGGAATAATCTAGGAATGAGGTACTATTTGTTCCCCTTAAAAATAGATGCATTCTAGAACTTCCATATTTTAGAGATACTATAGTATGGTTTTATTATCCATAGGATTAGCTATTTTTCTTCAGAAAATGCTCAAAAGATAAGCACACTGTACATTCAGAATGTTCTCTAAAAGTGAAGGATAAGTAGATAAGGAGGGAAAGGGAAGAAGTATCTTTACTGTAAAATAGATCCTTGCAACAATATAATTTATTAATATGGATTATGATTTAAAAACAGTATATTGGTAGTAAACAGGAAGTGGATCTTGAGTTTTTAATCTCTATTGCCAACTTTTAACACCAGCAACAAAATGACCCTCATCTACTCCTAAATTAAACTGCTGAAATGAAGAGAGCATGGGGGTAACTAGAATAGATTTCTGTTTGGAAGGATGGGAATCTCTGTTCATACCAATATGCAAGACAAATTCATGGGCTCAGAATTATCTGATTCTCAAGTATCTGTCTATTGTGCTATATTCTGGTTGGTAGAACTTGGGGTTCTGCTAACAAAAAAATCCTATTGGCCTTCTGCAGCAGTATTCATCAGTTTAAGTCACTAGTCAACCATTTATTTCCTTATGTTGACATGTAAAAGACAAGTAGTTATGCTTAAACAACCTTAAATATGCACTCTTGCTTTGTATATTCAAGCAGCTTCCAAGTTAAAAAAAAAGTGTCATGAAAGGCTAGTCAGCTCACTTCCAATATAAAACAAACAAAAGAAAAAAAAATCCAGCTATCATAAAAGACAATAATTGTTTCAAAGAAAACCTATTATACCTGAAATGGATAGCAGAAGGCATGATGTTCCAAGATATTGGACAGGTAAAACTAAACTGCTCTAAACAGAGTACAATATGCATAATTCATATTTCTGTAGTAAAGTTGCAAACTGAACTGGGAGACTGGTAGAAGATTTCTTCCAAGAAATATGAAAAACCCTTAAAAAAAAACCCCTGTGAAGTCATTTGGTAGGTATTTCTTTGCTCCATGGACTGGCTTCCATTAAAATTGTGTATGATCAAAATGTGTCTGAACGATTTTGTCAGAATCCTTAGGCTGCAAAAATTGTTTGCTAAATATTTATTTCACTTTTATATACAAAATATGGTAGGTATAATATCCTACCACGACCACCCTGAAAAATACAAGTACATGAAAGCAGTCTTGTGTCATCATACCAACAAACAGATTGATAGTCACTAACTGTTGATGATTTTTTTGCACCTAGATTTCCAGGGGTGAGATGAACCCCATTCCCCACTTTGCTCTGAAAATGGGAATACTCCTAGCTATTTCCCATCACCAGGTCAAGGCTGAAAGAGAATAGTGCTGAGCTCTGGAAACTCTGAACTTTTAAAACCTCATTCATACCAAGTATATTCTTTACTACTGAATTAGAGACACCACAATTCTAGCTATAAACTAGAAGCTTAAACTGATAACTTAACAAAAAATATAAAGGTATAGTTCCTACCTAAGTTAGTTCAACAAACACTCCATTTTAAATCATTGGGAAAAGCTGGTTAACAATTTCAAGCCACTGGTTTAAATGAAAATTAAGTGCAATGAACATAGATCCAACCCATGGTTACATTTCATCTTTGCAGCATTAAACTCCCTCAGAGTCACACAGAATTGCTGTTAAATCCTTGTTCGAAAACATGGAAAATATTCTGATTGGAGATGACGCACATAACATATTCAGCTTGCTTTCTCATCCAACACACTCTCCGGATGCACTAGGATTTCTAATCTTGCGATGAAGAAGAACAATCTCTTTTTCTTTGTGCGGGATAAATTGCTCAAGCTGGTTTGGTACTTTCAGAAAAACTACATTTAGCAAAGGGTAATGAAAACCTGGGTAGATTCATATTTTTTTCAACTCACACAACTCTGGTTAAGTTCAAATATTGCTCTATGGAAACAGGCATTGTTAAAAACAACATATTCAAATGTGATTAGCTGGTCAACATAAATCTCGCCAAAAATCCCACCCAAGTCAAAATAAGAACTATATATACAGATGAAAACTATTTACAAAGACAGTTCTCAACAGGCTGGAACACATCTCATTTAGCCAGATGATAAATCACTATTAGAATACATTTATAAGTTACTCAACAGCTTAAATCTAGATAATTTGTTATATACATTTTTAATTTTATTAAGTTTCACAAATAAAAAAAACCATCATCTCAAATTCTACTTTTACATGTAATATTTTTGTTCTTCCACTCTGATCTAGTTTTCATTTTCTAGATATCTACTCACATATAAAAAATTATGCCTCACAATTCCATGTTCATTTGTTATATACATTTTTAAAACTCTTAAAATACTTAAGACAGATGCACTTAATGTATCTTCTATTTTAGCTATAAATAACATCTTGTAATTAAACCTAAAACCATAAGCTGTAAGAATTAAGTATCTTGAAAATGCCACAGATTAAACACTGTGGTAAATACCCATCAAGTAAAAAAACTGAACTTTTTAAACCTTTGGTTGTCTTAATATTTTAAATGAAAGTCACCATGTTTGATCTACAGATAACCTTCCAATTTTTATTGATTCACTTCCCCACTGTAACTGCCTCTGTACAACTTCTCAAACTGTTCCAGAAGATTTTCTAGTGCTCCAGAACAAATTTTCAAGGGGCACAAAGAAGAGGAATTTTTATGGGGTCATGCCTTTCCAAACTCTTCCTTCATCTCATGAATAGTTTTCAATGTAGAGAAACTCTGGACTGAAGCCATCTTTGCCCAATGGGAGACATGTTGCTTTCAGCTTTAAAACTAGGAAACATTTTAGACATTTCGGGGGGGGACAAAAGCTAACTAAGAGTTATATTGAAAAATAGGTTTATCATAGGAACAAAGGAAACAGTTGTGACTTGCACCTGAAACTTACATGCTGACTGTAAAGCTCCTGTCTGAATGATTTTAATTCTTTTTTCATGGAAATATTTTAAGGTAATAGGAACATTTCACCTTTGCCTTTTCATCTGCGTGACCTGGAGCACCTCACACACACTTCAGCCCCAGAAAACCTTGATAAGTTCAGCACAGAGTTGTCGTAAGTCAGAAAAGACTTGAAGGTACACAACAACAAAAAATAACTTATTTTATTTTGTTTATTTTTATTCTGCCTTTCTGCCCATTTGGGACGCAAGGTATCCTACAAATTACATTGGAGCAGAATACAGCTAAAATCTATGATAATTTTTTTTTTAAAAAATAAACAATTAACGTTTTAAAAACAGCAGTAAATAAAAAAATAGTTTGAATACATTTTAAACCTTAAATGAGAAAAACATACCACTATTTTTTTTTTAAAAAAAGCAACTCTTCTACAGCAATAAGGCCAAAATCCTTTCTAGTTAAGAAGGTCTTTATCTGCTTGTACAAGGAAAACAAAGAGAGGGCCATGGAGGAAATATTTCAGAGGAAGGAACTGGCAAAACAGCCTCTGAATATTCCTTGCCCAGGAAAATCCTATGAAATTGATGAGGTTGCCGCAAGTCAACAAGCTATGTGAAGACACACACACACGGAGAAAATAAATCATGTATCATGTATTTATTTCAAGACTAGAACAAACATCCAAACCAAGAATAATAACATGGAAGATGAATAAAAAGGAACAGCTACCAGATAAAATGGGCAATCCTTTTTTTTTTAAATGAACTTTAAATGAGAGACCTTGACGGCTGTTGCCTTTCTACTAGGCAGAGTTTGAAAAGAGGCCTAAAGATTGAAGCTGCCTTGGGTCCGATTCCAGCAGAAAGGTGACCTACAAATATAATAAATAAGCAAAATAAAAGAAAAATAATCTATAGCTTAAATTTTATCCTTGCTACAGTAAAATCATGTAAATATCACATTCTCTTTCTCTCTCTCTCTCTCTTACACACACACAAACCATTCAGACTGACCAATGAAAATACAATTAAATTATAGTGCAGTCATGATAAACCATGTGACTCACTGTGTTTTTGGACTGCAGCTCCTAGCAGCCATAGCCAGCATAGCCAACGATGAGGAATGCTGGGAGTTTTGTTCCAACATCATATGGAGAATGAAATGATTCTCATCCTCAACATAAGATCGAAATCCAATGGATTGTCCCAAATAAAGCAGACACATTGGGTCAATTTTGAATTGATAAATCAAACTTTCAAATCAATATTAATTTAACTGGTCTATTCTATTCAGGACTAATAATAGAATTTAGGTCCAGAAGCTTTGAATTAAAATTTTAGATAATTTTTCCCCCTCACCAGTACTAATTTTCCAGCCAAACTTCAATATCATACAGGGAACAAACTATAGTTGCTACAAATATGGTAATTTCAAGTCTATGTTCGCTCTTACATGAGAGCACAATATATTTTTTTTGTCAGTACCTTGCTGACTTGACTTACTGGTACATTTATTCTCACAGTTTGTCTGAACTTTGATCACAGTTAGATACTAATGGTTCAGCAGCTGTAATATCCTTAACTCCAACAGTTAAGAAACATAATCTAGCCCTTCAACAATGGAAGAACAGTTGAGTTTCAGTCTAATATTGAAGAAGCATTGCAGCAATGGAAAAAACTAGATTGTTAGTAGTTTTGTAGGAGTTCTAAAAACTTCCACTGTTTACTTATTCTTGCCAGGAATGACGGAAGGATTTATGTAGCAGCCATAATACATATTCAGTGCAGTTGTTTGTTGATTTTTTTTAAATACACCAATAGTTAAACAAACTCCATCTTAGCAAATGTCTACATTGTTTCTTAAACCTGTATTGCAGGAGTGGGGAACCTTTGACCCTTCAGATGTTTTGCACTACAACAGTACTTAAGTTATCTGACGTGGAAAATCAGAAGATTTTCTTCCTCAATGTGCCAGGGAGAGGTTCCACAGTTATGCAAATAAATCATCTGCTTGATTATTACAAACAATCTATAGTACCTCTACTAGCCTGGAAGAGAGGGCAATAATTTATGCAGAATAAACGTATAGCTGCAACATCCATCATAATGCAAAATGGGTTTTCATCAGCCTTGATTATTTGGAAGTACTAAAAAGGACCAGTGACTCCACATTGGCCGTCTTCATACGTAACAGTAAGCCAAAGTTTATTTTTTTATTATGGTTTGTTCCAGAAAACAGTTCTGCAAAGTAATCCTGATGGGAGAGGTGATTTCACCATTGTTTTTGCTCCATTTTGTCAGTCGAGATCTGGACAGTATCACAAAAAGCACAGTAATGGTAAACGGCAATTGATAGCATGGGGACCACAATATCAGAGCTGTCTTCTCTGTGAATAAGCCGTTTGCTGTTAGGCTGGAGAATGTCTACTCCTGTCAGTGCCTGGGAATAGGCCTCAGCAGCCACAGGATGCTTTTAAAAATCCTGCAGGTGGGTTAACCCGTGGTCTTTGGATATCTCTTCCCTATGCCCTTCCCTATGCCTGACCATATACAAAACAGCGGCTCTCAATTAGACTAGCAAATGCAATTTTTTTCTACATTGGTTCTTACAATACCTCATTAATATCTCAAAAACAGTTTGTTTTGTGATGATTTTAAATGTACAGTATTTTTCACTGTCTTTCTTAGCCTACAAGGCGCTATCCAAAGTAGTGAAATTCTATTCACATCAAGCATGCAAACTCTCTTCTGCCATTTTATAACTTATTTGGATCCTCACAACAATGAGACAAAGCCACCCACTGATCAAAATCCCTTCTGCCTATGTCAGAGGACTTGAAGGCAGCGAAGGAGGTCTGGCTACTAATTGAAGCTGACATTTATTACATAAACAGAGCAAGAACAAAATGTCAACACTGGTATGTATAACTGTATTTTGTCTACTGTCTGTATTTTCTCTACTTTATTTTTGAATGTCATTATTTATAATCCCACTCCCCACAAACAACGTGTATATTTCTTATATAAAATATTGATAAGCCACTTTTTGGGATAAACCTCTCAATATGGCATTAAATGAAATTTAAAGCCATGGTCAATTTAACAATAAAATTTTCAAATACAATTAAACAATGATGCAGTAAAAATAATATATGTACTTAAAACTCAGCACTAGTTCATGCACCTAATGAGTTTTAATCAACTTCAAAAATGTAGGAAAAAACATATGATATAATAAAGCTTTGAGACCTTTAAGGTGCCACAAGAATCCTTATTTCTGTTGCAACAACTGAGCACAGCTACACTTCTTGGTATGTTTACACAACTTTTTAAACATTATAGTACATTATATGATGAAAGCTCTATTAAACTATTTACTGAATTGTTTATCCACTGGTTGGAAGACTAGCATAATACACTATTGTTCATGATAAATAACACAGAGACACTTTATCATTCTGTGGTATCAACTTTTTCCAATCCTCACCAGTCTACTTTTGGAAATGCAGCTACTTTGTAACAATTTAAAAATGACAGCAGTGAAAATCCTATTATTTTAATGCCATCTTGAAGGTTTTCAATATCTGCTTCTAAAAGCATGCTCTTAGAGTTTTGCTGCAAGGTCACAGTAACCAGTATTTAAATAAGGCATTTAATAGTCACTTTGCATCATAAATACAGATTTCTCTCTGCCACCTGATTCCCACCTTTGCCTATTTTATTTAAATTTTGTTCAGTCTTCTCCAGCCATTTTCACCCCAGTAGCATGTTTCAGATGCCTTTATTTGAGTGCACACAAGACAGAAGTGCCACTCTGGGATCTGCCACGTCAACAAAATCATGCTCAGAATTTCACACAAGAATAACTGAACTGGCATAACATCATAACAATATACTTTGCTCTCAGAACAACTAGGCCTGAGTTACTGCACTGGAATAACTGGAGGAAAGCCATCAGCAGGAAATACACCCTCATTACCGTGCGCAAAATGGAGAGACATCAAGAAGGGGAAGTTCAGTTGCCTATGCAGTCCCTCAAAGGGTTACGTGCTTTTGAACACTGACCATGATTAAAAGATTACATCACTACTGTCTTTTAACATCATTCTGGGCATATATGCCTTCAAGTTATCTGTTGACTTAAAGTAAACTCATGAATTTCACGGGGTTTTCTTAGGCAAGGAATATTCAGAGGTGGTTTTGCCAGTTTCTCCCCTTGAAATATAGCCTACCGCACCTGGTATTTGTTGGCAGTTTCTCATCCAAATATTAACTGGAACTGACCCTGCTTTGCTATCTAGATCAGAGGATCTGGTGCCTTTGACTGGAAATATCTTTACAAAGCATTAAAGTGCACTTTAGTTCACTCTTGTCTTAAAAGAAATTATTTAATATTCCTAATCAACATGACATTTATTCTTCACATTTGCATAGCTCACAAATAATAAAAAACAATAAAGCAAGCTATCTGGAGAACATTTGTGTAAGTTAAATGGAAGTACTCCTTGAAACTAAAAATAGCACTACTACATGCATACTCAAAAATATATTACATGTATAGTCCAAAGAAAGTATGTGATTTCAAAATCATGCCTTTGATATATACAACCTTAAAACATTATTCCTAGAGCTAGCAATGCAATGAAAAGTGGTATGTGTGTGTGTGAGAGGGAGGGAGGGAGGGAGGGGGGGAGTGTACTGCAGAGAAATTGCTACTTCCTAGTCCTCCTTATGCTTGCAATTGCAAGAGCTGTTTATACGGGTCTGATAAAACCTTTCATTTTTTCTTGTTGTAGAGTAATCCTTCCCCACTGCAGCATGTCACTGGGATGGAGGAAAGTTTGAACCCAACAGATTTAACATTTCCCTGATCCACCACTAGAATTGCCTTTTTTGCCTCTCTCTTGTGAGACCTTCCCAGGGATCATGGAACTGTACTTTTATTCATTAGTAGAGCATCAAACATTTTCCTTGTGAAATGCATTCAGTTTGCTAAAAAAAAGGTAAAGTCCAAGTGTAGTCACATGCTTCTAGGGACCAGAGGTAGTCAATTTAAGATCATCTTCAAAATCCATATTCTGTATATTTATTCACAAAAGACAAGGTCTTTTCTGTGGTGATGCTACAACTCTGAAATATTCTCGTGATCTGTAACAGCTCATTTTACTGCTATCAGTTTTAATGAAAAAATCTTCCAGCCTGGGTCCCATTACACGTTTTAGTGCCAGGTGGACTGTGCTGTAAGCTTCTTGTGATGGTTCATAATCATGCTATGTATTCTGTATTCATTCAGAAATGCAGGATCAGGATGAAGATTTATGTTTCTGTTATACATTTGGTAACCACAAAGCAACAATGATAGTCTACTTCTGGTGGAGTTTTAAAAATTTCAGAAAAAGATGAAAGGAAAGGAGGATCCATGCTAACCAATTCGATAAATCACTTATAATTGTCCCTTATATTGTATGTATGTTGTCAACTTAATTAACATGCCTCAAGGCCTGTACCAAGTACAGAATGTTACACAGTTGACCCTCTACATTTGCTAGGGTTAGGGGTGTGGGACCTAATAAAAGTAGAAAAATTGCAAATGTCAAAATGCATGTGTGTGTGTGTTTCTGTGGGAAGGGAGCCAAGGCATGGTGGGGAAAATGGGCACCCAAGGTCCAAACCAGGTCAGGAAAGGAGAAGGAAGAGGGGGATTGGCATGGTAAGCCCTGTACTTCCCCTCCCTTGCCCATCTCCTTCCTTGGGTCTGAGGTGGCATCAGGAGAGGGTTTGTAGTGCTAAGGAATTGGACTGAAAGCTGTCTTTAGCCGACCAGGCAGTGACTTGTGGTGGAAGAGGAGAATCAGGCTCAGATTTTTAAAGGTCTATGCAGCTTGATCCGAGTGGTTGAGAGGGAAGGTTCCCATGGAAAAGAAGCACTGAGGTGGAGGGAGGCAGCGGTTGAAGGAACTCACAAATAATCAAACTCATGAAAATCAAACCTGCAAATGTGGAGGGCCAGCTGTAGTCTATTTTACTCTCTTTTATCTCCTCCTGATGGATTTAAACAGACACTTTAGAAGAGATATCAAAAATCAGCATATCAGCTGGGCTTAGAACTGTGAATGCATATCAAACATAACGCACAAAAATCCAGTTTAATAAGTCCATGTGTGATATGTTTGCTCCACAATTGAGTTAGTTCTGAAAGACTGTCACTGACATGGCACAAAGGTTTTGTGTGCGTGCGTGCATGTGTATATGTGTGTGTGTGCGCATGCGCATACGCGCGTGCACACACACACACAAAATCTGCATTCTAATCAGCCCCTTAGCTCATTTTGGAGCAGATCATTCCAGATCACCAATTAATGTCTAATTGTCTCAAGTTATTGGCTAAGAAATTGTTCCTCATAACCAAACAGCTAGCTGACTGGTCAACTTTTACGGATCAAATTGCTTGCTTGATTTACAAAACTGGATTCATTTCACACCAAACAGCCAGATGCACATAAACTGTTTTATTCTACGACTGTGGTGTGTGTCATCAAGGCTGGGAATAGAAGAGTACAATCTTCCTCTTACTCACAGGGCATTCATCTGCAAATAAAGACACTGTTACAAGAAATCTGAAGAGGTGGCAGTGGGATAATTTAATGCCACTTCCTGAATTCTGCCATCCAAGAATAAAGGTGGGTACACCCAGTTAAATTTTCCATTGACATTAATGAGAGGGACATTAACTGGAATAGCTTCATGGCTTACATAATTCTTCGCCCTTCTAGATCATGTGTCAGATAAATAAAAGGGTTGTGGATCATGTGGATATAAAAGTACCTCATACATTCCCACAAAATGCCAATTGAGAAGCTACTGCCAGTGCATGTACTCCTGCAGAAATTTCTGTAGGGATACATGGGGCATAAATGACACCTAAGACCCATGCAATATCAGAAGTCTGCTGTTATTACTGCACTTTCAACATCCTGTGCAATTCTGGGGTTTGTAATTTACCGAGGCCAAAGAGTTCTCTGGCTGAGAATTTTAGTTGCCCCTCTCTAAACTACAACCCCCAGGATTCCATAGGATGTTGAAAATAGAATAGTAGCACTATAACAGTGTAGTGCAGAAAGACCCTAAGACTATACATGTCAGGAAACTTCACTGCTTCCAACTGAGCTTCCTCTCACTACAATGCGTTTAGAAGTCATCCCCAAGCAGGTGCTCTCCAGATGTTTTGGACTACAACCTCCATAATTCCTAGCCACTGGCCATGCTGACTTAAGCTAATGGGGGCTATGGTTCAAAACATCTGGAGGGCACTTGTTTAGTGAAGGCTGACGCTTAGGATTTTAACCTAACTCCCACAAGTAATGTTGTTTCATTTTCCTGAGCTTCTGGTTAATAATATAATTGTTTTCATCACTCCTCCGTTTTTTTATGTTGATTTATATGCAACTTTTAAAATTGCACATTTTTTTTTTTTTGCTATGCTCAAAATATTTTAAATAAATAAGCCTTGTTGCAACAAAGCTAGAGCTTCCACTCATGTCAGGTTCTCTTCTCTAGCTGCCAAGAGACATTTACATATTAGATACAGGGTCAGTTCATCCTGAATATCAGGTCACCAAACTCAGATTTGGCCCTGGATACACATTCCTCGGAAGTTCACGCTTGTTTAGTTTAGCATTTTATTCAGACGCATCCTGGATTCATTAGAGTAGGATCAAAATATCTATTTGAGAGCTTCTAGTTTCATTTGGTGGGTCAGGCATAATCCAAGATCAATTTCATTACAATATTTTGTGGGTTCTAAAGTATAACCACATGGTATAGACAGAGTTTATTGAAACAGCTCTTTCTGGGATTACTTTTCACCTTTTTCAAACTCATGTTTAGAACCTGTCTGACATGCCTTTGCCTTGGAGACATAGCAACCAACTCGCCGTCTGCACTTTCTGTTCTTGACACTGCAGGAAGCATAAGTAGGGGTTACTTGCATGCCGTGAAATTAGATAGGGTGATGTGGGACAAACCAGGGCCAACGCTGTGCCTATTGGCATGCAGACTCTGGGAACACAACCAATAGTCTTCTGCAGTCCAAAGAGTTCATGAGCCAGTTATGCATCAGAGCACATGCACAACTATCCCTCACAAAACTGCACAAATAACCACAGCCTAAAGGCATATTTTTACAACAGGAAACACACAGCAAAATTTTCCTTCCCCTTATTTGTTAGTTTAACTCCCAGAAACGCCTGAAACTGCTACTGAAGAGCATCTTAGGCCCTTTCCACACGGGGGTAATAAAACGCTTTAGCGCACTGTAGCGCGATTTCTGACGGAGGTCTTCCATACCTTAAAGCGCGCTGAGTCGTCTTTAATTTCCAAGTTCCACACGTCAATCCGTTTAGAAACGTCTCCAACTGTGCTTGCACGTGCTTTTTAAAAACCGGAAAAAAAGTGTTTCTTTTCCCCCTGATCCGCGCAATCACGTTCTTGCTCACTTGTTTGGAAGCGCAGATACGCGCTGATTCGCCCCTGAGATGAACGGGGGGTGGGCCGTGGGCGTGGACAGCCTATCACAGCCATAGTGGGCGGGGTTATGTTAATAGCGGGGGTGGTCAGGACGGCAACGTGTGGATCTCTGAAACCGCGCTAAGCCGGATCAAACATAAGACGTATGAATAGAGAGTGCGCATTAGCGCGGATACAAAAAAACCCGGTTCAAACCGCCCGGAACCGTCACTACGCGGATTCCTCTTCTCGTGTGGAAAGGGCCTTAATGCTCCTGATTTTTAACTTACAGGTAGCCAAACACAATGCCCTCAGAGCAACAGAATACATTGCTGGCTCAAGGAATTTCAGCAGAGAGTACAGGAACCTGGGTTACAGTAAACCAGGTGGGAAAGTACAAGATGAGCTATTAGTTCCCAACCCATTTAGAATAAGCCACTGCACAGGATTGTGTAAGGAAACAGGTTTGACCTGGAGAGGCAACAGGACTCCATTTGCAAATGAAAGTGGACAGATATTCTAAAGTGTGGTGAAAGTAGTTTCAACGCACTTTATCATCCTCCAGTTCATTTTTACTCCCACTGAGAGAAGATGACATTAAATAAAGATAAATAAATAAAAATAAAGATTACTACCATTGCATTCAGAATTCTTGCCTTCATTCTAAGAACAACAGGGTTTATCTTTATATTTATTTATTTATAGATAATACACATCTGTGCTGTCTAGAAGCCCTTCCCTGAGATCTCAGGCAAGTGGTGGTTAGTATCAGCCACGCAATACTGAAGCAGAAACCATCAAAAGTCCATGTGGCACTTGAAAGACTTGACAGACTGAATTATATCCGGCACAACACTTTACTGTACGTACAGAGTCCATTTCTCTCAGAAATGAAAGCCCTAATAAATATGCTATGCATTAGAAGTCCCAAGACTTGTTTTTGCTGGAAAAACAGAGCTATTCAATCAATGATGAAAGAAAAGCATTCACCATATGCCCAGAGACACTCTTTCCTAATTTTCAAGAAAAAGCGTGGGGTGGGAAAACAGGTTTAGCGAGTATTTTAACACAGTAAAAAAAAGAAAAAAAAGACAAGAAACGAATAACCCAATGCTGGGAGCCCCAAAGGAGGTGCTGCTTCGCTCCTTCGCCTACTTTCTCCACCGAGGAGAAAGGCAGTTCCAAGCAATGCCTCCCCCGGCTGTCAGGTGAGCCTCGACAGGTGCCCTCCCTCCCTCCCTCCCTCCCACCAGCTCTTATTCCCGCCCGCCCGCCCGCCATCTCTTTCTTGCCAACTTCTAACCTCCTTTACCTGATGCCGGCGCCGCCGCCGCCGCCGCGACCCAGCCGGCCGGCCGGCCGGCCAGCCTGCCTGGCTCCCGGTGAGCGCGCTCTCGGCCGCCGGGCCCGCGGCAACAGCGGCACACACCTCCGCGGCGGCGGCGGCGGCGGCGGCGGCGGCCGCGGGCGGGGGAGAAGGAGAAAGGGCAGCTCGCACGGGGAAAATAAATAAAAAAGGGGGCGGCTCGCGCACCGGCTTGGACCAGCACCGCTCCGGCTGAGGCTCCGCCCAGCTCCTTCTGGCTCGTCACCGGCCGCTTCCGCCAATGGGGGCCCGGCTGGCAGAACCGCTGACTGGGCGAGGGGAGGCAGCGCAGAGCGGAGGGAGGGAGGGAGGGAGGGGGTGAGAGAAATAATGAACGGGGCGCGGGGAGGCCGCGGAAGAAGTGGGTGGGAGACAAAAGAAGCCTTCGAGGCTTCCCCCGCCCCTTCTCCTAGTGTGAGTGGAGATAACCCGGCTCGACCCGCCTCGTCGCTTCCTCAGCAAGCAGTGCGGCGGGTGGGTGCGCGCCGAGCGTCCTCAGACGACCCAGCCGCAAGCTCCATTTTCTGCAGCTCCATTTTACCCGCTGGGCTTCCCTTCGAGTAGATGGGCGAGCATGAGAGCCGTCAAATCGCCCCGCCGAGCGGCGTGGCTTCACAGTGGCAGAGATGCTTTTGTTAGTATCTCGTCTTTCTGCCCCCCGCGCCGTTCCCTTGGAATGGCCCCGCGGTCACGACGGTGCATCGAAGCGGCGGAAGAGCAAGCCTTTGCCGCCTGGAAGGCAGTCAGCGGAGAGTAGGGATTGAAGGAAATTCTGGGGAAACTACAGTAGTTACAGTCGTCCCTCCACATTCGCTAGGGTTAGGGGCGCAGGACCCCCGTGAAAGTGGAAAAACCGTGACTAACTGGAGGCCCTCCCAAATCATATTTAACACAGACACACACACAAAAGTGTGATCACCACCTTCAACCCACTCTAGATTCCTCTGAGGCCTCAGGGTTCCTTTGCAAGACAGAAGTGGGTGGCTGGCGGAGGGGGGTTACTGCCACCTCCACTGCTGCCCCCACCATTTTTAAGAGAGACCTATAAGCCTGGTTCACAGTTTCTCAGTCTCGGGAGGCTTGCCATCCCTATTAAAAATGGCATAGGGAAGCAGCAGAGGTGAAAGCAAATAATCCCTGAATAAGCAAATCCACAAAAATGAAACCCACAAATGTGGAGGGCTAACTGTACATACACACACACACAGGCACCTCAATATCCACCTCCTGGGTTTGATCTGAGCCAAGGACAGGCTCTAATCCTAGAGTGTTAATTTATTAAGAAAGAAAAGCACCTGAATCTGAGCATAAGGAAGTTTCCTTACTAGAAATAATGTCAACAGATCCACAGCTGTTAGATGTCAAGATCTGAGATCTCCTCACAGGTTCACTCACCCCTCCAAGAAGCCATGTTGGTTCATAATAAAAAAATGTTTGTAGTCAGCTGATGTCTTTATTAGGAATAATCAAAATGTCACAGTTCAACACCAACGTTTTCAAGTTATGTACAATTCTTCAACCAGGCTGGTTGTCAGAGCAGCAGGAAGGGGGCCCCTCTCTCACCTCCAAACTCCATGTTGGCCCATTGACAGTCTGAGGAAAATAAGATGACAAGCAGATGACCATGGGGTTTGCCAGTAAGCGCACGCATTCAAGAAAAACCAGTTCTCTCCATGCTGCAAGCTGAAGGGGCAGAAGAACTTCAAAAGTCCCTCAGCAGGATTCTGCAGACAATGCAGTGAGGAGCTCCGCGGTATTGAGGACTCTGCATTCAGCAGTATTGAAGCCTGAATAGGATTATGCTCAAATGCAGGCTCCAGAGATGTCAGGTTGCACCTAGCATTGCTGATACAAAGGAACACACAATATCTGAGATCTCATGTTAAAAACAAACCACACCAGTTGCTCAGAGCTGCCTTTTGCCTTAGGTAAAACACACAGGCTCCTTGTTACGCAGCAGTGGTAAAATCCTGCCACCAGGTTGCTTTTCACCTCAGAGGCCTTGCCCCTGGACAGGATGCAGCTCTTTAAAAAGTTGTTTTAGATTGAATGTGCTGCTCTTCCTTTTCAGTCATTTCACCACATATATATATGTGGCATGTCCATTGTAGAAGGAATGGGGAACATGTCTCGAGATGATGGAATACAACTTGCACTAGCCCTAGCCAATTTACCTGATGGAAAAGAGTGATGAGACCTGCAGTCCCAGCAACATCCAAAGGGCTTCTGGTTTCCTGTCTCTTCAAACAGGAATTCAGCAGCAGAACCAATTGTATGCACGATTCTGCTGCCATTACATCAAGGTTTGTTCCCGAAGACAAAGCTAAATATGATGCCCAAAAATTAAGATGGCCCACCCCCAATATATTTTTTTAATGTGCTAAGACTCACAGAGGTAATCTGGATTGGGACTGTGCTCCTAAAAGCCATTTTCCAACCTAAAATGCCTCTTATCCATTTACTCCAATATACGGCTTTTTACAAAGTTAAATATGCTATTATTTCACAGCAATGTACAATTTGAAGATGTATAGAAAAGTCACAATATTAAAACAACCTAAAACAGCAGCTTTACAGAACAAATTAATCCTCAACTGCAGTTAAGCTCAAAAGCTTTCTCAAAGAGGAAGGTCTTCAGCCGCATATTGAATAATAACAGGAAGGAGTCCAAGCATTATTTTGGAAGACAATTCCTCACAGGTCAGGGTTGAGAATCAAGTGGTTCTCCAGATGTTGTTGGACAGCATGCTCCAGCAGCCCTAGCAAGCATAGCTAATGGCCAAGGATGCTTGGAATTGGAATCCAGTAATGTCTAGAGGGCCACATGATCCCCACCCATCATAGTAGAAGGGGTGTTCTTTGAGATAATGAGGGCCTGAGCTATTTAGAACTTTTCTGGTAAAAACAAGAACAAATACATCCAAATATTTTGAATGCAAAAGACTCACAGGTGGTACAGTTCTCTCAAAGTAGGTGAAACATAAGAATATTGAGACACGCCTGTCAGCAGCTGAGACTTCTCATTTTTCACCAGCTGAAATTTCTGAAACATCACAGAAGGCCTAATTTGCTGGTCTCATGAATTATGAATAATGGCTAGATATCTCTCTTTCACCAGAAGTCACATGAAGTGTATGAAAATGCCAGATCACATCTGCACCCAGAATCCAAGAGTAATGCCAGATCCAACAGTATATGCAAGTGACAAATGTAACAGAGTTGTTGACAATGGAAGGGACGCAACAAATATTGGCAAAGTCTCACTCTCCTTATAAAGAAGTGTTACGTTGCTAATTACAGTATTTGGCATGTCCCTTCCATTATCAACAACTCTGAACTGAGCACAACTTTATTCACTCTCATCTTGTTCACTGCTTTTCACAAGCATTTATTTAAAAAGCACTGACTTAGCTGGAAATGAAGCAAGAAGGGAGCTAATAATAGTATGTGGATGGAGACTCCTTTCACTGGACCACATATTCTTTCTATACCAGTGTACATGTAGCAGTTCTTCCCTTACATTTTTATTCTGACAATACATTGAAATAAGTTATACAAGAGATAGTGGCTTGACCATCCAAAATCAATATGCTTCATAAACCAGTGGGTTTTCATGTCTGAGTGGAGATTTGAACTCTGGTTTCCAGCACTCAAACCACTACACCACAGTGGCTCAGGCTTCATGCCTGAACAGTAATTTGAATCCAGGTTTCCTTTGCTTGGTCTCATATTCTATAATATCATGATGCTATAATACTTTTTACAACTTCTTACATTTGATAAACTTCTAGAAAGAAAAAAACCCAAACTTACCCCAATGTTTCCTTTTATAATTCATCTTCCAATTACTTAGGAATAAACAATGTAAAGATGGAGCACAGACATATCAATTGGCTGGGTGCAGGTTCAAACATGCCATATCTTGTTTTTATTTTAACAAATGCCAGCTTGACTTTTTTATATTTAAAGCAGTCATGACAAGACAACTGATTTCTCATTGTTTTTCTTGCTTAGCTAGTTATTTTGGCATGATTTTATTTGTTAATGGTACAAAGAAAAACAATCTATAATCCAGTGAAAGCCTGATTTTGAAAGAAAGAGTTGAAGATAGGAACTTCAGGGGATTATAAATTATTTGTGAGTTTGCTGAACTAGATAGGAAAATTACTTTCAGACTGCAGTGTCACACGTTTTACAGAAAAGAAATGAGGACTCCTGCTGACGGGCATTGCCAAAGCACACCTGCCTCTTCTCCAGACAAGAAAGAGATTCACAGGAGAAGTTCCACTTGAGACATAGCCTGCTCAAACTCAGGAAAGCTGTTGCTGAAATTTCTGCTTCCTGTGTAACACTGCCTTAAGAAACACTGCCTTAAGAAATCTCTCTTTTGACGGGAGAACCAGGAACTGGAGGCAGAAGACAGCATCTTGCTAGGTCAGCAGCAGGATGGGATTAATTCAGCCACCTTCACCTAACTGTCTGTTTTTCTGAGACAGGCACAAGAAAAAGAAAAACCCATCCTGATGGGTTCCTTGTAGAGTGATAGCTTAGCTCCATCTCCTATCTGTCCTACTGGAAAATACTGAGAGAAAAGAAAGTCTCTGAACATATTAGGAGAATCAGCTTCATCCTCTTGTTCTTCCCATTCATAGCATTAGCCCTGCCTAGGAAAAGAGAAGCAGAATGCTTTCAGAAGGAATCGTCAGTACCAATTTGCTTTATGTTCTGGCTGCATATGGTGGCGGTCTGAAGCACATGGAAAAAGTAAATGTGGGAACCATGGACTATATCATTAGGTTAACACTCATACCACAGAAACTCTGGGGTTACTACAGTCTACAAAGAAAAGAGTGTGTGTTTGTGTGCATACAGACACACACAGCTGCCACCCTGAAAATAGTAACTTGGAGCCAACACACAAGTGAAAGAGGAAATGCAAATCTAACTGAAAGATAAAATCAACTTGGCTGGTTAGGAATAAACACAAAGCCTCTTCTTCTTTCAGAACTGCTCTTCCTACCCTCTGATCACAGAGATCTGCCAAGAGTAAGCTGCTGGCAGAAATGCCTGGCTGTGGACAAGAGCTTGGGTAAAGAATGAATTTAGATGTGCAGATGCAAAACTTCTGTGCCTCAGGTGTACAGTCACAATGTTTCCACAAAAGGAAGACAGGCTGTTTCACTCCTAGGCTAAGAGGAGTTTGAATTCAGCACAGCTTGGTCTTGCTGGATTCTTCAAACTGCATCTTTATGGATTAGTGCACCAACAAAAGTGTGTACAGGAGTAAGTGCAAACATGATTATAACAACATGACAATAACATTTATGGCATTCTGGTGGAACTGCAAACTGATCTTAATATATAGTATATACCCATTCCAATCTGGGTTCAGGACTGATTTATAGCCAGAAACAGCCTTGACTGTCTTGACGGATGATCTACATCTGGAGGTAGGCAGGAGGAGCGAGTCCCTATTGGTCCTCCTGGATCTTTCAGCAGGACTGGATACCATTGAACATCGTATCCTTCTCAGTTTTCTGGTTGATATGGGACTTGGGGGCATTGCTCTGCAGTGGTTCCAGTCTTTCTTGTGGGGTGCGGGACTGTTTTTTACCCTTTTGGGCATTTTCTTGTGGGGTTCTACAGGGGCCAATACTGTCCCCTATGCTTTTCAACATCTACATGAAGCTGCTGGGAGAGGACACACAGAGCTTTAAGGTTGGGTGTCATCAGTATTCTGATGATACTGAACTCTCTCTTTTCTTCACAACTGATTCAAAAGAGGCTCTGGTTGTACTGAATCATCTTCTGGATGCAGTAAAGGACTGATGTGGCTAAACAGACTGAGGCTTAATCCAGACAAGATGGAAGTGCTGTTGGTCAGTAGGAAAATCAGCCTGGGATTGAGATTCCAGCCTGTTTCCTCTGAAAGATCAAGCTTGTAGCTTTGGGGGTATTCTTGGAACCAGCACTGCTCCTGGAAAGCCTGGTTGCTGCAGTGGCCAGGAACGCCTTTGCTCAGCTTCAGCTGGTATGCCAGCTCTCTCCTTTCTTGAGGAAAGCAAATCTGGCCATGTGCTTCATGCTTTAGTTACCTCTCAATTAGGCTACTGTAATGCACTGTACATGAGACTGCCCTTGAAAAGTATCCAGAAGCTGCAGCTAGTGCAAAATGCACTATGTGTGCATCTTAGAGACCACATAACACATGTCCAGTAATAATTGCCCTCACTTCCAATTTGCTTCTGAGCTCAGTACAAACCCCTAGACAACTTGGGGGCAAGATACTTGAAAGACTGCCTCCTCCCATAAGAGGCTGCCAGAAATCTGAGATCTTCAGAGAAGGTCCTCTTGAATGTCCCAACACTTTGTGAAGTTAGGCTGGTGGGTACATGTAACAGGGCTTTCTCTGTAGCAGTGCCTTGACTGTGGAACTCCGTACCCAAGGAAGTTATGTTGGCCCCACCTCTTTCAAGCTTCTGGCAGGCAGCTAAAACAGTGCTGTTTGCCTGGCATTCAAACTCTGAAACTGCTATTTTACCTGTTTCAAAACAGGATTTTAGGATTGTTTTTAGACTGCTTTTAGTAGTTTTTAAAGAGTATTTTAGTGCATTTAAAATACTTTTATCTTTGTATTAATTGGTTTTTACCTGCTCATCATTTTAGGAACTCTTGTGGGCTGGGAGATTATACAGAAATACTATAAATAAACAAACAGATCTTAGTATATTGAAATGATACATTGTTAGGGGTAATCCAACGAGGATGAAGATTCTTGCACTTTGTTGAAGTTGCCCAGAAGCCTGTGTGGCGAGAGCAAAAGAGATATTACTATTCTAATCTGAATCCTTGTGTTACCCTGTGAATTGGGGGTCCTGGGAGGGAAGCCCAAATAACCAAAACAAACTAAGCAAAGATGGGGAAATTAGCTGGAGCACTATCTTGGCTAATGAGAGGCAGGGCAACGCAGCAGGATCTTTTACCCTATGTATACAGCGTCAGGTCAATGAGCAGGCAAATGGTTCAAACAATAATTAAGATTTATTAAACCGTTATTAAAGAAAAGCACAAATACACTCCTAACTAGAAAAGGAAATAGAGTTTCAAGGGGAATGGGTGATACGCCACCTGTCTTGTAGTCCTGAAGAAGCCTGATTGAAGAAGTGGAAACCCGGCATGGCAGCCAAGGGGAATCTGCTGAACCGAGCAGCAGCAAGGCAGAGTGAAGTTCCGGCGATCCGGCAAGAGTTCCAAAGAGCTCTCAAAAGCGGGGGATTTTTATAGGGGAAAGAATGACCGCAGGCCAGTCTGGTCTTTGGGTGAAAACAATAAATTTTGGGTTGGAGACAAAGCCTCCGAAAGGTCAGAATTTGCATGATTAAGTTAAAGTCTGAATTGACAATAGTATAGCCGGTATGTAAATGTGGCTAGCTTGGAAGTTAAGTACCTAGCTCGCCAGGGTGTCCTCTCGGGGCAGAGGATCTCTTTGTAGCAGCGTGCATATGTAATGAAGGGTTTGTTTCGGGAGGTCCTCTAAAGCAGATCTGGCAATATCTGGCTTGATTTGGTGGGAGCAGCAAGTAACAGCCATGCCTAGCTTCGCGCTTGTTTGGCAGGCCTCACAAACACTTGGCTGGTGGCAGAGTAGGGCCGAATTATGATATCAAATGATATCTTTGACTCACTAAAGGCCAGGCCAGTACACGGTGGTAACACTTGCTAGGGAAAAAGAAAAACATGTCACTCTTAAATGACCTTTTCTTCTTCATCAATAGCAGTCTCTCCACTAGTGTACAAACCACTTGTCATTGTTCCCTTTGGCAGAGTGTGTATACTTAGAAGTATGTGATCAGTTATTGTATACTCTTCTCTTTAGATTCTGTTTGTCTCACAGTCCCATTTTCCCATGTGGCAAGAAGTTCTAGATTCAGCAGATTTTCAGCAAAATGCACATGAAGAGTGTCAGAAAGCCAAGCTTTGATAATAAAATAAAATCTAATTTATTTTAAAAACACAAAGGAAGGCTTTTGGATCCCCTCCTTTCTCAACATTGAATTCCCTTTCCCATCTTTACAAAAATGTCTTTATGAAATGCTGCTCTCTGCTGACCAATACAGGAAGATGAGTTGAAGAAAATATTTTCTCACATCACACAAGCTCTGATAGAGCAGCATATGAAATTACCTTAGCCTGAGACAAATTAATGACCGACTAGCACAATATTATTACGACTTAACAAGACTCTCCAGTACTGCCATGCACAGTTCTTGTTTAAACAGAAATGCCAGGGATTTTGTCTTTGTATGCAAAATATGTGCTTTTCCCTCTGAACTATACACCTATCCACAAACAGAAGCCTTAATACAATATTTTCTGTGTACTGTAATATTATTTAATCCCATCACAGACAAAACAAAAATTCAGCAGTTACTTATTCAAGGTTGTTTTGTTTTCATTTAATTTTCACCTAGAACAATTTGATGAAGTGTCAGTTTACAACTTCTACAACATACATTAATAAAGCACACAATGAAGGAAACTTCTCTTTCATGGGATTTGTGTGGAGGAGGAATATACTTACAGAGTGTTCTCTAATCCAGTGGATCCCAACCTTTGGCCCTGTAGCTGTTGTGGACTTCTGCTCCCATAATTCCTTACTGTTGTCCAAGCTGACAGGGGCTTCTGAGAGTTGAAGTCTGAAAACCAGGAGGACCAAAGGTTAGGAACCACTGCAGAATCTAATCTAAAACAGCAGCTCACTGTCAACAATAGGTTGTCTAGTATGAACAAGAATACTGGGGACTAGGCCCGTCAACAAATAGATGCTACTTCCCATATCTATTCAGGCAACACTATAAAAGGACAGAATAGTTGTTGGATTGCGACTCCCAACAACTGTAGTTAGTTCTAGCAATGAGAGGAAATGCAGTACAACAACATCCAGAGATCTCTCCTTTCAAATACATATTGTCAGCATCCTTCTGCATTTGACACAGGACAAACAAATGTATCTCTGTGCAAAGGGTAGAAAACTGTAGTCTTCTAGCCATTGTTGGACTACTGCACTACAAGTTTTAATTAACTTAGTAATGGTAGAGTGTTGTAATGTTACTACTACTCTCAAGGTTCACTGCACTTGTTTGACATACATTTAAGTTTTAGCACAATTGTTAGAGGTTTTTAAAAATTCATTTTCTTCTAATTTCATTATTTACCTCGACTTTTCCCATTTCCAAACCCATCTGTATATACCTATACTTGCCAACCAAAACTAACACATCTTGCATTGGTGAAGCAGAATCAAGAACCATGAAGGCATAGTAAATCTAGTGGTCTCTGAAGTACCAAAAGTCTCCTGGTTGACCTGCCTTTTTGCATAGGCAGACTTTCTGGGGCTAACAAGGAATATTTGACAGTCACTAGACAGGATCTGCCAAAGGCAACGCAAGGCAGATTTACCATGAAATGAAACAAAGCTAAGCACTTGATTTGAATAGCTGGTTTCTGAAGGACTACAGTGTTCTTATCTCAGTGGATCACTTGGGAGAACACCATTCATGAAGACACGGCAGTGTCATCATTTTGATTTTTCACTTTGGAATGAAGTGATAGGTCTGTGATATGATACACATAATTACAACAGGCCCACACAATATTGAGAAGCAACAACTGGGTTTATATAAATCCTTCTTTATAAAGATATTATAAAGTGTGAAACATTTCAATATAAAATGTCACTTCAGTTATATTCACTTTGGAATGCGAAAAATATTTATGAATGACAGCTGGGACAGAAAAATGCGTGACACATTTTGGGGAAAAAAAAGCAGCAGCAGATCTTCTATTTGTAATTTCCCATGATTAAAGTTCATTATGTAAGTGTCCCCATTCAGGCTCAATTACTAGTTACGGAATGCTCCAAACTCCTATTTTCCCCATATGTAAACAGTATCTGGCCCAGGGGCCTCTTCTTTCTCCCAGGACAAGCCAAAACTTGAGAAGAGCCAAGAGTGTGTGGCTCATTAGTGAGGCTGCTCACTCTTATGCATGTTTTTATTTGTCCTACAGAGGCCAATCGCAATTTCTTACTTCAAAGAAAGTATGCATATGATTCTGGTTTTATTCAGACATTAGTAGCAAGCTAGTTTTCCTCTCCAAAACTCCCTCTTTGGAGAGCTGACACATCTTAAGAGAAAATCAAGTGTGCACACAGGAAGTTTAAGAGTTTATGTATTCAGCAAGCTCAAATGGTACAGCTTTCCCCATCATCTGCCATTTCAAGCTGCAGGTAAGATTCTGTATTTTGACTTCCTCCTTGCAGCCAAAACTCCCTGTACTTAAAAAAAAAATATTGTGTAAGGGAGAAGACTTCAATTGAACCCGGCAAACTAGTTTTGTATGTTCAGGATACAAAAATGGGACAGCATGCAGACAGCTCATGAGAAAACATGACTCACTGGAAAAAACAATAATGCTGGGGAAAAGTTGAAGGCAAAACGAAAAGAGAAACCGCATTGCAAATAGATTGATTCAATAAGTGAAGCCTCGGCCCTTAGTTTGCAAGATCATAACAGGGCTGTTAATAACAGGATTTTTCTGGAAGTCTTCCATTCGTAGGGTCTGTATCTTTGGAAGTCAACTTGGTGACACATATGCAAATGTGCCTTTAGGGTTGCCAGAATGAAAACTGGAGGTAGTTCCTATACCTTTAGGTATAGAAAAGGGAATTTCAGCAGGTGTCCTCCTTATCTTGCATAGCTTACATGCCCTAACAGCCCTAGAACCTGTCTGATCTTGGAGGCTAAGAAGGGTCAGCCTTGTTGAGTACTTGGATGGGAGACAATCAATAAATACCAAGTAGGGTAGGTTCTGTTTCAGAGGAAAGAATTGGCAATACAGCCGCTGAGTATTCCTTGCCTAAGAAAACCTTACGAAAAGCATGGCGTCGCCCAAGTTGAAAGGTGACTTTGAAGGCACACGCACAAATTAAAGATACAGGAGTCATCTTCAGCTTTCCAACTGGAACACAGGCCATTTCTGCACTGCACTGTTACAGTGCTACCATTCCACTTTCAACCTCCTGTGGAATTCTGGGGTTTGTGGTTCACTGAGGCCAAAGAGCTCTCTGGCTGAGAATTCCCTACATTGCAAACCCCAGGATCGCACAGGATGTTGAAAGTGGAACGATAGCACTGTAACAGTGCAGTATGGAAAGGGTCATAAACACACTCTCACACGCAAGGGAAAGAAAAGCTGTACCCTGAGTTTAGTGAGCGTATGAGCTATTGCTGTGGAGAAGGTACAAAATGACCGTTGACACGGTGGACCGTTTTGCCCGCAGCCGCGTAAAGGACGACGTCCACAACCGGCTCCACAGGAGGATCCCTACGGAGACACACGGGGCCGCGGCCTGCCAGCCCCGCCCCCGGGTCTTCGTTTTCGCCGCCTCTCGAGTGGGGAGGAGACGCCACATCCGGGCAGAGAGAAGGGGATGGGGGGGCGAAGGAGAGGTAAGGCCGCGGGATGGCTGGTTCTGCGCCGGAGGAAGAAGGAAGGAGGCTCGTGCTCAGAGCCTGTCTTCTTGGAAAGGCCTCTTCTAAGGCCTGGCGAGCAAAGCCGTCCCCCCTCACCGCCCTCCAGCTAGTCGTTAAAGGAGGGCGGGAGGGGGGCTCTGGGGACGAGGCGCGCGCGTGTGTGTGTGTGTGTGTGTGTGTGTGTGGGGAGACCTTCACACACCTTGGGGAAAGGATGAGAGGGGAAAGGTGGAAGTTTGGGGAGCGCGAAGGAATAACGGGTCATGATTATCCTATTGGTCTCTCTCTTTTTTCTTCTCATGGAGAGATGTGTGTGTTGGGAAGAGTTAATTTAGCCTCTCCAAGGTTTGGTCCTGGGATATAAAAGGTCTCTGAGCATGTGCGAAGTTCGCGTTGCTCATGGCTGAATGAGCAAGGCGCCAAATGATCAAAGCAACTCTCCCCTAAGGGGATGAGTTTCAGCATATGAACTCGTTGCTTTTTTTTTTTTTTAACCATTCCTAGTTGTTAGCTTATTCTGTTAAGGGGGAAAAAGCCTTCAGGGAATAAAGAGAGAATCTTTGAGGGAAAAATAAAATCAGAATGGATCCTAAAATGGGGCTAGTGCTTTTATTTTGGGTTGGCATGTCATTACATATATCCCCTCCCCCAGCCACTTTTGATATGCTCGCCTCCCTGAATTGTTCTTCAGCAGTTCTTTACCTCTCCCTTAATATTTTTCTCCTGCTTGCTGATGGACATAAGAGTCAGATCCCATTTACTTGGCACAGGATGCCATATATGTGTGTTTGGGTGCAAAGCTTGGGAAACATAGCTTCTGTTTGTGAACATGGATCCAAGACCAGTCTCCAACTCTTTTAAACATACAGCACTGCCAAGGATAAACCTAATTCAGTGTTAGTGCTGCAATCAAAATGATAGTCAATGGCCTGAATAAAATAAAAATCAAGAATCTTACCTAGAGTACATGTAAGAAAATATGTTATATTGCATAGGAAACTATAATACAACTGTTTTCTTTTGTGCTTTGTGTTTTCAGATACTTGCTAGCCAAAGTTTCTTGTGTTTCTAGGGATCTACCGGATATCATTTCTATCAGTGTAAGTTGTGTTAAAATCATAAAATCATAAAAAGGCCCAATTAATTGTTTTTTTGAAAAAAAATCCAGATACATATTATTAAGATTCTTCCAAAAATCTATGGTTTCTGTATCTACAGAAATAAGATTCTGAGGCAGTTACAGGAATCAGGCTTAAAACAAGAATGAAAGGGCTTTAGAAATGATGGATCTGAAATGACAGATAAGATTACCTCCTAGTTTGGTCAGAAGTGTACACACTGTTGTTTTGGATAATCAGTGATGAATGTTTTGCTCGCAGGTCTTTCTTTACAATTTTTTTTTAAAAAAACCTAAGGTCACTTTTCGTAAGATTGTGACTGAAAATATAATGCTAGTTTTGAATTCTGAAGGTTATTTCAGAATCCATTGTTATCCCGTTTTTAGGCCAGTTCATAATATCTGTGATTTGTCTGGCTTATTTTGTCATCTGTTTTAATTGAAGGTCCTCTGTGAAATTTAAGTGAGAAACCATTCTTGGAAACAACATTTTTTTTAAACAATTTAGAGTATAGATACCTGACAGTTTGTTTTTAGTTGTGTATCCATGGCCAAGTGTAACCTGAAAAGAGGCAATCAGCACAAGGAACAAAAGCCTATGTCAATTCTTGATTTTGAGTCGAAAAGTGAACTTGAGCAAGTAGGATCTCAGATTTAACTGGCAATTTTGTTACATGTACCCACTTAATTCCCTACCTGCCCCAAATGTAATACATGGTACCCATACTTGTGGATGTGCTGAGCAAAGCATTGCAGCAGAAGGTTTTAGCAGCAGAATTATCTGTCTTTGCTTCTTTGTGATTCATCAAAAGTTGAAAATTGCCAAAAATGTCTCTTAAAGTTAGTCTCTGGAACTTTTTTTATACTGTAATTGTCATATTAAAATTTCTTTGTACAAAGCATAAATAAAACACTGCTGAATTGAAGAGATCCTCAAGTCTGGCATTCTGTTTTGGCAGTGACTGGCCAGACACCTAGGAAATCTATATAATAACTGTGCCCTATTCTTCACCTCACATTTTCAGCAGTAAGAAGAATACTGACTCTAAAAAAGCAAACTCTCTGTCTTGTCAAATCTGTCAGTCTCTTCATGATACATAGATTCATATCTTCAATGAATCTGCACAAAACCATGTAAGATCTAGCAGCCACATGTGTTCTGGTTTTGAATTCCACAAGTTAACTGGACATTCTATGAAACCATATTTATTATGCCTGCCCTGCATCTATTCCAAGTCAACTTGATGGTGTGATTCTGAATTCAAGTGATGCATGTGAGAAAGATGTTGGATGGAGGACCTCTCTATTTACTCCCTCTACAATCTTGTTGTATAATTCTGTTATGATTCCTTCTCAACTGATGTCTAAAATTTTAACCTTTCCTCAGAGGGAAGATGTTCCATAGTCTTGACTGTTGTCCTTTTCTGTGCCTTCTCTAGTTTTTTCATAATGCTTCTGGAGAATGAAAGTTGGAGAGAACACAATACAATAATCTACATTAAAATATGAATTTTAATTTGTTTTTTGTATTAATTTTATTTTAAACTGTTTTGTTGTTGTTTGTCACACAGAATTCCATAATAAATTAATGGTTTAAGGACAGCAATAGTGCTGTTGCTTTATTACATACATTAAACCCTTTTAATCGTAATTCCTGACATCAGGCTATCTTAACTGATGGTTTTAGCAGACTGTGCCTCCTGACACCCCAGATTCTGTTTCCTAAACAGCTGTAGCAGCTCAGACCTTACCAAGCTTCCATGTGATTCAGATATCTTTCTGCAGTGTATTCCATTTGTGCTTGTTTACACTGAAATTCGGGAGAGCCAGAGTGGTATAGTGGTTCGAGCACTAACCTATGACTCTGGAGACCAGGTTCCAAATCCCCACTCAGCCATGGAAACTCACTGGGTGACCTTGGCCAAGTCACATTCCCTCAGCTTCAGAGCGTGGCAAAGGCAGACCCTCTCTGAACAAATCTTGCCCCAAACCCCCCATGATAGGTTCACCTTACCGTTGCTATAAGTCAGAAACAACTGGAAGACACACAACAACAACAACACTGAAATTCCTTGTCTGCTTTGTTCCCCTTTCACTCATTGCAGTGTTCTGTTTCAAGCTCTTTGTCTTCTTAGCATCTCTCCATCCTGAATAATTGGCTGTTGTCTTCAAATTCATTATCTTGCTAGCCATCTATGACTGTAAATTACTTAAAAGCAATCACTGTATACAGTTCTCAGGTTCCTTTGGAATACAGTTATTACTTGCACTTTAACACTGTTTTTCCTGTGCAGTTATTTCATATTCTTCAACACTTATGCAGGCATGTACTTCATGCAGCAGTGCTTAAGCTGCCTTGGCACTAGAACGTCACTATTGAAGATTACATATTCTCTGAGAAGCTCCAGGTATTCAACCTGTCCAGTATGTATTCCATCTCTTCATAAACTATTTGGTTTCATGTGCATATTATATTTATTTTGAAGTCACTTATGGTAGTTATCCTGAATTTGGACATCTGATTTTGTCCAAGGCATTTATTTTGCTTGCTAGCATTGTGAAGTGCTTTAGCATTAATTCACCTTGTGCAGTGAGCAAAACATACTTGTCTTTATTCTTTTTGCTTTGATGTATGGCAGCACTGGCAGGATATTGCTGACATTGATCAAAAATTTGAAATAATTAATGTATTACCTATGAACCAGTGTAGCTGTTCATTTAAAGCAATGTTGATGGAATGCAACATTTCATTCAGTTATATTATGCTTTAGACCAAAGGTGCTCTAATTCATGAAAGTTTGTGACAGAGTAAATAAGTCCAAGGTGCCACAGGATTCTGTTACTAATTCTGTTCTCAGCGATTTAAACTGGCCTCCTTTCTTAGTTGATGAGAATGTTGTCACAGTCTTTTGTGAACCTATGCTTAGTGCAGTTTCAAAAAGATTTGAATTTACCTTTAGAATGGAAACGTAACATACACCTATACTGGTCTCTGCATTAGTTATTTTCCTTGTGCTCAGCATACATTTTATATGTCCTAAAAAGTTGATAATTCTCATTTATTCCTTTTATTCTCCATTTGCTTTTTTCCTTGGGTAACTCTTTTTGGCCAGGAATCACCACTCCTTTGGATTTACAGTGGCTCTTCCACATTCACAAGGGTTAGAGACACAGAACCCTCACAAAAGTGGAAAAATCAAAAAGTGGAAAAATATGTTTAGTTCTAAACATATACATAAAGATTTTAAGAAAACAAAAGAAAGGAGAACAGTATTTTCAGCTCTTTTCATTTTGAGCAGACTGAGTTGCCAGGCCAGTGGCCCTCTGTACCTATCAGATTCTTTCTCTATGATGGACAGAAGATAAGGCAAGGAATAGGGATCTAGTTGGGGCAGATCCTGTAATCCAGCATTTTTTTTTTTTTTTTTTTTTTTGCTACCATACAAGCCTGGGGTCCATGTATATTTTAGCCCACGATGGGGGTTGTGAGGCCTTGCAGATGCTGTTGAACTACAATAGGCCTGCACAGCATGTGGTCTGCATCACTCATGAGTGTGAGGGCCAAAAATGGACAGTGATAAGGGGATGGAGACATGCTTGCCTCTCCTCCCCTCCCACCAGAGCCAGGCTTGTCCCTCGCTTTAGCCTGTGACTGGGCGGCGCAGGTCCCACTTGAGAGCACTGTGCCAGCTCCTCTGCTCCCACCACTGTGGGAGGTGAGTTGGGGGTGGTGGAGGGAGACCTGCGGGGAAAGGGAAGGAGGGAGCCTTAGGGGACGAAGGGGAGGACAGCAGAGGAAAATGAGGCAATCATACCCACTGGGCCCCCCTCAGTAGGGTTGGAGGTGGAGAGAAAGACTGAAGGGTCAAACTGGGAGAAGATCCCAAAAGATTCTCCTTTCTCTTTGTGCAGAGTGAGTGCAAATGGGGGTATGTGTGGATCACAGTTGGGGAGAGGGAATTGCGGAAGGAGACTTCGCCACGGTGGGAATCGCATCTTATTGGTTGACACTCCTCTGAGGTTCTGAGGGACATGTGTGTGTGGATGTTCAGAGGTTCAGGGGATCTGAAGGCTTTGCAGACGATCCTGGCACATTGGGCTCCTTTGAGGAAGTCTGAGACTCTCAGTGGGTTTCTCTAGTGAATGGATGAGGAGAGAGGGGAAGTGTCACTATGGAGGAGCTGAAGAGAGCAGTGACCTGGAATAAATCTCTCTCTCTCTCTCTCTCTCTCTCTCTCTCTCTCTCTCTCTCTCCCTCCCCCTCCCTCTCCCCCCTCCCCCCTCTCTGTTTTGGGGGATGAGTGGGTGGGTGATGAGGGCAGAATGAATAACAGCAGCAGCAGCAGCAAGTTCTTGATGATGGTAAGAAGGATGCTGACCATAGCTTGCTGGAGAAGACTGGTTTGTATGGTTCTTTGGAAACATGACTAACTCATTCCTCCACCTACCTGCTTGTCCTTCTGATCATGATTTTAAAATATATAATCTCTATATGATCCGCGAGCAAGATGAAAAATAAAACTCAGAATACATTTGTAATGGCCACAAACAACAGCTCATGTGAGGCTGTAGAATGCAGTGGGTAAGCATAGGGGGAACATAGTGCCTACTGTTGTTGCTAATATGTCCTCAAATAATACACTGCATTTGTCATGCAACATTGAGTAGCTCCACTCCTTTAAGACTCCACCTTTTCTAATTTTTTTCTCCTACCTCCAGTCACTTTTTAACTGTCCAAAAAAAAAAAAAAAAAAAAGCCACGTACCTTTGTAAAATGGGTGATCAAAAGAAGCAGAAGATCGAATCAGAACATAGAGTTTAATCTGAAATGGACAAATAGATATTTGCTTATATGCACTAGAGACAAAATATTGTGCCTTGTTTGCTGAGATGTAATAGCTGTTCCTAAGGAATACAGTCTTCATTGCCATTTTGAATCAAAACGTCCTGAATTAGTTAAATTGGACACCAATGAAAAACAAATTAAAGCATCCAAATTGTTGAAAATTCTTGGTGGGGAACAACAGTTTTTCAAGAAAGTGCACTCAGAAAATGAGGCAGCTACTAAGGTTAGTTTTCAGATTTCTAAAGAAATTGGTGCTGCTGGGAAGTCTTTTACTGAAGGTGACTTCATAAAGAAGTGTTTGTTAATTGCAGTTTCTGAATTATGTCCTGATAAAGAAGTCTTTGAGAATATAAGCTTGTCCCATATGTGAAGAGTAGCTGATGTAGCCAATAACTTCGATGATCAGTTAAAACAAAAGGCAAATAAATTTAGCTATTATTCTTTAGTGATGGACGAGAGCACTGATTTGAAGGATGCTGCTCAACTTTTAATTTTCTTCTGAGGTGTTGATGACAACTTTGAAGTAACTGAGGAACTGGCTGGTTTGTATTCCATGCAAGGTCAAACTACTGGAAAAGAAATCGCAGATCAAGTGAACAAGTGTATAACTGAAAAGTTAGGTAAAATGTTTGAAAATATAGGGGCAATTTTCATTGATGGCGCTCCATCTCTATGTGGGAAAAACCTTGATGCAGTAGCTCTTGTTGAAGAGTTCTCTGGCAAAAAAGTAACTAAGTATCATTGCATTGTACATTGGCAAGTGTTACGCAGCAGAGTTTTAAATTTCAACCATGTAATGTCAGTTGTAGTTTCAATTGTAAACTATATTCGTTCAAGCGGATTGAAACATAGGTCATTTAAAGCATTTCTTGAAGAAGTTGGTGCCACCTGCAACAATGTACTGTGTCATGCAGAAGTTCATCGGTTGAGCCGTGGAAGAGCACTGCAGCATTTTGTTGCTCTCAAGGAGGAAATTGTTCAATTCTTAGAGAATGACTCAAAAAAGTTCCCAGAGCTGCACAATGAAATTTGGAATAATGACTTGTATTTTTTATGGACATTATATGTCATCTAAATGAACTGAATTTACAGCTTCAAGGGAAAAGTCAACTTATTTTTCAAATTCTTGAAACAGTAAAGGCTTTCAAAATGAAACTGAGGTTATTCAAAAGGCAACTGACAAAAGGAGAAATGTGCCACTTTACTATATATATGAAACATATCCCGGTGTGTAAGCACGCCGAGTTAGGAGAATAATATTCAAAGGACATTGAAATTTTGATCCATGAGTTTGACAGAAGACTGAAGAAGATGACATTAAATTTAAGTTAATTGAAGATCCTTTCTCTGTGGATCCACAGGAACTTCCTGCACATTTACAGCTAGAGATTATTGAACTTCAGAGCTCAACAGTTTATTGAAATAAACACAGAGAAGCCAGCCTTGAAGATGTCTACAAGAGTTTGAACAAGGAAAAGTTTAAAAATCTG
This sequence comes from Iguana delicatissima, assembly GCA_948472985.1. NCBI lineage: Eukaryota > Metazoa > Chordata > Lepidosauria > Squamata > Iguanidae > Iguana > Iguana delicatissima. The sequence continues at coordinate 138,864 of CAOKZL010000772.1, forward strand.
CTAGATGGTGCTCTACAGGTTTTCAGCATGTTTGGAAGTACCTACATACATGAACAAAGCTTCTCCATTATGAACTTGAATAAAAACAAACAATGATCAACTCTAACCGATGAACGCTTGGAAGATATTTTGAAAACATTGATTTCAAACGTGATTCTGGAGTACAATAAACTGATTGCTAACAAGAAGTGTAATACATCTCATTAATGAAATGTAAATGATAAGAAAACCTTTAAAATATATTCAAACTTATCAAAATAATATTTTGTTTCTTAAGTAATAAGTGTAATAATTGAAATTTCCCTTTTTTATAATACAGTTTATTTTATTTGCAAAATAATTTAACCATTAATTATACTATAATAATTGAAGGATAATCAGTGATTAAACTATTTTGCCAATGAAAAACATTATACCATTATTATAACTTGGAAAGTGATGCACTAAAAACCTATCCGTGGCCCAAAGAAGTTTAGCTTATTTAATCTTGACCCTTACCTACTGCCAAGTTATACAGGTCAGAACTACAACATCCAGCAATCTTATCTAGCATGGCCAAGAGTGAGAAATGTTGGGAAGTGGATTCTGTCCAGTTCCTACTCCTTGTCTAATCTTTTGCAGACTCACTCTTTGAGTTATTTTAACTCCACAACTGCTCTGCAGAAGTAGCAAGAGCTGTAAATCCCATTTTCCCACTACTTTATTTTCAAAGAAATGCTGAAAGATTATGTATGATTAAGCACCTTTGATACACTCTATCTTTCACATCTTGGGTTTGAAATATTATTGAAATATGTACATATTGAAAGACAATGCTGCTTTCTGAACTGTATATGCAGTGTTGATCAGTTCAGCGATGTTCTGAACTGTGTCTAACAGTATGATATTTATGTGTCTCTTCTCTTTGAATTTTGTACATAGACCATGACCAAGCACAAAAATGCAAAACGAATTGAAGGACTTGATAGCAATGTGTGGTAAGTAATAATAATGAATGACTAAGTAATAGTGAACATGAATGAACAAATAAATAATGAAAATATGTGTACATTTAAAAAAAGATTCAGCTGTTATCAGCAGGCACATGTACAAGTGTGTAGAAAACTGAGCCAATCTGCTTATGTGGCTTTAATATTACCTTGTTGTGAGAAATCATCACGTGAAAGTTTTCATAGAACGGAGATAAATATGTCACTTCATTGATTTTTGCATAGCATGCTGCTGTTTTTGGTGCACCAACAGTGGCTAGTTAAAGACTTGGCAGCCTTCTTCTCACTCTGCCCAAGTGTCTAGGATAAGCTTATAGTTTGTATGTTTTTTGCATACTACCCATTTTGTTGATGTTGTGTGCCTTCATGTCAGTTACAATTTATGGCAACCCTATCACAAAGTTTTCTTGGCAAGATTTGTTCGAAGGAGATTTGCTTTTGCCTTCCTCTCAGCCTGAGGGAGTGTGACTTTCCCATGATCATGCAGTAGGTTTCCATGGCTGACTGGCAATTTGAGCCCCGATCTCCAAAGTTATAGTCCACTGCTTAAATCAGTGCACCTCAGTGGTTCTGCCCATATGCTTGTGTGTGTATGTGTATGTGTTTATATACACACACATACATATGCATACGTATATACACACACAAAATAAAACAGTTTCTGCAAAATCATTAGTGGAGGTACTGAAAGGCATGCATTCCATCCACAGCTAGTCAAGATCAAGTCTGTGGCTGAGTGAGCAGGTTAAAGAATGTAGACCACATGCTTTTCCGAGAAATAAAGTTTGGCAAACAAACTGATTATAATGTCAGTTTTTTTGTGGAATTATGCTCGTGTGCTGAACAAAATATGAACCATACTGTATGAAATGATGCATAGTAAAATAACATTGCTCATTGTCTTTTATTTAGATATTTACCAATAACTTTGTGCTAAATCTACATGCACACCAACATTTTTGATCAGTTTTTCTTTCTGGAGTATTCTTCCTCCTCACCAGACTCAAACTGCTTTTCAAAACTCCAGAATTCAGACAGTGGCCTGTGGCTTTGAAACAGGAACTGTTGCAGAGGAGGGTGTAGTAGTAGATTACTTTGTGTAAATGTCTCCAACCATATCTATTCTTTCTGCACTGGATGGCAGAAAGGCTGCAGTTCGGCACTTAATTATTTGTGAAGTCATTGTTTAAATTGTCAGAATATACTAGGCTGGTTCAAGTTACAGGATTTAAAGCTGAGAATAAGATAAAGTATCTGGGGATATGGTTAGCCAAAAGAAATAATGAATTATATGAGAATAATTACAAAAGAATCTGGAATGAAGTAAAAAAATCATTGGAAAGTTGGGCTTCTCTAAGATTATCTTTGCTGGGAAGAATCTCAGCCATAAAGATGAATGTGCTGCCCAGATTAATCTTTTTATTTCAAAATATCCCAATTATAAATAATGAAAAACCTTTTAAAGAGTGGCAAAGAGATTTGACAAAGTTTATTTGGGAAAAGAAGAGATCGAGAATCAAGTGGAAATCGTTAATAGAGAAGAAGGAAAGAGGAGGTTTTGACTTACCAGATTTGAAAATGTACTATAATGCCTGTGGGCTTTCATGGCTTAAAGAATGGATTACGTTACAAGACGAAAAATTATTAAATCTTGAAGGGCAGGGAAAGCGGATGGGATGGCATGCTTATATGTGGTATGAGAAATATAAAATCGATAAAGATTTCTCAAATCATTATATAAGGAGAGCATTGTTAAGGACTTGGTTACAATTTAAGAAGAAGTATTATATAAGAAAACCTCAATGGCTATCCCCGCATGAAGCATTGTATGGGAGATGGAAAGACCCACAAAGTAAATGGATAAGATATAAAGACATGATAATAGAGAAATCGGATGGATGTTCATTAAAATCTAGGGAAGAAATTGAAAAAGAGGGCTTTGATTGCCACTGGTTTTTATACAGACAGTTAAGAGAACGATTTATTATGGACAAAAATGCAGAAGGGATTGGAACAACAAAACAGGAAGAGCCATTTATGAAAATAATACGGGACTCTAAGAAACAAACGATATCCAAGATATATAAATTACTGTTAGATCGCGAGTTGGAAAGTGAAACAGTAAAAGAGACAATGATAAAATGGAGTAAGAATGTTGGGCGTGGAATAGAATTGGAACACTGGGAGGCTAGCTGGAAAGATACAAATAAATTTACGGCAGCACAGAGTTTAAAGGAAAATTACCTGAAAATGTTATACAGGTGGTATTTAGACCCCGTAAAATTGAGTAGGATTTATAAAATTACAGAGAATAAGTGTTGGAAATGTGGTAAGGAGAAAGCCACATTCTTCCACTTGTGGTGGACATGTGAGGAGGCAAGAAAGTTCTGGAAAGATATTCACGAGAGGATAACAACAATGCTTCAAATTAAGTTACCATTAATACCAGAACTATTTTTATTAAATATGACTCATAAGATAGAGAAGCTGGCAAAAAGAAAACACTGGAGAGTAATATTATATTTAGTTACTGCGGCACGGTTGACATATGCACAGAAATGGAAAAATAGATTGACACCACAAATGGAGGAATGGCTGATGAAAGTGTTAGATATGGAAGAGATGGACAGATTAACGGGGATGCTTCAGGGAAAAGATCAAAGTTACTATGAAGAGAGTTGGGAATTGGTGAAAAAATATTTGGAGAATACATAAGAGTAGACAAGACATAATCAAAGGTATAGAGGGATTCCCATAAGAAGTATAGGAATCGGAGAGAGAGAAAAGTAAGACGTACAGATAGAGATGGAAATATAGATAAGTAAAGGACAAAGGGATCATGTAAAATGACGAGTAAAAATAGAAGAATGAAACTTACAGAATTTTTTTTTAATGGAGTAATAAGGGCTTATCCCAAGGGGGAAGGTGGAACGAGAAACGTAGTTAAAGGTCGGATGAGGAAAGAATACTGGTGAATGATAAGGAAGTAATAGTATGATTGGAATAAGAGGTTCGAAGATACTGTGTAAGTAATGAGAAAACAAAAGTGGGAAATAATACGAAGAACTCTTGAAGAATGAATGGTGCGGAGTAGGATTTGTTGATGGGGTTGGGGGATGGATGGTTTTAGATTTGTGGGTAATGTAAGTGTATAAGTGGTTATATGTTATATGTCAAATGTTAATTGTTATTTTATTGTTGTTGTAATGGAAAATGAATAAAGAATATAATAAAAAATTGTCAGAATATACTAGTGCATAAATGATGGCAGAGCTGAAGAACTGGACAGATTAGAATGTGTCTTCTTTCTCAGATTTTCAGTCAGTGAATCTCTTGTTTAAGAGATTGAGCATGGGCTGTTTTCTTGTCATAAATAAATTTCCTCCTTTCCTTTCTCATTTTTGGAAAGACATCAAATTATTGATTATTGATCAATTATCAAATTATCAAATTATTGATCATTGTGCAGCTTCTGGGTCAGCAGTGCATCTCCAAGGTTTGATCGTGGTATATGAATCAGTGATTAAATGATATGGATCAGTTTTAATCAATGGACTATGAGACAAAGAGTCATTCTGGTTTAGTCTGGAAGAGGAGAAAGCAACACAGAGCTGTTGATTTTCACATGCAATTTTTCTCATAGCAGTTAGGTATTGTAACCTGAGAGCATTAGTAAGTTTCTTGACATTTTGGCTTGTTGGGAGTGTCCTGACAACTAGGACTCTGGCATATGTGAGCAAACCTTTACTGGGCAGTTTTCACAGAATCATATGCTATGTATAATGGATCTGGGGTGTTACACCTTGTGATTTTGTATGAAATGTTATTTCAGTAATTCCTTCCTTTCATAGGGTGGAATTTACAAAAGTAGCTGTAGATCCCTCAATTGTTAATCTTGGACAAGGCCTTCCAGATATATCTCCTCCTAATTATGTAAAGGAAGAATTAGCAAAAGCATCCTCTGTGGACCGGCTGAATCAGTACACACGTGGCTTTGTAAGTAAATTGTGTGCATGAAACTCTCTAAGAGGTTACTTTAAATCTTTTCCATAACTAAACTGTTTCTTATGATGTTTTAAACTGTTTAAATAGTTTCCATTCTCCTCCTTACATTTGGACCATAAAATTCCATACAATTGTCAATGTAAATGTGGGCCAATTCATGGAGCTAGGTAAACAGAATTCATAATTTATTAGAACTTCTGGATGAAATATGATAAACTATTCTGATAATGCTAAGCTGTGGTTAAAAGCAAAAGCAGAAGTTTCCAGTCTTTTTCCTGCAGCTGCATTGGGGTGCATGCCAGCCTGAGGCTCTCTGTGGCTGGGCTTTGTAATGACGACTACTAGTTTGTTCTTTCTCATAGCCTAATAACATAGATTGGGCTGATCTGGTATGGACTGTTCTCATGATTAGCCAAGTTATAGACTTGGCCTGAGGTCATCCAAACATTTTTTTAGCTAAACAAAAATATGTATTTGGGTCTTTTCAGGTTCAAACGGCACCATTGCCAAATATGATAAAGAAAATGCTTTGAATAACCTCACTTTAATGTGTTTATATGCACTTAATAAGTCATAGAAAGTCATACAGGAAGAAAAATCAATATGGAAGTGACTTCACTACTTGCTCCTCAGGACATTTGTACCATCTGATATTCCAAAGAAGCAACATAAATATTTCTACAACATTTTTCTCTTATGCATATTAGCCTCTGTTCAAATCTGGAAGTGATACTGAAGAAAAACAGTGTGATCCAGTTTATTTCTTTATCATCTTAAAGGTTTATTTTCATAAGTTTATGCTGTACAGATTTTTGTAAGTAATCCATAATATTTCAGAAATTTCCAGGCAAAACAGGCAGCTTGGACAGATATTTGGAAACTCCCTTTGCAAGCTCTTTGCTGCTCCCATCAGCCTTGCATCTTCTTACCTTTCTTGGCTTATGCTCAGGTTCTTGTGTCCTTATTTCCTATAACTCCTTGGCCTTTCAGGCATACTAAGTCTGAAAGTCTTGTCAGTCTGATAGCTTGAAAGTCCACAGTCTAATCATATATTTACATAGACAATCTGTGTATTTAGAAAGGCATTATTGTGTGGTGAGCAGGATAGGAATTGTGAGTGCAACAGAACTTCATCTTAGAAATCAGGTGGGAATGGCAGATGCTAAACAGAAGGGACAGTGGTGCAGTAAGGTCATCGTTGATCCTGGTACCAGTTTTACTAATTTGGAATATAGTTAAGTGACCTATGAATTTCAGTATGACTTACTTCTGGAATATAATGCAACCTGTATTGGACTATAAAATTGAGAAATTGGTACCTACCATGAATGATCATTCTTGGATGACTGCATGAGCAATCCACACTCATGGGTTATCCCTTGTGCCAGGATCTTGACACTGGAGCCCAAAAGTTCTAATTCAGTTGAAAATATTGACTCTACACTCCCTCATATTACTTTAATTGCATAGTCTTGCCACTAATAACTTACTCGGAAGGACATCTAAATTGAACAGCTGTTAAATCTTACTATAATTTTGTTATTATTTTAAACTACAAATTACATCCTGTGGTGAGAGGCAGATGCAGTCATCAAAGAACGATCATTCATAGTGAATACAAAGCTTTCATTCTCTGGATGATTGCCTTGGCAATCCACATTCATGGGACATACCAAAGCCAATTCTCACGGGCAAATACTGTTTTATCTATTTTTTGCCAATGCCTGTAAGACTGTCTTTGCAAAGGCTGCTTGAGCAAACTTGTATTTATCAATTTTGTAGCACCTTAATAAGATAGAAGGTTCTTTTTACCAAGCCACTTTACATACTTTCTCCAGTGATGTTATAACTTCATACGCTCTTGATGCTGGAATTTGCAAGCAGTCATAACATGAGAAGATGCATACGTTAATCCATTTGTAAAGTCTTTGGATGAAAGGAAACAAACAAGGTCTCTGTGTGCCTAATCCTTTCTGTCCTTCTAACATAAACTTTAAGAACTCCCTTAATATCCAAAATGTGCCATTTCCTCTACTTTGGATGTGATGGATCTGGACAGAAGGTTGGTAAACATATTGCTCTTTCATTTCCTCTCACTGCAACATTCTTCACAGTAAATGTTGGGCCTAATGTTAATGTTACTGTTTTCCTCAAACCTACATAAATTAGGATTAACTGACAGAGTGGCTAGCTCTGATACTCATCTGGCTAAAGTGACTGCCACCAGAAAAACTACTTTTAATGACAGAATTCTAAGTGAACTCTCTCAAAATGATTGAAAGGGATATTTTGTCTGCGCATTTAACACCAGATTTAAATTCTATGACAGGAGTCTGTGTAGCGTAAGAGAAGCTTTAACAGTTGCTCCCCTAAAAACCTTCACATGAAGACAGTTCAAAAGAACCCATGCTCCAGGTGTCAAAATTGTTGATAGAGCTTCCACCTGTCTTTTCAGTGAATTAGATCTTAAACTTTAACCATTCTGTCTTGAAGATACGCCAATGTATCTGATATTTGCTCCTGCTCTATGTGCACCATCTTTTCATTACACCATTTCTTGACTATCCAGGGTGCATTGACTTCTTGATGCTAGAATCATTCTCACAACTGATTCTGAACATCCCTGTGTTCAACACACATGTAGGCAATCTCAATTACTTTGGCTCTGGATAAAATATTGGACCTTGAAATAATGGATCTTCCCTCTCTCGTAACAGCCAAGGAGATCTGATTGATATTTGAACAAGGAGTGGAAACGTGGTCGATGTGGCCACTAACTTGCAATCAACACAACCTGTGCCCTTTCCATGCATACTTTTGACAGAACTTTTTGCAGTATTGGCAAAGGCAGAAAGGCATTTATAATTCCTTTCAACCAAGGCACCCCTAAGGCAGTGGTTCTCAACCTGTGTGGAGGGACCCTGAGGAGAACACGATAGTTGCTCAAGGGGAGGGTGCAAGAAAAGCCAGCCAGCAAATAGAGAAAATATGAAAAAGGCAAACCTCTATGTGTGCGCACATATGCGCACGCACGTGCATGCACATACACAGACCACTGAGGATTGGCTGGTCTCTGTAAAACAGTGACACAAAGTGTCTTCTCCTGTTATGCCCTATTATGCAATTCTCATCAATTGGAATGTGGAGATATATCTCCCCAGATAATGATATAGAAAATATAATTGCTGATATGCAAATTTTCAAAGATAGTTTTAAATCCAGAATAGGCCTGAATTTTCCATTGTGTTTCAGTACTGTAAAGCAGGACAGATATAAGTATAAACATATCCCTCTGAATTTTTTGTTCAATGGCATTTTCTCTATGGCTGAAATCTGAGATGCTAGATTTTTCTGCAGACAATTTCCCTCTTATCCTTGTGTTTTGATGCTGGTAAGGGAAGGTATCTTTCCATTGGACTCTTGGAAAGCCAGATTTTGTAGCTTTTCTGTACTGTCTGTAAAATCCACTGATCTGTTAATAATATGTTCCGTCTGTATCAAGAAATGCAGTAACATTTCTCCAGTCAGCATCACCATCAAGTCCCTATTGTTGATGGCTGCCTCTCACCCCTCTCCCAACTTGTTTATTTTGTTGCCTAAACAAGAATCATGATCTGTTCTATTGCAGCTTATAATTTCCATAGTCCCGTTTATTAAGTGTTCTTTCTTCACAAAAGGAAGAAAATGTATTCCAAAATGGCTATTTATCTATATTCTTTTACTAGATTATTGGTAGTAATTGCTTAATACACTGCTTAATACACTTGGATTCTCCATTATCTCCTTTATCTGTACCCTTAATAGATCCCTGACACATCTTTTTTTGATCTTTCAGACCCAATGTTACCAACACTTTTTTCAATAAACTTTTAAATCCCTCTGTCTCAAATACGCTGTCTGAACTACTGTCTACGTCTGTGTTTTCTTCTGAGAATAGATCATCCTGAGAGCTGTACTGCATATTAAGTGGATCTTCCATTTCATTAATTAATTGCTCTTCCTCCATTAGAAGCCATCTGTGCTCCCACACTGGAATTTATGTTTTTTGTTTGTCTATTTAAATGCTCAAACTTGCTCGAGCGTTTATTTATTTATTTTTTTGCTTGCAGCCCTCATCAACACTAACATGTTCCTCTGTATGTGTATTTGCAACAGCTGTCTGTTTTTTTTAACAATTCCTTTTGAATAGACATTCCTTGCACATTTCCATTGTTTACTTGTCTTTAATTGCCTAAATCATTTAAAGAATTCCTTAATTCTGTTAGTATCACATCCATTAAGTTCTTAAAGCTATTAAATTTAACCCCATTTTTATTAAAATCTAAATTTCTGTTAGAAAATGGATTAGTGTTTAAATTATTATCTATATATTGGTTTAAATTAGGTCTACTTAACGTGTAATGCTTATTTTTAAAATCCCTACAGAATTTCCTTTTTAAAATTAATTATAACTTTAGATCAATCACCCATTTGCCTATCTATCACCTCCTTAATTCTATCCTCAATTTCATATATGTCAGACTGTGGTTCCTGGTCACTGACTTGTTGATTTTCTGTTATTCTTTCCCTAATAGGCGTTTTCTTTTGTAGCAGATCACACTGAGTTGTAAACTGTTGCTGTTGAGTCTGCAGCTGATTGTGTATATGCTGGAAATGTATGAGAAAATGTGCTCTGCACTTCCTGTGGGTGAATTCTTGCTCCCCTCACTTTACTTGTGATTCCATGAATTCTCTTTGCCTGGAGAGGTGTGAGTCATCATATTAGCATTTTTCGTGCCCTCTGACTAGAGGAATGACCAACCAATAAGAATTCCTCCATGCTGAACATGATCCACCTTTTCAACATGGTGGTTTGAAGCAGCAGTTGACAATTTTGTCTCCTTACTAGCTTGTTTTTTGGACCTCAGTTGGCTCCTCATTGGTTGGCCTCCTCTTTTTCTCTGAGGACAAATATGCATCTCCATTTTCCATTTCTAATACAGTAGCTTTCATTTTCTTTAAGGTATCCCCATTTACTGATATCATCCTTATCTATCTAAATGTAATGTTATTTTCTAATGTAAAAGGAAATTTGGTAGAGAAAGATTAGAAACCTTGACTAGCTGACAAGGCAGGAAATAAAAAGATAGTGTGAGGGAGAGCAAAGTCTGTATTTTCAACTGAATTAGAACTTTTGGGCTCCAGTGTCAAGATCCTGGCACAAGGGATAACCCGTAAGTGTGGATTGCTCATGCAGTCATCCAAGAATGATCATTCATGGTAGGTACCAATTTCTCAATTTTACCAACTAACTGGGCACAAATAATAGTTTGTGAAATACTTTCAGTGACATAGTAGCTGTACAGAAGAGATTCCTTCTGAATTAGAGGAGAAGTATTATTTGTTCCACTCAGTATGCTTGGTTCTCTGGCAGCAGCCTTTAGTTGCAACTGATCCTTATTCTTAGACATACTGTTTTAACAACCTAGAATGTGGCCACTTTATGTTTTTTTATGCTGGCAATAGCACATGTAATCGATATATGATGCTTGTGTTTGTGTTGATTGTTTTTAAAGGGCACACAGAACTAACTGCATGTTTTAATTGATTGTCAAAAATGTGTACAGGGTCATCCGTTATTGGTGAAAGCCTTGTCTCAAGTGTATGAAAAAGTCTGTGGAAAAAAGATTGACCCCTACACTGACATCCTGGTAACAGTAGGAGGTTATGGATCTCTTTTTAGCGCAATGCAAGGACTCATTGATGTAGGTGATGAGGTAAGTAATATAATGTAGGCTAAAATACACAGAAAGGTTTAGCGTGTTAGCTGCCTGTCAATTTTATTACAAACACACAGCAACCTTGGAGGTCCTTCTAAGAGGTACTAGTAAATATTAGTTAAAAGTGATAGAAAAGGCCTCAACTGTTAGTTTATTTACTGCACATTAATTACAGTGCTCTGAAGGAACAAAAGCAGGACCATTTTTAAAAAAGCAGTCATACTTCTAACATTGGTTTTTCCAGCCATTTACTACTTAATTTTCAGCCTACTGAAAAATTCTCTTCCTTGGTTGCCCCAGATAGTCCTGGAAAAATCCAAAGTATCTGGTTATTTGGTGAAAAATTATGGTCATTTTCTCATGAGATTATATAGGTCTGTAAGTAAAACACATGTCTCATAATCTTTGTAAAATTGATAACTTTATCTATATTAAGGATGGGATTAAGTTCTAAACCAAAACAAAACCGCCTTGTGTGGGGAAGAAATAATAATGAAATAATAATTATATTTTTCTTCTGTGTTTTGCTTTCTTATTCCTTCAGTGTGCACGGAAAGGGAACAGTTCTGTTCTCTTTATTATAAATCTTCTCTTTTTCTATTATTTTCAGCAGAGTGCACTTACTGTTGTCTGATCTCATTTATTGTACTGTTTTGTATCTTCTCTCATATTCTTCTGAGATCATAAAGTATCAGTTGTTGTAGTGTTAAACAGTGAGTCCTGAGAACATTTACTGTCTAAAATATTATCCATACCTGCTAACTCAGGTTGTAGTGCTCAGAATGTTATGTGATTTCCTAAGTACATACAGTTTTCACTGTATCAGATTGAATGCTGCTTCTCTCTCTGAAGAAAGGCATATATATCATTTAAAAATTTGTTATCCATATAGCTTACTTATGTTTTAGGTGATAATAATAGAACCCTTCTTTGATTGCTATGAGCCCATGGTGAGGATGGCAGGAGGAAGGCCTGTTTTCATACCCTTGAGATATGTGAGTATTTTTGCAATATTACAACGTCAGGGTTTTTTTTAATAGAGAGAGATTAAGAGGAGACTGATTTAGATTTTTTTCTTTATTCAGAATTAAAGTTTTTCTTTTTCCTTCCATGCATTACACGAGTTCAGTGAACAGAATATGTTCAGTAAGGAAATTAACAACAAAAGGAAAGCAGCACAGCCTACAAGTTTAGAATTAAATTATAGAACCACATAAAGAGATGGTGTTTTAGAATTTAACGCAAGACATTTAGGTCATAGAATTATAAATAAACACTGTTGTTACAGAATTCATGACATATGAAGAATAGTTCTTAAAGATGAGGGAAGTGATAATCATGACAGTTCTGTTTATTCTGTACATTAAATTCTTAAGAACTTGTTGCCTGTGTTCACATGCCACATGGCTAAATAGTAGCTTAGCACAAAGCAAATAAATCTGTGCATGCCTTGGCCTCATGCATTCCTTATCCCCAGCATATCTCCAGCTATCCTAGTGTAGCTTATTTGACTCAGCGATCAACATACTAAAAGACTGGAAAGAGAAATATTTTAGCATACTCATCAGTGTCAGAAAATTCATTATGTATTAGCAGAAGGAATTTTAGAGTAGAAGCAAAAAGTGGCATGAACTATAAGAAATTTTCACATGGTGGTAGTTACATGTGACATTTAATTCTTTAGTATTTGTTTGATTTTAGTGTTTGGATCTGGTATAGGCACAGAGACAGTTTCCAGAAGTTTGTCATTGGGAAATGATAAGTAAATACAACACCTGCTAGTTTTTGTTTTGTTAGTAATCAGAATGGGCAATTTACTGTCATGTTCTTACAACAAATGAAATTTCAGAACAGTATATTGCAGCTAAACAAAATATTTTTATATCCTAGAAAGCTGCAGCTGGAGATGTTGCATCTAGTGCTGACTGGACCTTAGATCCCTCTGAACTTGCAAGTAAATTTAATTCCAAGACAAAAGCTATTATACTGAATACCCCTCACAATCCTATAGGAAAGGTGAGATTCAGCTTTTCAGTCTGTTTGTTAAATGGAGTAAAACCACTGACTCAGAATACATTGATCAACACAGTTTCCTTCTGCTTTCTTTTAGGTCTATACAAAAGAAGAGCTCCAGATAATTGCTGATCTCTGTATTAAGTATAACACCCTGTGCATCAGCGATGAGGTCTATGAGTGGCTGGTATATACTGGTAATAAGCACATCAAAATAGGTAATGTATAACTTGAAATTGCACATTGTGCTTTTGATGGAAGTCTACGTACAGATTTATTTTCATCATACACATTTTGCAGAAAGTCTTCTTGCTAACAATTGAAAAAGAAGTTTGTTACTTCCTAAATAAGTGTTAAACTTCACACTTTTGAATATACAGCATGTTGTGTTTAGCTGTTGAAGTAAGAAAAGAAAATGTGTAACATTAGGTCCATATCTGCACTGGCATTTTGACTGATATGTGAACACATACAATGAAACTACTTCTTAGTTTATGTCAGAGGTAGGTTACATGAAGGCTATTATCGATTGCCTCCCCATTTTGCTTCCCTCTGGAAACTTCTGTGGTATCAAATTCAGTGACATGTCAACATGTCTTCATGAGATGCGGAGTATGAAAAACTTACTTTCTTGGACTACAAAGTCCGTCAGTGTAGGACAGTCCAAGATTTCCAAGCTCTGCAGAAATTCTTTAAAATTACACTTTCCTCTTAAAACAAATCTCCCTCTTAGAACAAATTGTATATTTTCAAAAGGGTAATTTCATTCTCAGAAGTCTTCAGGAAGTATAATTCTTCCTTGAAACAAAGTAGATGCTCCCCAGATGCCTTATTTTGAAAAATAAGAATACTTTTTCACAGTGCTTCTGCCATCATACGTGTTGGTTCTATGTATGTGTGCACATAAATGTATGGTGCCTATATTGGGTTCCAGGGCAGCAAAAATTGCCCTTTAGTCCACTAACAGACTAGACTTGTAGATGAAAAATGGATACAAAATGATCAAATACTGTCTGTTCCAGTCCTTACAAGTTTCCATGTAGCCTGTACCCTCATAATCTGGAAAAGGTACTTTCCCCTTTCCACGTGCTCGATGGGTTGGGGCTGCAAAAAGTGTTTTATCTAGACCAGAACGAGTTCAGAAAGATCTTGGACATACTCCTATGTGTATGCTGTATGCCTGAGGTGTTTGGAAGTCACAGTTTATTGTCCACCACAGCTCTTCAGTTGGTGTTGGGAAATGATGAAATACTGTTTTCTTGGGGGCTTCATAATTTTGGAACATCTTTGGATGTAATTGAATGAATAAACCTCTGCAAACATACATGCTAGATTCATTTTAACAAACCATGAGTTGGAGCAAGAAAAATGTCAGCTCTACATCACTTTCCTGTCCTGACTTTCCTTACCCCTGGGGTGGAAATTGTGCAGCCCTCCAGGTGTTATTAACTGCAACCTCTAGCATTTCTTGCTGTTGGCTATGCTGGCTAGGTCTGCTGGGATTTGCAATTCAGCAACATTTGGAGGGCTGAACAGTTCCTACATCTGCACTACAGTAACTTACACCCGTTATAAGAGAATATTGTTTGGTAAGAGAAACTTTTTCATTTTCATGAAGTACTAGAAATGTTTTAAAATAGTATTTCATAGAATATATATGAGAGCAAGCATGGTGTGTAGTGGCTTGAGTTTTGGACTGTGACTCTGGAGATCAGGGTTCAGATCCCTGCTTGACCCTGGAAATCCACTTGGTGACGCTGGGCAAGTCAGACTCTCTCAGAGGGAGGCAAAGGCAAATCTTGCCAAGAAAACCTGTGATAGTTTTGCCTTATGGTCACCATAAGTCAGAAATGACTTGAAGGCATACAACAACAGCTATAATTCAGAAGCAAAAGACTTACTTTATTAAAACCTATTACTTTAGGCATCTCTTAATTTGCAACTTTCTGATCCTTTTAAATGTCTAACATCAGGTTATTTACTATTACTATCTGTTGTGTTGGCTGTTAAATTCAACCATCAATTCAACTGTTTGTTAAATATACATCTGTGTGAATATTCAGAGTGCTCTAATAACTGTACCAATAGATCTAAGAATAACCAAAAATGTTTGATTATTTCACTTGTATCCTCATTTTCTGATTTGGGAGTAATACATTTGTCATAGGGGAAAGTTGTTTTTGTTGTGCAGCAAATAATGTGCATAAAAAAAAAAATCAATGATAGCGACAGCTTTCTCATAAATGATTGTTAGCCAAAGGTGTTTATTTGGGTATTCTGAAGCATATTCTATTGAACAATTCTCCAATATTTTGTCAAAATATACAGAATCTACATGCAAGTGACAGTTATTTTTTTATCAACTAAGCTCCCCTCCAAATCTTCCTTTCTCCAGGTTGTATTACTTATATATAACAAGGATGCAAGGATGCAAGGACGAGAATAAAAATCCTGTCGCTAGCAATAGGTGTTGTATTAAGTTTCACCAATTCCATCAACTCAGGTGACACATCTCTTATGAAAAATGCAGAATGGATATTACATCAATTTACAGCATCTGGTGGTGGGTCTCTAATGTTTATCTAATAGGAGTTGCCAGTGATATATCATAAAATCAGCATAGTGTTTGTGCTGTTACCTAGGCAGTTTCCTCTAGTGCACAATACTTCATCACGTCTCTTACCTGGTTTGTGCGAAATGGAGGCTTCATGTGACAAATGGTTAGAGTTCCACTGACAGATTTAAAGGCTTCAAGTTGTAAGCGAGGATTTCACTGGCATCTCAACAGGGGTAGAGCTAATTTGGGTAATACATAGATGTATATAATGCCTTCCTAATTAATGTGCAACAAAACATTCAGTCTCCCAATATAGTGTAATAGAATGAGTTTGCCACAGAGCAGTGCTCTTCTTCATTTTAAAAGTACTACTAAGAGGAAGAAAATTCTCTTTCCTGATCCTTTACAGTCATGTAATTTGCCACTGATATTTGTGTATCAGTTGTCCATATGGTTGTTTGGAGTATGCTTGCTCTGTGTACTCACAGTTACTGAATGTATGGCAAAATATTTTATATGAAATTAATTTGACTTTTGTGAATCATTCTCCAACATAGCCTTCTAAAAATGTAGTTGTTAAGTGTTTGTTCCACAAATGGATAATGTCTTATTTTGCTATAGATTTGCTAAATGCCATGCAGCACTGAACTAGGGTAAGAACTGTGCATTACAAGGAACTGTGCATTACAGTGCAGAATACCCCTCTGTCAGTCTCCCTCCTTTTTCTCTGTATGCATAGCAACACTTATCCTAAGTCAGAATGTCATTAGGTTGTATACTTTCCAGTAGCGGTGCTCATAAATGTGATGTGGGACTGGCAAAATGCACAACATGATAATGTTATTGAATGAGCAAGTGCTGCTACATATCTCTGGGGTATTGATTTTTAGTTGCCACCCATAAAAATGCTGGTAAGATTTTCTTGTGGATTTTGTTTCCTGCACTTCCATGTAAGACCTAAGAAAATTTTATTATTTCTGGTTATTACTATCAGATTAATACCCATGACTGAGTGCATAGCTGATTGATCCAAAAAGATAACCATTTTAATTTCTTGTAGACATACTCTAGTGAACCGTTAGATGTCAAAATGTGGGCAGTGGCAGTTGGTGATTTGCATGTCAGTGTGGCTCTGAATCTGTTGTGGGTTTTAGTCAAGACTTTAAAAGTGCAAAACCCTATCCTCCAAATAAGTTCTGCACTTGAGTAGCTCCTGATTTCAGATTAAAACCCAGAATACATTTACCTTCCCACTTGATGTGGGAGCTACCTGCTACCATTGAATGTAGACTTACATAAAAAGTTACCAAAATCTCCAAAAATACCAAGTTTATTTGAATTTAACCAAGAAAGCTTTTACTTACCAAAAATTATGCTTTGCTGTGTATAATACATTGTTACATTTATTGTTCTTGTATGTCTTCAAGTCGTTTCTGACTTAATATGATCCTAAGGCAAATTTTTATTCAAAGGGGGTTTTGCCTTTGCCATTGCCTTTCTCTGAGGCTGAAAGAATGTTACTATTAGCATGTCAAAGCTTTTACTTCTGTGGTGTGCAGTTAACTGTGGCTTTTTATTTCTTTATCTTTTTTAAATGAATAGCTACTTTACCTGGCATGTGGGAGAGAACTGTAACTGTAGGAAGTGCTGGGAAAACATACAGCGTAACTGGCTGGAAGGTAAAGAGAGAACAATAACAGACCACTTACATATACTAATAATGATGTCATTTGCAAGTTGCAACACTTGAAACTAATTTTTTTTTGGAAAAAAAAGTTTGGAGTGTCATATATGTCAATAGACTCCATTCAGTCTTGGACATTTTTAATTCTACACATTAAATGAGGGGAAGAGTCCTTGGGTCATTTTAAAAATTGTTTTTTAAAAAATGGTTTTTGCTCCTAAATACCCAATATCCTCTTGGTCATTTCTACCTCACTGGGCCACTTTAAGCCCTGGAGAAGCCTTTCTTAAAAAATAGAAACTGACTTCCTATTGTAAAAAAAGGGTATCTCCAGGGCCTAAAATGGTTGGAGGGGGGTCTAAAAACATGGCTAAAATGCCCTCCACTCACCTACAGAGAGCATTGGGGAACAAAACATTTGTTTTTCGGAGAAGAGGTGTGACCATCTTAGGTCCTGTGTGGGGCAAATGCGGCCCCTACCTTCCAGAAGTTTCCTCCCCCTGCTTCAAACATCGGTCAGTAGTATTTCTGTTGTAAACAAAAAGCCAGGGCTGTGAAAATCCATAAAGTTTGGGATAATCTGTCAGAGGCTGCATATTGGCAATGTAGTGAATGGGACCAGAGCCAAAACTAGGCAAACCCAACCCCTCTCCCCTGCGTGGGATGCTGGGGGAAAGACAAGTCACTCTTGCAGATGTCTCAACTGCTCAGTTGCAAAAAGCATTTGAAATTGGGCAAAGAGTTGCATGAGATTAGGCCAACAGTTATCCATTGTCCAGTGATTCAATAAGCCCTCGCGATTTTCACTTCTGGGTCCTCTTGCTTGTTATGTCCGTTCCAATGTCTGACTTAGAATGCTGCTATTGCTGAAGACATGGTGCATGTTGGAAACATGTGAAGGAAATTTAGGAAAAATCAGAAGAATCAATAGGAGGCTTCTACAAGATATTTTGGGCTTCACATCCCCATGGCTGCCTCTCAGCCTTACTGAAAAGCTACTAACCAAGACTGGGTCACCTTCTAGTATGGCAAAACACACACTGTAAGGTATTGACTTCTAGAAATTAAAACTTGCAAAGCTCTATGTGTATGCAAATGTATTTTATGATCCTTTGTGTATTAGAATATAAATCTATATGACTTTGGGGCCCTTTGGATCTCAGCCTCCACTAATGCATAGTTTATCTTAAATACTTTGTGTTTGGGGTAATTTCTAGCTTGTGAAAGCTAGAAATACAAAAATATGCATACAAAGAAATGTGTGCACATGCATTTAGTCGTTTATTTAGTTATATGCATTAAGTGGCATTATAAAATAGTCTGTAATTTTGAATAATACACTTTTATGGCAGAATGGTAGGGCTTCCTTTCAAATATTCACTTCTTCACCTTTGGTGAATAATAATCATTTACAGGGGATCACACAGGGAATCTTTTGTAAGTTGGAAGAGGAGTTGTTTTTGTTATTGTTCTTCCCCTCCTCATTCTTCTTCTTGCCTGTCAGTAGTCCACAAATGAATGATGGATGTGTGAGCAAGAAAACATTTTTGTGTATTTAGCAACTTTAGCAAACTTGACTCCTGTGTTGAAATGGCATACTCATAGTGTTAGTTTAAGATGTGTTTATTTCCATTCTTTTAAGCATTTAGAGTCAGCCCTCAACATCTGTGGATTTCAACTTTTGCGGATTTGATTATTCACAGATTATTTGCTGTCACCTCTGCTGCCTCCTTATGCCATTTTTAATAGGGACAGCAAACCATGTGAGACTGATAAACTGCATATGAGGCTTGTAAGTCCCTAGTAAAAATGGTGTGGGGCAGCAGCGGAGGTGGCAGTAAGCCCCACCAGCCACCCACTTCTGCCTTGTGAAGGAACCCTGATACTTCAAAGGAATCAATTGTGGGTTAATATGATGATCATACCTTTTTTTTGTGTATTAAATATGGTTTGGGAAGGCCTAGAATTATTAACTTTTTTTCACTTTCATGGGGGTCCTGTGCCCCTAAACCTAGTGGAGGGATAAGTGTAATTTATAAGTTTCAAATAAATAACCAAATACTTGTAACAGTTTGCATCTTTTGTTTAAGCTTGGCTGGTCTGTTGGTCCTCAACATCTGATAAAGCATTTGCAGGTTGTTCATCAAAATACACTCTATACGTGCCCAACTCCATTACAGGTAGGTCCGGGTGCATACAAAAGAAATCGTGTGTTTTTCTAAGAATCTAATATCATCTATTGTTTATCACCATTAAATAGCACTAGAAATTGGTTAGTTGGGAAGGTATTAGTGGGAGTTGACCCCATGTGAATTGGCACTTCAGTGTCAGTAATGTAGACATTCCTTTATTAGTAGGCTACCCAGAGACATAAAAAATAGGACTTTTAAAATACATACTACTATGTTTCTAATGTGCTGTGAAATTCTTTTTATTCTTTGGCGGGATGATCAGATAGCAAATGATAATGTGTTCTTAAATAAGGCTGCAAATATGGTTGTAATGTACCAGTGTTGTGAGATGTGTAAACAGTGGGGGCATTCCTTTATTTTGTAGTTAAGAAAGAAGAAACATGTATAAATGTGGACACTGAGCCTGAACCCTGCATGGAAAAAACCTAACGACTGGATTTTAGAGATCTGAGCATTTCTTATTAAAAATAGATCTGTACGAGACGTATTTAGTGTCTGCTTCCTTTTACTAACTATTTCCATTTTTTTTCTTTTATAATTTGTATTCTTAGGAGGCTGTGGCACAAGCCCTTTTGATAGACTTGAAACGGATGGATGATCTAGACTGTTACTTCTACTCATTGCCCAGAGAGCTGGAAGGCAAACGAGACCGAATGGCCCAGATGCTCCTGGAAGTTGGACTGAAACCTGTTGTTCCAGAGGGAGGCTATTTCATGATTGTTGATGTATCTGCACTAAGTTAGTGAAATTTTTGATCTGTGACAAGAATATGACAGAAATATAGCCAGTGTTGTGAAGCAGTAGGTGGGAGAGTACGAAAAGTGATGATTTAAGGATTTAAGTAAGCTATTCAACACGTGTGACAGAGGGAAAAGGGGCAAACTTGACTTATAGATGTTATTTTTGGCATTAGCCCTTTCATTTCTTATTCCTAGCTCTGTCTTTCAGTACAGCTTTAGAGCAGTCATTAGTGGGGAGAACAAAATATTGTTGTTAGTCTGAGAATTACTATGTGCTTTCTCAGCTTAGATTGTGGTCCCTGATGCCTTCAATCTAATATTTTTCAAAAATCTTTACTTAGATATGCCCACACTTTTTAAATTTCTGCTGATCAAAATAGCTGTGTTTCATTTTTATTTTTGGTTGCTTCATTTGAAGATGTAGATCTATCTGACATGGAGGAGGATAAACATTATGACTATAAATTTGTGAAATGGATGATAAAATCTAAGGTAAGGACTTGCTGTTCTCTTTCGTCCTCTTTTGCTGCAACTGGTGCATTTAATTGTAACACTAAGTGAGCTTGTAAGAATGATGCCCTAATGCGGGGCGGGGGTGGAGGCACTGTTAGCCTTGCAGAATTCTTCTCCTACTGCAGTGAAGATACATGTCCTGGTGTTTGTCTGGTATTTGCCTGAACTTGCCAGTATGTTGTTACTGTCTCTGGGATAGACACAGCCACAGCTTAAAGAGTGGCTGCCCCCCTGCCCTTACTGACAAAGCCTTTTCCAGGAGGATGGAGGTAGTCTCCTGGCTATGACCTCCCTGGAGTTAAACAGTCTTCCAAGAAAAAGGATAGCACAAATTTGGAATGGAACATTGTAAAATTATAACAGAGAGCGCTTCTCTTCCTTAGGCAGGGAGCAAAATAATGTGCAGCCTGTGTGCAACTTGACTTTTATGCCAGATTTGGCACAAAATTTGGACATGCAACCACAAAGAGAGAGAGGGATGGAGAGAGACAACATAGGGGGGTGTAAAATTGGGAGCCACTGTTTTCAGTTCTTGCAAGTAAACTGATTTATGATGCAATCCCATTTATGTCTGCACAAGACTACCTTCCAGTATACCTGCTACAAATGTATACAAGTGAGAATGTAATTAGTATGTCTAAGATACAGGAAAAGCATGTAATTATGCTTTGTCATTTCAGAAACTGTCAGCTATTCCTCTGACTGCGTTTTGTGGCCCAGAAACGAAAGATCAATTTGAGAAATACATACGCTTTTGCTTCATCAAAGTAAGTTCAGCAGCCAGTACTGTCTGTTAATACTTGGCAGCAGTACTGTCCGTTAATACTTAAACTAGTAGCCGTTTGTTTGGAGGATTTTGGGAGCTGTACTCCAAAAGGTAAGATGCCAAACTCTGATCTATATTGATATTGGAAATTCTTCTTTCCCTTTTCTCTTTAAACAGTTGAAAGAACTTTTTAATATTGCTTCTAATAATAATTTTCTGAGGTCAAATAATATTGTTTTAATATTTTCCTCAGTTGCTCTAAATGCCCAGAGACCAGAATCTGTGAAATAATTCTAGCTTAGAGAGTCACCGTCTCAGGCTCTGAATCGTGCTAAACTGCGTACCCTTCTTTGCTTTGGGATGACATAAAATTATAGACCTGAATAGTAGGAAATGATCTAGTTTACCTGGCTGCTGATGCAGAAAATCTACAGAGAACCCATCCCTGACAGACATCCAACCCCTGTTTAAAAATCTCCAATAAGGGAGATTTTCTCCAGGCACTTGGTTCTACTGTCAAACAGTGCTTGCCATTAGGATGTCATTAGGTAAAATTATGCTCAGTACATTCTTCTTGTATTTCAGTTAAACCAATTAAAATAAATCTTTTCCCCATTCATCTGACTGATGACCTGGTAGGCTGAGGGTGGGCAAATATAATATTGGCATGAAGACAGATGAACCAGGTTCATAGAATCACGAAGTTTGAAAGGACCTCAAGGGCTATCTAGTCCAAACCCCTGCCCATGCAGAAATCCATGACTAAACCACTCTGTGAGGTGGTCATAGAATCTGTGTTTAAAAACCTCCAATCAAGGAGAGTCCACAACCTTCCAAATGTAGTTGTTCTCATCCCACCATTCTTTCCTCTGTACACAATTGAACCTTACCAGTAGTAGTTCATGGTGTATTGCAGATCTAAGTCATTGCACAGATATGTGTACATCCAGGTATTTTCTTTCCCTAAAGTGATAGGTGGGTATGTTACACACACATGCACAAAAATCTTAAGGAGATTATTAGAAGTATGATTCTTGGTATTTGTAATATTGTAATCTTTTAGCAGTGAGAAATTGTCTCTGTCTTGGCAAACAGGTAGAAAATTTAGTCAGATTTCTTCCTCTCCCTCCTCCTATGTTTACCTCATGGCCTGTCAGAGCTGGCTTATCCTTTTGATCCAAGTATCAGTCCTAGTCACACAGCTTCATCAGAATTCATACAGCTGTAGTATGACTAGATTTGAAGTATGGCTGTATGCTGTTTACCAATGAGCTTGCTTGACACTGTGAGACAATGTAATCCATCCCTTGTTGTGATTGCCCCAGAAATGGGATTGTGGGAGTCGGAGTAGAAACACAAAGAAAAAAATGGCCTATTTAACATTGCGGATATATTCCACAAACATGCAATTACATGTACTTCCTGATAAAAGTACTTTGCATTCTAATTATAAGAATGGGCAATTCCATGTGCTGTTGTTAACACCTATGCAGTGTCAAACCATATATTAGCCTGGCATTTTAATTGAGAAGCAGGATGAATTTGGGATTTCTGCCAATCTCCTACAACAGATGTAGCCCTACTTTTGTTGGTTTATTGTCTGGAAGGAAGCAGGAGTCAGAAGATGGTTTATTAGATTTCACTCCAGCTGTGTATTTGAAATGTTGCAGTATTAAAAGTTATGTTAGGAAATATTTCTTTCTGTTCACTTGTCCTTATTCTCTGAGATTGGAAAGATAGGCATTTTTCTTCTTTGTTGACCTGAGTCCTCCTTTTGGAAAAAAAAAAAGATAGAGTATAAATAAAGATGATGATGATTTTCAGTTTATTACTTCTGCTGTTCTGATCAGCTATTTTCTTGGTGCTGTTTTGGATTTGGTGCATTTATGTGTTAATGTTGTCTTGGATTTCTGTGAGCAGAGAGATACCTAGTAAATACTATAACTTAGAAAATCCCCTGTGATTTTGAATGCTTATATATGACGGGGTATCTTGATGGATGCATAATCTTACTTACCTGAATAATGGTGGATATCAGGTAAGGTTGGAAAGGACATTGAAGGCATGTCAAGTCTGTATACGGTCCTAAGAAATTTCTCCATGGGTGTCCTTTGCTTTGAAAGAGAACAGCCTAAAGAAGTTACAGTAGATCCCAGAGGGGAATATTTTAGTCAGACTACTTCTTCCAGTTAGATTCCCTCAGGTGAGGCAGTTTGTAAGATGGCAGACAGAATGAGAAGATTCTTCTACAGATGAAGAGGATTGGTGCCGGTACCTCTACTTTGCCGTGTTAGGGCTAGGACAGATTTTGCCATCTCCTCAAGAGTGTCTCCAGCATGCTACTTTAATTATTCTGGCTCCATCCTCTGGAATCTTACAGTTTCTCGTTTCATAAGATCTTCAGAGTTCTCACCCAGAGAGCTCTGGTGGCCCCCCAAACTACAGATTTCAGGATTGCATAAAATGTGATCAAGGCATTTGAAATAGTATCAAAGTGCCATAATTGTGGAGTTTGAAAACCTAATACTTTACTTTTCCTGATAGGAGTGAATGAAAATCATCCACTTGCATCAGAAAAACTAAAACTAAGTCTATCTGGCCCTTCATTTGTACAAGGCCTCTACATATGGTAGCTTAAAAATGCCAAGTTTTGTTCTTTGACAGTCTCATGGATCAGCATGTTTTGCACAGTCTATTGTGGGGATGATGTAAAACTACTTTGAAACGATCTAGGGACCTCACTGTGGCTCCAAAGATTGTAGCAATTACTGATCTAAAAAGAAGTTATAATATTCATCTGACAATGACTAAACAGATGTTAATTTTGTTCTAGTTGCTACTCACTGCTACTCTGAAACTTTTCTAGTCCCTAAAATGCCAGGCGTTCAGTGCAATACAACTAAATACTGACTTCCCTATCTTTTGATGTATTCTTCCTTGACTGCATCTGAATTAATAATTCCTCTGTTTGTTTGTTTTTTGACAGAAAGACAGCACATTGGATGCAGCAGAAGTTATCCTGAAGAACTGGAGGAAACATTAATTTTGGAGTTAATATTCTGGAATTTCACACACAAGATTTTTTAAACATTGCACTATGCTGCCATCTGCTGGATATTTAGGGTTAACAATGCAAATTTGATATTCTCTAAAATTGTAGACTGCATCCTGAAAGATTCAGTGGAAGGCTTCTCTACCTTGATTTTTTATAACATGCTAAAGTAAAATACATGCGTACTAGGTCCGTCAGAGCCCAAATAGCTCCTTTGTACATCAGCAAGGCATTATGTGTTTGTTATACAGTTTTGCCTTCTTACCTCATTTTGCACGCCAGTCTTAGGTGCTTGTTCAGCTTCCTTTTATGAAGCGCTAAATACATGGTGAGGTGAGTACACAAGTCTAGTACAAATTCCCCACATCTGCACAGCTCCTCTAAAGACCTTTGTGCAGATGAGCAAGTGCAACTGCAGCAGTTACAAGGGACATTTTTCACCTCTGCCAAACTACAGCAAATTGCACCATTCCAACAGTGCCTGAAAAATGTAACAGGAGGGGTCTAGGTGCTGCGTGTGTATGTGTTGTTATATTTCTTGGTAAACAGCCAATATTGGAGGCCTCCACTAGCAACAATTTACCATTTTCAAGTATTTTTTATCTAAATGATGTATTGGAGGTAGGATGAGCTGGCACTGAAAAAAGAAAAGGCCTTGGGTGTCCACATATGGCTCACAGCTCCCACTTTGCACACTCCTGATTTAGTGCAGAAATGTGAAACCAGTTTGTGGGTGAATGTATCCACAAACTTCACTGCAGTCAGAAGCTGTAACAAAGACGAGTCTGTCATGAATTCACGGTTGTTGAGAGTTAGGGTATGTACATACCCCTCTTTTCCCTACACAGCTATGACCCTGAGGTGTGCAGGTATGCATAAAGCTGCTATTTGAAAGCCTTGGTGGCGGATGTCTGAGCCAAACTGTCATTCATCTGGGAATAGTCAACAGCAAGGGAGCAGGAAAAAAAAGCAGCCTAAATAGGCACGGTACCTAATGGCTAGATCAAGGTAGTATTATTGTAGACTGTATTTGTTCAAGTCCATCTGGTGGGAAAAGACAGATTCAGTCTCATTTGCTGCTGCCTAAAACCAATCAGGTGTAGTTTGATTTTCACAGGATGATTTTTGGTAAACCACATAGTAAGAAGGGAATACTTAATTTAAAATGAGTTATCTGCTTTATCTTGAAAGTTTAGACACAGTGTTTGTAACAAATACTGCTAAATGCATTATCCCAAAGAACTACAAAGTGCAGCTTGTTTTTAAAAAAATTATCATATATATTGTTTTTCTAATGGAGACTGGTGGACTCCCTTTTCCATGCAAAATGGGTCTGGTGCAAAATATTGTTCTACAAATGTCAAATCTTTTAGTAAGTTCAGTAAATAGCACAGCAACATTCTGAGCAGCTAATGCAGTTATAATTCAGCATATTTTGAGCATGTGATGCACAGGGTTATGGTAAACAGATATACAAATATTGTGTAACTTCATAAAGGTAATCTTGCCAAAGGCTTTTAGGCTAGAATGAATAAGAGGGGAGATACTAGGCATGGTATTTTTGCATATGTGTTACTGATTCTGCAGGGAAATGGCTATGGAGAATGGATATCAGTGCTTGAGAGTCTGGGATTGCTATATCCCCATGTTATATAAATTCTCCCACTGAATAGGTAGATATGTTAATGTTCCCTCCAATTTTGCTGTTTTGCAAAAAAATCATCCTTGAGGATCTGCTCAATATCCTCAATTTTATAGCATGAAAAACTGATTTGATTTAACAAATCATTAAATTAGAAAAGCTGTCAAATACTGTATTAGTGGTTGTTTTCATTTATAATATAAACCTGCAAAATATGGTATTTTTTAAAACATAGTAGAGAAATAAATATTATGAAAATTAATTTTGCCATTTTGCTGGCCTTGGAAAAAGCTTTTTGAGATAATGGAACAAATGACTCCATAACTCTCATTTGAAAGCATACACGCATAATCCTTGGAGGCAAATCTCATTGTGAACCTTCCTCTAAAGTAACCTTGCATAGGCTAGGGAGGAGACTTTATAGAGTAGTTGTATGCATGTTGACTTGAAAGGAAGTGCCACTGCATTCTGCGATCCTGTCCATGTTCACTCTGACATGAGTGCCACTGAATTCAGTGGTACTATTTCCAGGTAATTTTGCATAGGGCTGCTACCTTAATATCATAACACAATCGGGACAAAAAGGAATACATATTGTGCATATTTACTCAAAACAAAACAAAAAGCGTATTCTATGGATATTGGAAAGTAAGCCCCACGCCCACAATCAACAGGAGTAATTTCTGTATGAAGAAGCCTGTGAGTTTCATTGCGTTCAAAGTTTTGCTCCCAAGTAAGCATGCACAAGATTCTAATCCTGTGCTCAGAAGTGTGGGTCGTCCCTTATTTCAGGGTTAGGAATCATACAACTCTAAAGATGTTGTTGAATTGCAGTTTGCACCAGTCCTAGCTAGCAGAGCCAATGATGAAGAATGCTAGCATCTGTAGTTCAACATCTGGAAGGTTTCATAATTCACCATGAAGCTTTCATAGCCCTGTAACCTGGCAAAATCTCTTGTGACTGATAATATGAACAAAATATTTTCTGCAGGATTACAAAAAGATAAGCAATTGGTAAAATAAGATTGTGATTTCTACAAAATAATTCTTGTTTTGCTTACACAAAGTTACAGTGAAGAAGATTTCAGTTAATGGGTGGAGAGACCAACAAGAGCTTCTTTATAGGGACAATTGTTAGCAGGAGACATGACATGACCATAAAAACCATAGGCCCTTCTACCACCACCCCACCTTCCAGCACCTGAAGATGTGTTGCTTATCCTTAGGAATTTCCATTGCCTAAACAGTTAGGGAGAAACAGCATGGTCTAGTGGTTTGAGTGTTGGACTACAGCCCTGCAGACTAGGGTTTGATTCCCCGCTAACCTATGGAAACCCTCTGGGTGACCTTGAGTGCATCACACACACTCAGCCCCAGAAAACTCTGTGATAGGTTCACCTTAGGGCAGTGGTTCTCAACCTGTGGGTTGCGACCCCTTTGGGGGTCGAACCACCCTTTCACAGGGGTCGCCTAACACCATTGGAAAATACGTATTTCCGATGGTCTTAGGCTCCATTCCCTCCTCAGTGGTGGTGCGCAAGCGCGAGCCACACACTCGCATCCTCCTGCCTCCTTTGGCGGGAGCGCGTGCGGCTGCACGCGCTCCCGCCAAAGGGGCAGGAGGACGCAAGCGCGTGGCTTGCGCACCACCACTCCTGGGCCTTTTCTGTATGTTACCTTATCGCAGAGGTGGGGGGTGCCCTCTCTTTGCTACTCCTTCGTCCTGCAGCTGGCTTCCTGGTTGTGCGACTGCCCCGCCCCTTCCTTCCACAGTGCAGCCTGGGAGCTGGGGGAGGAAGGGGCGGGGCAATCGCGCGACCAGGAAGCCAGCTGCGGGATGACGGAGCAGTGAAGAGAGCGCCTCGCGCAAGAACCTGCTTGCGCGAACGGCACCCTCCCCCACCTCTGCAATAAGGTAACGTGCGGAAAAGGCCCAGGAGTGGTGGTGTGCAAGCATGAGCCACGTGCTCGTGTCCTGCCCCCTGTTCAGAAGGGACTGAAATCGCTCTCCTTCTCCGCTACCGGGAGAACCTCCCGTCTGACAGGCCAGCTTGGGGCAGGGGCAGCGGCAGCAGCACGGGGGGCAGGCCCCCTGGCTGCCATAGCCCATGCCCCACTCGCCACAGAGGGGGGTGCTGCACCCGGTGCAAAAGAGAAAGGCGCTGGGATTCCTCCCCCCGGCCAGGGTCGCCACTCTGGCAATTTTCCCACACTGCCTCCCCAGCGGAAACGAGAGCGAAGCAGAAGCAGAGCCCAGGGGAGGTTCCCAGAGTTTTTTCCTGGGGGAGACGCACGGCTCCTCTTTCCCTCCCTGCGCCCCCGTTCCTGGTCGGCGAGGCGGCCTTTGCTGGGGGGAGGCATTGTAAATAATAAATAATTTTATGGTTGGGGGTCACCACAACATGAGGAACTGTATTAAAGGGTCGCAGCATTAGGAAGGTTGAGAACCATTGCCTTAGGGTCACCGTGAGTCACAAACAGTATGAAGGCACACAACAAAAACAGTTATTGGTAGGGCCCAGAAGTATAAAATCTCCAAACTGAGTGTCCCTAAAGGCTAGGGGATCCAGTACAAGTGGAATAATGCATTCAGAAAGATTACTGCTGCAGTAGTAGAATTTAAAAGCAGGGAGACTGGGTTAACTGTGCACACAATAGTTTTCTTTCCACCACACATGTAATAATACAAAATTTTTGTGGAGTCAGGGCAGGCAGAGTGAAACCCAACTGTAGACTGATTTTTAAAAAACAGTGGGGATTGGGCTAGAGCTTACATGAAGTTTGCTCTTTCTACCTGCAACAGACTGAGATGAAGTCCTCACGTAGTTACCACATCCAATTTCAGATTATAAAGGTGGTTATTGTTTTTATATTTCCTATATCCCGGGATTCAAAGCAGCTTCCAACATTTAAAACAAACATAGCTAAAAGGATTTTTTTTTTAAAAAAAAAATCCCACTTGCTACCTTATACAGAGATGGGTATAAATCAGAGGAAGTTAGAACTATATTAAGGTGATGTATATCAAATAATTCATGCTAAGAAAGCTAAGGAAAGTACATAATTTAAGTTAAGTAAGTTAACTTTGAAGTCAGCAAGTTTCAAGTTTTTAAAATCCAAGGCGATATTGTACTTACATACAGTTTATGTATAATTTATGTATAACTGATAACCTATAACTGGTATGTTCTAATGCAACTTATCACATGTTATGGTTTAGCTTCAATTTTATGATCTCTTTCTGACTTGATGTGGTATAGGTATACTTTTTTTTTTAGTATATTTGTTGTCCTATATGAAAAAATAGTAATACTTAACAAAAATAGAGACGGGTATAGTAGGGAGCAGTCTGCCCCACCACACTGCTGCTCCCTATTGTCATTTCTTCTGCCCCCTTTCAAACATGGGGAAATGGGTGGCAAATGCCACCCGCTTTTGCAATGCAAGGCAACAGTCCATTCCACCGCACAATTCTGTTGCGAGGATAGACCAGTCCAAAGGCTGCGCTCAGTCATCCGAAGCACGTGCCGCATTCTTTACTTATTACAGCTAAGCGGGGTGTGTTTAAGCGTATTTTGTTCAACAGGAAATCCGAAAAAGGCAAAGGGCCTCGCAGGCTTCGCGCAGAGGCGTAGCTTGAAATGGCAACACGGAAATGCTTCACCTTCTTTCCCGCCCCTTCTCGATGACGGCCACTCTTTCCATTCCTTAGTTTTCTTTTCCCCCTTTTTGTCCCACGCCACTTACCGTAACCGCGGCCTCCCCTCAGTCCTACCCACCGGAGGAGAAACTGTAGGGGAATCCGCCGGCCTCCTCGCCCGGCTGTGCGCAGGCGCCACTGCGAAGAGGAAGCAAGATGGCGTCTACGAGCCGGTCAGTGGGAGAAGCTGGCGGGGATTTGGATGCGTGTTTTGAAGGAAGCGGCGAGGGTGGGCTGGGGAGGACGCGGCTGCGGTCCGGGAAGGCGGGGAGTCTGCTCGGGAAGGCTCAAGCTGTCACTTGAACTCTCCTAGAGGACTCCAGGGCCGCCCCGCTCTCCCTGCCTTGCCCGGGAGCGCCAGCCTTCCAGGAGCTTCCCCACTTGGCTTAAGATCCGCCGTCACCCGTGTCAGTAATTTCCTCCCCCGCTCGTCCCGATGGAGCTTTTACTCTAGTTTCCCCCAACCCCGCTTTAAGCTCTGTTGCCTTCCTGGTTTAGTCCTTTGTCTTAGCCAGTTTTCTAGTTCTGTGGGTCCAAGGCTTGCTAGCCCCTCCCCCGTTTCTTACCCCTCCAAGACACCTCTTGCCTTCAAATTCGTATTTTGGATGCGCGGCAGAATCGTTGCTGTAAAATGACCTATCGTCCGTTCCTCATTTTCAATTATTTTGCCTTTTAGTGGCGCCCCCCCCCCGTTTGACTTGTAATACGGTGCGTTTCAAACAATACGTGGTCCTCCTCCGTATTGGGAACTGTTCCGTAAAATTTCTGGGATGTGGAGGGGAAGGAAAAAAAAAAGACCTGTAAAGAGTTTCGAAAGGAATGCGAATTTGCTTTTCTGTTGGAGTAAGTAGAGAGTGACGTTGCCAGCTGATTAAAGAGCAGGAGGAAAAAGCAGCATTTCCCGGCCTGTGATTTGTGCTTCAGTTTGCAGAGATCAGGAGCCGGAGCTTTTCACAGAACAAAGATAAATGTAGCAATGTTGCAGTATCCACCTAGGGATGCGAGCAACTGTGGCTGTTTGGGGGGGGGAATAGCAGCTCTTTTCCTCCCGATTATCCTTGCCCAACTCTGTAGTTGGGTGCCCTGGGAGACTTCAGCTGTCTAGTCTTACCTTTCTATGTCTCAGAAATCACTTATTTTTATTCATTCATGCTTCAGCGAAGGTGGGAATTGACTTGCAAGTTAACATCTTGCAGAAATTGGAACTGAAGTGGTTTACAAAATGCGTTTTGTAGGACTAGCAAAGCTACTAGAGGTTGTTACATCTGTCTTGGATCCTGCTGTAAAACCTGTTGCAGCATCCTGGTCTTTGTAATGTTTCTATTCTTTTGTTAACATAATCCACTAAAAAAAAAAAGAGTTTCCAGAATTGAGGTCAGTGTAGGAAAATAGAAGGATCCTGTAAACAGCCTGTGTTTGATGTTGCAAAGTTAAACAGGTTAAGCAGAAATCCCATGTAGATTCTCAGCTTTCTGAGAGACGAATGAGTTAAGGTACATTTTCTCAATGAAGACAGGGTGGTATGACTTTTCAGTGAAGTCATTCTTAGGACATTGCCAAGCACTAGTAAAGTATATTTAGAATTCTTTGTGGCTATTCAGTATTCTTCTGTGAAAACAAAAAATTCTTAAATTCCACACCCATAAAAATTCACTGTTGGGCAATGTCCTTGGCTCTTACTTTGCTTATCACTATGACCACATAGCTGGTAGTTTGTGCAATTGCCCTAGATTAGTAATGTGAATCAAATTTCTTTTTGTATTGAATTCACTTCCTAAATTACTTGTCTTAACATAGTTTGCAAAACCCTGTGCCTAAATTATGTGGGCAAACACTGCTGCACTCAGGAGACTGATACAGTTCTTCTAAATTGCTTCCAGGGTGCTGACAGGGCAGCAGAGTGAAAAGTACTTTTTTTCATTACACACACACACACACACACACACACACATATATATATATAAATAAAAGAAAAGAAGATAGTGAAAAAACATATGTACATAATCAGTGCAAAAGACATGTGATAATTATATACCATTATACAAATACTATAGTTCAGCTTCAAAATATTCACTTCTTCTTGTTTCTTATCATAAACAACTTTATGTAGAAAAAGTAATTTTAGTTTGCTTTGAAAAGTACTTCCTTTATGAGTGTGCAATTTGCTGACATGTATGTAAGGTGTTTGGACTGACAGATCTTAAAGCATTGTTAATGATGCGAAGAGGTGAATAACCCCAAAGGGTAATAGATGCATTCTGAGTTCTGATACCCACAGAGTTAGCAAAAAGCATAGGAAAACTTCAGTGATTATTAAGGTTTTTTAATAACTAAAAATATTGTAAGTTTTCTGTAAAATAGCGTGATTAGAATGACTATTACTGTAGTCATTCTAAACTTAAAAATCTTGATCATGGCAACTATCAAATGCATCTGTTTAAAGACTGCTTTTGTATATAAATACAGAGCCATGTTGACAACATCCTTTTGTGCTTAAACATTCTCAGTGTGCTACAATAAGTCATCACATATCTTTTTTTCTGCCCGTAATACTGAAAAAGAATGTTTGTATCTAAGACTAAGCTTTAAATTTTTATGAAAATTTGATGCTTGAGATTTTATACACACCAAGAGGACACTGGGTATGCATCTCAAGGTTATTTACACTTAAAACACATGAATTAAATGTATCAAAGTGTTTGTGGTGAGAAGGTTGACAGCTTTCCTTGACCAGCACATGTGGTTGTTTTTTTTTTGGTAGAGTTTGAAGCTGGGAAGGAGTATTCACAGATACTGAGATATGGGACTATCCCCTTTTCCCTTGCTTCAGATCGTGGGTATATGAAGTGTTGTTGTCTCTACTCTCATGGTGTTGTAGGGATGCACCATGGTAGGAGGCATGTTGAGGAATGTCAGCAGCCATAGTAACAAGGTGACCTTCAACTTGGATAGCTGTGTAACTTTGTTTGAACTCCTTAGTTTATTACGGTGAGGACTGTTCCAGCCTATGTGGAGCCAGGTAATCTTGTTGCTATAGTATCTTGATTTTATGAGGTTACGATCAGGACTGAGATTTATCCTGTGGATCCAGGAGATGTCCTCCTGTACAAAACTCAGAGGATCATTCACTTACATACCTGGTGATGATATTTATATACTTTTCCACTTATATATTTAAACTAGCTGAACTTTGCAACTTCCTTAGTTTTTAAATTAGGAGAACAGGTGTGTTTTCTTTTCATCCTATGAAAATAAGCTGCGCTATCCAATAATTAAGAGCTAAACTGCTTCCTAAATACATAGCATGCAGTTTAGAATGGATGCCTCAATAGCCTAAAGGCATCACATCCTGTGTAATCTTGGAAGCTAAGCAGGTTTAGCCCCGGTTAGTACTTTGATGGGAGACCACCAACAAATACCAGGCACTATAGGTTCGATTTCAGAGGAAGGATCTAACAAAACCAGTTCTTTTTATTCATTGCCTAATAAAACCCTATGAACTTCATGGGATCATAAATTGACAGGCAACTTAAAGGCTCTAACACACTGTTTAGAGCAGTGGTTCTCAACCTGTGGGTCCTCAGATGTTTGTGGACTTCAGCTCCCAGAAGCCCCAGCTACTATGGTCAATGCTCAGGGCTTCTGGGAGCTGAAGTCCACAAACATCTGGGGACCCACAGGTTGAGAACCACTGGTTTAGAGCAACTTCTATACACACTCGTTCTGGATGGTGAATATAGGAGATTTAAGCCACCTACCTCCTGCCTTGTTTTCATTTCAGAATTTCTTCTTCTAGCATCGGTAGAGATTCTTTCAGTTTTTAAAATCTGCTGCACTCTTAAGTAGAGAGGCAGAGAATTTAAACTTATCCCATCCCTGCACTATGGTTTTGATCTAGTTTGAGATTGTGCAGACTTATTTGAATATAAAAATAAAGTGACCTACCTGCATTTAATGTAGCATGAACTAGGTCTAAACTATTATATGTTGCTTTGTTCTGGATCCGTAGATGTCAGTAATTCTGGATTTGTAAATGTCAGCAAAATGAAAGCCCTGTGTAAAGGCATATGAGTGACAAATAGTGACAAATTTTTTGATTGATAGTTTGTGTTTCTGGGATGAAACTGAGGCATGATAGTTATATAATGTGGGAGGAATAGGGCTTAAGCAAAACAAGAATGCTGGAAAGAATAGCTTCCTAAATAGAGTGTGTATGAAGATAAGCTATATTCTTATCTTGTAAAAGTTGAGGATGTATAGTTGTTTAGGAAATACTGCTAAGTACTGAACGTAGGAAGGGCCATAGTGCAAT
Source organism: Iguana delicatissima (assembly GCA_948472985.1). Lineage (NCBI taxonomy): Eukaryota > Metazoa > Chordata > Lepidosauria > Squamata > Iguanidae > Iguana > Iguana delicatissima. The sequence goes on from CAOKZL010000772.1 coordinate 172,788, forward strand.
AGCTGGAAAAATGTTTGGCAAGCTGAAGGCCTCAGGCTCCACCCTTGTTAGTGTTGGCTTCTGGCTCTGATGTCATGGGGGTGTGTGAACCAGCTGTAGGTTTTGTGTAGCCTGTTGACTTAATGTGAGCCCCATGAATTTCACAGGGTTTTCTTAAGCAAGTCCCATCCAACTATTAACCAAGTCTGATGCTGCTTAACTTCCAAGTGCAAATGGCTTTGACCCAGACTTTAAAGGATCTGTTCAAGCTGGTGAACTTATTTTGGGGATATAATTCAGCATCTTGGGTAGCTCTTTTAAAATATGGGCTAAAATTTAGAGCAGATTCAGCATCTTATTGACTTTAGAATTACCAGACACTATTGGCTCTTGGCATCTCTCCATATAGGCCTGAAAGACTGAACTTGAGGGCTCTTGCTTGTGAAACTGCTACCGAAAAAGCTTTGTCTATCAGTTTTACTTGCCATAGGTTCCGACATAACATCCAGCACAAGGTTTTTGAGATTGGTGGAAGCAAGCTATTCTTAATTCAGTGTGGGCCTGAGGAATGTAGGGCTTTAAAGGTTAGAAGCAGTATTCTAAATGGAGCTTGGTAGCAAGCCAGTGGAGCTGCCATAAGGTCAGTGATACAATTTCTTACCTGTTACATTATAGACCAATTAAAGCATCCAGACTGTCTTCAGATGTAGTAACACAAAGAGTATGCTAACATTATCCACTCTGGAAGTTAATAATGATGGAAGCCAGTTCTGACTTCTCCAGAAAAGCCTGAAGCACAAAAAGACACTTCTGGCAATTGCTGCTACCTGAACTATATATGATAGAACAAGGAATGCACCAGGCAATGTACTTCTTCAGGCAGTGTGCAAGAAGAGGTTGTATCATGTTACCTGTTCGTCAGTTCTTGACTAGTGGGGCCTCCATCTTCTCCGGATTACATGTTTGTTTTAGCTTGTGTTTACTCCCATTCACTTCTGAAATGCTTCTAGACACCAGTTTATTGATTCTTTAAGATTATATTACAAAAATAAAAGAGTTACTAATGACATCTTAGCCTAGATGACCAGAAGATTTCACCTAGTTTTCTCATTTAGAATTTAAAAAGCATGAACAATAAATGGAAACCTGTGATATATTCCAGGAATGACCTTCTAGATAAAAGTGGAACTTGGCCAGACATAGAAGGTCTGGAAAACTACCATGGTTGATATTGCCCTAAGTTATTAAAGGATCCAAGGAAATCAAAGTATTACTCTCCTTGTCCTGCTTGAAACATAAGTACAAGTATACCTCAGTTAGTGAAGTAGATGTGTTCCTGGGTATTACTACTGTAACAGGAGCTTTGGTACCGGAGACAGAAATAAAATGGAAAGAGTAGAGATAGGTTCCTATACCATAACAAAAAGAACTTTCTATTCAAAGTAAAGATATGCATGTATGAAATGAAACAACTACCTCAGATAAGATTAGTGTGAATAAGCAAAAATATTGAGGGACCACTTCAAGGCTTCTTCCAGAATGTATTCAGGGATTTTTCTTTCTTTCGTTAGCCTCCACTTTTCTAATAATTTCTATTTTTCTGGTCAGAGTTACAGATCTATGCTTTTTCAATATGCTGGAAGAAACTGGTGAAGCTTTCTTTCTTTCTCTTTTCTCTGTTCGCTGTTCCCGTATGCTCTGTAAGGATTCCAAAGGCAGCTGCTGTTTACCGTGCCTGTTGTTAAGGAGGCCCACATGGTTACACTTGAATCAACTACTAGAATCTTATCCTGCTGTTTCCCTGCTCAAACATCATTTCATTGCGTAGTACAGACATGCTTCTGCAACCCAACACTGAAAGTTCGTTTCTCCAGGCCACCTTCTCAGTGCAGCTAAAAAAACGAACTAAACACAGGACAAGGAAGAAAGGGTGACTGGGTAGACATGAAAAGACTTTGTAAAAAGCTTTTTTCTCAGAGGCTTTGTCAACTGAGATATGCTTGTAATCCACTATGAAAGTTCTGTTCCAAAACCAGGCCTAAACCAAACTGGAATTGATCCAAATAATCAGCTTCATTCGGAAGAGCATGGAGTCAAGTCTTAACCACTGAAATATCAAAGGGAATTTAGATTCAAACTAGCCCTTTTGTCTTCTGATTTAAATCACTGATTTGAATCCGCTCGCTATAGATTTGCTTTTCTGAAATCTTTGCCTGCTTCACAAGAGTCAAGAGTTGGAAGGGGACCTTGTCAGAGCCACCAAATCAGGCTGCCATATTCAATGGAGGAACTACGACATTCCCAACATAGCTGTAAGACTGTTAAGTGCTCATATTCCTTCATACATAACAGCAGTGTGAAACCTTTTAGCTCTATAGCTTATGTAAAAGCATGAAAGTAATTTTCAGAAGAAAGTCTTGATTTATTTTTCATTTTAAAAAATCCATAAGACATTAACTTATATGAGTATCCCTGTCTATGGTTTGTTGGTAAGGCTGAACAGCTGAAACAAATGATAATATAAGATTCTTGGCTTGAAGCATCTAACTGCTTTTATAGTCTAGCCTATATTTTCTCTTTTTGATAAGCTAATTACATCAAGTCTTTTTTTGTATTGTAGCGCTCTATTATATTGGTTTTTGTGACAAGTTTGATTTATCACTCATTGAACCAACTTCTCACTAAAGATAATATTTTTAGATACAATTCTGAGTTACTCTGGACTACTGCAAAGGAAGATAAACTCTATACTTTAAGCAATTTAGATGAAAGTTGTAAATTGAGGTACTCTAACCTCAAGGAAAATGCCCTACTGTTTTGAGGTTTTTCAATAAAAGTGTCCCATGGGGCATTCAGAACTGTGACTGTTGTATCAAACTTAGCTCTGCATAGCTACAAAAGCTAGGGAAAAATGCACACAGTGAGCACTGTTGTTGCATATTCTCCAAAATATTGGTCCATTCTGAAGTTCTGTAGAAACGTTTGAGTTCATTTTTCAGAGAATTACAGAATGAACAATATATTCACCATATAATACAACTTACCAACAATGCGTTCCACTTACTATAGTACAGCTTTTGTTAGTGTTACAAAGGCCATCTTTATGCATTGCCAATTTTTTAGACAGTCCTGGCTTATCACTCTGGTTTGCCTCCTCATACGGTAGGAGGAGTTAACAAGATACTAGTTATAGAAAGATGAGAATTGTGTCTATAGCAAGCTACTTGATTTGTTTTTCACGAAAATTTTTTTAAAAAGTCCAAGGCCATATTTTCTACCTTGCTTCTGATTCTGGGATTGTTTGGTATAGATCTGGAAGTAATAGAAACATTTTATGAACAATAAGCCAGGGTTCTCTGAAATTCTAGCTTATGTCATGCGAATGCTGCCAGTATTTGTACAGTAATGTACAGAATGAATGTGCAACTTTACAGCTCATCTTAGGTATGAGAATTGTGCTCAGTTCTCCCTTCAGTCCATTCAACTTAAAACAAGAAGAGAAACCACCACTCTAGCACAGTAAAAGAGTAGAATAGCTCACATTAATCAACTCCCTAAATGCAAAAGATGGAATATATACAGATCTAATCATTGTTTTATCAAACATATGTTGACTCCTGTGTAACAGACACACAACAGAAGCATTTGTGAGGTACCTGTTTTAAGGAGTAGTTGTGCTCCTGTAACTTTGTATTTAGCATTTTAAAAAAACTTGGTCTCAAAACCAGTTTGCAATGCTGTATGGAGGAGCTTCTGTTCAAAAGGAAAAAAATAATTAAGGCAGTTTGTAGGAATGGGCATTTGTTTTCCTGTATATTAAGTTAACATTTTACAGTGATGATGCCACTGCAGTTGAGTATCTTAGCAATCATTCTTAGATTTTGAAGTGTCCTTCTTACAAACAGGCAGCTTGGTGGTATGTGAACTTGATTAGCTCCCCCCACCCATGGTTTACATTGTGTTCTATGTATTTAGGGCAGAGACAGAAATTCCTCAGCAGGTTCATGTCAGATTTTTTAGTTGCTTTTAGATAATCAATTAAGTGATTGTTCATATGCAGTTGGTCCTCCATTTTTGTGAAGGTTGAGGCACAAGACCTTCATCAAAGTGGTAAAAACCTGAATATCTTTTCCAAACCTGCCTGACTAGGTGAGTGAAAGACCATACGCATGCACCTTTCCTCTTCCTGCTCTCCCATCCTATCCCCTTGTCTCCCACCCACCTACCTAAGAGTGAGGGAGCACACGTGCACCTTCCCTCTTCCTGCACATGGGAGTGGGTGTGCAAGGGAAGCAAAGGGAGCAGCAAATAATCCACAAATAATCAAATTTATGAAGGTCGCAGCTGCAAATATGTAAAGACAATTGTACTTAATAGCTTAGGTAGCAAATTATGTCCTGTCACATAAGTCTTGAATGTTGTTTGCCTGAAATCTTGGAAGATTTATTCGGACAGATGTCTTAATATATGTGCTTTTGTGATAAACAGTGCTTCTCAATGATTCCGTAATATATCAAATTTGTTGAAATGGAATATAGTAATTTATTCCTTTTCCAGTTCCCTTTGGCCCTCCCCTGAATATGGGGAGGGCCAAAGGGAACGGGAAAAGGAATAAATTACTATATTCCATTTCAACAAATTTGATAAAATATGTCTCTCATTTTCTACGTATCATAAAATGTTCTGGCACGTTTGGTCATATTTGTGTTGGAAATAGTGTTTCTCTTGACATGAGTGATGTGCCTACAGATTTTGTAAAAATAACTTATCTGAGATAATGCCTTTCATGGGAGCATTCCTTCCATATGTTCTGATAAATCAGGGTGGGTAACCTTGGTGCAGGACCAATTTTCTGTTTGGGGATCCCCCAGAATCTGCGCAGACTCCTCAAATTGGGAAAGCAAATTAAAAACATAGATGGAAGTGGCTAGAACTCTACTTCTGTTGTGAACAGTAGCCATTTTCTTACATTAAACTCTGCAACTTATTTTAAAGGCTTGCAGGAGGGGAGATGGGTTGAGTTTGTATTTCCCTCCCTTGAATTATGTTCACTTAATGGTACAAAATGTGATCTTCAATATGATTTGGCATACAGTAGTAAAATACATAATTTGTTTTTAAGCTTGGATGTGCTACCAAGAGTGACGTGTCCAAACCATCCAGATTCTATTTTGGTGGAAGATTACAGAGCTGGAGACATGATCTGCCCAGAATGTGGACTTGTAGTGGGTGAGTAATGTTACTGCTTTTAATCTTTTGGCTATGATCAAGTGTAGTGAATAGTTTTATAGTAGATACTTGCTTCTAAACTTTTTTGTATTCTTAAAATTTGGACTTTTTTTATCCTCAGATGCTAAATGTTGCATTTAAGGATGTTGCTCATTGTTGTGTTATAAAACGTCTTTTAGTAGTTTTTGACATATAACAGCTGATGTGTTAGCAATCTTCAGATGTTTATAGAAATGCCTCATTAGACACTTTAGATAACTGTTCTGCCAAATTTTCTCCAGGACACCGCAAATATGGCAGATATTGTGGACTTCATTGTGTTTTACACCTTTAAGTGGCAGCTCCCAAAACTGCTTCCTTCCCTCATGCTGGCCTTTGGAGAGCTATCTGTCTTGAGCAGAAAGCACATATTTGCTGAGCCTTTACCTCAGTGTGAGCTTCTTTATTACTCTTGGTTTTGAACCTGCAGTTGTGCCCTGTGAAGTGAGATCTGGTGAGTGGCTAGTACAGAGAGTGCTTTGTCTCTCAGTGGTAGCACCACAGTTGGGGAATGCTCTCCCTAGTGATGCTTGTCTGGTGCCTGCTTTTTATTCTTTTGGACAACACACAAATACTTTTATACAGATTCATCCCAAATATTTTAGGGGCCTGTTGAACCTTTTTATGGACCTTTATTCTTGATTTTATTGCTTTACCTCTACTATGTGTGTTATAGTGTGATTTATTATTCACATCATATATGCCACCTAAAGAACCTTGCATATAGATACTCAGAAATATTGTCCAGAAATATTGCAAATAAATATTCCTCAGCTTTGTCCAGTCGGTTGTTGACATAGGCCTAAGTAGGTTTGGAACTAAAGTAGGTTGAATTGGAGAGGAAGGTGCCTCAGATATGAACAGTGTGCTATCTACATTTTCAACCCAAAGCACAGGTTAAAAGGTGTACTTTTGAAGTCTGGGAAGAGGGGTTAGGATTCATTTGGGGGTTTTTGTAGCTATTTAAGCTTATCTCATAGGGGGTGTACTGCAACATGAAAAGAGTGACTTTGATTATGAGTAGCAAGTGCTAGTGCAGTGGTTCTCAACCTGGGGGTCGCGACCCCTGGGGGGGTCGCATGACCCTTTCATGGGGGTCGCCGCTCCCTCTTGCCACCGCCGCCGCCAGCAGCCTTTCTCACTTGGGCTGCCGCCTCCTTGGCGCCATCCTTTCCTCCTCACCCCCGGTGGAGCTGGCGGGCGGGTGGGGAAGAAGTGGACGGCCCACATCGGCTGTTGCATTCACTCTTCCCTCTTTCTCCCCCCGGAGCAAGGCACGGACACCGGGGGATGAGCTGTAGCCCATCGGGCCCCTCTCAGCTGGTTGTGAGGTAGGTAGCGGCTGCACTCAGAGCGACCCCGGGGCAGGGGGCGTGGTGACGGGGAGGCCGGGCGGAACCGTGGTCCCTTCCCGGCAGGTGGGGAAAGGCCGCCGCAGCCTAGCGGGCCCCTCTCGGCTGGCTGCGAGGGCAGGTAGGCCGTGCTTCCCAGCAACCTTGGGGTGGGCGGCATGTCAACGAGGAGGCCGGGCGGAACCGCGGCTCCCTTCCCGGAGGGTGGGGAAAGGCCGCCGCGGCCTAGTGGGCCCCTCTCGGCTGGCTGCGAGGGTGGTGGCCTTTCTCCACCCGCCAGGAAGGGAGCTGCGGTTCCGTGCTTCCCAGCGACCCTTGGGCGGGCGGGGTGGTGATGGGGAGGCTGGGCGGAACCCCCGGCTCCCTTCCCTGCGGGAGAGGAAAGGCCGCCGCGGCCCATCGGGACCACCTTTCCCCTCAGCGTTGCCTCAGCCGGGGACGCTGGACCAGGGCTGGCCCCTTTCAGGAGGGAGGGAAGGCCCGCCTCTGCCCCCGGCCTCTCATGGTGCCCTCTGGCTCTGGCCGCATCTTTTTGGAGCGGCCCCACGATGGCAGTGGCGGCGGCGGCGGCTTGGCGAGCGCTGCTGCTGCTGCAGCGGGCCAGGCTGGGCGCCCCCGTTGGGCTGCGCCGCGCCTTCCCTGTCACCCTCCTCCTCCTCCGCCACCGCTGCCGCCTCGGCGCGGCGTTGGCGTGGCGCAGCTGCGGAGACGGCCAGGCCCGGCAGCTCAGCACCGGTACGGCATGGCTCCTCGCCGGTGAGGGGAGGGCAGGAAAGCGCTCTGCTCCTGGCAGGCAGACAGGCCCCGGGCCTTCTCCTCTGCCTCCCTGCCGCTGGCTCCACCACCGCTCCCCCGCCTGGCCTGGCTGGGCTCCTCAACCTGGAGGGGACACGAAAGCCCAGCCTGGCGGTGGGGGCGATGGGGCGGCCTCGGCTCCCCACCGGCATGGACCACCCACACCAGCTGTTCTGCTCCTTGGCCATGGACGGCACCGGTGCCTCCGTGGCCCACCCAGCAGAAGAAGGAAGCGGGACCGCGGGATGCTGGGGCGGCACTGGGGCCGGGGCCGGGGCCAGGGCCGGCCGAAGGCAGCAGCAGCAGCACTTTGCTCGCTCTCAGCTCCACATCTCCAGTGGGAGGGCGCAGAGAGCTGCCAGTGCGGCACAAACGTGGCTCGGGGACGGAGATGGGGACGGAGGGAGGGCCGGCTGGCTGGCTGGCGCGGGGAGGCGGTGGAGGAGGGCGACAGCAAGGAGGCTCCCTCCCGTGGAGAAGCGCCCTGCTCCGCCCTCCTGGTGCTGCTGCCGTCACCTGCCCCACTGCATCTCCATGGGCCGAGCCTGCCCGAGTTGGTTGCCCGCAGCCAAGGCAGAGGGAGCCCCACCGGACATGGGCACCCGCGAGCCCCGCTGGGAGCCAGGGCGCCCGCCCAAGTAATGGGGCCCAGGCGGGGTTGGGCAGCACAAGAGGCCGGGGGTGGAGGTGGGGGTGGAGGCGGAGGCCGGCCTTCCCTCCCTCCCTCCCTCCCGAAAGGGGCCGGACCCAGACCAGCGTCCCCGGCTGAGGCAACGCCGAGGGGAAAAGGCGCCCGCCACACAAAACAAACTGACAAACAGCAACAACCATTAATAAATAAATTAGCAAGCAAGCATCACATCTACCCAGCACAGCAAACTTTTTTTTAAAAAGTCAGAACTGTTAAGAGCTGGGCACCCGTTTTTTTCAAATAATCATGGGAGGAGGGTGGGTGCTAACTTCAGCCTCTCCAATGCACGCACCCCAAGACATCCAAAACTCCAGATCCGCGGGAATGCGCCCCTTTCGTGGCAGTTAGCACGTGCGGCGAGGAACCGCACCCTCTCCAGGGGGAGAGAAAAGAAAAAGACAAGACAGGCAGCAATTCAGCTCCGAAAAGGTCTCTTCCAACTCTACATTTCTATGATTCTATGAAGGGGAGCTGATGAGGAGAGGGGTTGGTGGGGGCGGCAGGAGTGGAGGGGTGGGGGCGACCACGCGGGCGAGAAATGCCTTGTGAGGTAAAAGTGGTGCCAGTGTTGAGGAGGAGGCTGTGGGGCAAAGGGAGGCTGCTGGCAAGAGACCAAGGGAGCCTCTGAGGCGACGGGGTGGCCATAGGGTGACTAATGACAGGGCGCTGGGGTGTATTCTCCGTGGGGGGCTCTGTGGGTGAGGGTGGGCAGCACCCAGGCAGGAACAGGGACGAGGGAGGAAGAGAAATGAGGGGGGGAGTCTGGCGGCCATCGACCTAACCCTGTTTACTTGGAAGTGAAGTCTCCCTGAGTTCAATGGGACGTAACTTCCTCGCGAAGAGAGAGTGGGATTTCAGCTTTGTAAAAAAAATGCACAGCTCTGGTTACCAAACCTCAAATCGTTGGGGCTCCTTAAAACGCCCCTAAATGTTTTTTCCCCCTCCCTCCATGTTTACTGCCAGAAGCAAGTTCTTCCGTTTGCAAGCAAAGTTTTAAGCAAGGAATGGCAGAGGGTTGGACTGCATGGCAGGAGGTTGGACTGGATGGCCCCTGTGGTCTCTTCCAACACTATGATTCTGCAAATATTAATCATTAAGACCACAAGGAGGATGTCTTGGGGTAGGTGGACACACTGAGGAAGTTAGTATTCAGAAGGTGTTTCTCCTCAGAGGAAAAAGAAGTTAAGAACCTGCAACAAAAACAGGGTGCACTAAGAGTTGCTTCACTTTGCTCTTTCTCCACATGTTCCAATGGATTGGTGGTATTAGTGTGTGTATATGTGTGTATTATCACCTGGTAACGCACAACATGCTCAATGCTTTTGGTGGCTGAGGGACAGAGGTGAGGAAGGCCTTGTGAATTGTGCTGCTTATTCTTTTAATGCTGCACTCCTGTCACATCTTGTTTCTGAATGGGGATGATGTTACATGCCCTTTTTACATTTCTGCTTGGAAGGGTACTTTTTTTTTTTTTTGGTGCCAAATTTGTGAGCTTTGCCTGTCTCTTTGAACAGTTCAGAAAGTGTTGTCATCCTGAACTGAACATGTGAGATTATGCTCCCGGGATGAAACTGCAGCACTCTGCACATGGCTTTCAGGTGGAAGGAGAGAAGGCCCAACAATAATAAGTGTTGAGGGAAGACAGGAGAGAAAATAAAAGTGAATTTTTCCTGATTTTCAGGGGCAGGGAGGTGGGAGCTGGTAATCTTCAGAGCAGGTAAAACTTTTTAAAATGCAGCGGAGCAGAAATTAGCATGGCTTAAATCAGTGTGGCAGGATAGTGAGAGAGAGAGAGAGACCCTTGCTTATATATCAAAATGCATGATGCTGGAAGACTTAAAATTCCTGCCAAAGAAATCTCTTAAGTTTGTTCTGTACACTTTTAGTTCAGTAGAACAAGCCATATTGATGCAACTTGTATTGCAAAAGGGTTTCTCACATAATGTCTATCAGAAATAGTTTTTGAGGTGATACAATGAGTTTTCCTAGCACCATAAATAGAATTGAGAATTGTGCAGCTGACAAGAAACTATGTTGTTAGATTAATCTTTTGTATTAATGCAGCTATTGTAATATATTTTTTTCATTAGCAAACCATCCCATGACAATGGAGCATGGAGGGAAGCACGTTAAGAAAAGAAATATCAGATATTTACATTATGATTCATAACAGTAGCAAAATTACGGTTATAAAGTTATAGTTACAGTTACAGTAACTATAACTGTAACAGTAGCAAAATTAAGTTACAAAGTTACAGTTACAAAGTTACAGTTATAAAGTAGCAATGAAAATAATTTTATGGTTGGGGGTCACCACAACATGAGGAACTGTATCAAGGGGTCACGGCATTAGGAAGGTTGAGAACCACTGTGTTAGTGGAAAGCCCAGCTTAGATGAATAATTTTGCATTCTAGTGTTTCGTTTGTTTGTTTGTTTGTTTAGGGTGCAGGGAGAATATACTAGTGAATAAGTGAGGATTAGTCTTTGATCAGATGAAGTAGAATAAAATGTTGCAAGTGTGGTCATTAGACTTTTTGTATAGCAGAGTTGTGGTTATGATGTGAAAGAAGCTGCTACTCTAGAAAATGAAATGGCAGAAAGAAGGAGAGAATTAACTGATGGCAAGAACAATAAACAGTGGCCCTGCCCACTGTCAGGATGCATACCCTTCAGATTAGCATAAGGGAATGTGGCCATTGATAGACAAAAGGTTTCCCACTTAGACTTTGCTGAAAAGGTGCGGCCTTAAAACAATTGGCCATGATCAAATGATAGTTCAGGTGTTTACCAGCTGTGATGGTGTCATGAAACAATAAAAGGCTGATCTGCTTTCTAGTCTGCTTTCTCAGAAAGATCATGAACTCTACTCAGAATGAATATTATCACGTGGCTTTCAGAGCTTACAGTCTGCTCTTGAAAAGTGAAGACTGGTAAAAGTTTAGCATGGGATAAAAGTGGTGCTAATCAAAGCTAATGCCCCCCTTTCTGTATTTTGAAAAGTGATGCTTTAATGGAGAATGTGAGACTTAGTGTGGTATAGTGGTTTGAGCATTGCACTATGACCCTGGAGACCAGGCTTCAAGTCTCCGCTCAGCCATGGAAACTCACTGGGTGATCTTGGATGCCTCACACACTCTCAGCCCCAGAAAACCCTGTGATAGGTTCCTCTTGGGGTAGCCATAAGTTAGAAATAACTGAAAGGCTAAACTTTGTCACCTTCTTGCCCTGGTGAAGGACAGCTTTTTCTGAGAAACAGGCAAATTGGCCAGACGTTTCTTGGTTCAAAGGCTAGAGGTCAGATTTATTGAATACAAAAATACAAAAAGATTCTGTTATAACAGGGTGCCGATAGAGATTCGGAACCCGGAACAAAGGCTGGGCCAAGCTTTTATAATCTGGGATCCAGGTGATCAGGGTGCACACCCACGCAGCATTTTTCACCAATCACAGTATTCAGGTAGACAGCAGACATGCCTATTACAGTATTTTTCCACTAACCTCAGACCACCTGACCCCTTCCATTCAGGTAATGTCCAGGAGCTTCCAGAAGGGCCCAGAAGGGCAGGTAACCTGAGATTCCTTCCAATCACAAACTTCCTTCCAAATAAGGCAAGGGTCAGGTGAGGTAGTAATATTCATGAGTCAGCTGACGGGAGGGGCTAGGGTCTCCTGTGTATGTGACCACCTCTTAGCTCGTAATGGAGATGATCTTTTCCTCACTCACAACTTCATGTTGGTTAATGACTGGTTAAGAATGGCATTAGTCAAATAACAAATGAGAGGCCAGTGGTAACTATAATGGAACTGGAGATATCTGCAGCTCAGATGGGAAAAATTGTCCAGGGAGCAGCTTTCACTGGGACAGTCCGTAATCTAGGCTTTATGGAAGACTAGGGAGAATAAAGTAATTGTTCAGAGAAACCTGTATAAAAACCCATTGGGAGCTTGCAAAAAGGCATGCAGGATAAACAGAAAACATGTGGGGAAAGTCCTCTGGCCTGATGAGACCAAAATTGTACTTTGGGGTCTTGTGGAAAGACCTATGTGTTATGTGAAGCCAACAATGCTCATTGTCCTGAGAACACCACCCCCACCTTGGAGCATGGTGTTAACAGCAGCAGCATGTTGTAGGGATGCTTTTCCTTGGCAAAGGACTGAGAAACTGCCCAGAATTTTTAAGGGCAAGATGAATGGAGCTGCTTGACAGTGGTCTCCATCTAACCTGATAGAGCTGGAACCATCTTGCCAAGAATAGGCAAAGACTGCTGGGTCTAGATGTACAAAGCTGATAGAGACTTACTCAAAAAGACTCACAGCTGGAATTGCTGCCAAAAGTGTTTCTACCAAGTACTGGCTGTGGTGATGGTGAATACTTCTGCAACCAACAAATGTCTAGTATGTTTTTGTTTGCCAAACTTTTGTGTCACTAGTGGGGAAAAGCACTTTCAGACTGTGTATCATGTGTACTTGAAATAGTAAATCCATTTCAGTTCCAAATTGTAATGCTACAGTTTAGAAAGGCACTGTACTCCCCTGCCTGCCTGCCTGCCTGCCTGCCTGCCTGCCTGCCTGCCTGCCTGCCTGCCTGCCTGCCTGCCTGCCTGCCTGCCTGCCTGCCTGCCTGCCTGCCTGCCTGCCTGCTCCTTCCTTCCTTCCTTCCTTCCTTCCTTCCTTCCTTCCTTCCTTCCTTCCTTCCTTCCTTCCTTCCTTCCTTCCTAAGTGTCTGCACTGGATCTAAAGTTCTATAAATGGAATTCTGCTCATAGGACTGTCCCATGGTGGTAGTGGGAGTTTAAGAGATGTTTTTCTGATTATATCTTTTTCCCATTCCCTTTGAAGAGAGAGCAGGTAGATTTCTGGATCAGCATGAAAGGTGACACTGTGGATGGGTGGAGGTAGTCAAAATCATCTTCTTCTGGTGAGAGCCTCTAATGAATCTTTTCCTTTTACAAACAAGGGCAGCTTGGAGTGGAGCCTTGTGTCCACACCTGGCTCTTTTGAACTGGTCTGTGCTTGATGTATCTTGAGTTTCTAGAAGTGAACAGATCTTGCAATCCTGCCTGCCTAACCCTTCTCTGAAACAGAAATATTGTGGTGACTTGTGCAATTTGTATCACAGTTGTCTACTTGTCTACACAGTTCTTGGTAGAGCCTTTCTTTGAACCTAATGATAAGTATCTGCTTTGACAAATTGGCTCTTCTAGGACTACCTCCCTGGTTTGCATATTTAAATGTCACTTTCGTTTTCAACATCTGTTGAACTTATTATCAGAATGAAGTTGCCAAATAATACTTCCTTTTAAAATCCCAGCATAAAATGGATTGTTGATTAAATATGTTGGTTTTATAAATGCCTAACTTGATAGTTATTTATTTTGTTATTGTTATTTTGGTATGTTTTCATACAGCCTTTTCCCAGACTTTTTTTTTAAATGAAGAATTTCTCCTTAAGCTTACAAACTAGGAAGACAAGAAGTATAGGAAAAAGGGAAGTAGAGTTCAGTTCACTTACATCTTTTCACCCTCTTTTTTTTTTTTTATAAAGTTGGATTGCATGCTTAATAACCTTTTAAAAACCTTGTTTGGATTTTCTACTGATGTAACATTCTTTGACCCTTGTGGAGCATAGAGGAGGGAGATCCATTTAACAGTGACTTAGGGGTGGACTATTGAGGTATAAGCATACAGTCATGCACATGTCTTGTTTATCCATTTCATTAGAAAATGGGGAGTGCTGTAGCACTATGAGGACTGATCATTTTATTTCAGCATAAACTTTCATGAACTTGCATTTGACAAAGTAGCTTGTGGTCCACAAAAGCTTATGTGGTAATAAAACAGTGTTTGAGATGCTGCTGGAGTCCTTTTTATATTCAGTTGATCATCTTCTCTTATGGTGGGCTTCCCTGGAGACAGGGGCTGCCACAGCCCTTGCTCTGTAGTACTCTGTGGATGGCTGGAACATTCTTCTTTTTACTTCTGTAGTTGAAAAGCATCTGGCTGGTAGGGTGAGAGTGTTCTTTTTCATTGGAGGAGGTAAGTGGGTGGAAGGATCAGGTCTGTACAGCACCTGTTCCCCTCTGGCTGATGGATAGGACCAACCTGTCCTTCCTCCCGCTATAATGATCTTCACAGGAGACAGGTGTTTGCAAACTGCCTGTGTAGCTTGGCTGATCCCAGAGGCCAAAATACCATTCTTGCTTTCTGCGTGGTTGTGTTTTTTGAACATACTTGCTTAAACTTGAGTATGTATGCACTCTTCCATAACACAGTAAAAAGGGGTCATGGCATACTGTAGAACATCTGCTTTGTGGGTAAAAGGTCCTGGGTTTGCTCTTTGGTCTCTCAAGTCAAGTGGAACTCAAATAGTAGGAATGCTTAGGAACTGCTCTCTGAACATTGGAAAATCACTTCTAGTTGGCTTAGGTATTACTATGCTGGATTTTCATATGAAAATGACTCTGTAGATGGCAGCTTCAAATGTACAATGAAAGTTGTGAGATAGCATAGTGAAGGAATGATTAATCTTATCTATTGTGGCTTTCCTAACTTGTTTTGTCACTTTAAGAAATGTTCTTAGTTCTTGATTATGATCTTCCTTCACTTCCTAGAAAACATATAGGTGGTCTTTTTTTTTAAAAAAAAAGAAGACATATAGTTCCTTTCACATGTGTTTAATATTACTGTTTGAATTGATGTCAAGTTCTTAATTACTTTTTGAAGGTAGTATCTTAGCATTTGGGGGGGGGGTTGAGGAGATTATTGTTCCATAGTCACTAGATGGCAGCACATTCCCTAATTAGCTTTGTGAACTGATTTCCTGGGATTATGTGCTTCTGTTTAATGTTCTAAGCATTTAGTGCTATGTTTATGTAGTAGAGGGTAAACTAAATGCCGCACAGAACCACAACATAGGATTCTAACCTACTAATTCAAAGATGTGCTCCTATTTGTTATCTTTTTCACTGAGACTGGAAATTACAAGAGATGCAAGTATTGTCCAGGATCTCTGTTCTGAGTTAATATTTCAATTCAGTGCTAATTGATGGGCTTTCTTCAGGTGAATTAAACTTTTAAGGAAGTGGTTCAGTACAGACACCCAATTTTACAAGTAGTAATTTTTTTACCACATTTTTCTTGGGTTTTCTGTATAAGTGAAAACATGGCCATATGATTTTTCTTCTGTTTCTTATGTTCTTTTGTGGTAAAGCTTCGAGGAGCTTGCCCGAGTGGTAACTGTAAAGCTCCTTCAATGTGTGTTGTTTGGTAAGTTGGTCGCTTATATTAGAAATCCCTGGCACTTGACGGTGATTTGGGGATTCATAGAATATCACTGCTAGAGTTGTCTTTTATTGCAGCAGTTTGTTTTTTTTATAGTTTCCAGATTTCTTCCTTAGTTTTATATAAGCAAACTCTGTTACCTCATGAGGGAGAGAAGGAAAAAACATGGCAAATTCCTACACTGTTTTACCTAACTGCAGCTGTTGTGAAATAGGAAAAATAAAACCACAAATCTTACAGCCCCCCAAAAAAAGTATTTAGGCAGTCTCACAGGACTAGCAATATTATTTGGATGTCATAACCATCATTTTTGTAAATAGGGCCATCAGTATACTTTACAAAGTAAAAGAGAGAGAGAAAAAACAGCCTTTCCAGAGGCAGGCACTATGAAATATATTCATAATGCACACACATAGGGGAAAGAAGGAATAATAAAAGTATATGATGCCATTGTAAAACAAATTATCAAAAAATACATCTAATCAAAATATACACAGTTATAAAGCAATATTAAACTAAAAATCCAAATGCTTTGGAAAACAAAGTTTTTAATTGAGATTTTAAAACACTGAGAGAAGGAATACTCCATTAACGTTCTTGGAGGAAATTTCTGGAGTATGGAGCAGCAAGTGAGAAAGGATGAAGCCAGATCTAGGAAAAGGAAACGCTTCCTGTATTCCTTTATGCTGGGTTAAACTATATAAAACCACTGTTTACAATGTGTACAGTATGTACAGGAAACGTGCATGCTCTTCCCGTGGGAGCCATACATGCTGTGAGGATGTGGGAGAGGGACTTCTCTGTTATAGTATCCCACTTCTGCAGTGCCCTCCCTTTTAAGGCCCCACTGACACCACCCCGGCTTCATTCCAATTCCAGTTTAAACCTGATTTATCCAAGAGTTTGGTGCTCAACAGTTCTATCCAGTCTCGAAACAGGTCTGTAGTTTTCAGATATTTTATTTGTGCAGTATGCTTTCAGACTGTGTACATTATCCTTCCTGGTTTTAAATTTTAAATGGGTTTAAACCATCTTAAATTGCCTTTATTTATACATTACCTTGGGATCATGAGACATAAGATGGGATATAAATATTTCAATGCATGTTGTCATTCCTTGAATGAATAAAACCTTATCATTAAAATAGCATTTGAGTCCTGTCAAAAGATAAAATATTTCATAGGAGTTTTGGGGTGATACTCTCCTGGATTTCTAGCTTTTCCATTGGAAACATCTAAATAAAATACTTTAGGGATGGGGAGCAGTGGGCTTGTGTGTATGGGTTTCCCCAGGGACTGGATATTTTTAGGTGGAACAGAGTTGTCCTTACTAATAGCTTCTAAATTTAACCCATTTAACCATATATTTTGAATTTTTTTTAATAAAAAACTGTAACTGTAACGGTGAGGTCTGTATGTTGCTCCACATTTATGCATAATAATGATTTCCGGATGAAAAGTCAAACACAGTAAGTGTCATATTCAAAGGTAATGCAATCTTGTGTTCTTAAATGTACAGAAATTTTCCAGAGGAAAAATAATTCCAAAGAGTAAAAACACAATTGCAAACACAATAATAATTTTGTGAGAGCAAGGTAGCCATCCTTAAACAAAGAATCATGTGTGAAGATTAGGTCTTTACTCCATAGCAACAGAACAAGCCGTAATCAGGGATGGTACAACAGCAACCATAGAATGCTATAAAGCTAGGCACAGTCATCTGTGTTGCTGCACTTTCCTCTGTTTAACACTTGGTAAGTTGGTCTGTATTCACCCTCTGTATATTGAAGGCACAATGAGAGTTACCGTATTTGAACTTGATCCTGCTTGATTTTGGTTTCTGGGCATTATAAGGTGGTGACTTCAAAAGGGCAAATGTAGAAAACATTTGTTCTGTGAAAGTCCAGCTCTCTTGTCTCTTAGAAAATAAATTTTAAAAAATGTTGACATGAAACTGCCTCTGACGCTTTGAATTGGATCACTGGCTCAGTTTTTGAAGTTCAGTGTATTCAAGAGGATGCTTGCTCTTTTCCAAAACGCATTGTTGTTGTTGTCGTCATCATTGTCTTCTTCTCCATCATCATCATCATCATCATCAATACTGTGTTCTTGTCCAGATGCTTAGCCTTGTTTTCCCTTTCCCCACAATCCCGGAAGAAACCCCACTTTTCTGCTTTAACAACATTGCTGAGAACTGTCCTTTCAGTCTTAGCTTCTAATGTGCTATTTCTTTTTTTCTTTTGTGGCTTCCGTTACTTTGATTTCTTCACTACACTCCAGAGCTACTGTTATTCAGTGCTGTTGCCTTGGCTAGTATACTAACCATCTAGACAATTCTATTAGCTGTCTTGAGTGAGTCCCGTTCTTCATTATAACTTTCTTGTTATCCATTGTAACTTGATTTTTCTCTTCTACTGTGTCATTATTGCTAGGCTTGAAAATTAAAATGTATGGCTATTTTCCTCTCACCTCTTTAAACCTTTCTTTCAATGACTGCTATTAAAAGTACCGTATTTTCCGGCGTATAAGACGACTTTTTAACCCAAGAAAATCTTCTCAAAAGTCGGGGGTCGTCTTATACGCCGGGTGTCGTCTTTGCGGTTGCCGCATACGGTGGGGGGAGCTCAAAAATGGCCGTGGCCGCATCCCCGCCGTATGTGGTGACCGTATGAAAGCGCCAAGGGTGGTGCTGTGTGGGGGCGGCGGCAGCGTTTTGGGAGAGGCTTGTTGTGTAGCCGCTCTTCCCCCTCGCACGAGCGCCGGTCGCGCTGCCTCCCCGCTTCCGCCCCCACCTCCATCTACAGCTCCCAGGCCAGGGAGCATTGCAGAAGCTGGGGGTGCGATACGGATACACCAGCACCGCCGCCACCGTGCGCGAGGGAGGGAGGGAGGACAGAAGCGGGGAAGAGTCCGGCCAAGTTGGCAGAGAGGGGGAAAGGAGGGCTTCCTCTGGGCCGGCGGGGCGCGTGGGGGGCGAGGGCCGGTGCCGGTCTCCCCCAGCCTCCTCCCCTCCGGGCACCCACCCCCCAGCCCCCCCAGCCCCAAAGAACCGGGCACGGGGCACTGCCTCCTTCCCTCTCCTCCTCCGCTTACCTTGGTGGAAGCAGCTGCGGCGGCTTGGGCAGGCATTTTGTTTCCTTCCCAGCCCCAGCGGAGGCAGAGGAGGCCAACGAGGGAAAAGTGGGCGAGAGCTGAGGAGGGCGAGGGGTCGGGGGGGTGCCGCTCCCTCTCTCCCTCGCTGGTGGAGGAGGACGGGGGGCCCGGGGAAGGGAGGGAAAGGGGGCACCGCGCTGCGCCTGCCTCGCTGAAACTTCGCTCACTCGCTCGGCTAGTGTGCTGCAGCTGCTGCTGCCTCCTGGTGCTGCCCAGAGGACATTCTCCCAGGAAAGGAGGAGGAGGAGGGAGGGAGGGAGGGAGGGAGGGAGGGAGGGAGGGAGGGAGGGAGGGAGCGGCTCAAGTTTGCTCAAAAGTCCAGCGGGGCTGGCAGGAAGCGCCCAGGGCTGGCGAGGCTGCCCCTTTTCGCAAGGATGCGAGCCCGGCGCTTGGCTGCTGGCTCCTCCGGAGCGACAGCGAGGGAGGAGGAGAGGAGAGGCTCTCAGCGGCACGTCCCCCCGAGAATGGGAGCCGGGCAGCCTTTCTGGTTCCTCCGCCGCTTCCTCCTTCGCCAGGCTCTTGTAAGATAAACATGTAGAGTTTCAGCTGGAACACAGCTGGTTTGGAAAGTCTGATCTTTCTAGCCATTTGCATTTACTTAATACCTCTCTCTGTAGCCGAAGGGTAATGATTGTTGGTTAACATTGCCTAAAGCAGATGGAGAGACGTCAGGCTTTGTAAGATCTGCTTGTTTTTCCCCAGACCCTTGGGGGTCTACCACCCAGAGACAGGCATAGAGTAGTGGCTTGTGCTGCCATGTGCTCATTTTAGGAATTCCTAATGAAAGATGCGCAATAATATATATATATATATATACACATATATTTTAAATCCCACCAAGAGGCGTTCCAGGGCGCTGGCTCCACTTTCCCTCCCTCTGGACAACGGGGTGCTGGCGAAGGCTCACACATCATTCGCAGTGACTGGGGCATCCGAGTTTCCTGGATTGGGCGAGCCTATCAGCGGCTGCGGAGGGAGGGAGGCTGGCCAGAGTTGCTCCTGTTGCTAGGCAGAGGTCCGCCGGGAAGGAGGAGGAGGAGGAGGAGGAGGAGAGGACGACGGGGCGTGGAGCCAGCGCTGCGAAAAGGGCCATAAAGCAGCGCTGTGCCCAGAAAAACACGCCTCTTTCACCCATCTGGCCCGCCCTTGTATCCTATTACCGTACCTCCTTCTCTGCCTCTCAGATTCACTGCAGTCCTCAGGAGGGAGATCTATCACTCTGATAGTCTTGGAGACAGAGAGGGCTGGGCAGGCAGGGAGAGCTGACCAGTCCAAGCAGGCTTTGTATACAACAACCAGCCACTTGCCAGTAAGGTACATCAGGCTGGTTGTTGTATACTGGGTACCACATACAGTACAGCACCAGTATCAGTACCTGTTCATACAGTATAGCACCAGTACATACAGTACAGTATACAAATGTCCAACAGTCAAAACCCCATCATGGCTCCACCAGCAAGAAGAAAGAAATATGAAGCCAGTTTCAAGCTTAAAGTTGTAAACTTTGCCATGGAACATAATAACTGCGCTGCTGCAAGACAATATGGAGTAACAGAAAAGATGGTTCGGGACTGGAAAGCAAATGAAAAAGCATTAAAGAGTATGCCAAGGGGTAAGTGTGCATTAAGAAGAGGCACCCCACATTGGCCAGAACTCGAAAAACATGTAGCAGACATGGTGAATGAGCATCACCAAAATGGTTATGTAGTGACACGAAATCAAATACGTTTGTTTGCACTTCAGTGGGCCAAATCTAACCCAGATCACAGCAACAAATTTAAGGCCACTGCATCCTGGTGTACTAGATTCATGGCAAGGCATAATATGATACTGAGGCAAAAAACAAAAATTGCCCAAAAATTACCTGCAGATCTTGATAACAAACTAAATAGTTTCCATCGATACGTAATAAAACAGCGCACTAAACATGGCTATGCGTTAAGTAGTATTGGAAATATGGATGAAACTCCAATGAATTCTGACATGGTTGGAAATAAAACTGTCCATCAAAAAGGTGAAAAAACAATTTTACTTAAAACAACAGGACATGAGAAGTCCAGTTTTACAGTGGTACTAGGATGCACAGCTGATGGTGCCAAACTGAGACCAATGATTATTTTTAAAAGAATGCCAAAACTCAAGTTCCCTGTTGGTTGTTTTGTACATGTGAATGAAAAAGGCTGGATGGATGAAGAAGGGGTAAAGCTATGGCTTGATAATGTATGGAGCAGGCGACCAGGTGGACTTATTCAAAAACGTAGTCTACTGGTGTGGGATATGTTCAGGGCTCATTTAACTCCCAGTACCAAGCAAAGGCTTGCAAGACTAAACACAGATGCGGCAGTTATTCCTGCAGGATTGACATCGTTGGTACAGCCACTGGATGTGTGCCTAAACAAGCCATTTAAAGATCGCATTCGAGAACAGTGGAATGAATGGATGGTTAGCGGTGAAAAGTCATTCACAAAAGGAGGAAACATGCGTGCTCCACAGTTGGATGTTTTGTGCAAGTTTGTCATAAAAGCCTGGAATGATATTGATGCAGAAACAGTAATCAAGTCTTTCAAGAAGTGTGGCATATCAAATTCATTAGATGGTATGGAGGACGACTACTTGTGGCAAGATGAAGAGGAAGCCGAAGCTGAGACCACACCATCTGATACGGAATTTGATCCATACGATGACTGCCTTACAAATGTATCACAAGATGTCATTGATGTACTTATGACATCAGATGACGAACAGGAGGATTTTGAAGGCTTTTAAAGGGAAGCTGTCGTGCCAGCAAAACCTGTAAAAATACTGTAGCTTGCTAATTGGCCAGGGACTTGCCCGGCACTTGCTCTCTCTCTATTGTTTGTTATCTTCCTCCTATCATCATCAGTTCCAGTTTGGTTGACAGCTTAGAAAACAAACAGCATGGCGGCTCCCATGGGTTTATTGTCTTATCCTTCCTTTCAGCTTTAGAGTGAATTAGGAAAAGTTTAATCCACTTGCACTGTTTTATGTTTACATGTTTGATGACAAGCAGCCTTATGTTTATAAGTGACAGTTTTCCTGCTAAGTACCTGCATGTCATAAGCATTTGAATTAAAATTACCATATTGAAATCAAATCTGATGTTTTTTTATTTTTTATTTGGTGTGCGATGGAAGAGGGGTAGTCTTATACGGCGAGTATATCCCAAACTTTATATTTTAACTGGAAAAGTTGGGGGTTGTCTTATACGCCCAGTCGTCTTATACGCCGGAAAATACGGTAATCACCACTGCCACCAAACAGTCGTGTACTTTTTAAAACCAGCAGGCTCATTATGGCATACTGACATATAAATGTGTGTGCATTCCTAATGTTTTATGCTATGATTTGGAGTTACAACATTAAGCTTACTTACATTATGGCATTCCCTTTTGTGGGCAACATACTTATTTGTATTTGGCGAGTTGGTGAGCTAGTATCTGGTGAGTTATTATATGTGCCCTCTTATATCCCATCTTAAAACATCTCGGTAATAACCAAAACCAAGAAGCTGCGTTGCCTCCATTTCCAAATGTGTCTGTTAATTTATTTTAGGTACTATATGAGTGAAAAGCGTAATTACCTTCTCTAATGCTAATACATTTTAAAATGAACTACCATCATCAGGTCACAGTACTTCTGGTGTGGTCTCAGTGGGCAGAACAAATTGCTTACCTTTGCTTTAATTATTATCCGTCAGTCCTTACTCTGTGCTACTGTGACTAAATACGCATGCAACTCTTGTTCTTTGTATTCTTAGTATGTAGTCCTTCTGTTATTGTTTCCACCCTCATCTAGTTTTTCTTTGCAAGCCTACTCCAAAAGGAGTTTGTCCCTAGAGCACCATGAATTTTGATTGTAGTGTTTCAACTTTAATTGTTTTATTGCTGATTTATTTAAACATTTAAGATTAGAAGTGGAAATAAAACTTAATAAGCATGAGACACAAAACAGACATCACTCTAAATCTAACTCTTCCTGCAAATGTATGTTTAAGAACTCTCACTGTTCCAAAGTGAAGGAGAGGGTAAGCCAGGAGGTTGGTCTGAATTAAAGCTGCTGGGGATTAGAACCCATAGCTTCCATTCCTGGAGGGGTGAGGCATGGCTGTTCTACACTGAGCCTTCCCTTTACCACCAAAGATAGTATGAGTGGGTTACTAGGTAGCCTAATTCCTAAGAAGAAGCATTTATGCTCAGCTGAATGGTACACTGACGTGACTTTATGACTGTGAGACTGAATTTAGATTTCTTAATTTTCATAGGGAATTTATGCCTCGTTGAGAAAAAGAATCTCCATTAACGTTCTCTGAGTTTCATTTCAGCCTTCCTTTAATGCAGTTATATTGCAGCAAAGGGATTTTCAAACTGTAGCAGAGTGTTAAAGTCAAGAGTGGTGTAGTGGTTTCAGCACTATACTTTGACTGGAGAGCAGGATTAGAATCCCCTCTTATCCATAGAAACGCAATGGATGACCTTGGGCAAGTCAGAGGAGAGCAAAGGCAACCCACTTCTGAACCAATCTTGGGGGAAAAAACCTAAGTTTCGCCTTAGGGTTGCCATAAGTCAGAAAAACTTGAAGGCACATAAGAGCAGAAGTGTGTCACATCAAGCTAAAAACCACTTGAAATTGGCAAAATGGAATGTTATGTAGTTGACCTTTAAATAAGTTGGAGCATAGGTAGATGACAATAATAAACAGAATGACAAGCTGCAGTGTGAGCATTTAGATATATGCTGTGTTTGAAGGTAGGTTTATATTTGAAGGTGGGTTTATATTTTACCCTGTAAACTGACGAGTCCACACCAAATACACCAGTTAATGGTTTCCTTTTTGTAGTAGCTGATATCCTTATTTAGACAGAATGCATGCCTTCAGTTGTGTCTGTATTTTTATTTATTTTAGAATTGTGCTCCACATTTTCTCTAGTGTATCAGTAAAAATGGATGAAATAGTGTTCTGGTTAAGTGTATTACGTAGAATAGCTTTCTGTTCATCAGGTTGTTCTCCTGGCATCTCATGGTTTCAGTTTTTGCCGAAGTTGGCAGTGACAAAGCAGGCTAGTCATTAAAGAAGGAATGATGCATAATTCACCAGAGGACAGACCCTTTTTGTGAGTCATATAGGTCGTTCCCACTTGTGTGGAAAAAATATTACATCATTGCTGTGCTCAGTGTTCTATTTATACGATAGGAGAATTTCAAGTACATTTTGCTTTTTTTAGCTGCAGTAAACAGTAACAGGAGTTTGTGTCAGAACAAAGTTGTGCTAGGCCTTAGAAGGAACAATGTTGAATCAAATATTTACATAGAGGCCAGAAGAGAAGGATATTCTCTCATAATATTACTTTGGATGGTAGGAAGGCTTTTGCTTGCTATGCATGCTACAGTCTTTCTTTCAAAAATAATTTTTTAATATCTTTTCACGTATATGACTGAGGGAAACTGAGGAAAGGACATAAAGAATATAATCTCAGACATGATTCAGGGGTTGCGCTGTTCCTCCCACCATTCCTAGAACCCAGCGCCTTCATCTCCTTTATCAGCTGTCTGTGGAAGCCTTCTTCATCTTTGCGGTCCAGAACACCTAGTGAATAATGCACACAAAGGGAGTTGCAGTCCTGCTAGACTGGAGAAGGCCTCTTCTATAGATTGTGTCTACTGCTGTCATGCCACTAGGGTGCAGTTTCTGTCCTCTCTGGTTTTCTTTCCCCTGCAACTGTCAAATCCAGTGCTTTGATTTTGTTTGAGCAAGTCATTTAACTTGATAAGGCTAGCTTTGCAACTGCTAGTCCAGCAAGCCTCTGCCAGTGTTAACTTTGGACACAACCATGTATCTGCTTCAGGTTAAAAATGGTAAAATGACAGATATTTAATTTATGCTCTTAGAAATGTTGATAGCCATTCCTCAGTCTGAATGCTATAGATAAAAAGGTAATCATCAAGGTACACACCTCTGTGCTGCATTCTGCACAAGTCGGGAGAAAAGATTAGCACCATTCACTCCCTTGGAACAGTCCCTACAACTTAAGTTTGGGTATCTCCATGAGAATTGCCATCTCAAACCAGTAATTCCTCAGTTCTCTTCATATTGCTCAGTGTGGTCAACCTGGTCTCACAATATTTACGTCACTTGAGTAGACAATGTAAAGCAGTGCACATTCCTTCTTCCTAAGGACATTGTAGCACTTAGTGTGGAGAGTTCAAGCTGTTAATTCTTCCCAGAGCTCTTGTCTTGTCTTCCAGGGGAAGCTGCTTCTGAGTCATAATTTGGAAAATAGCTGCAACTTTATAATACCAGTTGCTTTGGCACATTTGGTTTATGAAATCATGACTATATCTGGATTCTTTTCTAATGACTGATTATTTCCTTTTGCTACAAGACTTGATAACAAGCCAGCAGCTGAATATCTGAGTGCACTTCATTAGCAGCAAATCAGCTTTCACAGTTTATGCTAACTAGACTTTTTAACACACACTCACACACACATATACATACTGGGAATTTGATGTGCAGCCAGCACATTCTCTCCACTTGCATCCACAGTCTTGACTTAACTGCTTCTTAAGAGAGAGCAGAATTGTAGAACTCCTTTGAAATTCAGCTTTTTGAAAAGTTATCTTAAGGTTTACCTTGTAAAAGAAAATACTAATGAAGAGAGTCTTAATGCAGATTATGTTTCCTTACTGAAAATGTACAGATTCAGAATTTTTAGTGTGTATCTGATGAGCTAAAAATTGCTGTGAACTCATTCAGTTAACAAACAACGAAAACTACTTTATCCCAAGCTTAAGGTTTAGGTAATCTGTAAATATATTTAAGTGAAGTGCATTTTTATAATATTGAAGGAAGATTAGGCTAATAGTTTAATAAACAAAGACACTGTATATTAAATTTTGTTTATGTTTGTTTTACTTATTTTGTTTAAAGATTCAGACATCCTTTTAAAAAAATTGCCTGTTTGAGTCACTTTGTAAAATGTATTTTTCAAGACATCTGTCTTAGGTTCTTCAGTTTGGAGTTCAAGTTTCAGTAAATTTGGCACATGTAATTAAGGATCTATGAGGTTTGTCAAAATGGGATGGTTCTTAATTTGGTTCTATACAAATAAGTTAGGCAAGACAGGTAGCACTAGCCATAGTGTATTTGTGAGCTGAATTAAGTTGTATGCCAGGGGCTGAAAGAATACAATTTTTTACTTTGGTGAGAAATGGTGTCTCAACAAAATGGTTAACCAGTGTGAAATTCTTCATGTTTGCAAGTGTTTTTGTAAAAAGAAATGTTTGCATGAGAATCTTGCTTTAGGTTCAAAAACGTTTGTGCAGAAAACTGTTTTTCACAAAATACAGTTTTCTGTACAAAAATGTGTTTCTGTGCAACAAAATTGTGTAATGCAAACCATTTTTTCATTAAAGTGTTCTGAAATTTTTTTGGAAAATATACAAAAAGCCCACCAAGCAGAGGAAAAATGTTTGGAGTTAGTGATTCTTGCCTGCAATAATAGAATAAGTAAAGCTTTACATCCCTTTGCATACCACTTTGGAGCTCTTGTACTAAATGCTCTTATCTGGTGATTCTGTTCACTTCAAGTGACATAAAACTTCAGAAAGCTTTGGCGTCTGTGGTGCAGCTTAGTTGCCCATGTCTGAGCCAGTCAGCTTTGATCACTTCTTAGAAGCATCTTGGGGTGAGAACTGATGCCATACTGTTAGAAGTGCTTCAGTTGACACTGATACTGTTTTGTCGTTGGCAAAATGTCATCGCAGGTTTACTAGCATAAAGCTCTCACCCTGAAATTCTTTCTCTTTCCCCCTCCTTCTCTCTCTCTCTCTCTCTCTCTCTCTCTCTCCCACACCCACACACCCACACACACACACACATACACAGGCCACTTTGTAATCTCCCAGCATCATCATTGTTGCTACACTACAAAGTGAAAAGATCATGAAAACTTAATATCTGTAAATGGACGGGGAGGATTCAAAAGGCAGAAACTATAATGTAAGCTTTTTACATATTCAGGTGACAGAGTCATAGATGTAGGGTCAGAATGGCGAACGTTCAGCAATGACAAAGCAACCAAAGACCCATCTCGAGTTGGAGACACCCAGAATCCTCTCCTAAGTGATGGAGATTTGACTACGATGATTGGCAAGGTAATACATTTAATCATAACATTTGTTTATGTTTACTGCACAAAAACTAATCCATATCAACAAGACGTTTTTATCAAACTCTTAATTTTCTAACCCAAAATAACTGTATAGTGACTAATAGGCAAGTTGTGCATAACAGTAGTTTAGTTTTGTTTTCTTCCTGCTTTTCTCAGCTTCTTTAATGTTGCTTTAGATCTTGCCAGACATTCTTGTTAGTACTGTGTGGGTGTAACAGAAAAAGGGTACATGTTTCAATTCCAGATCAGCAAGTAGGATTCTTCCAGCTGTATGAAAAATGTCATAAGAAAAACATCTCTGTTCAGGTTAAGTCTGGACATATTCTTCCTTTCCTTGTTTCTGTTTGAAGTTTACATCAGAAGTAAAACTTCTTTGTACTTTTTTTCATCAGCTCTTTTTAGGGTGCCCACAAGCCTTCTGAGCTGCTTAGGAATAGATCTATGCAAGGGGTTGCTTGACTCACTTGCTTGGGGAACGACCAGAGATTGATGCTTTCTTACTTCCATACAGAGTAGTTCTGAGAGCTGAATGGATCCAGTCATGTAGCTACCTTATCTTGTCTGAATTCAGGAAGTTACAATTTCCTGAAGTATTGCTAGTTCTGAGCATACTCTGTGTCATTACAATATTTGTCACTGCTGTTTTCAGTGCTAATGCCTTCCTTTTTTTTTTTTTTAAACTATTGTGGCTGTAGATAGTTTTTGTAATAGGCAGAAGTACTAGGATTGAGAAACTGAATAGGAAGATAATAGAACTGAATGTATTCTTTTTGTTTGAAATATACATGCACTGCATTCTTCCCCACCACCCTGAGATATCTTGAGCAAGCTAACAGGCCAGTAAAAAAGGGTGTTGGAAATGTTCACAGCACTGGCTGAGTATCTATTTTACTGTAGTCAAAAATTCTGCAAAGCCAGAAATGTCTTTGTCTAAGTAGTAACCATCCTTTAATATTGCTACAGATATCTTCAAATTGGATTGGACAACAGTCCTGTAGCCAGAAGACACCCCAGCCAGTAAAAATCTATTGGGGTTGAGTTCTCAGCCCTAATCTTAAGTAGTAATAGTAGTAGTAGTTGTTTATTACTGTTATTATTTCCTACCCCCTCTCTCCCTATGGATTGAGGCAGGGAAAAAGAAGCACATCAAACCAAGTGGGGTTCCCCCATGGGAGGAAGAAGATGCCACTCACCAAGTGCTGAGGGCAACAGAATTGTACATACATAATTGCCATCTTCCTGTTCTCTCACTCTGGAAGCACAGGTATTGAAGGTCTGTGTCCAGTGCCTGGATGTGGATGTTTAAAATCCAGGAATGTTTAGGGAAGAGAGAACATAGGTTACAGTGGTACCTCCTCCTTTATCCTTCTTATCTGCCGTCCCATGATGCATCTCTGGAACCTGTAGTTCAGCTGGTCAAGAGATGGCAATAGCTAAGTAAAACTTACATCTTCACTTTAACCCTGGACTTGAAGAGTTTGCTTCTGAGCAAGAAAAAAGAAATACCCGCAATAGCACTGAAATTAAAGTCAATGTAGTTGGATGAAGGCACTGCTCGAAAAATGTGAAGCTGTCTAGAGCTAGAAAAGTATTGAATAAAGTATTTAATTTCAGTAGCATCTGTATGGCATGTGTATTTTCTGTATTGGGTAATAGATGACAAGTGGCCTTGGTCTCTTAGTGATTTGCACCATGCAAATAGTATTTTTTGTGTGTCTTGTGACAACTCCCATGACAATGCAAATCTAGTGTCTCAAGTCATTTACAGTCAGCCCTCCACATTTGTGGGTTTCACTTTTGCAGATTTGATTATTCACAGATTATTTGCTGTCACCTCTGCTGCCTCACTATGCCATTTTTAATAGGGACTGCAAGCCTTGTGAGACTGAGAAACTGTGAACGAGGCTTGTAAGTCCCTATTAAAAATGGCGTGGGTCAGCAGCGGAGATGGCAGTAAGCCCCATCAGTCACCCACTTCTGCCTTATGAAGAAATCTTGATATCTCAACGTAATCCACAGTGAGTTCAATATGGTGATCATACTTTTTTGTGTGTTAAATATGGTTTGGGAGGGCCTAGAGTTATTCACATTTTTTTTCACATTTCACAGGGGTCCTGTGCCCCTAACCCTAGCAAATGTGGAGGGGATTACTGTACATAAAAGTGATATGGAATAAAGTGTGTGAAAGTGTATAATTTAGCCTGGGTGAGTCTTAAACAAAATTTAGCAGATTTCAAGTCACCAGACTCTCCCCTTTTTATTTAGAGTGTGGGAATGGAGAGCAGTGTTTGAGTATAAGAGGCTAAGAGCTGGGAAAAGGAAAGTTAGCTATAAAAAATGAATTACTATTTTGATCTACTCTTGTCATTCTTTCATTCAAGTGTCTTCTCTGTGCTTTAGAGCTTCCTTTAACACCCTCTAGATCAGGGTGTCAAACTCAATTTCGTTTTGGGCTGCATCAGCATTATGGTTGCCCTCAAAGGGCTGGCTGTATCTGTAAGACTATATAAATGTATCTATTCTTTT
The DNA here is from genome assembly GCA_948472985.1 of Iguana delicatissima. Lineage (NCBI taxonomy): Eukaryota > Metazoa > Chordata > Lepidosauria > Squamata > Iguanidae > Iguana > Iguana delicatissima. The sequence continues at coordinate 202,024 of CAOKZL010000772.1, forward strand.
ATCATATTAAATAATTGCCTCTGCATTCAATTATTACTGGTTTTAGTAATAACTAACTCTGAAACTAGATGTCTAGGAAAAATAATTTATTTTTTCAATTTATTGAAAAACGAGTTTTGAAAACAAAGTTTTTTTTAATTGTTAGAGAAATATTACCAAGCAGTGTTTATTACATTAACTTTGTTTTACCTTTTGGTCCCGGTTGAGACCCCCTCTGTGCCTCTTTCTGCCCCCAAGACCCTCCCCGTGGCTCTTTTGGCCTGCCTACCCATCTCTGTACGTGGTGAGCCCGATTCCCACATTGCAGGCCCCAACTGCCAGTATTCTAAAGAGGGGCCCAGCAGCCAGCACTCATAATGTACTTCTACTTCTGACTACTCCTCTGTCCAACTCTTGCAAGCCACGTGGAACGTTGCCATGGTAACCCGTGGCAATGTTCTGATGGCGAGACTTAGACAGAAGAGCAATCAGAAGCAGAAGTAGCTTGTGAGTGCTGGTTGCTGGACCCCTCTTCAGAATACTGGCAGTCGGGGCCCGCAATGTGGGGATCGGGTTCGCCAGGTGGGGGAGTACCACAGCTGCAGGAGAGGTGCGAGGGCCACATGAAATGGCCTGGCAGGCTGGATTTGGCCCATGGGCCCTGTGTTTGACACATGCTCAAGATGTTTTGGACTATAATTCCCATCAAATCCTACCAGCTTTTCCAGTAGCGAAGCAGAAAAGAGTAGAGAACTCTGAAAAGATGTAACTCCTTGGATTACTCTTTGGTTTCCAATATATGTCAAACTATTATCTTCAGTGTTTATATATACCTATATTTTCAAAAAAGTAACAAATATTTTTCATTCATCTAGGGACTGGCATTCTTTTTGTAACAATTAATGTGGGGTTTTGCTGTGAGAGTAAGTCTTTCTAACAGTTTGATTAAATGGATGCTTTAAACCATGGCTATTTGACTAATGTGTGATTAGTCAGCTGATCAAATCTTTTCTTGGAATGTCTAAATGACTCACCCTAATTGAGCTTGATATGCTTGGAAGTAATTCCAGATCAGCTGTAGCTTCCTGGTAGCTGTCTCATTGGCATAATGCTGTGTTGGCCTGAGGCCTGTGGTACAGATTTGGAACTTCCTGTTTGCCACCATGACCTTCCTTTCCCAGGAAATTAGGGGTATAGACAGTTCCTGCCTTAAGATGCTAAATGCTTTGAAAAATGAGTCAAAATAATGATCGGAACAGCACTGCAGCACAAGTGCTTTACAGATGCTGAAGCAGTTGTGATGTCTATGGTGTACGATAGTATCATAACAGGCAGCCTGTTCTATTCAGTCTGTCATCCATAGAGGCACTAGGTAATGCGTGTGGAGCAGGTCACCTGTAGGATCCATACATAGTACATAGGTAGTACAGTCTCACACATGCTTCTGATATCTAAAACTGTAGTAGCTACTTAAAGGCTGCATCATTGTGAATTCTTTCTAATTATTACTGAGAAATTGTAAAGGGTCCTGGTTAGAACATATTTGAGTGTCTCCCATTCTCCACCCCCACCACAAAAAAGGGTTCTTAATATGTATATTAAGTGACCTCTGATGATTTATGAACCCTTCTTCTGCAGGGCACAGGGGCAGCAAGTTTTGATGAATTTGGGAATTCAAAGTATCAAAACCGCAGGACTATGAGCAGCTCTGACCGTGCAATGATGAATGCATTTAAAGAAATTGCTAGCATGGCTGACAGGATAAACCTCCCCCGAAATATAGTTGTAAGTTCATGCGTCTTTCTCTTAAATTGTTCTGGCGTTTACTTAGTTAGCATAATATAATGAGCACATGAATTTTTGATATTATTGCTAATTAAATGGCCTGGAGTTAATTAAATTTTGTCTGCTTGCTTTGAAGGATCGAACAAATAATTTATTCAAGCAAGTGTATGAGCAGAAGAGCCTGAAGGGAAGAAGTAACGATGCCATTGCCTCTGCGTGTCTCTACATTGCCTGCAGACAAGAGGGTGTTCCTAGAACATTTAAAGGTAATCTTGCAGTGGTGTGCTTCAAGTACTCTCCCCTGCCATATCCTTGACTGGTGCAAATAACTACCTTGTTCTTCAGTAGCCAAGAATAGTGAAGCAAAACTTTTAATTCTCTGTATTGACTGTGTGTTTTCTGTGTGATTTATCCTTTTTCAAACATGGATGTCTTGCCTGGTAAAATTTAGGACTTAAAATGATTGGATAGAAGCTGATCAAATGGGTGACATTTGGATGGTTAATAGTTGTGTCAAAAATGCTGTGTAATGATGAAGAATTCTGAGGTGGTCATGTCCTGTCAAGCATGAAACTAAACGTAAAGTCGAAGGCTTTCATGGCCGGAATCCATAGGTTGTTGTGGGTTTTCTGGGTTTTGAAGCCATGTTCTACTAGTATTTTCTCCTGATGTTTCTCCTTCATCCATGGCTGGCATCTTCAGAGGATATGGTGGCATGAAAGTGAAACAGAGTATATATACTTGTGTAGTCCCCTGGGTGAGAGGGAGCAATCTGCATGTGTTACAGTTGGCCTATTGTTAAATGAGATATCCCCCAGGGTTGTATTGTTAGTCAGGGATATGCATAACAGTGCATTAAGTACATTAACAGCCCATTGTGTTGTTCCCCGTAGAGGGACCTCCAGGGTCTGGGTGGTGTTCATTGGCATGTTTTTGAGTCTTGATTTTAGTGTTCTTCAGTACTGGTAGCCAAATTTTGTTTACTTTCCAAGTTTTTTTTTTGCTGTTGAAATTGTCCATTTGTTTATGCAGTGTTACCCACTTAATGCACTGTTATGCATATCCCCTGACGAACAATACAACCCTGGGGATATCCCATGTAACAACAGGCCAACTGTAACACATGCAAATTGCTCCCTCCCACCCAGGGGACTACACAAGTATATATACTCTGTTTCACTTCCATGCCACCATATCCTCTGAAGATGCCAGCCACAGATGCAGGCAAAACGTCAGCAGAAAATACTAATAGAACACGGTCTCAAAACCTGGAAAACCCACAACAACCCATGAAACAAAACCTTTTCAGTTCTACAACAAGGAAAAATTCAAAAGATGACATAGATCAGTTGTGCAACTAGCATCTACTGGCACCAGCTCTGCTAATATACCGCCCTTTCTGGAATGTTTTTGAACACTTGGTTTTTGGGGCAAGTCAGAATGCCATTTGTTCCTGCCATTAAGGTGTGGTCAGGGATGCAAGGAACTGTAGTTCAAAGGATTTGGGGAGCATGAGCTTGGTGAAGACTGTTGTAGACACAGACTTAAGGGAGTTCTGTGTCATGCTTATCAAGACTTACAGTTAGTTCTCTCTGTATTGGGGAAACCACAGACCCAACTTCTACATTCACCATTCCATGCTTGAGGAATAAGGCTGGCTCTTTCTTAAAATCCTAAGGATTTCTACATTCTCTGCTTGTTTTATTTCAGTAGAAATAGGGCCTATATTGTGTTAAAGACCAATATCTGAACCAGTAATTCTGGGACTAATACCTTAGAATGGAGTTTTTCAGTATCTTCACAGATTTGTTTCTGAAGTGCATAGTTGCTGATTGTTTACATAGACTGAATTAATGTATTTTATAGTATGAAAATCTAAGTTGTTGACCATGGAATATTAAGTAATTAAGCAGGGGGACTGGAGCAAACCTTAATTCATGTGGGATCTCATTTAATTTTTTTATGTTTTTATTATGTTTATTTAGAAATATGTGCTGTCTCAAGAATTTCCAAAAAAGAAATAGGCCGGTGTTTTAAACTCATCTTGAAAGCCTTGGAAACTAGTGTGGATTTGATCACAACTGGAGATTTCATGTCCAGATTTTGTTCAAACCTGGGTCTTCCTAAGCAAGTCCAGATGGCTGCAACACACATTGCACGCAAAGCAGTGGAATTGGACCTGGTTCCTGGCAGGAGCCCCATCTCAGTTGCAGCTGCAGCTATTTATATGGCTTCACAGGCTTCAGCAGAGAAGAGGACTCAAAAAGGTAACATCATGGCTAAGTCTTGCTTTCTTTATGCCAGGAGCAGCAGTTCCTTTGGAAAGAGAAGGTAGTGTTCTCACAATGGAATTTAATGGTGGTGGTGGTGGAATTTTGGTCTTTGAAATGTGTAAGTTGTTTGGTTAGTTACCTCTTACGATTCTTTGGCTTTGTTACTTCACCTTCTGGGTTCTTGAGCTGTCAAAAATTGATTGCCAGGCCAGAGAACCAGCGTGCTGTTGAGATTATAACTCTTTTGCTCAGAATTCACTCACTTGGCTTCACTGCCCCTTCCCCACACCAACATATTTGGATGGTCAGAGTCAATGATGAGATAAATAATTTTTTAAAAAGTCTTTCATTGTGTTTGACAAGAGTGAACAAGAGGCAATGCCAAACGTGTTTCACTAATCAGATGAATGGCATATAAGTAAGAAACTCCTCTTCTTACCATTTGGAGTCCAAGACAGGAATTACATGACCTGTGAGTATTAGTATAGCTGTTGTCAGAGTTCATCTCCCTGCCTCTCTGCCAGCAAGGAAAGGAAGGCAATAGTACTTGCCCAAGAGGAGGAGGCACTGGGGAGTATCCAGTGCAAACAATCAAGTAGTAATGCTGAGCCAAGCTGAAGTCAAGGTCAAATCCAAAAAGTCCAGAATGCTGAAGGTCCATCCAAAAAGGGTCAAGATAGCCAGGACACAAGGGTCGTGAGAGCTTGAGTAATGATTTGCTACAAGCAAACTGCAAACCACACTGACAGACTTATATAGCTGCTGAGAATAGGTGTTACTCATCATTGTTTTGTTTTCTCAATCTCATCGAAACGGCTCCCCTCTGAGCTGCTCATTTTTGTCTCCTCTGTGATTGGGAGCTGGGGGAAAAGTTGGATCTAATTCCTCTGAATCATTGCTGGTCCCCTCTCCCTCTGGCACTGGTTGCAACAACTCTGTCTCAATTTGCCTTTCAGCTGATGGGGGTGTTGGCAAGATACCGTATCTGCTGGCATATAAGACGTACCCATGTATAAGACACACCCCATTTATACACTGGGAAATACTGTTTGGCAGTGTATAAGACGCACCTCATTTTCAAACAGTGTTTTTCAGGAAAAAAAGTGAGTTTTATACGCAGCAAATATAGTAGTTTGGTCTATCACTGGCTGTGTTTCTGGCACAATCAATTGCTCATTGATCTCTGAGCTGTCATCTGTCACAGGCTGCCACGAGCCATCCCATTGAGATGGTTCCATTTCCCTCTAAATATTTGAATTCTCTTGCTTCTTTTAATGACACCACCCTGTGAGATTGTTTTTTCTGTGGTGTGGAAGGATGCTCTGGACACTTCTCTACCTCAGAGCTCTTTCAGATTTCAGCAGTAACTGCAGTGGTGGGGAGAGGAGACTATGGTATTCCACTGTGGCTTAAAAAAAAAAAAAAGACACTTGAAGCTCAGCATCAGAGCAGTTCGCATATGAATTTCAAGCCCAGTTAGGAACCTGGGAGAGTGCCCAGAGCATTTGCCCAAACAACATTGGAGAACCTGTGGCCTTCGCATCTGTTAGACCTCAGTTCCCAACATCTCTGATAATTGGACATGCTGGATGGGACTAATGGAGGTTGGAGTGGAATAGTATCTGGAAAGTCAGTCATAGCTTAAAGCCAAACTGTATGCATTTTGTGTTGGGTCTAGAACTAACTGGAAATAAATACCAGTGCCTGAACCAAGGGGAACTTAACAGATTAGTTGCTCCAAGAAAATTGTCATTTCTCTACTGTGGCAGCATCTAGAACTCTGGTTTATTTTGAGATTTCTGGAGAGCAGTCTGTTTCTTAAAGCAGTTTCAACACTATCTGTAGCAGCTAGAGCATCAAGAATAGATAACTGGGAAGCCATGAATTCAGATGTATCACTGTACTTACTAGTTTGAGAATGGGACCACCTGAAAACAAATGTCTTATCTGCCTTTGGTTTTGTTTCAGAAATTGGAGACATTGCTGGTGTTGCTGATGTTACAATTAGACAGTCGTATAGGCTGATTTATCCAAGGGCTCCAGATCTCTTCCCACCAGACTTCAAATTTGACACCCCAGTGGACAAACTGCCACAGCTGTGAAATTGCGAAGGCTACTTCTAGATTAAAAAAAAAATGTTTTTTTCTTTTTTTACTTACAAAATTGGTGTATAAAAGCAGTACAGCTGAGCCTTCAAGTTGTGGAACTGATTAAATGATGTGGAAAAAAGAAACTGATAAGTTGGAGCACACATTCCACTTGTAAATGAGATACTTTTGTGGCATTTTTATGTATATATCAGTGAAAGTAACTATTTAACAACTATTGCAACAAGCTTCATTTCCTATTGTATGTACTTAAATTTCTTTTGTAGAGACCTAGTAAAATGTATTTTGGAAAATGTGTCAAATTCTACTGCCTGAATAAACAGTTTTCCAAAAACATTTAACTGTCCTGCAAATTTCACTTTCTGTGATCTTATTCTAAATAAATATAACCTTGTAAAATAAACAGTTTCTTCGGTGTTCTGTTGAACTGTATCTTGCTTAAGGATTTTTATAGTTTTCTGACAAGTATTATTTTGCTTAATCAGAGTATATACTGTAAAAAGTTTTGAACCAGAGAAAACATAACTGTTTTTGTGAAATCTTTTGAAAAGTCAAGTATGTATGTTTCGTTCTTTATATTTAAATAGCTTGATTTTAACGCATTCATGAATAGAAAGCATTCTTTACCTCTGATTTCTTCTGTTGTTGCTTGCTTTTGAGTTGTCCAGATTCTGGCTGCTCTTAGTCTGCAAGACATGCATTTTTGGGAGGTTGGGTGGGGAGAGGAGCAGAGATTCAAGGGAGTTTATTCCCTGTTCTTTATTGTACCCAAGCACAGTGGGGGTTTCAGGCCTGTCGTAGACCTGAGATTCCTAAATGGATTTGTACAGCTCAAGAAATTCAAAATGGAGACCCTGCAAATAATTCTGGCTAGTTTATCTATAGAGTTGCAAGAAGTGTACTTGCACATACCAATAAGTTATGGGTGCAGGATAATCCTCAGAGTCAAATTCAGCAACTAACACTATCAGTTCAGGGCCTACCTTTTGGCCTGGGGTCGGGCCCAAGGGTTTTCATCAAGATGCTGATTCCATTAGTAACCCCCTTGAGTCAGGAGGGAGTCTATTTGTTTCCATATTTGGACAACATCTTGATGAAGGCAGAGTAGGGCAAAAGCATAGAGTGTCCAGAACAACATTAATTTGTACTGAACTACAAAAAAAAAAAAAAAAAAAAAGGTCAGTTGGAGGCATCAATAAGGTTGGCTCATTTGGGAGCACAGATAGACACAGTGAAGGGATGTGTCTTTCTGTCAGAGAACAGGAGGAAGAAAATAAGACAGTGTCACAACTGCTACTGGAAAAGGAGACAGATATAATGCATTTAACTGGAGTGTTGGGGATTCTAACATCCACCATACAAATAATGCCATGCGCCACATTTCATATAAAGCTCCTACAGCTATTTCTCAGACTGCATCAGGGATCTAAAATCAGGAACACTCATTACAAATTAAAATTGTCATGCCAGGTTCTCAAAGATCTCAGGTGGTAGATGAAGGAGCAGTCTTTAAACAATGGCCATTTATTCATTCCACAAAGCAAGCTGAAGCTAACAATAGATGCAAGCCAGTCGGGATGGGGAGCCCATTGCAGTGGGCAGACAGTCCAGAGAGAGGACAATTGCAGAATGGGCATTGAGTAGCAACCTTTTAGAGATGAGGGCTGTGAGGCCAGCACTACTGCACTTCACGCCAATAGTAGAGCATCAGAGCATGCAGATAACGTATGGCAACATGACAGTGAAAGCTTACTTGTTGAACCAAGGACAATTGTAGTCACAGCAATTGACAAAATGGTTAAACAAGACATCGTCATGGGCAGACAAGAATTTAACCTTTCAGTTGTGTATCAAAGACAAATTAAATCTGGAAGCTGATTTTCTCAGTGGACACAAAATATTGCCAGGAGAATGGAGCTTAAACGCGCAGACATTCAATTGGCTGCACACAAGATAGAACAGTTTTGTTACAGACCTGTTTGCCTCTGGTAAGAATTTCAAAGCAATTATTTTCCATAGATGGAAATGTAAATGCAGAGGTATACGATGCGTTATGAATGGACTGACCAAGGAGACTACGATAGGCATTCCCACCTCTGCCAATAATGGAACAGGAGCTAATCCAGATCAAGCAAGAGAAAGCACAAGTGGTGCTAAGAGCACTATATTGGCCACACAGACCTTGGTTCCTGATGTTACTGAGCATGTGTCTGGAGGAACCACATTGATAAGATGGAAGAAGCAGTTCTATTACATTAAGGGCCAATTCTGTATGCTGTCTCATCATGGCTGAAGTTAACTGCTTGGAGATCGAGCAGAGATTGTTGAGACAGCAAGGTTATGCAGAGGCAGTGGCTAGTACTATACTGGCCTCAAGAAGGAAGTTTACTCAGCGTATGCATGAAAACACATGGACCCCCTTTAGAAAATGGTGAATGGAGAATGCAGTTAGTTCTGAGACTGCAGAAATCAAAGGTGTGCTGGTTATTTTGCAAGCAGGACTAACTAAAGGCTGATGTCTGAATACCTTAAAAAGAAAGGTATCTGTTTAGGCTATAATTACTGAATCTGAGGGGAAGTCATTAACATCCCAGCCTTATATAAAAAGGTTTCTTAGAGGGGCACTGGTTTCCCTTGTGAGACTTAATTGAATACCTTGACTAAAGCACCTTCAAACCATGGAAAGAGTCTTCATTGAAAATGCTATCTTTCGAAGTTGTATTTTTAGTGGCAATAACATTTGGCAGAAGAGTATAGGAACTGGCTTGTCAGTTAATCCAAATCACTCCAGGTTTGACAGGGAAAAGCTGTCTTTAACTATTGATCCATCTTTCTTGTCAAAGTCTGTATTAAGGACAGCAGAAACAATCTGTGGAACTGCCAACATTCTGCCCAGATCCAGTACGTCCATTAGAAAAGAAGTGGCATTCAGTGGATGTCAGGAAGAGTAGCAAAAGTGTACATGAACGAAACGAAAAGGCTGAGATGAACCAAGGCATTATTTGTCTTATCTCACCCAAGACTCTAGGCCAGAAAGCAAGCGAGCAAATGTTACCCAGATGGATAAGAAGTTGTTTCTACTTATGACTCTGCAGTGGTGCCTAGGCCTGGTATCTTTGGACATAGTAAGATCGATGGTGACTGTTGTAGCTTACAGAGTAGCAGTATCATTAGATGATTTATGCAGGGCCACGGGGTAGTCAGTGCCATTCACACTTGTACTTCACTAACCAAGTAGATTAGTTTCAGGTAGCACAGGCTGCCTTTGGGAGAACAGTTCTCCAGGTGGTGCAGCAAAAGGATGGTAGTTAAGCCCACCCTTGAGGAAGATTGGGTATATCCCAATTGTGGAGTCATCCAGCCCAACACAGAGATATTAAATAAGAGAGAGAGAGAATTTTCTGTTTATCCTGCTACTGTCAGTATCTTTGGTATGCAAGGCTATGAAAGCAAAACTGAGAGGAGAAAAAGGAGAGTGAACTGTCACAGTGGTTTTGGAACTTCTGCCTGACTGGATTGTTGCAAGGAATCCACCCAGTTGTGTGGATTGCTTATCCAGTAACCTCTTGGCATATACTATAAAAAGTTCTGAACCAGAGGGAACATACGCTTTTGTGACATCTTTTGAAAAGTCAAGTGTATATGTTTAGATCTTTATATTCAGACAACTTCGTTTTCATGCACTCATGAATGGAAAGCATTCCTTCTCTGATTTTTTGTTGTTGTTTGGTTTTGAGTTGTCTGCAATACATAGTTTTTTTGCGGGGGAGATTGGTTCTGCTCAACTGAACACTACTATGCAGAGTTATTGATAGGGAGGGATGTAGGCTGGAATTATGTATCAGATTTATATATGTGGGAGCACCACAGTTACAGTGCAGCATGGCCTGAGTGGAGTGGCCATGTGACAGAAGCCAAGGCAGAAGCTGGCTGGCTAGCTGGGCCTGTGTGTTGCCATTCAATCTGCTCCAGCCTTAGAGGTGCCTAAGGGGGAAGGAAAATTTTCCTCCTCCTACTTCTCACCAGTTTGTGGCTGAAGCAGATTGAGCAGCAATGCAGGCTCCTGACAGATGGCTGCTCCACTGTCACTGTCAAAAAACTTTGCTTCTGTAGTCCTCAGGCTGTGATGTACAGGTAAAGGCATTATTATACCGCTTTGCCTTTAAGGATGCATCTGGAGTGCTCTAACATTTCTAGTTTTGGCGAGGTCAATTTCAGGAATATACTGAGGGGTCAGGATAGACAGAATGGGCAAGACTATTCCTATCAGACACGTAGGAGGCAGTTATCTAAAGCTAGGGTGAGCAGTTATGGCAGGCCTGGGGGCCTGTTTTCTGCCCCAGGATCCTTTTGGAGCTGTATGGATTTCCCAAAATGTACCCCCTCCCTGAAATGGCTGGACATATACTTCTAGATTGAAAAATCCATGGGCAGGGCCCCCTGCAACCTGCCAAAATACAAACTGCTGCTCCTAGAAATGTCCAGACATGGCTACTCGCCCTTCCTTGTTCAAAAAAAAAAAAAAAAGGAGATGGGGGGAATCTGAAGCAGCAGCGGACTGCAAAAACGATCTGGGGACTGCATGCAGCTCCAGGAACACTTCCTACCCAATTTAAGCAATGAAGCATGCTGAAACCCTTGTGCATTTTGATCTCTTTGATCACATCTGACTACAATACTCTACAGGACCAACAAACCTTTAGAATGGGGCACATAAAGCCTGTAAAGAAAAAAAATTGGAAGTCTCTCAAAATTCAACAATATATTTGAAAATCGGGTGGCCTTGTCTTTAAGTTCCTGTGTTCCATTAAGATGGTCATCTATTTGATCCACCATAATTTTGCGAGCTATGGATGGAAAATAGGAATTGCTTATTGCTTTGTTCTGATGTGGGGTGACTGATACCTCTTCTCACCCATTCCCTGCAAGCAAAGGCAGAAGACTGAGATACATATGCCAGGATTTGCCCATGAGTAATGGGAACTTTTTATGTTACAAGTCTATTAATACAAATAGGTTAAGTGGAAAGAGAATTGGCTCCCCTACACCCTATACTGACATGCTTGACCACTGGAAATAAAATTTAACATAAGGCTTTCCTCCATCCAAACTAGATCCCCTTCAAATTGTATAACACCATTTAAAAAGATTTTCAGTTTCACATTAAGAGGTCACAACTGAACTATTTGGACTTAACTTGCTAAAATGATCAGTGAGTTATAAAACCTCTTCTTTTGGTCACGTCTATTATTGTTTCCCAGATGCATTCTCTGAAAATAGTAGGCAGATATGTCAATCTGTTGAACAGCTGTAAAGACTGGAACCATAATGCTTTTCCAGCATTTTAGATAATGACAGTGAAAATGCAAAATTATGTTGAAATAAACTTTATAACACACACTTCTTTGGGACAACTCAAGGCAAGAGGTAAATGAATTCTAAAAGATGAGTAACGTCAGTGCTCAACTAGCTCATCTCAAACATCAAGCCCCAAAGGAATGCTTGTTCTAACTGAAATGTTGACATCTGCCTCTCACCATCATGACTCTAGTTAAGGTATTACCTGAAAAAAAGGTAATACACAGTAAGTTTTGGGTTACTGTGAATTCTGGGTAAATAAGCAAAGGTCAGGTCAGGTTTAAATTAGCCTAATTGCTATTAAGTGTGTGTGAGAAGTGTTCACTGTTACCTAATAGTAAGCAGAAGTGCAGAATGTAAGAAATTAGTAGTAGTAAGGATTGCAACAAGATTTTGATAGATGTGAATTAAAAATAGGACCTCTTTGTCCCTAGAAACCATCAGCCTAATTTTGTAGATTGCTTAAGTTAGACCAGTGCTATTTTTGTTTCCTCACTGCTCCAGCAGCATTCTTAAGCCGTAATAGTAGATGGTATAAAGTACAAGTTTATTTAGATCCTCAATCCGCTCAGCATGAAGGCTGACACTGTACATAAAAAAAAAATAAAACCAAACAAAATCCAGTAACATTATAAATCAGTTCTATTCTTCTAGAAACTTCATCTCCATTAAATGACTAGTTTACAGTCTTACCTGGATTCTTAAGAGCCAGATTCAGTACTGTTTGCTACAATGCTACCAAAAATGGCACCTTTCTTGTAGTTCTTTTCTACAGTGATATATTCAGGCCCTTCGTGCTGCTTTCAATGAGCAACCTATGCTGTAGAACACAGGAAGAAAGCAGAAGCAGAAAGCTCACCTAAAGAGCCAGCTTTTGGATATTATATATCCCTTTGGCAAATACGACTTATTTCACTATGACGTCATAGCAGTCACGAAGAAGATACTAAGTTTTTAAGCTGACCATGGGTGACAGCTCTTTTAACAAGCTCGTCCACAGCCACTTCATTTAAGAGAGTCTTATTATTTAACTATTAGTTGTCCATCATAGTTCTAAGAAGCTGCATTTTGAACTGAAAAAGAGCTTCAAGACTGGCCCTCAAGTCCCTTCAACCAATTTTAAACAGTAACATGTGCCTTGGTGAAGCTCTCTATACATACCAGCTGCTTGCTCTCAGTTGCTCATATGTTGTGCACAGCTAAACATCTGAAGTACACAGGGAGAACTCTTGGACAATCTTTTGCCTTTCCCACTGCAGAGAAGAGTAGTCCTTTGGCAGGAGGAAATGGGCACTGCAATAACCTGTTCCTATTTCAAGAAGTTGTTCTGATGTGCATCCAAACATACTTCCACTGAGGTATCCCATGCAAACAAAGAGGGTACGTCTCTTACACAAATTCACATACCTCCAGGGAACACTTGTCAGCTGACCACAGTAGAACATCTCAACTCAGTTTTACTTTGGCTTCTAATTTCACCTCTGGATACTGTTCAAGTGTTTGAAGCAACATCACACACAGTCAACACTCACCACTGCAGGTTCACCTATGCAATTCTGTGTGCTTTGTCAATGGACTATGGTTACTTGAGTCACTTGAACAACTACTTATTGACAAAGGTTTAAATACTAAATTCTTCCCCACCCTGAAAAAAAGGTAATACAAAGAAAAGTTCTAAATACATCATTTTTATCTAAAGAAAGATCAAACACCACAAGAGTATAGAGTTCGAATCAGTAAATCATGTTTTCATATACAAATTTCACTATTTAAATTTTAATTTGATAGTTAACTGCAAGACAGTTTGTAGTATTACATTGTTAAAGGCACATTTCATTTTAATGCATAGTGTACCATTCTAAAATATCCTAGTTTCTTTACAAAGTGCTTCAGCAGCGACATACAAGTACTGTATAGCAAAATATATTTACAATCTAGAGTTTAAAATCTGAGTTTACCTAAATATTTCAAAACTAGATAAAATTAGTGCTTTCTTTCAGCTTAATTGTGTGAACATACCCTGCCTCTATTGTTTTTACTTAAGATTCACTTTAGATTACAAACATTTCTGTACAAGATGTACTTACAAAAGAAGTTATTTCTGTAGGACTTTAACTGTGAAGCACCTGTTCGGGACCCAGCTGTCTAGCACTAATTTGGGAGGAAAAGGGACTAGCAGACTGTACCTCAGGTGTGTAGTGTTTAATTAGGAAAATGCTACTTGTTGTGGAAAAGAAATAGACAACTAGCATCCTGAGTACAAGCTAAATGGTACTATTTCTTAATAACAGGTTAGATATATTCATGATTTTTTAAAAGAGTGCCTATCTTATTTATTGTCCCTTGTGGACAAACTTGCATGTACATTATTCTAAGTGATTCCATTACACCTTGTACTTTTGTAGGGCTCTGAAAATATCAAAACTTTAACCTGTCACCTTCAAACCAAATGCTAAGTTTATGGTGGGGAGGGAGGGAAGGATCTCAGGCTATAAAAGTATCACATTCGAGTCTTGTTGTTTCCATTCAAAGTCAACATGATTAACTGATTTTTTTTTTTTTTATGGAGCAAGATTCTAGAAAGAGCAGTAAGTAAGTAAGTCTGAGTGACTTTAAACCTCATAAATACTTTATTCTGACCTAGCTGGGGATAAGGCTGAGAAAGGAAACCAATTTCAATATGCTGAGGAAAGTGGAATGTCATTTTCCACAGACAAAACACTTTTGCAGAATATCTGGATATAATTATAAAAGTCTGTAAGGAGCACACAGTATCTGGTCAAAAACATTTTAACTTCTGAGGTACAGCATTGTGTTAAGAGGCTTAAAATATACAAGTTTTATCAAAAATATTTATACATTCTCTTAAAACATATTGCTTTTTACCCTTATTTTCAGTCAGATGCCAATGAAAAATATGGAATTCAGTGGCTTGAAAGATGTACAGAAGTATGTTTTCCTTATTAAATCTGGATTCAACAATACATTCACTTAGCCACTGTACAAAAACTAGAGGAAGTGGTATACAGTTCATGTATATGTTGAAACAAAAATATACTAGAAATTCCAAATATACATGTATGCCACATGTATGCACAAAGGATCCTCATTCTTTAAAGATGATATGGTAACACTAAATCAGTAAATGAAAGATGACTGACAAGCTAGACAGAATATTTTAGGAAATCAGTATTATCTATGGAGTCAATGTGGAACAGTTCAGAGTAGAGAATGATGATTGTGTTTGGGGGGAAATGCATACACTGAAAGTAGTTCTAGTTAAGACTGAGGAGACATTACTACTTATTTACATTCTTCCCATCTGCTGGTTGTTTCTGAATAGTGTTTAAAGAAATTCAAAGGCAAAAATTGTTTGGCATGTGACTTTGGTAAACTTTTCAGGACTTGACCCGCCCCCCTTTTTATAAAATGGAAGCACTTATACTGTTTTCACATAGGTAAGGCTTTTTAACATTTCCCCCAATAAATACCATAGCAAGCTTATAAAACAAGGCATCATTTGTAAATCCTCATTATTTTTTAAAACTCAAGTCAATAGTGTGCTTAACAGTCTTTCGGTCTATAAGTTTTTGGATTTTGTAACTATTTTTTATTTGTAAAGGACCAACAGCTTTGCCTTCTTCCATTAAAACTTGGCCTGGGTAGATCGTTATCCATCTTGATCAGTTTCTGGTTGCTGTTCCACTTCTTAAGGCATTTTTTTCATGTTTTCTGCTGTAAAAGAATAAAGATATAGTACAAGCGTGCCCATATGAGAATGGAACACAGCCTGTACTTACCAATTCAGCTTAAAGAGCTGCACAAAATTGCTTTCCAGTGCTCAAGATTAAAATATATATATACATATATATATATACACATACACAAAAACAAAGAGGCCAGACCTCATGTGTATTAAAAACAGTACTTTTACAAAAATCTTCATATGATTTAAAACTCAGAAGCTACAGGCAGCACAGAGACCAATCCAGTGATTGGTACTGTTCTCAAGGGAGGGAAGTGGGAGAATGCTGTTTGGATAAACCAGTCTGCTAGGTTTTCACAGTGTCTAACGGATTAACACCAGTCAGCAATGTAGTCAAAGTCTCTGAACATTTCCTGCTGGTCTTCAGAAAGTATCCTAGGCTCTCTGGGTGGAGTGAGAATAGGTGCTTCTGAGGTAAATTCATCATCAAAATTGCTAACATCTTCTCTTCCTCTTATGATGGGTACAAAAGGAGGCTTCACCTTCTTGGAAAGCAGTGCATTCCAGTCAATCAACTACGAGAGAACGGACAGGTTAAGTTTCCTGCTTCAGGCCACTGACAGACTACAACCACACTTTAATTGGCACCTACCCGGAAAAAGTGATGCTTTTTGACATCTTCAGCATCCTTCTCACCAGCCCCAAGGCGTCGTTCTGGATTTCTCCTCAGAAGCTGAAAACAGTATTAAGAACTCAATCAAAGTGAGACTCAGGTTACTAACTTGATCATCAAGTTATCTCTAACCTAGTCAATACAGATGGGTAAATTAAAAATGATCTTTAGAATGCACGCATTATTTTTCCAGCTGATTAGGTATGTTTCAGTATTAGCTATATATTGCTTTTCACCCCAAGACAGTTTACAGAAGCTTAAATCAAAACAACAAAATCAAAACAAAGCCAAAAACATAGTAACAAAAATCAAAGCCAACCCAGAAAAAAATAGTTCTAAAAAAGGCACAATTTTACACAATGTTCTCAGTCTTATTCACAAGAGGCTGTAATCAGTCCAACCAGTGTTCCACAGCAGTGGAGTAACTAAATTACTGTTTAAACAATCCCCCTTTACTGAGTGAGCCAACACGAAAAGGTCACTCCAAGTGACAGATAAAATGACAAAGGAGGGAAAAGTTCTGCATTCCATGAGCCAACACTGAGCCCACTTGAATCCTCTCTGCTGCTGTTCTGCTATAAAACTGTTACCACCAAAGATGGCTTCCAGGCATCTACCTTGGCCTTTTCCACATGCCTCTGGAATTTAAGAGGGCAGTGTTTCTGGCTGTATTTACAAGAAACAGTAGTACCACTAGTGAATAATGGCCATACTAGTGAGTGAAGGCCAGGCAACAGTTTTATGCAGCAGGAGTGATGAGACACACCAGGAAGGCTATGATGTTACAGTTTAATGTGACACTTAAAATCCATTTAATGTTAAAAAGAATAAAGAAATCAAGTTTTAAAAGAAAGCTTTATACATACCGTTACAGATTAAATTTTTAAAAATTAAGCACCAGAACATGTACATTTCAGTCATGTCTTACCCTTCTCATGATTGAGATGGCTTCTGTGGAAAGGAATCGAGGATATCTTACTTCATCATTTACAATACTGTCAAAAACCTCTTCTTCATCATCTCCTGGGAAAGGAGACTGGGGGGAAAAAAAGAATCACTAATATGAACGATTGCCAGAAATTAACATGCTAATCCGTGTATTGCTCACAAACCAGCAGCCAGAAGAAAGTGACAGACTGTTTTAACAGTTCTGCCTCCACAAGTTTCCTTCTAAGTGTAGATTCAAATGCTTTCCTATGTTCTTCACAGACGGATAAAGAAAACAGCTTTATGTTATAACTTACCTCACCAACCAGCATTTCATAGATAAGCACACCAAGACCCCACCAGTCTACAGCTCTTGTATAAGATGTTTCTGTCAACACTTCTGGAGCAAGAAATTCTGGAGTGCCACAGAATGTACTTGTCCTGTCGCCAAATCCCATTCCTGCAACAATTATTTATTAAAACACTTACAACTCCAGCTATATTGTACAATCTCAGTCATATAGAATAAATCAGTTTAACCAGTAACAGAAAAACAGGAAGAAAAAACATTGCATAAGCATAAAACATATCAAACAGTTTAATGAGTTAAAACAAGACAGCAGAAATAGCTTAAAATATTTTAAACTAAAGCACATGTGCAGATTTGGATTAAATCTATGATGCTCCAAAGGCTTTAATAAACAGCCATGTTTTGACTCGGCCCCAGAATGACACCACTATTGGCACCACCTGGGCATCTAAGGGACAGGTATTCCATTACTGCATTACCACAGCAGCAAAAGCCCTTTCTCATCTCGTCCTGCACTGTGTTGCTCCCACTGGTGGGACAGAGAGTACAGACCTCAGTCAGGGATATATTGCCATTGCATTCTCTTCCACATGGACTGAACGGAGTGCAGAGGGGGGTGTTGCTGATGTGCTCCCTTCTGGACTTGGGACTGCAGCGAGACAACACGGAAGAGCGTTGTCGTGTGGAAATGGCCTATGTTTGATTTCTTTTTTTTCTTTTAACAAATACTTTCAATTTTAGTATTTCAAACTATCAGATTGAAATGTAAGCAATTAAACATCATAAATAGCTATCTACACACACACACACACACAGAGTTATGCTTTGGGTAAGTCCACTGAAATCAATGGGACAAGTTTGTCATGACTAAATTAATGTCCCACTAATTATAATCAGATCTGCTCTAAGCATACCTGAGACTTGATCCAACAGGATTTCTAGGAAGATGGAGCTCCTAGTTGTGTGTGTGGATATGCTCCAGAACTTGAAATAGAGGGTGCACACATAGTGTATCTGTGTGTTTGTGCAAGGACGTACCAAATACCTCTTTCCACAAAGATCAAGAAGTTACATACAAAAGGTTCTGTCAGTATCACCAGAAGCCCAGCCAATGGGTCAGTTATTTAATTTGAAATCTGCATCTGAAAATAGATCCTAGCCTATGAAGACTCATACCATTACTGACTTTAAGGTGCCAGATGGCTCCTCCTCCTTGAAAGACTTGTTATTTTGTGGTCACTTTTTCAATGCATGTTTTTGGGCAGGAAAATATAATAAGCAACTTAAATTCATTTCCTGACTATATTCTAGGTTTCACAGAAAATAAAAAATGTTCTATAACATTTGAACTATTTAAAAAATGATATGCTATGTCCGAAACCATTTCTGAGCACTGCTCTACATAGATACTGAACCCGTATGTGGGAGTGCAGAGTTTGATTATGTAAAGAACTAAAGCAATCTGTGTGTGCATGTGTACATTCAAATCACATGTCGAGTTATGGCTGTCCCATGCATTTCATAGGGTTTTTCTTAGGCGAGGAATACAGTTCTGCCTCCACATTTCCAAGTTTGAACTTTGAGACTTTCTTTGTGAGGCACGCGGTACGTTCTCTCCCCATGCTTAGGCAGGGTGTGTGGGGAGGGAACATGAGGAGGGAACACATGCATGCACCTTCCCTCTCCTGCACCTGGGCAAAAGGCAAGGGAATGGGGGGCAGGCACACAGAAAGAAGACATGAGTCTTCCCTGCCCATTCTCGTCCTGCCATTCCCTTCCCTTTTGCCCCGGTGTGCCTGCCTTCCTTTTCCATACTTTCACCTGCCTCATGAATAATCAAATTCATAGAGGTCCAACCCTCAAATATTGAGGAAGGACTGTATTCCTTCCCTAAGAAAAACCCAGGTGCAGAGAAGGAAGGCACCTGTGCTTGGTCAAAAGGCAAGGGAATGGCAGGGGGGGCAAGGGAGAGTACTTGAGATTTTTTTTACTTTTGCAAGCGACTTGTGCCCCAAACTCTCGTGGAATCGGAAAGTATCGCCTACAGCATCTGATATTCATTAGTGGTCCCCATCCACATACTAACCAGAGTTGACCCTGCTTAGCTTCCAAGGTCAGATGGGATATGGTGCCTTTTAGGGTATTTACAGGCTGATCACCTGTACATCTATATATGAGATCGCACAGAAACCACAAAGAATCACATCTCTAAATCACATCTCTGAAGTAAAAACAGGATTTTGTGTATTCACTGAGGCACCCTGAGTAAATGATTTCAATGTGATTAAATAGATAACCATTTTGAAAATGCTTTTACATACCAGAGTACTGGACTTTTGGGTTTAATGATGTTGTGTTTGGCAGCTTAGTGTCGCTTATTGCTACTAACTGCCACCCCACATGGTTCAGCCGAGTGGACTGAACTGGCCAACAACTCCCCCCCGGTATAAGGGGTTCAGAGTGGCTCAATGGGACCCCCAAACCACTCCTAGTCTTCAAGACCTCCCTCCTCTTCCACAGGGTTAAAAGTCAATTAACTAAACATCCAGAGGAGGGCGACCAAAATGGTAAGGTGCCTGGAAGCCATGCCCTATTAGGCTAGACTTAGAGAGCTGGGTATGTTTAGTCTGCAGAAGAGAAGGTTAAGAGGGGACATGATAGCCATGTTTAAATATTTGAAGGGATGCCATGTAGAGGAAGGAGAGGGCTTGTTTTCTGCTGCTCCAGAGACTAGGAAAAGGAGCAATGGATTCAAGCTGCAGGAAAGGAGAGTCCACCTGAACCTCAGGAAGAACTTCCTGAGCGTCAGGGCTGTCTGGCAGTGGAATATGCTGCCTCAGAGTGTAGCGGAGGTTTTTAAGCAGAGGCTGGATGGCCATCTGTTGGGAGTGCTTTGAGGGTGTTCCTGCATGGCAGGGGGTTGGACTGGATGGCCCCTGTGGTCTCTTCCAACTCTACATTCTATGATTCTATGATTCTAAAGCCTACAGGCCTATAATTCTTTCTTCCAACTTTGCAACATTCACTGGAAACCAGGGGAAAAGTGGGATATAAATAAAATAAAATAAAGTTTCCTAATTTTCATCACCAGTCCACAGACAATGCAAAATCTGAAACAGAAAAAGGTTATTATCTACGGTTGCTAGAACAGCCTCTTAAAAGTTATTGGGAGTGGGTAGGGAAGTGGAAAAGGGGGTGCAATGGAAAGGGCAACTGCTTATCTGAGAGAGTATCTGATAATAGTGGGCTTGAATTTCCATAAAAGAATCAACAACTGCTTTAGAAAAAGCTTACCCTCCTTACAGAGACCAAAATCAGCTATTTTCACAAAGCCTTCTGTATCCAGCAGCAAGTTGTCTAGCTTTAAGTCTCTGCAAAAAAAAATTTAAGCCATTTGTTAAGGCCACCATTTTGAGTCACTGGGGAAATGCTATTTGCAAAAATGCAATAGTTCTTAAATAGTTTTCTCTTCCAAATTTAAGATATCTGGGAGCAACACCAGATGTGGGTAAGTATTCAGTGGCAAGGTTTTCTGCTAGCACAGAAAAGCTACATGGTTTTGTTCAACCTGAGCATCCACAGTAAATAAGACAATGATACACAGGCAGTAGGATTTGAAGAAAAACAGAAATCTATATCTTCTGAATACTCACCTATAAACTATCTTGTGCTCATGTAAATACTGCAGGCCAAGAACCACACATGCAGCATAAAATCTATTCAAAGAGAAAAACATGTTATTTCTCATCACCTTCACTGTTTGTTATGCTGTTGCAAAAAATACCATATAAGATGCAGCCATGTATAAGACGCACCCCATTTACATACTGGCAAATACTATCTGCGGGTGTATAAGACACACCGGTGTATAAGACGCATCCCATTTTCAAACAGTATTTTTCAGGAAAAAAAGTTAAATCTTATATGCCAACAAATACAGTAACTGCTGAACAGAAACTAACTTCTTCAGAGAAAACTTTTTATGCCAGACAGCTACTCCTTTATTTTGATTTAAATTTTGCGTTAAAAACATGGTAACTCAATGGCAGTACATGGGCTTCACATGCAGATAGAACCATGTTCAGTCTCAGTTACAGGATCAGGTTCTACAAGACAAGAAAGACCCTTATCTATCTCAAACCCTAGACAGCCCCTGCTAATCAAACACTGGGCTAGATGAGTAAAGGACTGACATCTTGTGTTCCTCCAAGCTACAATACCCCCAGATTCCACTTGATTCGGAAGCTAAGCAGGGTCAGTTCTGGTGGGAGACCACCAACAAAGACCACGGGTTTTAGGCTGTATTTCAGAGTAAGAAACTGTTGAAATCACTTCTGAGTATACCTTGCCTAAGAAAATCATATGGAATTATGGGGTCCCCATAAGTTGACAGGCAATTTGAAGGCATGTACAAGTCCCCACACTGATAAAATTGTATCAGCTTCATTGATAAAACTATGATAAAGTGTTCTATGATTCTGTTTGTCAATTGGAGTAATATTACAACCAGCAACCTATCATTTCAATATATGCCCAGACACAGGTGACATCACAGTGGCCAATGTCTGTTCCAAATTCTTCCTGCTGTACAAAATTTTTACTAGCATAAAGCTGCGTGCAGCTGTGTGCTCCATGCAACGGACTTTTGACACATTATAGGTTGCGCTTGGGCAATGCTACAAGTTAACATATCATTCAGGGACAGCAGTTATGCTTGCACAGAAGGAAATGTCTTTCTCACCATCAGCTAAAGAGTATTATAGCCATCACATGTACCCTTATTACTATTACCTTTAAGCCAAATTATGAAACATGAGGTGACTCCCAACCTAGTTACACACATGACATTCTTTCATAAAACAAATGAACAGATTGATTTTACACCACGGTCTGTAAATACCTGTTTGATTCTCACGAAAACTGAACACTTACACTGCTCTTGGTTCTGAAAAGACATCGGTATGTATATGCATCATAAGATCCCCACCAGCAGCATACTCCATTACAAAGCACACGTGATCTTTGGTTTGGAAACAGGCAAAGAGGTTCACCAGAAAGGGATGCCTTACACTGTTCACAGTTTCAAAAATTCGCTTTTCACACATGAGGCTGAAACAAGCATAGTTGTAATAGAAATTATAATGAGGCCTAAACCTAATTATCTTCAGTACACTAGAGCAAGGAAAAGAGAACCCAACAACATCGTTCATTTTTGCAAAAATAAAATAAAATAAAAAATAAAAATAAAATAAAAAATAAGAAGTATATGTGTGAAGGGAATCACAATGTAGCATGGAAACTTTCCGAAGATCAATTTCCTAGAGTTGTTTTTCTCCCAAGTATATTTAGAAGGCACATCCTGAAATTGATTCAATACATAGAATTTTAAAAACCTGGAAGATGTTTTAAACCAAACTGACTCCTATTATAGAAAAAGAAAAGAGAAATCTAACAGGCCTATACTGACCAAGAATAACAGATGTCAGGCTCACAGGATGAAGATGAGGATGATTTTACTAGAAGACTGAATTCCACTAGCCAGAGCCACACACAAATTCAGGGAGTAGAGTCAATTGTCTGTTGCAGCCCATGAGCTATATATGCTGAGATATAAACAGTCAACAGTTTGCAAGCCCATTCACTGGAATAATGCTCTACATCTCAGAACTGTCAGAGATTAGGCATTCTAATAGAACACTTAAGTATGCTAAATGCACTTGGTCACTTCAGTGACATGACATGAAGAACACTGAGGTAAAGAGAGAAGCAATTAGTACATGGTCAGCCACCATTCCTCTGCCTTGTTCTTGTTAAAAATTACTAAGATTCAGCAACTCTACTGGAAGAATGCCTCTGAAACCTATGAGTATAATTTCAACTACAGTCATCCCTCCACAATTGCTAGGGTTAGTGGCACAGGACGCCTGTGAAAGCAGAAAAATTGTGAATAGCTCTAGACCTTCCCAAACCATATTTAACACACACAAAAAAGTATGATCACCATATTCAACTCACCATGGATTCCTTTGAGGCACCAGGGTTCCTTCTCAAGGCAGAAGGCAGAAGGGTGGCTAGTGGGGCTTCCTCTCACCTCCACTGCTGCCCCACACCATTTTCAATAGGGGCTTACAAGCCTCGTTTGCAGTTTCTCAGTCTCACAAGGCTTGCATTCCCTATTAAAAATGGCATAGGGAAGCAGCAGGGGTGACAGCAAATAATCCGTGAATAATCATCCGCAAAAATGAAAGCCACAAATGTGGAGGGCTCACTGTATTTTCTACCTACTGCTGGCATTGGAGAAACCACAGGAACAGATTTATGATACCATCCTTCTGTAAAGATTTAGTTGTTTACATGAGAATTATATACAAAAACAAATGGTATCCAGTCCAAAAGAAAAAAAAATTAAAACATTTGGCCTGATTTACCTGTGTGTGTATTTAGCATCTCTGCTTGTGCACACTGGGGCCTAGCCCTCATCAAAAAAGGCAATTAATTGTTCCTGTCTGCTGTTCAGTAGGGAGACCTTTTGGGACTGAATTTAAATCCAGTGGCTAGTCCCACCTCCCAGACATCTAACAGGCCTGAAGTCAGAAAAGTTATATTTAGAAGTACAACTCCCAGAATCCCCCAATCAGCAAGGCTGCTGAGACTAACATACTTAACTGTTGGCTTTTACGGAGGGCCCTAGATCCACATTACTGGCAGCTAGATCAGACAGAGGTACTGTGCACACAGTACTTGCCAGCATGGATAGCTTCTCACTCACATAGAGATAGACTGCAAATGATAATAGCTGTGATCTACAGGCTGTGATCTACAAAGAGGCAGTAAGTAATCCCTTGGTCATATGAAGCAAATATTAACTAAGATGTGCTGAGGTCTTGACAGGTACAGTTCACATGTGATATAATCCTTTTTTAAAGGAACAGTGTTGCATATGTATCAGTAGCAAACGATTTTTTACAGACATATGTGCACAGGGACATGTTCATAAACACAGCTAGACAGTCATTACCATTTCCCACTGGGGAAATGGCTTACTTTATAGTTTTATTAATAACCAACTCTATCAGAAGTTCTTCTGAAGCTGTGTGTTTAAGCAATGGCCATGACTAAAAAAAGCACCCATACAACTAAACACACATGTACAGTGACCTATGGCTTGCACAAAATTCACAAATAGCTGCTTTTGAAACTAGAGAGAAATTGAAAAGAAAACATGCAAAATGGGAAAGCCATTTACATTTTTGGGAGAATAAAAAGTCAGAAAGCCTTCTGGGTATATTCAAGTGTTTGATCTCCCCCAAAGTAGTGCTGGCACTTGAAACATAAAATCCTGAGCACAGCCCTGTTGAGTGAGCCCACAGCCCCCTCTCAAATCCAGCATGATGTTCCCTCCCAGGACAACCAGATACTTAGAGGAAGTCCACAAGCAGGAGATGAGCCTAAGGAACCCTCTGGCTTGCATTTCTTAGCAACTGGTTGTTAATACTGGTTGTATTGCCTCTGATCCTGGAAATGATACATAATATAATATACATAATATAATTACTTCTGTCCTTCATACTGACCTGTCTACTTCATCGCGAGCAACAATATCTCCTTTCTTTAAGGCTTTAATAGCAAACATTTCATTTGTATTTTTATACTCAGCCAACAGGACCTGAAACATAAGACAATAAGCAATGAGCATGCTTCCCACGGCACTTATAGCAAAATATTCATGATTTTGAGGACAGTGTTTTGAATTTTTTTTGAAAAAATTATGCTGATCAAGAAGCATACTGACAAAGCATTTAAGAAAAAACATGATTCCAGTGCTGCATGAAGCTGTAGACTAAGAGAAAGAAGTAAAAAGTTTAAGAAAATAACATAATCATTATTGTCAAACAAACCTTTCCAAAATGTCCTCTACCCAGTACAGCACAACATCGGAAGTCTTGTAAACTAAACTGAAATCTCTGTTGTACTCTGAAATAAAATTTAGGGAATAAATGAGATTACTTCACAACAATGAGCTGGTGCTACAAGCTATTTTTTTATTTATTTATTTAAAAGGTGTACCTTCTATCTTCAGTCTCTCGTATCGTATATTCTGTATCAGAGTTTGAAATTTGAGGCTCACAAATAATCTCTGGTGGAAGTTTGGGGATAAAATTGTTTCTGTCATTCTCAAAATCAAATGTTTCTGCATCCTGTGAAATGTGTAGAAGAAAAAAAATCTGAAGATTTAAAAAATGAAAATTGCTAGAATTGAAGTGTGCTTTATCTGGAAGAGTTACATCACACAACTATGTCTTTGTCTTTAAATTTACAGTCACCGAATTCAAAATTTTTGCTTGACTAAAATGCCTTATAGAAGAGCCCTAGTCTGAGAGGTATTCTGTAAAATACTTTTTAAAAAGTACTTGTATTACCTCAGCATTTTCAAGTGCACGAAAGACCGCACACATTCTTATTAAGTGACTAGAGTGTATCACCATATATAGACCATGAAGCCCAAGCAATATGCCAAGGACCCTATGCACTATTAAATTAAAATGCTTCCTTAAGGGAGGAAGCAAAAATAAGGGCCTAGGTGTTCTTAATCCCCCAAGTTTTTGGTATGAAGTGCATCTGTGCTCAACTTTACTTATTTTCAGACATCTTCAACAAAATATTAGTATGTCAGATTCTCCAGAATTCATAAAGACTGGCAATGGTCATCTTTGCCCCTGAAACCTAATTTTAACTGATTAGGTTTTTAAGAGGTTTTATTGTGATATGAATTATGATTAGTAAAATGTGCAACCTATTTCTTTAAACAGCTAAACAAGGTGTGATTAAAAGTCAGGTAATGCTTAAATGCTGGTCTAGGTTGTATGAACATACTCAGAAACACTGAAGTTACAGCTCAAATTTCCATTCAACTGAGGGTGCACCCATGCTATTCAACAACACTTTGATACCACTTCAGTTGTCACGGCTGCTTGTGGTTTGTAGTTTGGGGTGGTACTTAGAATTCTCTGTCAGAGAGTTCTAGTAACTGTAGTATTAGAGAATGCCAAGTATCTTAATAGATGGAACTGTGTAAAATATCTATTTGTTGCAACTGTGCAGTAACTCCAGTTCTATGCAACCCAGAGAGCTTTGAACTTGTGTATCTTAACTGCAGCTCTTCCACAGAACGCAACACAAAAAATGTTGGAATGCAGAGGACCATTTGAAAAGCAGTCTTTGTGATGGTCCCTCAAGGAAATAAGCCTGCTACTGATGAGGAGGGAACCCAAAATTCCCCTGGTTTAGTTCAAACTTCAAATAGTTCTTTGGCCCTTCTGTCCCAAAAAACTGCTCCAGAAGACTAGGAAACCAGCAGAGCCAGCTTCTGAGAATCACTGAGGGCTACATGGGAAACAGGAGAGAAAACTGGAACCTGGCCAAAGTGTCTGTTTTAAAAGCATCAAAATGCTACATAAGAAGAAGTATGGTCCAAAAGGTTTTATCAGTCAAGTACTTATTTAAAGAAATCATACAATTAATACATGTATTTACAGAGGTAACTGTGCACAGAACATTTCAGCAACAGACTGTTTTGTATAGCAGCATACAATCCCTGTAAGCATATGCTACCAAGAAGAAAAACTTATGACACAGTAAGTTGCACTGTTGTTTTAAATGTACATCAGAGGTCTTGCCTGACTGGGTGTAGCTGGAGCTTTTGGCTCTGGTGAAGGTTCGGTGATCTCTCCAAGAGATGAAGCACGTGGTGGAGTACGTGGAGTTTCAGGTTCAAGCTCAAACACCAATTTTGCTACAGGGCAGTCACTTAAAAAAGAAAACAATTTCCTTGATGAGCATAGTGACAATTTTGGAGAACGCAAAAATATGCTAATTTCTGTAATATCTACTATTTCTGTTTTTAATACCACAAGGAGTAAACAACATTGTGTTTCCTATTACATTACAGATGTTTCATCCCAATTTTAATGTGCAAACTTTGCTTCATACTTTTCAGCCATTTACCTAGTTGGAGACCCTAATTCATGAATGTGAGTATCAACTGCTGGCACTGTGGCAGGCACAGAAGCTGGAGGGCTGAAGGTACCAGTATGATTTACTGTAGGAATAGCTCTTCGCACCAGCCTCCCCCAAGTGGCAATATTAATATTCATTTGAGGAGCTCTGAGAAACGTTTTGCCTGTGGATGAAAAAAAAACAGCATAACTAATCTTTTTACTTATCACCAAAGCTATAATTAAATAAGGATTCATATTCATTAGTTTACAACATGCAATGAATAAACCAAACATGACATATTCCATTTCTCCTGCCTATTCTTTTTTTTTTAAATGGATTTCACTATTTAATGCCCTATCTTAAAAATTCTAAATAGACATCTTTACATGAAATGCTGGCATTATCCATCAGGTCTTGTTACCTTGTTGCTTGGAGAAAATTTTCTTTTGCCTCTGAAGTTTTGGTCTTCTTTCAATAACTGGGTTAAAAAATGTGACCTGCAATTTAAACAACATGTTTCACTTTCAAAACAAAGAATTTTAAAACTAATTCACAACCTTTAATAATTTTCTAAGAAAGACTCACTCTTACCTCTGCAAAGAGAGTACCCTGGGGTTCAAGATAGAGACACATGCCATGCCGCTGGTTGTCTAAGAAGTCTTCTAACCTCAGAAATTTCACTGCACACAGAGATCTCCAGTCACGCCAATAAACAGAAATTTCTAATTCTCGTGACTGAAAGGAAATGACAACTATTAAATTTAGGTAGTTGCTACAGTCTGAATATCTTAATGGGAAATATTCTCACACCAACATCACCCATTCCAGGAACTGCCTACTCTGCAGTGGTTCATAAAGAATTGCTGTTTTGCCACATGATTCACTTAGGTTCAAAAAGTACTGGACTAGCTTGGATGCTTTAGGTAACATCTGAGCTGGTACCTATAGAAGAATGAGCAACACGTGGAAGAAAGTACAGTGTGCCCTCTGCTGGGGTGACCTCTGCACACATGAATGTGAGGTCAGGCAAAGCCTCATGTCCTATTATTGTCAGTGGATGCACTGGGTGCATGCCTGTGCCAGCACAGGTGTGCACACATTGCATCCACTGATGATAATGGGATGGAGCATTCATGTTTTGTTTTATGTGAGGCTTCCTGGAATAGAATCCCCACATATATGGAGGGTGCACTGAATTTGAAGTTTATCACAATTTTCAAGATGAACCTGAAGAGAATACCTTTTCTTTCATACACACCCCAGGAAATCATAGTTAAGATGAAAAGGGCTTCCTTCACATTATGCTCAGAGACTTCTAGTACTTCTACAGATCTTTACACAACAGCCTTTTGCAAAGCTCAAAGAATATGTTCCCTGGCTATTTAAAACAGCTACCAAATGCCAATATATAGCTTCAATAACATTTATTTTAAAGCAATCCATTTTATGAAACACGACTCATAACAGACTACTGTTCTACAAAGTAAGATACTGCTTTCCAGAACCACCTGCAACAACCTCAATACAGTCAGAACAAACATTGCAAGTAGTTTAATCCTCAGAGGTGCTGGAACTTAGTAATTTATGATCTATATTCTTAATGATGGATAAAGGTACATAGATTTTAAAAGCACCTATTTACGCTAAGAGGCAAACAAAAAGATGTATTTTGATATCAAATGAAACAAAGACAGGTATCACTTCAATTTACAAATATAAACAGGTCTTCCTCTTTCTACTTCACACTATTGCATCTCATCACTGGATCATATGGCAACAATTTTAACAATCACAGTGGTCTCAAAACCTTTCCATTTACAATCTAGTTCATACTGTCTCTCTGCACGTCAGGAACTGCTCTGCATGTGTGAACAAGCTCCAACACCCAGACTTTTCCCACGCTATACAGAGATTCCACTGGAAGTTAAAAGGGATTTCAGTGCCCAGTTCACAATTAGGTCCCACTAATTTCAAAGGAATTTGTACATACTTCTCTTGTCTTGAACTGAATACCAAGCATTACTTAGCAAATACTATCAGTTGATACTATTATTTAAAAAAAAATCAAATTTATTAATGAGCTTATTTCTGGAATAAACAATAAGGCCTACATCTAGCCTTGGAAAAATTTCTGTGCTTCGGCCAAACGTCAGTTTCGTTTCACTCACACAAACCATCTGGTAGGCCGTGAAAATAGCAATAAAACTGCAAATCGGGTAGTGAGGGAGTTGTTTTAAGAATATTTGCTCGACTAGACATGGAGCCTGAACTTTTCAAGTCTGTATTTCAAAAAAATCTACTTCATGAACTTATCTAACAGAAGGAAATGTTTTCTATCACTGTATTTTCTGTTGCAACACTATATTTTTTGCAGTGTGTCAGTACTGATTTTTTTAATGTTTCCTCCCAAATTCTGCAGACATATGACTTGCCTGACAAAAATTCCATTTCACTTCAAGAATGGTCTTAAAAATTTGCACTTGCTTAATTTTTCAAAAGTAATAATGTTTTAGTTTTAATTAGAACCCTGTGTACATTTACTGAGAAGTAACTCTTACTGTATCCAATAAGGCTTACTGTGAAATAAATGTAGTCAAGATTTTAACCTGTGGTGCACATTGAAAAGTAAAACATCTCCCTGCAAGGCACCTACATTCATCTTCGCTCAAGAAGAAATGAACATTGCTAAGATAGAGTAAGCCACACATCAGGTCTAAATACTCTGCAAGCACTAGATCTGGTATGATCCTGGAAGCCAAGCAGGGTCATGCTTGATTAGTATTTGGCAGGAGACTGCCAAGGAATATCAGGTGCTATAGGCCATATTTCAGAGGAAGGCAATGGTAAACCACCTATGTGTACTCCTTGCCTTAAAAAACCCTATCAAATTCATAAGTTAACAAGGAATCTGAAGGCACATGCGCATACATACATGGTAAGACATGGTTTTTGTCACAAAATATACATCACAAAATATACCACCACCATTAGCTAGGTTCTTAGGCGAGTTCTTGCAATGGAATGTTCCTCGGCTCATGCAAGCACCCTCTCACATTTGCCATGCACCTTTTGGGTATGGCTCCCAAAGGGGAAAAAAAATGTTTTATTTAATTTGCTTACTTTTTCCAAAGAAAAAGATGCATTCCTATTTTAAAAGACCATTGCTTCATCAAATCCAGTAGTAACAATAAAACAGCTGGCAAGCTTGGCAATTTCTAAATTTTAATGGATATTTTTGAGGTGATTATAATAAGAAATGTGTGTGACAGTACATAGGTCTTATTAATTTATGAACAGGAGAAGGGGAAAAAATAAAACAAACAAAAACAGTAAATTATCTAAAGCAGTGTTAATAAATGAATTCACTGTTTGGCTTGAAGAGGTCAAATCAAAAACAAAACTAAAACTGATTTTCTCTCTCTCTCTCAAACAAGTGGTGATTTCTTTCTTTCTGTCTGTCTTTCTTCTTTTTTCTTTCTTTCGAACTTGGGAAGTCGGAATGTATTTGTATAAGAATTGTTACATGTTCTGGTTAAATTATTATTGGAAAAAATTAAAGACAAATATTCTAATAAAAATATTTTCCACATAAAGCTTTGAATTTGTCTGGCATAATATTTAAATTCCCTTAAGTTTTGTTTGTTTGTTTAAATAAAATAATATAGTTCCAATACTTATAGGTAGTTGGAATGACAAAACATTTTCTTTTGTAAACATGAAACAAATGAACATGCTAATCAGATCATGCTCCATTAAGGGCACTGGATAGGTTGATGGAAAACCCACGGTTCACTCAGATGAAATGGCAGAAATCAGAAAGTTCTACTTTGTAAGTGTAGCTCCAGTAAGGGAAGAGGAGTCGGCATCTAGATCAGGATCTTTCTACGTATACAGATACATAAAAGTGAGTAACTAAGCTGGCAATCACAGTTGACATAATAAACAAGTTCTTACTCTGTCAAGTTCCAGTGTAAATTTCTGATCCCATGACTGATTGGAAATAGGCTTCCAGCTAGTTTGATCAACCACAGTATTGTCCAATTTCAAAACAGCACAGATTTCATCTGTAAGTAAATTACATGAACTCAGCTTAGAATTTTAAGAAGCTTTTCCAGAAACAACAGTCTAAGCAAAGACTGATTACATGACTGGAATGACACACACATACACAATGAGCTAACAAGAGTCTATGGCCACTCCAAAGTAAAAGCTTCAAAATCTGCTTAGTCTCTTTTCTTACCTCACTCCTGTTAAGTAACAATCAGCAATGGTAATGAATTTTTCAAATATGAGGGGAGAAAAAAACTTGAGTTTGAAATTTTCAAACCTATCAGGTGCAAGTGAAATTTGGGTCCTGCTTTTTCTTTGTCCTACAACTATAACCTCTCTTGTTTTTCCTCTAGAACATACCTGGTCCTACTGACACTGGCACCAGGATTTGTATTATGCCCCCCAAAATTCCCATTAGCAAACACTTAAGTGCTAGGATGCCTAAGAGACAATGTAACAGGGTCTTCAGGCACTGCTGTAATGTCAGTGCTAAATGCCCCACTTCATTCTCTCTTCCAACCCTTCTGCTGGTACTATTAGGTGGCTAGAGAGGGAAGTAACAAGAGGAACAGTGGTCTTGAGAGAGAGTTGCTCGTTATGCCAGCCAATGAGATACTGAAGCGGGGAATGCTCTGGGCTACACATTGACATGGTAAGAATCATATTCTGGGTTGCTGTTACTATTGTTCCACTTGCATTTTACCCTAGCTCATTCAAAATCAAATACTAACTTCCAACGCCTTTTAAAGCACCCTCTTATTACTGCTGCTGACACTCTGAAATAGTGCTTTTCAATTCAGGTGTATACTGAAACAGGAAGCTTCCTCAAGATCTTAGCCTGAGTGATCTCAGGTTCTTGAATATACTTGTATCTTTATTTTTCCTAAGAGGCTTAAGGAAAGCCCTTCTGAAAATTTGTTGTTAAACCAAAAAGAGGAAAAGATACTAAACTGGATAAGTCATCTGTTTTCAGAAGATTTCGGCTACTCGCACTTTTACTTTTGCTTGTTCGACTCATGAAAGACGATCTGGCTTCACTTGGACTGCATCCAGGCAGAGTAATGGATGTGGCTTTTGATCGACCAGGGACGTTCTCCAGGATATCCTGGCAACCCATCAGTCTAACTTCCAAAGTACCTAAAAGCAAATAAACAAACAGATTGGATTGTCTTGACTTACGCTGCTAGCATAGCATGAACTTCAACGAATACATTAGCCCATAAATGGCAGTGGCACTGAGAGCTCAGGAGCATTAAGTACAAAGTACAAAAGCTGTTGTATAAAGAAGCCTGAATATTTAAATAGAGACTATGGCCAAGTTCCTATTGGGCAGCTGGTGGGTGGAGGGGGCAAGGCTGCTCATTCTTCTGCAACTGTGCAGTGGTAGCCAGATGGTCCTTAGGTACAGATACCCTACCCACAGTGCTTGCTTCAAAAAGGGCACCCAATGCCAGCTAACGGCTGGCTAATACACCAGGGAAAGAAGGAGCAGTGTCCATGACCAAGACTGCTCCCTCTTCCATAACTGTGCAGTAGCAGCTAGACAACATCTCGGTGCACCCTTGTGGCTAATCAGTAGCTGAGGGAAGGGAAGCTGCTTGGTTGCCGGTCTGCATCTGTGGACTTGGACCTCCACCAGCATACGTCACCAAAAGGATTGTGGTCTATGGGATGGATCCAGACAAAATATGAGCAAACCACTGACATCAATGGGACTTAGGTTGGCCATGTTTACATGCTGTGAATTTTAAAGGGTGTATTCCAAGTATGGCCACGCCTGATTCCAACAAAAAGGTTGAAGAATGTAAGAGTTCCAGGTAATGTATCAGCTAAAGAGAACGCGTTTGTAAAGAGACACTTATTCAAGAAACCGTAATCAAATGTAATCCATGTCACATGCATTTTACAGCTTCACCTGTCTTTTGAAACATGCAGTTTGCTTCTCTTATACATTTTTGACATTTAAAATAAAGAAAACAAATCAAAGTATACAATTCCCTTCACATATTCTTACTGTGAAATGCTGCAGTAATTTCATAATATAAATGTATATATTTGACCGGGAATGGTGTGTGTGGGAGTTGACTGTGCACACGTGTGCACACACATTCTGCTACAACTTCAGTTTAAAAACTAAAGTCATTTTGGGAACCACAAGTGAACAGCTGTGCTAGCGCTTCTAATTTGGTTGTTTATTAAATAATTTAGTAAACAACATATTAGGAACAGAGTTTTTATTCAACACCTGCTTCAAGTTAGCAAATAAAATCTGCAGGGATATATTTAAGATCTTCATTAAGCATACGAGATATCTTGGAATTTATTTTCTTTATGAAGCGCTGCAATTACAGATGCACACACAGACTGTCAAGAGGAACTGCTGGACTATATAGTCTCAACTTTCATAACCCCTGCGCAGACATTTATTCTTGTGTAATACCAACTCTTAATTTCTTGTATTTAATTACTTTAATCTAGAAAACCCATTAGCACAAGTAAATGGGAGATGCATTTTTATAGACTGCTGCTGCTTGAAATCCTCTCTTTGCGTTATTAGCTAAGTTTTAATGTTTTGTTCAAATCTCCCTTTAGGAAAAAGATATTTTTCACCAACGCTCAGTGGCACAGGATTATGCCCACCCTTCACTTCTGATACCTTGTCCAATATTGACCTGTGATACCTCTCAGTTCACAAGCACTCCATCTATAAATTGTAAAGTAAGAGAATACTGGTATACTGGTATGCATGTTTACAAAGCATTTTGAAAATCAGAACCACTACATCAAGGATTCCAGTATGTTTTCCAATGGAAAATTTTAGTAACTGATGTAAGGAGCAGAAAAATTTAATTCTTTTAAACTTGTCAAACTTCAGGATGGGCTCATATGATGAATCTCATGGAAAAAAAACTATGGTAGAACAGTAAGACCTTCCTCTTAAAAACTTCTGCTATTAAAAATATAAAAAAGCTTTTAAGAAGCACGACTGAGATGATCTAATTAGTGTAAACAAAAACAAATTTCTGAGCAAAACCCCCATCTATGAAAATATTTTTTCAATAGATACTTCTCTCTAGGTCCTTTCTACTTGAAAGACATTCTATGAATGTAAAAGTTGAATAATTTCCACATGTTTTTAATGCAAAGAGAAAAAAAGAAGAAAAATCAGTACGACAATCCAAAGAACAAAAAACTTATCGGTATTATGACTACAACAAACCTGTTAAAGCTGCTGGCTTGGACAGTGTACTGTACTGATTCTGTGTAGATATTGTGCTCTGCCGTGGACTTAGTGTTGGTGATGAAACAAGTGAAAGCTCTTCAATAATAATACTGCTTTTGGGATGATTTTTGGGAAGTTCATTCAGTCTTTGTTCTAATGAATACTTTAAGAGGTCCAGCTTCTGACTTGATTCATTAAATCTTGCCTGAGCCTTGTTCAATTAGAAAAAAAGAAAAGTTAAAATGATGGCTTAAACGGAATAGCTTAAATCCAATTGTTATTTACTATATTAAAAATACCTCTGAGAGCGCTTTTCTGTCAGTAACTTTCCCAGATCCAAGCAACTTCATCACATTTTTTGCTCCTTCTGCTACTGCATATTCTATCCTAAAATGATGCCGCAATTCTTCCATTCGAAGCTCAAGAGGGCTTATCACAGGCTTTGCTACAGATGAAGAATACATAAAAATATTTAGCACACATTTAAGTAGCACTTGTTTGTCTTCAATATTCAGAAGTACTAAACAGGAGCACAAGAATGAGAAGTATCGGTTAGATAACAGGCATATTAACAGCTGCAATCAAGTCTGCTATGAAGCTAAAGAGATCAGAGTTATGCCAGAATGACTCTTGCCTGCCTTTTAATTTTGCAGATAGTTTAGCTCCAGAAAACCCTTAGCATACCTGAGGTTCAGAGAGGGAGTGGCCCTGTTACCAGGCAGCAATTGTTAATACAGCTATAAATGAGTGAGCAGCTGAATGGAAGTGGTGTCATGTGATTCCACTTCCTCATGGAGGCAGCTGTGACAGCATCAATGCTGCCGGGCAATGGATAAATGTCTGTATAAATCAAGCCTCTGTCGAAGATAAGGAGAAACCTAGCATATGTAGTGAAACAGACATTCTCTTACAACTACATCTGATGTACTTGGGCAAACCAGAGATATTGCCACAAAGTGAGCATGACCTGCCAAGAGTGGGGATTCAGCATAACTCTACAGAATAAAAGCAATCATGGAAGCATCACAACTAGCCAAAACTGTTTGCGTGTGCACAAGCCTGTTGCAGAATACAAAACTTTGAACAATCTTTTAAGACTTTCTCTTTGCTAGCATCACAATGTAGTACAGATATACAGACCCCTCCCCTTTCACAAAAAGTGGGGAAAAGAAAGAAAATTGATCTTATTATTTGATGTAGTAGCTTCAAGACAGTATTGTTCTTGAAAGTTCCAAGGATATTCGAGTTGGAAAATATACAAGATTTTAGCAACAGTTTAAGAAAAGTTTTTCTATAGAATGCTTCACCATTATCAAAAGCCAACTCATTAGTCTGGACTGCCTGAAGAATCTGCATCCTTATAACTTCAATTTTTGTCTTGCTGTCCTGAAGCAACTGTTGAGCTGTTGCAAGCAGCTTTCTATCCTGAAAAAGAAAAGAAAAAGGTGTTCTTTGAATTCACAAGTGAGATCCAAGTAACAGCAATTTGTGTCATCTTTTCCACTTATAAATGTTAACAAACTAAAGGGGATTCAGATTGCTATGCAAAACATTTCGAAGTTTCCTTTCTCCATTTTATTTCTGTATTTACATTTTTACCCAGTTTTCAGAACTCTACATAACTCTACATCAAATACACACCTGTGACTTCCTCGTTCTTACTGTCCCAAGAATATTTCCAGAGGTGCACAATATAATCTACAAGTACTACCCAACAATGTGTGAGATAACAGAAATTCTCAACATATATCTGGAGTTTTGAAAGAACTCAAACCAAAACACAAACATAAACTGAAATGTTGTGACATTATAGTCTACAATACACTCCTAATAATCCAAGTGTTTTCATGGTTGAAATTCCTGAAAATTATTAGAGGCACTCACTGACTCCACAAATAAGTCATAACTTGATTTCCACCAACATATTTGTATCTGTCTGCAGTAAAGAATATTCATGACACGTCCACAAATCATATGCAAAAGACTATTCACACATAGTACACAGAGTGGGAAAAATCTCTTTTTAATGATGGAAGATAACAGGAGCTTGGAGGAAAATAGCTTCCTTCTATGTTAGAAGTCTTACAGAAAGATTAACAGTGTAATTTAACATGTACAACTAACATAGTGTCTCAAAAGCTACAAATTGAGTTTTAGAAAGGTCAGTGAGCTATCAGGAAGCAATCTGAGCTGCTGATACCCAGTTTCTTCAATCCATTTGGCTCTTTTACAGTAACCTGTATTTCTTTACCTTTTTTCCCTATGTGCCAGATTCAGATTCCAAGTTATGTCTTTTGATATACAGTGGACCCTCAACTTTTCTAGGGGTTAGGGGCACAGGATTCCTGTGAAAGTGGAAAAACTGCAAATATCTCTCCTCCCCTGCCAAAACATGCATGCTACAGACTGCTGCTGCAAAAAACTCTTTCTTGAAGAGAAAGACAAGGGCACTGAAAGACATTTCTACAGCAGCTATGGCAGAGGGCTGCTCTTCTCTATCTCCTTGCCTGTCAACAGCTCTGTCTGTTACTACTTTTTTCACTTTGGCATCATAAGGCCTCCATCAGTCCTTAGGCATTCCCTTGTGAAAAGGCCCCGGATCCTCCCAGGGCTGGGCCAGCAGTGGCAGCTTGTCCTCCTCCTCTTCTCCTTTCCAGACAACAAAATCGCACTTACATGTTTTGTCTCTCAGTGTGCTATGTATCTTTGGGGAGCAAAGTTATTGACTTCCACGTGCAGAAGTCCCTCTTTTGGATGGTATTTCATAATCCTTGCTTCTGGAGAGCAGAGTTATTGTTTTCCCTATGCATAAATCTTTTGGACAGTGCTTGTGATCCTCCACTTCTAGGGAGAAAAATTATTGACTTCCATAGGCACAAGTCCCTTTTTGGGAGAGTACTTCATGATCCCCCACTTCTGGAGAGCAGTCAGTGGAGAGGCAGGTGCCAAGCAAGGAGGACCAGCTGCAAAAATCTCCTTCAGTATAGCTGGGGAAGAGGTAGAGGGGGGAAGGCTTGATGTGGAGGAACAGCTGTAGCAAGAGGAGGAGGAGCAGGAAAGCAGAACCGTGGCTCCCTGAGCTCTGCTCCCCATCATTACAGTACAGTACTATTACCACCTACACTGACAGCTACACTATTAGTTAAGCAGCAGCTACAAACTCGCAAATAATCAAATTCGCATAAGTTGAGGGCCAACTGTACACTATTTCTGAGCTTGTCACACAAGTAACATTTCCTCTGTGTGAGTATATACATATATTTTTAATCATTAGGCACTTGATGGCATAGTTTGGGGACAGGAGAAGTAAAAAGAAAAAGCATCTTGTGTTATAATCTTACGTGGTTTTTCAATTGGTGCATCTTTTCAAAAGAAGCAGATATTCTGATGCAAATCCACATAGGATTTCTGTTTTGCTTGGTACAAGTGCCCAGAAGCACATACAATTATGCTTCCATACAGCATATGATGGGTTCTATGAGCATATGTATAATATATATTTTTGCTATGCTATACAAATCAACATTTTACAGACACTCTAAAACAGGACAAATATGAAATCTTGTTATGATCAAACATGAAGTAGTCCTCATCATCATGAAAGGTGAGATGCTTTCATTTACAGAAATATCTGTCTGCTTCACCTTTATTTCTCTAACTCAAAATGGTTTAAAAATCCACAACAGCAAAACTTCCTATTTCTTGCCAACTGGTTAAAACAGAACATTTAAGATTTATAGCCTCTCGTAAGTCTTACCTTTGAGGGACCATTTGAATACATATGGATCATGTTTTCAGCCCCCTGTTTCACTTTCAGCTCTATATCCAACTGTTTTTTTAAGGCCATCAGCCTGTTGTTAGTAGGAAAACGAGGATCACTGTTTGGTGTATCTGGAGTTCTGGGACAATCTGTGAATTACAGACATATCAATGACATGACAGTACCAACAACCAATCTTCTAAATATATCAAATTTATTATATGATCTCAGATCTATTCAAAAGATAACATAGAAACATATATATATATTTCTCAGATATAAAATGTGGTTAAAATATAAATGCAGATGTAAAATGAAATGAAAGGGAACTCTAAAAAAATAGAAGAGGATCAAAGTACCTTTAAACTAACAATATTCTTTTATGAATCTTTGCAGCAGAAAAGAGAAATTTAGCCTATTTTCCTCTTACTGTTTTGTTAGTATCAGTCAATTTTCTAAAAAGTTAAATGTACTTCCAAGTCTTACTTGAATATTTAATAGGTTAAAAATAGTCCATTTCACTCATCTTGGTAAGAAATCACACTCATACAAATACACTGTGTTTTCTTTCATTCTATCCTCATACGAACAAACATTCCATTATAAGGAATATCTTCCAAACCAACCAAACCAAACCAAACCAAACCAAACCCCACAGCTATCCTATAAACCAGGAGGGAAACAATTAAATCTAGCCTTAAAAACATCAGGCAATATTTAAAAACACTGGCTGGAAATCTGTTAGGCAATTCCAAATATATAACCTACAGTTACACATTCACAACTACTATGTATTCACGATTTCTACACAAAGTTCCCTAAACTCCAGTTGCCAGTAAGCAGCCACTGGGATTGACAGAGGTCCCTTCTCCTGTTGATTAGGAACCAGCTGCTTGATGATCCCACCCCACTCCATCATGAAGGGGATCTCCTGCAGGGGTCCTTTTTCTGCCTGCCACACCAGGAATTATCCAAAGGAGGGGTTAGGAACATCAGGCAGCTGCTTCTTGATCAAAAGGGGAACAGACTTCTGTCAATCCCAGTGGCTGCTTACCAGTAAACAGGGTTTGGGAGGGTCATGCCAGAATTTACTACATAGCAATGTCGTTATGGTGCTATGTAGTATACAATGGTCATATAGGATTCCAGTGTATTAAGTTATCCAAAAAAATCCAGTCAAGGTAAAAGATAAACCATGCTGAATTAGAGAACACTTTTTGTGACCAGCAGCCATAGAAAATTTTGTGTATCAGCATCCTTCATCCAAAAAGAATAGATTTTGATTGACAATATTGTGTAGAAAAATTATACAAGAAGAGATTTAATAATTGTAATTTTTTTAAGCATTTGAGAACAGGCTAATATAAGTTATCTTCTGAAGGAAGTACACATAACCTAAATTGTATCAGCACAAACAATTTTAACCCAAATTGAGAGACCAAGCCCTCTG
Organism: Iguana delicatissima; assembly: GCA_948472985.1. NCBI lineage: Eukaryota > Metazoa > Chordata > Lepidosauria > Squamata > Iguanidae > Iguana > Iguana delicatissima. The sequence goes on from CAOKZL010000772.1 coordinate 241,625, forward strand.
TTCAATAGAAGAACCGATATCTAGATAAGAAAGAATTGATGATATACCAAAAAGGGGATCCAACTACCTCCTTGTTCCACAACAGGATAAAAACTCAAATGTTTCTGTTCTATGATAAAGCTGCAAGCAAAGTATAAGTATTAAGGTCAATACAAAATTTCTTTAGGTAGCCAGACATTTATAAAGCATGCAGTAATCCTTTAAAACTTTAAAATTGAAGCAGCCATTAACGTAATTGTGAAAGATTATGGGATCTACTATCTACTACGAATTGTAGCAAGTTTCAACTTTGTCAGATGGAATAGTTTAGCTCAAACTGATATCCTGAAGTGGTGCTTTTTAAACTAAAAACAGTATGTCAACCAATCTAAAAAACACTATGTCAAGTGATAACCTAAAAACACTTCCAGGACAAAGTTTTTTGTTTTTTGTTGTGGTTTTTTTTTTTTTGTAATAATAGCTCTGGAAGATCTGACCAAACATATTATTTTGAAGGGCATTTCTGGTACGTGCTGATAAGATCACTTGTAATAAATTCTGGCTGGAATCCAGAGATCTGTAAGCGACCTTCTATACAGAATTCTCCTATTGGGAAAAAGGTGGTTTTTGCAATTTCTTTTTTTCTCTCTAGCCTCTCCCCATCTGGAGGGTTGGGACACCCTCTGGAACAGCAAGGGAGGTGGCACTGGAACTAGAAGGGAAATCAGGTTCCCACTTTCGAGTAGTGGTAGCATTAGCTTTTTTAAAACTCCTCCATGAAAGATGTTCAGAAGCATAACTCTGAATCCATCTGAGAATTTTGATTGAGCATATTTTTTAATGTTCTGCAGGCATACTATGGGCACGCACTAGAGTATTTGTGGTAGATTATATGTCTAATGCTTAACCCATTAACTTCTTATGTCACCAATGTTAGAGACAGCATTCTAGTGGCACTGTTTAAGTGTCTGCTAATTAAGAAGAACAATCAGATTGACCTTCATCAGCCAGATAGGCTGGACATTGTAGGTCTAATTAAAAAGCAAACCAAATTCTTACTGGTTAGCAATAACTACCTTCAAGACATTTCTGAGTCACAAAAACAGATTTGGTTGTGCTTCAGATTTAACTAAAATATATTACCAGCTACAGGTTATGATAACAGACTCTCTAGTTCTTTTCTCACAGGAATGGTGTCAATGATACGCATGTCTTGTTTCATGATATTTATTTATTATTAATTAATTGTTTTCCCATCCCAAGGGCACTATGAGGACTAGCTTTAAAAATTTCCACACACACTCAAGAGACCCGATCAATACAAAGATGACTTCTTTTTTCAGAGAGAATGAGTACTGCAATATAAAAACATTGGCTGGCATTCTGTTCCAACAGTTACAAGACTGTAAGCTGCAGTTACGACCTTGTAACTGCTGGGGATTTATGCTTACAGTGTGACCAAACACAACTCCCCAAATCTGTGGCAGTGCCACAAACAAAGGGTTTGTAAGGTTCTGCAGATCGAAGTGCTAGGAAATGGCAGCTGCAGAGCTCTCCCAGTTAAGGAGTACCTAGAGATAGTGGTAGGACTGGGAGAATGGTACAGATGTCATTTTCCTGCACTTCAATTTGCAGCACCTCAGATATCCTTCAGTTGGGGCATTACCAGTTTGAAATGGTAGGGACCATGGGAAGGGGAGGGCATCATCAGGTATAACTATAACCAAGCATGATCTTGGCCATTATGTCTAAGAATGTAACATACTTTGAATGAGAATGGAGGAAAGTAATGATGAAATAATGAGTAGGATTTCATACACTGAAAAGTATGAAATTTGGAATGGATGAAATTACACTGAAATGGATGAAACTGCAGTCTTTCTGATATCTTTCCAGATATCAAGGCATTTTTTTCAATTTATTATGTCTTCATTGAAAAATGCTGTAAAACTGCATCCACACCAACTGGTGCAGGACAGTAGGCAGGAGTTACTATAGTGACCTGTCCACATATATATCACTCATCCCCAACACTACAAGCAAATAACACAAGCAGCTGTCTCACTGAATCTGTGGGATAAGACTATTCATCTCTATGTTTACAAGTTTTTTGAAATGCCTGCCCAGGGGCCAGCAGTAAACTATCTCAACTGGGTCTCGTTTTTCAGTCTGAAGCCCTAGTTCACAAATCTAATCTTTGGCCAACCACTAATAATAAGGGTCACTGACCTGTATACATCTTTATGCTAAAATGGATTATTTTATCTTCTCAATAAGCCCAAAGGAACACAGGATAATTTCGGGATTTTGGTTCCTAGAGAGTAGGACAGCATGGTACAAGGCTTTTCAATTACAGCCTTTCTTACAGTGCATGTCACAGTATCTTAACATGTTCAAGAAGAATGGAATATACCTGTAAAAACTGACTTTTAAATAAAAGGTGTAGATGTCACCTGTTTCCTCAAATGCTTTTAACTTTAAATTCTAAGTAATTTTTTCTCAATGCTGAATAGTAATCAGATGCCAAATTCACAAAAGAACAATTTTAAAGCTATTAGCAGCTAAACAAACGTAGATATCTGGAACTTGGCTCATATTTGTCAGTGCTGTCTTCAGAAATAAAAGAAAATAAAAATTTTGTACTTGCCTTTTCTAAATGAATATACTGCTAAGAACTCAGAAGAAAGTGTGTTTTTAAAATTATTTTGGTTTATTCTTCAAAGTTCACAGCTTTACTGTTCTTACCACTACAAATTTATCTTTCACTTTATAATTTTATCATCATGCTTATCTTTTACCTTTATTTAGTTCTCTCAGTTTATTCATCTCTGTTCCTCAATACACACAGGTATGCAAGAGTGTATACTTTATAAATGTCCTGAGACATATGTACTATAAATTATAGAATAAATGGTAAGGAACAAAATACATTATTTTTCTTTCAGTGCATAACACTGCTGTGTTGCTTCACTGATCCACAGAAACATGAAACATTCAAATACTTATTGGGAACTGTAGTTATATGTACTCGTTGAAAAACATTAAATAAAAAAATATTAAATTGCTAATCAAAAAAGGTTTAAATTTTGCTAATAACTGGCCAGACTCCAAGTTAGAAATCCCACAATTTATTATATTTTATGTTGATCTGTTGTTCTGAGAAATAGATACATGAAATGCCTCTGCCCAACTCAACAGTTTAATATCTTACATAAAACAGAACTGGGCTAAAAAAGATCTTAGTTTTAAACATTAATCCAAAGTCATGGGCAATTTTATAATGGAAAATAACCTTATTTCATGTTGTTGAATTTCAATCTCCACAGAAAACCTGTTGAAGGCACAGTAATAGCCAATTCAACACTGCCACTTTTGAGAAAACTACCTCATGACTGTGACTTAAAGGCCAATCTCTCATCTAATCTTCCTCTTCAAATGGCTGCTGAAAGAGTTCCCTGTGATATTAGGGCAAAATTGCAAATAAAACAAAACACTTAAAACACTACTATGCTGTGACAAACATACCTTACATAGATTATATGTGAAAGTCCACTAACTAATAATTTTTAGCTCAAGCATTACTTTCTGAATAACATTCTAGTCTGGGTGCTCATCTAAACAGTTCAGTGCCTAATGCTATGATACACAGCGCTAGCAAATGACAAAGAGACAGATTTATAACATTATGTGATATCTCCTTGGTAATGGTACATTTCAAGGACCAGAATAATGTAATAGGTTATTTGATTTTTTTCCCAACTTTTTAGGCACTTACTAATAATTGCATCAGCTTCCTCAGGCCATTACCAATGCACTTCAATCATTGCCAATATTGATATGCTTTTATAGTGATCCCCATGGCTGCAACTTGGATACAGCTGTCCTGCTAAGATTTGTTAGTATTAGCTACAGATATGTTTAACACTCAGATGCTGCTTAAATTTTATATTTGCATACTACTACTCCGACTTTTGCAATAAACCATGAGTGGACCCTTTGCCTTTGCCTTTCTTACTGCAAAATACAGTACAGAACATGGCAATTACAAATTACAAAAACACAGCAAGTTTACAAACCAAGCTGAAGTTTTACGATGTACAGAAGACATGGGGAGCAGCCATTAGAAAGTTAAACATATCCCACATACCTTAACATCAATCACAAAGATGGGTAGTTCCAGCCAATTAACTAGTAACTTGTCAAAGTTTACTTGTCCAATGAAGTATATGGTGCTTATAATTATTTAACAGCAGACTTGAGTTTTGTCAACCAAGTAAAAAAAAAACACACAACATTTTGTATTTCAGAATCTGAAGAACTGAACAAACATATCCCAAAATGGACAATGACCTGCAAATGACTGACATAAACAAAACATAAAATGAAAACAACATTGTCTGACACTGAAGCCTAACAGTATTCTTGCTATGGCAATAGAAAAGCAATGGCAAAATCCTCTCCAGACAGGCATCTGGCTGCGTTACATGGAGTTTTCAGGGGTAGATGGGATCCTTTTACTTCTGCCTTTAGGAAGACTACAGAAGTTACCTTCCAAGGGCAATGCACATCCTGCTCACAAATGAGTTGGGACTGAGGATGAAACAGGCAGGGATGTACTTGCCTGAGAACGAGGCGTATCGTGCAGTCACAACTTCACAGTAATGAGGATAGTTTTTAGAAGGTCCTAAGACATAACCAAGGAGCATACACAATGAAGATAATATTCATAAAAGCCTGGAATGGGTTGGTGGTCAAAGAGGAATACCTTGCTCTTTTGGTCTGAGGGGAAGGAAGAGCCAGGGAGGATGAGACTGTGACATGAGAACCACAAGGCTACAACCACAGCCAACCTAGGATATATTTGTCAAGACCCTATATTGTGTGTGTGTGTGTGTGTGTGTGTGTGTGGGAGGGAACACAATGTTCTTCCTACAATTCTGCATTTCTACTGTCCATAGGAGGCATCTTCCAAGCACCAGATCATCAAGCCTGGCTAGGGAACTAATACTTGTTGCAGTTGAACTAATACTTGTTGTTGTTGTTGTGTGCCTTCAAGTCATTTTCAAATTACGGCAACTCTAAGATGAATCTATCATTTGGTTTTCTGGGGCCAAGAATGTGTGATACACCCAAGGTTACTCTTATGGCCAAATGGGCAATTGAACCTGGTCTCTAGGGTTATAGTACAATGCTGAAACCATTACACCACGTTGGCTCTATACCCTTCCACATCGCCAGTGATGGATATGTCAGGTTATCCTAGTTTATGGAAAGAGGTCCTGGGGGAGCAAGGTGGATGTCACAGAAGTAGGAACTAAATAACTGTTTCACCATGTTCAAAAAAGAGGTTGCACACACACAGGTCACTAATAAACTTCTTGCTTTTGTTTTCTGAGTATCAAATGTTTACTACTGCTATAGTCAAATCAAGGGAATGCCTACTGCACTTCAATACTTACCCGAGGTCTCTCCAACCACACACATGCATATAATATTACAATCCATCTATTTCATAACATTTGTTTAGTCAAGTTGTTTTTAGCAGCCAATGCAGTTAATATCAGACTTGGATGGGGGAGAGGGTCCAGATTTAAATCCTCATTCACTCTTGAAGACTGCTGGCTCTTGGCCCATGACCTCACGGAGTTGTTATAAGAATAAAAATGGTGAATCAACTATGTAAATGAGCTTTAGCTCAGGAAGAAAAGGGGGAATATAAAAGTAAGAAAATATTCCTTTAAAAAACAAAAAAGAAGGCAGAGCTCAAATGGCAATGTAAAAACATCATTAAAATTAAATTCTGAATTCTCAGATACAGTAAAATACAGTAAAACCATAAAATAAGTCAACAGATAAATAAATTGCTTGTCTATAGCCCAAAAGCTGATCCAAGAAATACATTTTCACCTGAAGTGTATGAAATACCCATGTTTCACAGGGAGGGGGTTCTACAATCATCACCAAGAAGTCCCTGTGTCATTGCAGTCTTAGAAGCCACACTGAACACCACCCCCAATTACTGGAGGGATTGTGATATTTGCGTATATTTTTCCACCAAACTGTTTCTACATTCTTGGAAAGGAGAAGACAGAAATGGTCTCTCTAGTCACCAGACCTCTTGCTCTGCTTCCTGCACCTACATGAAAAATTAAAGTTCAAGAAGAAAAGGCTATCCTGACTACCTGTCTCTTGCAGTCCTGAGCTGCGGTGGACCAGAGGGTTGCCAGGATCATAACATGATCTGTTGTTTGAGCAAATGGTGTCTAACTCAGGGAAGAGCTGATGGAGGACACAGACAGAAGAAAAACTGCTGCATGATCTCCATGCCAAGTAAATTGTAATAACCTGGCAAGGTGATAAAATATGTTGGGTCCCTATACAACAAGAATGCTCAAAAGTGAGCATTCAGTCTATCCAAGATCACATTTGCTAACACTATGTCCATTATTTATGTGTATATAATTAATCTGTTTTCTTTTCTCTCACAAAACCAGTGGTTAAAGGGAATAAGAACTCTATCTCCCTAGACCAATTAATTAAGCAGTATCATTCTGTCTACATGACAATTTTGCAAAAATAATAATTTTCTACCTCATTCATCTTCTACCCCAGTAAGCAGCAAATTCCACTTCATTTCCCTTCAACCAAAAGGCTGTACCCTCAGTAATAAGATTTCCATTCTTGGGAAAATTACTACAGGAGTGAAATGTAAGCTTTACAAGCATGAGTCCATCCAGAAGCACTTTTCTCTCCTCCTAGTGGAGAAATGCCTACTGCTGTGGAATTCAACCTGACATGCAGTAGTTAGGCTTGAAAGATACTAGGCTTTCCCTACAATGCCATTCAAGCCACTAACTTGCACATTCTATAACTGGTAATGAGCTGCAGAAGAAAAATAAACTGACAGAACGAAACAGGTGAAATTCTTGCCTTCTCTGATAAAAAATCCGTCAAGTATATTTACTATGAACACTGGCTACAAATTACTTTACCTCCATATTACAACATTTTAAAGTGTAAGCTTGAAAAGCAATACAGTTATGCATATACAGACAAAACGCTAATCTAAATGTCACTTCTTCACAAATTTGTAAACTGAAAATCAGAATTTGCAGACAGAAATTTGTGAATTCTGATTCTGATGTAAATCCATGTTTAAAAGCAAACAAAAGGTATATGCATTATGGCTTTAGAAAATTAAACACTACAGCTGCTTCTCCTTTTTCTGGGGATGGTTTTAGGTACCCTCATTTAAAAAAAAATAAGATCAGTCACATACCTGTAACATCTTCAGGTTCTGTTACAACAATATGCGCATTTAAATCCTGTAATTTATGATGCAATTCTTCTAGTTTCTTGTTTGATTTCTTCAAAATATTGTCTACATAAGCCAAGTTTTTTTTATCTGTAGTGACTTTCCTGAGGTTTTCTGCTCCTTCCTTAATTTTAAGTTCCTTCCTTATTTCACGTTTAATTTGGTCCTTTACTTCATCCAACTTCTGCTGTACCATCGTGTCCGTATAGTCCAATTTTTGTCCAATGGTCACATTCTCAGAGACCATTATATTTCGCACATCCCCCTGCAGAGAAGATGAAGAGCACAACAGTTAACTGAGGGGTCTTCCAAGAGTTGTCTACTAAACTGGTAGACAGTCAGAGACGTTCTGTCAGCAATTTATCTAAAGACATCTTGCATCAGCAAAGAAGCACAGAACTTTGTATAGTGACTGACAACGCTTGCAAGTAACAGGTTTAAGTTTAGCAAGGCCTTTGCTGTTCCTATTTTTAACTGAGACAGATTTAAGTGACATTAGATTTGAAACACTTGATTTCTGTAATGACAGACCTCACAATGAAGAGCCCTACAGAGCATATAATATGTGTCTATTAAAAAGCAAGTCTCACCCAGTTCAATGGGACCCAGAGGTGTTTACAGTATTGCTGCTGAAATATACTTTTATACTTTTTATTTGTTGAAGAATAAACCTAAACAATCCTGTTAACATTCAACAAAGAATGATTTATTTAAACATTTATTTAAAATATTTCTATACTACCTTTGAAGGCAAATGTAAACATACTGCAAGATAAGTAAATTTCATTGTCACAGACTTAGGGCTGGAATACAATATTATGTGTGCACATGCATGTTACTGTTTTTTTTCAGTCAGGTTTTATACTGATGAGGTATTCTAAGCAATTCCTATCAATATTCAAGTTATTTTAGTGAGTCTGCTATAACATGTAATCATTTTGAGCTGTTTACTGATTAATGATTTTGGAAGATAACTTCAACCAAATGTCTTTAATGTCAGAAATTATATTTGTGCTATCAATTGTTATTAGAATGATAGACAAAAACATTCAAGCTTTTCCAGATCACTTCCCTCACTTTCAATTTTTTCAATTACTACACAAGATTAGATCTGAGATGTTAGCTCAGTATTTTCAACCTTGCTAATCAGTTCTTCAATGCTGTCATTTTTATGTATGTGATATTTACAGATGCTATGTATTTAATATGTGCCCCCCCACTCAAAACCTGACAGCACCATCAACTATTAAACTAAAGCCAATAATCCAAATCCGAGGTAAAAATAAAAAGAATCACAACAAAAATGACTAATGAGTGGGAAAGTCTCATTAGATAATGACAATCACTTCTATAATCTTATACTTTTTTAGCTCTTAAACTGCGACACTTACAAAACAACAGCAGCCTTACTTACTGGGAAAATGAAGCATACTTTACATATGGAGAAAGTGCTACTAATCCAGTGTTTGCAGGAATGCTACATTCTTTATGCTTCTTATTGTATATTAGCAAAACACCTTCACAGTGTTCGCAGAAAGTTAGCTCTTCCTTTTCTTCTGATCATAATTTATTAAGAGGAAGGTAGATTAACAGTACTTTTTGCAAGAAGTTCAGAAATCAGCAAGAAAATGTAGCAAATGTAGAATCACAAACGCCTGTTCACCTCCTTGACAAGACAATTCTAGCTCCCTGGGAAGCTCTGAACTGACAACCCCAAATCTGAAGGCATCAGTCCCAATAATGACACATGGGCTGCCTAAAGATAATCCTATCTTGACTTAATGAAACAAAATAGGAGTTTCATGGCTTCTTGTGCAGCAGCTTTGCTCCTCGCTTTCAATGAATGAGCAAACAACCCAGGAATCTTCACTAAACTACAATCTCATGCTATGTGAATATTGGGAAGCTATGGAGAACAGCTTTCAAATAAACCAGAATATTTCATGGTTTAAAACTGATTAAAACTGACTTTCTGGCTTGTTTCTTAGGCTGCCCAAAAGAGGAGTGAAGTTACTGTGTGCAGCGCAATGACATCTTTCACGTATCAGTTTATTAATCTGAGATGATCATCTGAATGCAGCCACTACTGAAATAATGGTTCATGAAATAATTTTCAATTACAGTTTCCCAATATGTTCTAAAACAGGATAGATCAAACAGAAACTTTGATGCTTTTAGGAACACACAAAGCTCTCCTGGTTTTACGGTAAAGTTTTTGTTACTGACAAAGTCCACTGTTTCCTACATTTGTGAGATGTAAAGTTAAACATCTGGCAACTTGCTAAAGACCAGGCATCCTCTAGCCTTCCAGGTATCTTACACCTTCAGTACAAAAAGACATTTGGAATTATTCTCAAAGTCATGCTCCTCTGACAGATTTCTTTTCTGAACTAAACAAGTCATCCACTGAGGGAAAGAGGACCAAAGTCTCTCTGCAGGAGAACTACTACCATGGAGCAGAAAAACATCAGGATTCTAAACTGTAGCGGAAAACTGAACCAACCTCCATTTAAAATGAGAACCTAAAATTCCCACCTGCTAGCAAGACTACATAAATCCTGCAGTCTTAGATTGATCCTAGTGAATGCAGTAGAGTGACTACTTAGATAACTATTCTATCTGCCCAGTTTATCTAATTTATACATCACAGGGAACAACCTAGCAGAGAAGCCATGTGTTTTATGATATCCACTGTGCAAAATGAGAACCATGAAATTTTCAAGTTCAGACAAATACCATAAATTAGGAAAGCTAACGAAATACTCTTAGATTTGCAGATTTCTGACTGCGTAAACAATGACTTGCTAGAGAACCTACAGTTTTGATGGGCAGGAGCACTGCATGATCAGCTCCATAGATTTAGCAGAGGTATGCCCTGAGTTTCTTGGAAATAACCGGTTCCTTCTTTCAAATTGAAAACTATTTTCCAAACTCAATGATACAAAAAGAGGGACAAAATAGGGTCTTGTGTTGAAAAACAAGTTAAATTCCTCAGGATGAACAAGCCATGAAGATGAAGTACCTTAAGTATATCCCTGCATGACAGACACACTACTTTCTAAATGCTTTTTGCAGTATTCATTCTGAGATGACTTCAAGGAAATAGACTTCATTTATTTGACTATCATAAGAATTACAGAAATCTCAATAACAATAACATATGGAAAAGAACATAAAAAGTTACTTGTCTTCCAAAATTCCAAATATTTACTGATGGCAGTCCTATCGTACCCCCTTATCCAAGGTTTTCTACTGCATACTTCAAAAATATAAACTACAGAATACAAACATAAAATCAAAACAATTAGCAAATCTAAAGAGTCAGACCTCTGCACAAGAAAAGAGGAAGGCATGACCAAAAAAAAAAAAAAAGGATTTCTCCACATTCTTTACTTGCAGACCTCTCTGTACACAGAGGATGGACATTTCTACGCACAAGGAGGAACACAGGACAGAGAAGAGGAGACAAGGAATGGCAGAATAAAGAGAAAAGGGGAGATAATGGGAGAAAGAACAAAGAGTATGGTCAAGAGAGACCACTATTTTCAGCCAGCACAGGCAACTATGGAGGGACATGGCATGCCTAGTGTGACCAGAAGCAACATAATGACATGTCTGGATGTTTTTGGCTGATCTTCTATCCATCTTTCAGGTTATCCCTCCCTTTTAAGGTATGTGAGGAAGGGGCATGAGAGGCTAAAACTGCAGCATTTTGTACAATTAAATATTTGCTGCCAAAACTTGAAGAGAGAAATCTTTCTGTTTATAGAAATATATACCCCATACATAAAACATGAAAAGATAAAGCTAAATTAAAGTAAAGTCTGGTTCAGTCCTCTTTTTATACTGCGTGGCATACAGAAGTTGTCAGCAGAAAGAAGTACATAGTAGAATAAGCAAACATATAGGATGAAGGAAGTATTATTTATAATAGTGGTATAGCGAGTTCAGCAGGTTTGCCATTGAAGTACACATGATTCACACTGATACTCATGTCACTACAGGTACCAAAACCCCCCCACAAAAACCTAGGGAAAAAAACACCCCAGAGAATTCCAAAAGTCTAGATGCTTTAATACAGCCTTTCCTGACCATGTCCTACTCAGATGTTGTTACATCCCAACTCCCATGAGTCTAAGCCAGTATAACCATTGCTTACAAATGCTGGAAACTAATGCAAAACATCAGGAGGGCAGTAGGTCTCAGAAAGGATGCCTGAATGGAAGAACTATCAAAGACAGCATGCATCATCTGGCAGTGTTAATATATTGTACTAATATACACGCTTTAAAAAATGAGTGATAGGCATATAATCATTGCATTTCACTGCATTCAGGCGGAGATATGAAGGCTAAGAAAAACCTGGAAATTTCAGGGAAAAACACGATTTTCTACATTTTCTTTTTAAAAAAATGAAAAATATTTTCTTTCAAAATAAATAAAGTGGTTAAGACAAGTTTCTTCACATATTTGCTCACAGTTCAGGACTTTGTAGTTCTGTTTGTGAGAAAACCTAAAAACATTTACAAATACATTCCATTTGTAATTGTTGTTTGTATAAACTATTTTGCGTATTCAAATATGATTAATTCTATGCCTAATCAAATAAGATATAACACTTCCTATGTTCATAAAATAACTAAGTGATTTACAATCTGCAAAGTGGACTAACACTGTTTCAAAGGTTCCAAAATGTTCCAACGTTTCCCCAAGGTTTAAACATTTCTGGAAATTTAACATCTCTACTTGCTAGTCCTCCAAATCCTTCATCCTGAAAGCATAGACAGGGAGGGTGGGGATATAAGCATTTGCATACTCACATCTTGTTCAGGGTTTCACTTTTTTTTTTTAATGTTATCCTGGCTGCAATTAATTCTTATTTAGTGTTTTTTCAAAAAATGAAATAGCTTTAACTTATTTAACCTGAATTGTTAGCCAACTTGACTATTTTTCTAATATCAAAATATAGGATTAGAAGTTACTCAAAGAAAAAATAAAAATAGAATAAATCCTCCTTGGTGGAAAAGGGTATTCTGAACATATTAGGATGCGCCTACCAATGTTGGATGAAAAAACTGGTGAAACTAGCATACAACTGATGCCACTTGGTTTAGAAAATAAAAAAATACTTCCAAAGTCACTGCTGGAGACAAAACTACTACTACTTCTTAACAATAATAATAAAAAAATTTATCCATTCATATCTAACCTTTCTCCCAAAAATGAGACTCACAGCAGCTAACAATATATTTCAAATCTATATAAATGAAAACTGTATGTACATCGTCATTTTCTTAGACATATTCTCTATAAATATACATTCTAGAAAGAGACATTACTTTCTGGACATTACTTCTGATTGTAGAATACCCCAGACTGGCTGAGGGATTCGTGGGAGCTGTAGTCCAAAAAATAATTTTTCTGATCTCTGACAAGGTTGCATCCAAAAGGTAGCATCTGATATCCAAATACCTGGATATTAGAAAGATAATTTTTAAAAAGGTAGCATTTGATTAGCAGGTAGAATATTAGAGAAGAGCCTGCATGTCTAGTTCGAAAAACAAAACCACAAACTCAAAATTACTCAATGTATGCCTTGAACCAGGTTAATATTGAAAAAGAACTGAAAACATGACGAAATCCCATCAGGAAATAATATCTTATTTGAAAAAATATCTAGCAGTGGATAAAAATAATATCTTGCATCATTTTTAAGCAATATCGAGAATCTGGACAAAAACTGAAAACTTTGTTTTTTCTAAAGATGCATTGTGGACCTAGAAAAATCCAGCATTGATGATGAAGGCTATTTTAAAGTTTCAAACATGGATCAAAAGATATATCATAAATTTAAATGAGAACCTTGAATGTAAAAGAAACAACCATTCTTTTCAATTCCATTTTTTTCTTTTAAAAAAATTATACTTGAATGTTTCACACGGCCAGAATAGGAGAAATAGTTTTAATTTCTGTGTGCCAGCACCAAGGATTTAGGTGTGGTTGGTTCAGATACTTCCAAGTCTGTTTCAGAATTAAATTTTATGAACTATACACATTTAAAGTGATCTCTGTTTCTAGTCATTGTGGTCAAAAAGAACAAATGCATCAGACATTAAAAAAAAAACCTGCTGGACAAGAATCCATTTTCCTGGTTGTACTTGTTCTAGTGCACAAACAGTACTTTTTTTTTCCAGGGGATTAAGCCAAAAAATAAGCAGCAGTTCTTGTAACTCAAGAAGCTCCTGTTACAATGAACTTCAAGGCCATACTGCAATGTCACACATACAGAACAAGGAATGAAATTAACCATTCTCCATATGTTCATGTGTGGGAATAGGTTGGAAAACGGTCAGACTACCTTAGCGCATGTTGACTGTTGTACATCCAATCCTCTTTCAAAATCCAAAACCTATCACAGAAAATCACCTACTGGCTCCTCTATCCAGCTTTTCTTTTCAGCTCTGCCTCCAGCAATATTCATCCATTATGCCATCCTCTTCCGGTTATCTTATCATACCTGAATCCTCTTGCAGTAACAGACTGGCATGCCGCCCATTTGTAAGGCGTGCAATTACTTCCTTGTATTTCCTTTATCTCTGTGAAACATGCTCCATGAACTCATTACTGACTTCTAATGCTAGTGCACCTGAAAGCTCACCACAACAGGAATAACTGGCATACAGACTTTAAAGATATATAATGATTTTCGATTCTTGTCAACTGGATTTCAGCAATACGCTATGACAGAAATGAATGTAATGATACATTCCAGCCCACTGAACTTTAGAAGGAAAAGTATACAGCATTTATCCACGTTGAATGCATGTCCAACATCTCAACATACACAAGGAATGTTCTACAAATCTACAAACAGAATCTATTCTAAAGAATGTGTATTTTAAAATTCCAGACAATATAAAACTACATATACTTGAGCATTATGCTTTTACAGAAACAATACAAGCATTTCATTAAGATTCCTTTCTGTTGGATTTGTTCAGAGTAAGGTATAATCTTAGTTTATCCTCTTACATGAAGCAAATTACCTTAACTAGTCTTAGCTCTGAAAGCTTCAGGAGCAACAAAGGGTAAATCATTGGGGTTATGCATTCCCAACTGTCCTTCTTTAATAACTTCTCTGGTTAAATACAAATGGAGCCTTGAGCACATAACTGATCATTCTTCTGAGAAAATACTGATTGATGTATTAAAAGGGCATAGATTTTATATGGATACTTACTGTCATTTCCCATTCACTGCTAACTAAGCATATACATACGCTAATATTTGCTCTAGCAGAGCTGAGATCCAAACATAGTATAGATAATAAACATGCTGGTTTGGAACCAGAAATATCATTCCCAACCTGAAGGACATTTCTACTTGTGCAGAGCATCACTCCTACTTCTCCCCATTTCCCCATTCTGCTGCAGGCCCCACCCCATCACAGATGACTGCTTGACTCTGGGAATAATTTGGGGGATGGTATGGGGTAATTTTTAATTGGTAGGAATTTACTCATTTTTCTTTCATGAATAAGCATGTTCAGGCATTAGTCATCTCATTTTTTCCAGCATGTGAGAAGGGCCTAACCTTTTCCTGTTGTTTTGTTTGCTCACATGGAAAGTTATTCATCTTTAGAGTGGAGGTTCCTGTTGCTCTAGAGTCTCCCTATATGAGAAACAACACTGGAAAATCAGAGTTGTTGCTCAGGTGGATAACCTCTACATGAACAGGAATCTCTCCTCTACAAATACAGCTAATATTTACCACACTAAACTATAACCGTAAGATTAAATGTGTATACTCCTTTCATTTATATCCTGCCTTTCTCCACAAAGGTTACTCAAAATGGCTTACACTGTAAGTTAAAACAAAATGGCTAAGACAAGTTTAAAGAGTAGTAAAAACAGTAAAACACATATTCAATTAAAACATTGCTTTTAATACATAATTTAAAACAATTAAAAACATACAAAAGTCTGCCTTTTTTTTTTTAAAAGCACATCCTTCTACAAAAGTATATCCTTCTAGTTAAAGGCTTGAGGTCTTTTTAAATAGGAAGGTTTCTGCATGCTGGTGAAAAGAGCATAGAGAAGTGACTGACTGAGCTTTCTTCGACAGGGAGTTCCATTCCCTCGGAGCAGCCACCAAGAAGGCTCTTGCTTATGTCCTCACCAGATGAACTGGGAATATGATGGGATGGAGAGAAAGCCCTTCCACAGAGATCATAAAACTTGGGCAGACTTATATAAGTACATAGGGGCTCTTAAACCTGGACCTGAGCCATTAGGACTTCATAGGTCATAACCAGAACTCTGAACTGAGTGCGGAAGCAGACTGGTAGCAAGAGAAGCTGTTTCAACAAAGGAGACAACATGTTCCTTATGACCATTTAATGACAGGAAAGTCTTTCAAGACTTCATCAAATTTAGTAAGCCATCAATGAACTTCATTTAGTAATACTTTACTATTATAAATGCACTATTTGATGTGAGAAATTTAAAGTTCTATTATAGTGAGGTGTTACCATAAAAAAGAAAAGAAAAGAAAAAAGGCAATCAGAGATCCAATGGATGTGAGCTACTGAAATGTTAGCTACTTGTTAGCTACTACAAAGGACTGAAACTTCAGCTAAATGAGCACAGTGTTCTCTCACGTAAGTACATGGCTGGTTCTGCCACTAGCTGATCCATGTAAATTTTCAGAATTACCTAGTTTGGAGCTATGAAGCCAAGAAAGTCAGGATATAACAGCAAGCCAATAAGAACAAAACTCCCAAAGCAACCAGTAGCCACTTCCTGAATCTATATAGAAAATGCAAGAGTGCCTAAAGTGGAAGCAAAGTCACATAAACCTGATAGTAGCACAACCCTACTTTCTGAAGGAGGAGATAAAGGAGTGGTACCAATCACCCAAGGGAGGGGAATCACAGCAACACTTCCTCCTCAAGATAGTGAAGCACAGGTGACAGCAGCCAAAACCACCATATTCCCACCACCACCATCACCACCACCCATGTCTGTACAAAGCAGCTGTTTTCTGAGTGTCTCTAGGAAAAGAAGAGGTGGCTGGGAAAACAGCCTGTGATCTTCCTAGTCATGTCTTCCCATCCACAGAGCCAGGCACTCAAAAGCTCCCATGGTTAATTAAGAGATGGCTCCTAACAGCAGTCTGGGTGCAAGGCCTTTGTCTTTCACTACCTGTGCCTTCACCAGCTTGGGGAAGGTGCTACTGCCCTAATGATGTCCACCTCTTCTTTCTCCCTCCCTGGATGGGCAGGATGGAGGTTGGCCAAGTCAGACTGGGTTTCTTCACTGGTGGATAATCAGTGCTTTGGCATCTCCTCTTTCAGGGGTAGGAGGATGCTACTGGTCATGCAGTGAGAGTGGTGCTTTGCTCCTGCCTCAGGAAGTGAGAGAGAGCTTATGCAGTCAGACCTCCTTACATCAATGGAAGAGATTCCAATTCTTTTTTCTTCCCACAGAAGGAAGAGAGGATGCAATTTTGATTTTCAACTGTTTCACTTCCTCTCTTCCAATTCCCTATGCTACCACCACACTTCTACAGCCCATACTCTGGAGCAGATTTTCAAGACAGGGAGGATGGGAAATTGGGGAAACTTGCTTTCTTCTGCCTTTTTCTAATGATAGCAACATACTTTAAGCAGAATTCCACTAAGGAGACAGTCTTACCTACCTACCAAAGTGTTACTTAGGATGAGAGAATTTATAGACTCCATCCATGAGACCTTCAAAAAATCTGCAGTGATGGTTCCATGTAAATTTTCCATATTGACACACATTCACAATCTTTATGTTTAAAATAGCAAGCATTCTTGAGCTGAAGTATTCACACTCTAAAAAATGAATTAAAGTGGATGAAATCAAGTATAAAGAATGAGAAGATAAGTCTAGCTGACTTTTTTTCTAAAGAAGTAAGTTTGTAATTTTCAAATAAAAAAAGAGAAAAGACAGTTACGATCTTGGGGCTAAAATTTAGCCTATCAAACAAACAAACTCTGCTATCAAAGAAAACATGTCTCCATTAAAGGAGATTACGGAGCTCTACATGGGCAACAGTTCAAGAATGCTACAGTAGTCAGGCATGTTTGATTTACACTACTCTTACTTTTCCAGAGCTGTTTCTAACTTTAGAACCCATCAAAAGCCAATGCAAGCTTTTAAGTATCGGTTAATTCTATAAGTAGCTCGCCTCAAATTAAAATTAGTTACAGAAGTGCCTAAATTAAACATGCATCTTCCTCTGTAATGAACCTTATGTTTATTTTGTATGCCTCTTTCATTATTCATTTTGAAACAGGTATAATTAGAATGACTTCATTAAAAAAAAGAACTTCACCTTTAGAGTTTCTAGGTTGAGACACCTATTCACTCCCTAATATGTTTGATAATTTTTTAAGAAGAAGTAGTACCCTCCCTTTCTTCCTCTAGAATAGCAATCTTCAAAATTTTCAGATCCATGACTTGCCTTTTCATCACACACTTTTAGGGCTGGTTCAAAACCAGAAATCTTACTTTTATGAACTGTGGATTATTAAACTAAGAATCCTTGTTCCCTCATACTCCCTCTTTTCTCTCAAATTCAATACCTTCTTGGTTTATTAAACTAGTACCTCTCCTGAACTTGAAAACTATAGTTTAATCTCTGACTACACGATCTGAAGTAGGAAACCAGACATGTTTTCATATCTAGGTTTGTAGTCAGAGATTAAACCAGTTTAAGTTTAATCAACAAGGAGGCTGTTCCAAAACTGAAGAGATAGAGAAAGAGAAGGGGGAGTTAATATTCTTCTGTGCACTCCTATCTGTACTCTTCATTCTCTTTTGTTCCATATTCCCTTCTGAAGAACAAAACCAGGAGCAACAAAAAAGAAAAAGGTATATGGTGATGACCTCAGGTCAAAGGACCAGATCCACCACAGAGTTCAATAATCCTGCTGAAGTCAGCTTCCCTGTCTGTGGGTCTACTGTTGTTGTTTGAAACAGAACAAGTGTCTTTTTCTCACTTCTGTGCTACGCTGGTCCTTGACAATGATAAAATTTAACATATTATCCCTCAATACAGTGAATCACTTGAATCTAAAAAACATCTCACTGCTGCAATGCATGTTACTGGAAGTCCTATTTTGAAGATTCAAGTGACACACTTTGTAGGTGCAGGACTTCTGAATCAGTTCAAAAGCAGCTTATCAGAACAGCATAGAAGCGATCTATCCAACTTGGAGGAATTTCAGAAATGATACTGAATGCAACTCAAGGAATGCTTTATGGAAAAAGACTGCAAAATATTAGAGAAAGCAGAAATGGGCAATACTCAGTTGGTTCAACAAGGTCATTCAATATACAGAACTTGCTCAAAGTTATTAGTAATAACTGCATATTCTGCCTCAAAATTCCTTGACACATTTTAAAAGACATGTGTTTTTTAAAAATCACATTAAAGATGTGTCTTCAGAGACAACCAACACTCTGATATATTTCTATAAGCTCTGAGGTGGACTCAAGAAGAAACCAGAGCACAATCTCTGTTCAAAACACTGTGGTCAGCATTCAATAGTAGACTTCTGCTGGATGTCATTCCTTTCACCACAATAATTTATTCTCCTCTCCTTTCTGTGGGTGCTCCATGCAACTTAAAAGCCCTTTTCAAATGACTGGTAAACTCTATGGAACAGGTTGTTGACACAGAAGGTGGCAACGAAAGAAATGAAAATAACAGCAACAATTTGACTGGTGTTAGATTTAAAAAAAACGCTGTTAGATCCTGACCTATGAAGCCAGTGTAAATACTTTTTCTTAGTTATCTGCACAGAAGGCCTTAAAAATTGATCAAATAAAAACATAAATAAATAGGCAGATGGCTGTACATCTAATCTTTACTGGCCCAAGCTTTCAAAGGGGAAGCATGAAGGAGAAAAATTTATTTAAAAAGCAGGTAAGTAGTTTCTTCAGCATGGTAATTCTTCAGTCCCATAGCTCCATTCACACACTGTATCAATTACAGCTATTACTGAGAGGCAAACACCCAAAGCAGCCCACCAGGTACCTAAAACACAGCTGGAGAATACGTGGTTCTCCAGTTGTTGCTATGCTGCATCTCTCACTGCCTAGGTTAGCACAGCCAAAACTGATGTATAATGGAAGCTACATGTTCTTCCTTCCTGATGTTAAAATTAAAATTAAAGTAAAATTAAAGTAAAAAAAATTTTTAGAAATATTTTTATTAAAGTTTAAAGTGAAAATAACCCCCCTTCCCTACTTCCAAGCTTTTTTCTTTTTTCCAGTTGAGTCTGCTTATTTACATTTGATTCATCCATAATTTCTCTTCAAAAAGTAATCTTATATTTACATTGTTACATTGCAACAATGCCTTGTATTATATACAATCTTGCTTTATTCTTTTCCTTTTCTTATTACTGTATCTTTATCCAAGTTAAGACTTCTCTCCATTCCGTTTCAAAGTTCTGGATAGACTTATTTTTCACTGAAAATGTTAACTTTTCTATCTCTATCATATCCAGAACTTTTAATTTCCATTCTTTTATATCAACATGGTTCCTTTCTTTCCAATATTGTGCATATGTCAATCCTGCAGTAGTTATCAAATATAACAATGTCTTCTGATGACATCTTATCTCTCTTTGTTGTCCCAACATATTTAACAAATAAAACTCTGGCTTCATTTCAAAATTTAAATTGTAAATTCTTTGAATTTCATCATGCATTTCCTTCCAAAATTTCCTTGCTATCCTACAGGTCCGCCACATATGAAAGAACGACCCCACCTTTTCATCACATTTCCAATATCTTTCATTTCCATTTTTAGTTATTTTCTGCAACCTTTCAGGTGTCATATACCATCTATGTAGCATTTTATAAAAGTTTTCTCTTAAATTTAAACTTGGTGTAAATTTTATGTCTGTTTTCCATGCCCTCACTCATGTATTAAAATTAAAATTATAATGTACTACCACATAGTTATATAGATGCAACCTCATTCATATTAAAATTTTCTTTAAAATTATATGTCACATACTGATGTAATACTACTGGCCTGTTGTGTGCCTTCAAGTTGTTTCTGACTTATGGTGATCCTATAGTGAAGCGATCAAAGGGTTTTTTGGGGGCTGAGTGTGTGACACATCCAAGGTCACCCAATAGGTTTCCATGGCGAAGTGGAAAACTGACATCTGGTCTCCAGGTTGTAGCTCAATGCTCAAGCCACTATACCATACTGGCTCTCCGCTATTAGCCTAAATATTCATAATGTTATTCTCTTAGTCTACTTCCTTCCATGTTACCTTGTACAATGTTACCTTGACTGGATTCAGAGAAGGATAGGCCTGCGTGATCCTTTGGGATTTTATTGTGTCCCTTTCTCTTCTCTTCTTTGGTACAGCTAGAGGGAAACTTAGTTTCCATTTCATATTAGCCACATTCAGCATATGTTCAAATCTTAATTATGATTTGCTGAAACAAACCAGCTTTCATGAACTATGTCTTGAGCTTGGCTTGTTTCAAGAAACCATGGTTAAGATTAACCATAATTTTGACGATGCACAGATGCTGCAACAAGTCACTCAATCTAAAATTGAACTGAAAATGTTTTAACTCCTATTACAGGATGAGTGGGGGGAATATGAAGTGCAAGAAATGCTACAGCTCATTTCTCACCAGAGGTGAGAAAATTGCAACCCCGGGGTTATATGTTTCTATCAGACTATCGCAAAGTCCCTCCACTCCCCAAAAACTGAACATAAGAAAAACCACCTCAACTTGATAAATTGTCCATAGCTGAAACACATGCCCAATACTGTCCTCAAACAGCAGCAACAAACAGCTGAAAACAACCAGAAATAAAAACTAGACATTACTTCCTGATTCATTTTTAGCTGATTTTTAGAGCAATCTAACACTGGAGTGAAAACTGGTTCCTATGCCCCCTGCAGTTGTCAACCCAGCACTATGTTTTATCACTGCTTCCAAATAAAGCCAAATCTTAATGCCTGTACCCTCAAACTTCACAACTGCATACGACTAAATTAGATGACAGAACATGCCACTTGGGAGCAAGGACCATTTTCTATCTTACAAGCCATTGCTTACCTTTTGGTAGTCAAGATCCTGGGCAGTAACTCATTTTTTATACAAGCCATATTTAAGCTTCATGTGAGGTACTAAGACTTTTTTCTTTCATTGAGCTTTTAAGGTGTATCTGAGTTTCATTTCTATACTTTGATACTGAAGCTTTAATACACCGGATCCCTAATACACTGTAAGACACAGAAGCTTTTAAAAATGCATTTTTCCTTTTAAAAATATCTCAAGATTATGCTAGTTTGTTTTCTAATAGGTATTTCAAATTATAAATAGTAATCTTATCTCAGTGTTAGCATCTTGTAAGTAATAGCACAATACTAACAAAATTTCCTTCCTTTCTATTTTGGTCTTTCAATTATGACAAATGCTAATGTATAAACTGAGCTATAAAAAAACTGCACCAAAGAATTAAAAACAAGGATCTATAATATAAATAAGCTTTCAAGGGAGAGTCTAAATAAGGGAGAGATTTCAATACACTTAAAGATGCCCTCACCCTCATCTGTTACTGGCACAGCCATGGCCTAATTCACCAAGCAGTTTTCTAGAGCTACACTGAAGGAAATATACCACTTAAATCTGATTGCTAATGCACTAAGATACAGATTATTTAAAGCGTTCTTTCAGAAGCTAGATCATTTAGGGTATATTTTCAGAAGTCAAATTTCTTCCATTAATCCCTCTGTAGCATCTCCTTACAATTAAATTGCTAGTATGGCAAATAACCACTTTTCACTGCATTACACTGGTTTCATTTCAGAAAGCCCATTTACAATCTTTATATGGAAAATTCATAATTAATACTTGAAAATATAGAGCAAGCTGGTTTTTATGTAACAGTAAGCCACAGTTTAGTGCTGTGAAGACATGTGAACCTTGAGCTGACAGGTTGTCCCTCCCCTTTCCAGCACAGTAACAGTAACTTTGGAAACCCCCTCTTCTATTTTTAATTAACTTCAGTTTATCAAATAGTTCTAACCCGATGAACTGGAGTTAAGTTTAACTAGAGGTAGTGAAACAAGCCAGCTTTAAACTGTGGTTTATCAAACCAAACTATTTCAAATAATTCCAGTCAACATTAACAGAAGTATTAGGATTTCAACAGTACACTGTGACATGGTTAATCTAAAGCAAAGAAGGTACTTCAGGGGCTTAGTGTGCTATGGGTTATCTAAAATGGAAGTAGAGGATTCTCATATGTGTATATATCTATATATATATGTGTGTATATATGTATGTGTGCATGTGTCTGTCTGTCTGTCTATTGTTGCAAATTGTGTTTGATACCAACCAGAATCAGAGAAAATGTTTATGTTAGCTCCAAAAGTGGGGGGGGGGGATGACTCAATCAAGAACATAAGGCAAAAAGAAGAAGAAATACATAAGAGTATGGGGTACTCCCTGTCCCTTAACCACTGTTAGGTGATCAGGGTACATTTTATCTCACATGTCACTTTGTTGGCTTGCACACTGTGGATGCAATATAAATTCATGTCCCTGGAAATACACTTTAAAAATAATATCCAATCTGAAAAGAGAACAACCTTACTGTAATTTAACAACCAAATGACATAAAACAAATCAAAATGTTAGCCATGAGACTGCCTGTTCAGAAATTAGAAGAGATATATTGTAACGGTAAATAACTAAGCATTCACAGATTTGATTATTCACCAATTGCATTACAGGGATAGCTAGGTCCAGTCACTCACATGCAGGGGTGACAGATGGCACAGAGGGAGGGTGGGATAGGAAGAGGGAGGGTGCATGTGTTTGTTCACTTGGGCAGAGGGAGGAGATGGAAGGAGGGTTTGGTTGGGAAGCTGATGGACAAGTGAGGGAAGAGTATGCACATTCATTTGTGCAGGCAGGAGGGGGATGGGATGGGAATGTTCACTTGTGCAGGAAAGGAAGAGGGAGGGACTTTCGCTCACACATTTGGGAGGATAACGTGTGTTCACTCACTTGCTCAATTAGGAGGGGGAAGAGGATGAGATAGGTATCCTCCTTCCCCCCTTCCCACACCCCCATCCCATTCTCTTCCCCACCTTTTGCCTGCACAAGTGAGTGAGCAAGTAAGGAAAGCAAGTGCACTCAGGCCCAGTCACCCTGCAAGCATAAGTACTTTTCTGTGTGATAAACATGGTTTGAGGTGCTTATGATATTCACAGTTTTTTCACTTTCACAGAGGTCCTGTGCCTCTAGCCCCCGTGAAAGCAGAGGGTTAGCTGTAATTTTACTAAACATTACCGAGTTAACCAACTGGATATCTATTTGAGTTCAACATCGCTCACTCAAAGTTCCTTTAACATACACTGCATGAAGGTATATGCTTGTGGACATTATTTCTTTAACAGAAAATTTGGTACCAGAAGTAGAGGTAACAGAAAAAGAACAAGGTAAGTTCTCTATACTACAAAAAAAGGAAGAGCAATCTCACCAATGTTTTTGTTCAAAACTAACAGTATACACAAGTCAAATGAAACAACCAGGTCACATAAGACTTGCATAAACACACAGAAATATTGAGGTTTCTACAGACCATCTGAAAGCCTTGTCCAAAATGCACCTAGGAATGACTTTTTCTTTCACCAGCTTCCACTTTTCTTATGATTTCCATTTTGGTGGCCAACCTCACAGATCTATGGTTTCTTAACATTAGGGGTAGTTGGTGAGCCAGGCTAATTCACTTTCACTCTTTCTTTCTGTTTACTGCAGATAGGCTGCTGCAACCTAGCAACTGAATATCAATGTTTTTCCAGTCCTTCAACAGCCTCCCAATGCTAATGCTATTTAAAAGCTACCAGCTAGGCAGAAGACAAGGAGTAAAACAGAAGGAGCTGGGTGAGCAGAAAAAGCCTTTATAAAAAGAAGCTTTTTTTCTGGAGAGGCCTTGTTAACTTTTTAAAATGCCTCTATAAAATTTCTGCCTGCTATTGATGGAACTAATCAAGCCCTTTTCTATGCACACAACTATTCAAATGTGTCCAGAGAATGTCTCCCAAAGGTATAATGGAATCCTTATCTTACTCAAATGACTTCTGCTTGGCACAAAGAATTTCCCCAAACTACACTCTTGGTCACATGTGAAACTTTTCTTATCACATATTATAATTTTTTTTATCTTTATTGTTAGTGTTAAATTTTCTAACATCAGTGTAATTCCCTTTCTAAATTCCAATAAATTAAAGATTATATTACTGGATGACACTTGTCTTTTCTTCCCTTGTCAATTGCTGCAAAGCTATTTCACAATCCTAAGGGCCTCCACAAATTTTTTAGGAGCAAGCGTTAATATGTGTCATAGGTCTTCTCCCTATCCTCCAATCATCCAATGCCTGTTTTAACTCATGTACACTATCAACATTTCGCGAGTAATCACCCTTTCTTGGCTCAGGCACATTGACTTTTTATTGCTTCTTCTCTTTCTACCTTCTGTGCACTACCAAATTCTGGAAAAAAATATGTGTAAAATACACAGTACGCTTCATCTTGCAACAACATATGCTATGAAGAAAATTGGCACTGAATTTTTATACCAAATATTTTGACTTTAGAGAAAAAAGACATAACTGTTAAAACAATAAAAAACACACACAAAGGGGAAAAAAAGCCCATGATGTGACACAGGATTAATATTAATACATATGTAAATCTTGGAACAAATGGCAAGTTATATCCCTTTAGGAAATCTAATATTGCCAAGATACTTAGCCACAAGGCCTATCCACTATTTTGTAACCATACCAACAATATCCTACACTGCTCTAAAATATATTGACAGATGAAAGATAATAATGTTTCTTTACAGCCTACAGCAGTGATTACACTACTTCCCAGGTTAGGCCTTGCCCTCCAATCACTCTCCTGTTGCACAGTACATTTAAAAACAGAAGTACATTTAAGAACAGAAGAACACTTGAGATCTATCTACGAGACATCTGATTGTCCGCGGCAAATATAAGGCTACACTTACCACTCCAGCAATTATGTCTCAGCACTATTTTGTACAAACCCATAGGCAACAAGTACCATTTCTTATTCTGAAAGTCTCTTTTTATTTGCATGTGGTACAAATGATTTTAAAATATTCCTCTTCACTGTGGAAGATATTATCCTACTGCTGAATTTGATCGTGACTCAGGGCCTTTCCGCACAGCACTGTGATAGTGCTACTGTTCCACTTGCAACATCCTGCGGAATCCTGGGGTTTGCAGTTTAGGGAGGGGTATTTAGAATTCTCAGCCACAGAGCTCTTTGGCCTCAGTCAGCTACAAACCCCAGAATTCCACAGGATGTGGAAAGTGGAATAATAGTTTTATAATACTGCAGTGCAGAAAGACCCTCAAAGTATGAGTACAGTACAGACTCTGTAATCATACTAGTTTCAGAAAAATTAAATTTAAAGGTTTTGCTCTGCCAGAAAATTGGATTGTTTATGCCTTCAATGGATGTCAAAGGTTGCTAGTGGGTATAAGTTGCTGGCTTATAAAATTTAGAGGTAGTACCACTCCAGTACACCTTAAGGTCCGGAGACAGTAATAGTGCTTTCTTGCCTTTCAAAAGCAATCAGTTAACAATCCAAGTGTTAGGCATGCCTAAGACCCCTCACTTTAAGTCTGCATAGGAGCAGGCTGAAAGATAAGATAATGAAAGGCATTGTAACGAAGAAAGCGGCTCTGCTCCTATCCTCTCCAAACACGAGACAGTTAATTGTTTCTTTCCTCAAGCAATGAACACACTACACATTTTCAAAGTTAGAAACACTGTTAAGTCAGGATGAGAGTCGTGGCCACCGGCGAAAAGCAGAGAGCCATCCGCTCCTTCGTGCAAAGTTGAACTCAGGGACAGATCCCCACCAGGGGATTCCTCCGAGCCACATAAAAATTGACGGGGGGGGAGTTGCTTTCCAGGATAAGTTTTACTTTCAGTTAAAGAAAAAGCAGGCGGGGAAGGAAGCTCCTGCGGTCCACCCACCTACCTCAAGCAACTTAATCCAGAGGGGAGAGAGAGAGAGGCTCCAAGCAAAGGAGATTAAACTCCAGGGCAGAGCGTGCGCCAACCAGGCGAGGAAGGGGGCCGCGAGGGGGGCGGCTCCACCTCCACCCCGAGGAGGCCAGAGGCTGGAAGGGATGGGAAGGGTGGGGGCGGGAGGGAAGGGAGGGAGGGAGGAAGGAAGGAAGAGGCTCCCAGCCTGGCCCTGAGGAAAAGGGCGGGGGGAGGAACGAAGGAGGGAGGAAGCGGCCCGCCACTCTTTTTCTTCCCCTTTCTTTTTTTACCTGCTGCAGGTCTGTGAGGAAAATCTCCCTCTCCGCCGCGTTGGACGCCATTGCTCTCGGGGCTGGACTCCGCACCTGGGCGCCGCCGCCGGCGGTGGGGAGGCGGGTCTGGGCCAAGGCGGCGGCGACTGGGAAGCGTTGCAGGGGGGCGCCCTCTCCGTCCCTTTCGCTCTCACGGTTCCGGCGGCGGGCGAAGAAAGAGGGAGGGGGTGTTAACCCCCTCTTCTCACATTCACATGAGGGGAGGGGAAGGGCTCGCGTCGGGGTGGACCGGCGCCGCGCTCTCTTAACTCGCTCGCCTCCCTCCGCCCGCCCGCCCTTCGCGGGTAGGAGTCCCTCCGCCTCCTCCTCGGCTTGGGCACCTCCTTCGCCGCCGCCGCCGCCGCTCCTTGTCGCACCCTTTGGCTGTCACCCTGTCGCAAAGACGGGGCTGCTTTGCGGCTTCTGCCGGGCACGTGATGCTCCGGGGCGAGGGAGGGGTGCGAGGAGGAGTTCGCGGAGAGGGGTTCTCCTTCCAGACGGGCGGGCGGGCGGGCGGGAGAGCGAGCTGGGCGCCTCGGGGGTGGGGAGAACAGCCAGGAAAGGGAGCTGGGCGCTGTCTAGGCCGGCCGAATTTTGCCTGCCAGCGGGGACGCTTTTACCTGTGCTTCAGGGTTGTTTAAAATAAGTGAAAAATCCCAGGCCATTTCCGCACTAGACTGTTATAGTGCTATTATTCCACTTTCCACATCCTATGGAATCCTGGGGTTTGCAGTTTAGGGAGGGGCCTCCGAGGCCCCTCCCTAAACTGCAAACCCCAGATCCATAGGATGTGGAAAGTGGAATAATAGCACCTTAATAATAGCACCTACTGCGGAAATGGCCCCAGTTTATTCAGTGTTGCTAAATGGAGTTAGGTGGAAATACATGCAGCTGAATTAAAAAAAGAAGTACTTGATACAATGCTTGGGAATAATGGGACCCTCTGCGAGCAGGGCTTCCAAGAGCAGGTTGGGGCCCTGATAGGCTTGCCCTGTGTTCCTTGTTGAGATGTACACTACTTAAGGGCCAGAAAGCTTGCCCTGTATGAGCTTTAACAGGATGCTAAAACTTAGGTATTGGTCGAAGACTGGACCCCCAAATTATACACCAAATGTTTAGTGCAGGGTCTGTTGTGAGTCTGAGTGGAGCTGAAGAGTAGTGAAGTGCCAGCTGGCGGCAGTAAAATGCCTCCCTGTTGGGACATTATCCTGGGATGGGGAGGTCTACATAATCTGAGAATTCATAGCAGCCTACCATTCAACATAGAGGCCTCTCCTCAGGAGACTTGAGACAGGCCTTACACAAGCCTGCTTCATATGTACTCTACAGGCCAGTCTTCACTGTCCATTACTGTTGTTTTGAAAGCCTAACAACTGTAGGCCTCGGTGAAGCCTGCCCGCCCCATCCTGTAAGGTCCCCCCCATTTTTTCAAGGTCCCTTGAGTCTCTGTAGGGGGGAGGAGAACGGATGGTCACTACCACTGACAACCAGCTCCCACTTACCTTCTTCCTTTGACATACACCCACAAGTTACCCCCTCTCCACCTTCATGTGCCTCTTTGTGGCCAATTTGGGCCAGCCAGGAGGTGTTTGGGAGCTGCTCTCAGATACAGAGGGGTTGGCAAAGGACTGGGAAAACTGCTTCCCTAGAGCATGGAGGTACTGCTGGTCCTTCTCTGGATGGCTGAAGCCATAGTGGGCAGATGGCCTTTGGACTTCTATTCTGTCGGAGGTCTTGCATTTTACCTTTGGCTTCTTCTGATGCCACATGTATTTGACCTCTGTTCTGTTGTTGTTCTTGCTGTGTGGCTTTAAGTCATTTCCAATTTATGGTGACCCCCAAGGTGATTCTATTAACTGCATTTTCTCAGCAAGGTTTGCCACTGTAAAACCAGTGAATTTCAAAGAAAATAATGATATACAAAAATCTGTATTATAAATATTTTTAAATGATCTGTCATCACTGCACAAGTACTACACAAGTACTGAGGCCCAATGGGCAGAAAGGAAGTGACAAGTGACCAAAGGATGCAATAGCAGCAGCAAGTAGGAGGACAAGAATGAGAGGGTTGGATGAGCAGTGTTAGAAGAAACCACAAGTAAAGCCAAGACCTCCTATTACAATAGTTGTGGCTGCAGTTCCATGATTACATAGGTTGGAGCCATGATAGTTCAAGTATGATGAAAATGCTATATCTGAGTAGGGCAGATATTCTCACTCCAGAGCATTGTAGGAAATTATAGTGAGTGGTAGACCCAACTTCAAGGGCTTCCTTTGCTTTTCACCATTGACCACCACCAGGTCAGTGGCTGGTGGCTCTTTTGTCACTGGTGCAGTGAATCCACTCAAGGTTTTAGTGACTTTTAAAGGAGGCATCCAAGATACCCAACTTGTTCTGACAATAGGATTCCCCATCTTGGATAGATCCTTTAAAATTCAGGCCAAAATCAAGAATTGATTCACCATCCCACTTACATGGAAGCCACCAGCCACCACTGTACTAGGAAATTAGGGCCACAGCTCTGAATGAAGTTCATTCAAGGACGCTTTGCATAGGTGAACCTATGTGAGACCACATAGACTGAATGCTGCCACTGCCACCATGCCTTAGGATAAGCAAAGGCTATTTCAGGGACAAGAAACATATTGCCCCCAGTTACTTTTTGACTACAACTCCCAGCATTCCTCACCATTGAGTATGCTAGATAGGGTTGGAACATCTGGAGGGCCACGTGACTTCCAACTCTGATAAAGAGGTCAAATTATGTCTCTCATACTTTGAATAGACAAAGGCATATGTATGAGTCTGCTTATCTATGCTGGGATGCTCTCACCTACCATTTGTTAACTACTGTTAAAACAATCACTGGGGTATACAGATTTCCTGTTTGTCATACCTTCTGGCTGATTTGGGATTGTAGATGCTGCATTCTAAGATATTTGGAAATTACTGGGTTTGGTAAAGCTGTGTTAGTCCCATTTAGTGATCATTTTTGCCATGATCACTAAAAGTCAACATGGGTTTCTCACAAACAAGTCATGCCAGACTAATCTTATCTCTTTTTATGACAAAGTTACAAGCTTGATAGATGAAGGAAATGCTGTGGATGTAGCATATATTGATTTCAGTGAGGCCTTTGACAAAGTTCCCCATGACATTCTTGCAGAGAAGCTAGTAAAATGCGGGCTGGACAGGGCTGCTGTTAGGTGGATTTGTAATTGGTTGACCGACCAAACCCAAAGAGTGCTCACCAATGGCTGCTTTTCATCCTGGAGAGAAGTGACTAGTGGGGTGCCACAGGGTTCTGTCCTGGGCCCAGTGCTATTTAACATCTTCATCAATGAGTTGGATGAAGGAATAGAGGGCATGCTGATCAAGTTTGCAGATGACACCAAATTTGGAGGGATTGCTAATACACCAGAAGACAGGATCAAAATTCAAAATGACCTTAACAGGTTGGTAAGCTGGGCCAAAGCTAACAAAATGAATTTCAACGGAGACAAATATAAGGCCCTATACTTGGGCAGAAAAAATGGAACGTACAAATATAGGATGGGGGACACGTGGCTGGATAACAGTACGTGTGAAAGAAATCTAGGAGTCTTGGTGGACCACAGACTGTCAGGAGTATGATGCAGCAGCTAAAAAAGTATGGTGTCTAGATCAAGAGAAGTAATGGTACCATTCTATTCTGCTGTGGTTAGACCACATCTAGAATACTGTGTCCAGTTCTGGGCACCTCATTTCAAGAAGGATATTGACAAGCTGGAGTGTGTCCAGAGGAGGGTGACCAAAATGGTGAAAGGTCTGGAACCCATGCTGTATGAGAAAGGTCTCAGGGAGCTGGGTATGTTTAGTCTGCAGAAGAGAAGGTTAAGAGGGGAAATGATAGCCATGTTTAAATATTTGAAGGGATGTCATTTGAAGGAGGGAGAAGACTTGTTTTCTGCTACTCCAGAGACTAGGACAAGGACCAATGGATTCAAACTACAGAAAAAGAGATTCCACCTAAACTTCAGGAAGAACTTCCTGATGGTCAGAGCTATTCGGCAGTGGAATATGTTGCCTCGGAGTGTGGTGGAGTCTCCTTCTTTGGAGGAGACTCCAAAGGAGATGGATGGCCATCTGTCGGGAGTGCTTTGGTGTGGGTTCCTACATGGCAGGGGGTTGGACTGGATGGCCCCTGTGGTCTCTTCCAACTCTGTGATTCTAAAGTGTATTGCTGAGCAGCTAACTGTGTATTCTTATTTTTCAGTAAACATTCATTTCAGGCAAGTCAGATTTACATGATCAAAATGTTCATAAGCAAGACATCTCAATCCTGCTCCTGGATAATATCTGTACTGTGTTTATTTCAAAGATTTCTATCCTACCTTACCTGTGAAAACACAAAATCGGAGTTGCTTACACCATGTTTTAAATCTTCCCCACCCCCCATACACAAAGGAGTGGCTGGCATCCTGTTAGTGACATATGCTGGCATTAGTCCAACTTACATCTGCATATATCTTTTTATGGATCCTGCAGAGGGTGAAATTTCTACCTCCCTTGCACAATAACACCCTTTCCCAGCAGAATTAACCTTTCTTCTCTGGGGTCTCTCTCACCATGGCTATATAGAGGCTGGCAGAGAGTGGAAGGTGACAGAGAAATGCCTTTCTGTGCATCTCTAAGTAGACACAGAACAACGAAGGCATCTGTCAGGACTTCCCAGGGTTCTCCAGAAGTCTTGGAGAATGATGTCACCATGCTACGTCTGGATAAAGTGACAAAAGGCAGATGCTCCTCTAATTCCCTCCACTCTCCACAGGTCACTTACTGGCTGTGAAGAAATAGCACCCGTAGTAGAAAAGTAGCCCTGTGGGAGGAAAGCTGTACTGTAGTTCTACCTGTGCAGAATTTTACCATGCATAACCCTATGCAAGATCTCAGCCAGTGAGCATAACAAATGATTGCAACAATACAATACAACCAACAATAGAAACAAAAGATAAAACAACTTAAAGCAAGGAGGTGGGTCCATTATAGACATGTCAAATGCTGGTTGAAATTAAAAATATCTGAAGTAGGCATCAAAAACAGAAAAGTAGGTGTTATAGGGACCATCTGTTTTAGGAAATGTCATAGTCTTCCTCAACCAAGTGCTTTCTAAACATGTTCAACTATAATCCTGTTCAGGCATCACTCATCACATTATTTCTTGAAGATGGGAACACTGAGCACACTAGTTCCACCCCTTTACATCATCACTTCCTTCAAATATAAAAGTGACACATCTGAAGAGGAGAGGTTTCTCTTGGCTGAGTCTTTTCATGTGAGCAAGACCCTTGATTTTCTAGAGCTCTTGTCCATGTGCAGAGCCTCCACACAAAGAAACATATCCTCTTTGGACACATCATATTCCACATGATGAAAGTGATGACAGAGATGGACAGGGCACTCCCTTGCTTCAGTGTATGACAAAGCATGATTGAGTATTGTCTGAACAGGGCTTCAGACTTCAATAGTTCTTAGACAACAAGGACATTGGTCGTGTTCGCTGGAAATAATAGAAGTGGTAGTTAAACATATTCAGAAGGCACCTAGTTGGAAAGACAAACCCAGTCTGAACCACAGAGAAAGCCCAAATTGTGACTCCTATGCTGCAGTTGAATCATGAAGAGAAGCTTCCCTACTAGTTTTAAAGAACAAGGAGGTACATATGTGAGGCTACTATTTTCTAGGTATCCTGAGCCTAATTTAAATAGGGCTTTAGAGATAAGAACCAGTGTCTACAGTGGTTGCAAAATAATTTTTACGTATCTTGAGGTGGAAGTCTTTGATTTCAGTAGACACAGGTGTTACAATTTGTCTCAGGGTCTTTATTCAGGGCAAGTGTATTTTCTTTCAGAGGAGATGTATCCTTTACTCATCTTTAATATTTTAGAACAGTGGTTCTCAACCTGTGGGTCCCCAGATGTTTGTGGACTTCAGCTCCCAGAAGCCCCAGCCACTATGGTCAATGCTCAGGGCTTCTGGGAGCTGAAGTCCAAAAACATCTGGGGACCCACAGGTTGAGAACCACTGTTTTAGAATATTCAAACAGTTCATCCAGACTACATCCAGACAGTACAGTTGTATCACCGTTGTATCTTTTTAATGGTCATAGCTACATCCTGTGGAATGTTGGGATCTATAGTTTGTGCTAGTGCCCATTTACAACAAATTCTAAAGGTCTCACCAAACTGCAAACCCCAGGATTCCGTAGTATAGAGCCTTGATCATCAAAGTGGTATCAAACAACTTTGTAGTGTCAATACACTTCAGGATGTCCTAAGCCTATCTTCCTTCATATTAGTGGTTTTGCTTCATTATACTGATACACATACATTTGGAAGGGAGCTTTAAATTGCATTCTCCCTAGAAAGAAATTAGTGGCTATAAGCAAATTGTCTAATTACATTGACAGGTAAATTTTTCTTATTAAGTAAGGCACTGGGAATTTTATTCCACACTATTTTCATTCCTCTTGGCCATGGTCACTACAAACTTTCCCCCGTCCATACCGATCAGCCTACTACTAGAGAATGTTGTCTACTGATAGCAGCAGATAACATGGGCTTAGAAATCCTAAGCATTTTGGATAACTGGAGAAACATCTCTTGCCCTGATTTAGGAGCTTTCTTAAGTAGAAAACAGTAGTTTCAGAAAATTAAAAAAAGCTTTGTAGAATTCTAAAAGTGAAGAGCCGCAACTAAGAACATTTTATCTGATGAAGAAAGAGAGTTAGCATTACCTTTAGATAAATCAGGTGTTTGTTCCTTCTGGAGGTTCCTTGATTCCAAAGGTGCCATTCTGCAGCCTTCACTCCCATGGTTTTCCTTAGGAGATGACAGTGCTGTAGAGCCTGAGTTTAAAAGTGGTCAGTTGGAGCATGCTCACTAGCTGTGGAAAACAGGGTGGGGAGTATTGACTCAGCACCATGTTTTTCCTTCAGACTTTTTTTTAAAAAAAATCTTAATTTAGCTTCATTTAAGGAGAGTCTGAGGCAAATGGTGATATGGAAATATTTTAAGAGGAAGTTATTTTCTATAAAGATCTGTGTTTTCATTAAGCTTCCACTACTGAAGCTGGTATTTAGAGCTGTCCTTCAGTGTACTTTGAAATCAGTTATAGTTGATGGGATCCAGAAAAAAGTATAGCTGAAAGTTGTAAAATTTGTATTTAAAAAAATTAGTTCTGTTCTTTTTCAGATATTTTGGAAGAAGTAGGTTTAAAGAAAGGATTTGAAATAAGGAGTCAACCTCCTGAGCTTTCTAGGGAGTTTCTTCACAGTGAAGAAAGCAGTTCTGTTTTGAAAAAAAATATGTTTACCAATGAAGGCAGTGGGCAAAATTCTGGCAGAGATGAGCCAGTGGAAATTTGGCAATCTGATCAGTTCATCTAGAAAGCTCTGATAGGTTGGAACAGAGCAGATGTCCTAGCAAAACTTGTTTTGGTGAAACAGAGGATGAAGTAGATGGCACAGCCTCTGAAGAAATCGTAGCATTCCTCTTGCAAAATAAAGTGTGTTTTGAGTTACATGCAGTAAACACAACACTGGTTCAAACTTTGTACTAAGGATTTTAGCTTAGTGGTTTCTCTTTTGCACAGAACTTCTTCTTGAGGTTATCCCATGCAATCTAGAATTCAAACAAGTAGGAACATGCCAAAAGAGAAAAAGCAAGGAGGGAGGGATAGCTTTCCCTCCCTTTATCACTGCCTCAGTGATGGAAGGAGGCTAGTTCTATCCAGTGTCATAGGAAGTTGCTTTAAACTAAGTCAGACCATTGGACTGTCTAAACCAAAATATTCAATTGACTGACAGCAGTTCTCCAGGATTCCAAGTACAAGTCTTTCCTAGTCATATCTGGAGATTTTGGGAATTCAGTGGTGACTGATGGTTTCCATGTCACTAGGGTGGAAAATCAATGCTGGGTTGTAGACTGAACTTTAAAGGGATTATCCAAGGTGTTGGACTTACTTTGGGGACAGAGTCTAGCACCTTGGATAGATTCAGACTAAACCCTAGAGTGGATTTAATACTCTACTGATGCTGAAACTGCCAGCCACCCTAGCTGGTATTCCCTGGTCAGCTCCCATTCAAATATTATCCAAAGCCTCTCCTACTTAGGTTCTAAAATCCCTGCATGGGCTTTCCAAGCACAGCAGGAATGATGTGAAATTTCAGCCATTTTAAAAGCATGAAAGCAGGTTGTTCTAGGGAATGAGAGAGTTAAACTGCTGCATTTGAAGGTGTATGGTGGTTTGGGGGTCATTTTTGGGTGAAAAAAATCAACTAAAAATTGACATGAAAAATACTGAATTTTCTTTGGGGCATTAAGTAGATTATTGTTTATACATTCTTTTTAGAGCATGTGCTTTTAATATGGTTTGTAGTTTAACTCAGTTTTCATGTAGCTTCTTGTATGTTTTGAACTGTGATCTTTCAAATGTGTAAGTTGCCTTGAGTCCCAGTCCTGGGGAAAAGGCAGTTATAAATAAAATAGAGAAACAATATGGGATTATGGGAGCTGCAGTCCAAAACATCCCAGAAGACCAAGGGTTCCCCAGCCTTGCTGTATGCCAGTAGTTCTCAGCCTTTGACTTGCCAGACTTCAGCTCCCAGAATCCATCACCATTAGCCATGCTGGCCCAGGCTTCTGAAGATCCAAAGCATTTGGAGGAGCCACAGCTTGAGAACAAGTATTCTCTGTCATCCTGATTGGATCATGAGCCACCAGATGCCCTGTATGCTGCTGTATGTAGGATCTAGGCTTGTAGATTTCCTCTACTTTGTTTACTGCCGAACCTACAGACTTGTGGAGGGGCTTGGAAGAATTTTCATAGGATGGGGTGTAGGGAAAGATACATTGTAAAGATAATTAGCATGCATAGTGTATGCTGCTACAACACTCCCATGCTTTTTCTTTTCATTGCTTTGTGCATGGGCATGTGCACATATGGTTTGTTCTTTAGCACCACATTGAGTGACATTTGAAAGCCTGCAACAGTGGGAGGAAAGTCCTCAGAATGTGGACTTTGACAGAACACAAGGGACATTATAAACTGCCGTAAATGTTTATGGAGTGAAGGACGTTTTGATTTTAAAAAAGCAAGAAAAGGAGAGGACCCAGATGACTAAATGCAGCAACTAAAATACATATTGGCTATTTTATGACATCACTACCCTTACAACAGCATTGACTTGTCAAGAAAAGGGCCCTCATGTTCTAGAAAAGGGTTTGGGAGACTGTGGCCCATGGGCTGCATGTAGCCTCAGCACTATTTTGTGACCTGCAGAGTCCCCCAAATTTTGTTTCCCCAAAATATTCCCAGAAGGTGTAGAAGGCAATTTTGTCATGTTTTCCCTCCTGCCCTCAGGCAAGTAAAAGTCCAGCAGAAGCCTATTTTCCAGTAGGAAGTGGTCTGGATGTTGAAAAAAAGGCTTCTTCTGGGCTTCAAATGGCCTAGAGTGGGCTGAAAGCACAGTTAGATTGTTTCTATGTTTCCTAGGTGGCATGAGGGACATGGGTATCCTGAATCTGCATGGAACCACATAGCCTGCACTTTGTGCACTCCTGCTCCAGAATGTAAGGACTCTTTTCCTTATAAGGCAGTACTTCAGAGGGTATAATGCGTGGTATGACACTGTGCACTCCT
Organism: Iguana delicatissima; assembly: GCA_948472985.1. Taxonomy (NCBI): domain Eukaryota; kingdom Metazoa; phylum Chordata; class Lepidosauria; order Squamata; family Iguanidae; genus Iguana; species Iguana delicatissima. The sequence goes on from CAOKZL010000772.1 coordinate 278,024, forward strand.
CACAATTGGCATTGTTTAATTGGCAACTATTATTTAATTGGCACTATTAATTCCCATTGATATAAATAATACCTGAGGTGCTAGAAGAGGCATATTACTGAATGTAAACAGTGAGATTGCAAAGCAGGTCAGCCACACCTACCTCTTAGGCAGGGACCAAGTCATTTTCAGGCTAATAGGACCCTCTCAAGACAATAGGCTTAAAGATAATGAGCCGGACACCTCAAAGTTGAAAGGGGAAATCCCCACCAAATTGTGATTGTCTTAACTCTGACCCCAAACACCTGGACATTTCTCTATTGCTTCCCCACCTCTCAACCATACTGGGCTATTACAACAGCCATTATTCCTTTGTCACCTAAACACTAAGATCATTAGCTCTGTCCAGACCTCATTGTACGTGTTTCAACTCCTATCGTCCGCTTGGCTGGGAGAGAAATTCACACTCATACCCACAGGATATTATTTGGGTATAAGAACACCTGATTTCAGGCTGTCCAATGCAACCTCTCACCTTTCTGAACACCACGCTGTCTGTTTGATTGCCAAATGAGAACTGTCTGTAGGTGCCTACCTAAGCCACGTCGCTGCTTTCCTCACTGCTTTCCAAACTGGTTATTATCACCTCATCCCTGAAAGTCCTCCATCCACATTTTCCTCCCTTTACCTTCAGCTGGTCTTTGTTTGTATGCTTGTGTGAATTTCTTTCAATAAAACATATTTTTAGTTTGCAATGTAAACTCTCCATGTGTTTCTTCCCGCAAGGCCCCCTGCAAGGATCTCATCATATTACCCCCCCTCCCTTTTGCAGGACTCCTAATTTTGAGCTAATTAATTCCCCTCTGTCACATGGAGGTACTGGCATCACAGGTGGACCTCTGAGTGACCCATGTTTTGGAGTAACACAGGTGGTGCCCACAGCCTCTGACACTTTCCCATCCTTGTTTGAAAGTAATGTCCTTCATCTTCGAAATACTGATGATCAGCCTGTGTGGCATAGCAGAGATCTGCACTGATTGTCTTTGGCCACAAGAGGAGAACAGTTTGTAAATGATCAGACCTGGAGGTTCTAAAGGAGCCAGTGCTTTTACTTATATCACTTTTCCTATTGTTCCCATTGTTATCAGCCACTGACATAAACAAACATAAAATAATTCTTTTATTTGAATTATTGAGCTCTACAAATGTTATTTTGGAATGGTACTTTTCCTGTATAGAAAAAATCCTGAGGTCTCCTATTTCATGTAGATCTAGGAGCCAGGATGTATAGTGCTTTGAGTGTTAGATTAAGATTCTGGAGAGCAGAATCTGAATCCCTAGGCAGCCAGTGGGTGATCTTGGGCAACTGACACTCTCTCAGCCTCGAAGAAAGGCAAAGGAAACCCCGCTCTGAACAAATTTTGCCAATCTTGCGAAGAAACCCCCATGATTTCAGCTCACCATAATTTTGAAATGAAGGCAAATAACTAGTAGCCTGAGCACCAAAATCTATACTAGGTTTATTTTTCTCTTGTGCCAGTGAGCAGACTCAGTGTCCAGAATACCAGTATATCTTTCCATCAATAGCTGATACATTTGGTTATACCCCTTGTTCCTTTCATCCCATGTAATAATTTTTCTAGTACTACGATGAACTCCACACCTGCACCTCTACATATTCTGACTCAGAGCTTCCCACCAGGAAACTATACAACAACATTCAACTACATTCACAGGACACCCTAACTTATCAAAATAAAATGGGTATTATAACACTGGGCCACTCTGCAGGGTTGCAAGAACCCCAATCTCTTACTCACACCCCCATTTCCTAGTATTGTATGAACTGGTACAATAACTTTTAAATATTTACAGTTTCAACAACAACAACAAAAGTTTGATGCATTCTGCCCTTTGGTGGGGGGGTCAAGTAAACACATTACTGTCTTAGCACAGATGCACTAACCTTCCAAATGTTTTTATATGGGTCAGCATTCACTGGGAAGACCAAACAATGGCTTTAAAATGAATCAGCAAATCAAGTTCCTTTTACAGACAGAAGGTGTGTTAATCATTCACAAATCACTGGCTAAGCGCAAAACAAAAAACAACCCACCCAATTCATCCTTCATGCAATATTTAGGGACCAGTCTGATTGCTCATATGACAAATGGAAAGGTCATTGTCTGATTTGCCTCATATCTCATATTTTACAAAGACTATAAACTTCCTCAAATAATAACAAAAAAATTAGCATACATTCCAACTGTCCCAATTTGTCAGGGATTAATTTGATTAATCCTCTTAATTCCATTTTTTCAGTTGCTTTTAAAATGCCCCCGTTTCCCTCTTCTCCCACTTTCCCTCCTTCTCCTCAGTTTACTTCAACTGTTGGAAACTGAATTCAAAGCCAAAAAATAGATTGAACTCAGCTGGAGGAGAGGACAGGTGTGATTGGAGTCTTTCCCTTCCCAGGAGGCATGAGCAAAAAGCAAACTGCTGCAGCCTCTCCTACCTTGTGTGTCCATCCTCATCAATAATTTCAGCCATCTTGACCATGCTCTGATGTTGCTGGACCATGTGTTTCCCACTTTTCATCCGTGAAATGTTGGAGGGTATGAGATAGCAGACTGTAAGGTGTCTTCTGCTGTCTCCTGGCAAGTATTTTATTTCTTTGTTAAAATATTTTTAACCTACCCTATATCTAAGGATCTCAGGTGGCCTACACTAAAACAAATCTGGGCAGTTTAAACTAATATAAAACTGTAACAATAACTTAAAGGCTAAAAACATACTAAACCATTTGCCACTTAAAACAAGACAATTGAAAACAGTTAAAACAATTTAAAACTACTCATGCACAAATTCAGAGAAAATCTCCTCTGCCCCCAGGGCTTTAGTAAATAGCCATGTTTTTGTTTAGTGCTGGAATGACAGCATTGGTGGTGCCAACTGGGCTTGTAAGGTGGGGACATATTCAGTAACTAGAGTGTCATAGCAGAGTGCTGGAGTTTTATATATTTATGCAAGGTATGATGGGCTTGGCCACTTAACTAGTTAGAACCTCTATTTTACTTAGGCTGTTTCTGCACTAGACTGTTGCAGTGCTATTATTCCACTTTCAACGTCCTATGCAATCCTGGAGTTTGCTGTTTGTAGTTTAGGCCTTTGAGGCCCCTCCCTAAACTGCAAACCCCGGGATTCCATAGGATGTTGAAAGTGGAATAATAGCAGTACAACAGTCTAGTGTGGAAGTGGCCTCAGTAAAATGTTTGCCAATGAGAAAGATGACACCCAGATTTATCCGTCCTTTAGATCTTATCCAGTTTCATTTCTGAATGTCCTGATATTGTACTTGAAGTTAGAAATGTACTGGATGACAGTGAACTACCTAATGCTCAATCCAGACAAGATAGCTGTCTGTTTGTCAGACCAACAAAGTGCTGTACAACCTTTTCTGAACGAGGGTTTACTCTCCCTTATGAAGCAAGTGTGAAGACTGTTGGTACTTTAGAATGATCACTCTTTGATGTTATGTGCCTTCAAAATGATTCTAACTTAATCGCAATGCTATTATAGGGCTTGGCAAACAGGTTTGTCATTGTCTTCCTCTTAGGGTGAGAGAGTGCGACTTCCATAAGGTCACACAGCGGATTTCCATGGCTGGTCTGGTCTCCCAGAGTCACAGTCAAGCACTCAGACACTACACCACACTGGCTCCATTGGCCTCTTTGGATCCATAGGTAACTTCAGTAGGCTATAGCACTTACAGTATCTTTGGTATGCTAGCTGTATTTGTTTCTTGAAGAGAGATAATATAGCCAACGTTATCCCTGCTATAGTGACATCTAGGATAGATTTCTGTATTGCTTTGTGCATGACACTGCCGTTCCAGAGCATTTGGAACTTTAACTAGCATAAAACATAGCAGTTAAATTTTTACATGGGACTGATTGCCTTGATTGCACTATCTTAAGTATTAGTGTGAATGTGTTAAGTATTAATGTAATTAGTATTACAATGTTTCAGTATAAAAGTACAGTACACTCCTTTCTGGTGTGATCTCCACATGTACAAATGTGAAGTCTCTTGAAGCTTCATGTCTCATTATAGTCAATGGGTGTGACAGGTACATGCTTGTACTGCTGCACACACACATTGTATCCATTGACTACAATGAGACACAATGCTGGCATTCCTTGTTTTACACAGGGGTTCCTGGAACAGAACCACTGCATATATGGTGGACACACTGTGCTCTGAAAGCAAGGGCTGCTCTGGTTACCCCTGTGCTTCTAGGCTCACTTCAGTGTTATCACTTTAAGAGAAGACCTGGGTCTTGTACAACCTGCATTCTCTCTCATTAGGCTTCAGAGAACTCCCTTTACCTTGTGTCCTTGCCATCTGAAGCAAGAGACTTGTTTGTTTCCAAGCCTTTGCAACTCTCTTCCACTATATGTTTGCCTGGGTCTTGGCCTTTCTGCACTACACTTTTATACTGCTAGTGTTCCACTTTCAACATCCTGTGGAATTCTGGGGTTTGTAGTTTCCTGAGGCCAAAGAGCTCTCTGGCTGAGAATTCTAAATGCCCCTCCCTAAACTGCAAACCCCAAGATTCCATACGATGTTGAAAGTGGAATAATAGCACTATAACTGTCTAGTGTGGAAAGGCCCTCTGACTCTGGCTCTTATTGTGTAGGTCCCAGCCGAGGTTTACTCTGTTCTCACATGACTACATACCCTCCAACTGCCCCAATTTAGCAGGGACAGTCCTGATTAATCTTCTGTCATTTGACTTTTTCAGCTGCTTTTCAAATTGTCCTAGTTTCTTTCTCCTCCTCCTAGGTTCCCTCTTCATTTGTTGCAAACTGAATTTCCAGTGGAAAGGCCATTAACCTTCAATTAATTCAGCAGGGCAATCTTATCCTTCTCAGCAGGCTCAGGCAAAACCAAACTGTTCCAGCCTCTCCTAACTTGTGTTTTCTTCCTTAGTAATAACTTTTGCCGTCTTGACCACACTCTGATGTTGTGAAATGTTGAAAGGCATGTGCCTTTAATGGCTTCTAGAGGCACCTTACTTGACTTTGAGTGAAAGTTGAGATGCACCGGTAGCATATGATGACTGTAATTTGAGCAGCTGCAGCTATCCAAATAATTTGTTTTCCTATTGCCTTTTAATGCAGGTTTTAAACTTCTGTCTTTATTAACTAGCATTTGTTGTGTTTCTGTTTCCTTTTATTTTTCTCTTGGCATGTTTTAATGTAATGTGCAAAACATTGGGAGAATTGTGTGAAATTTTAAAAAGAGAGAGTAGTCTCAGAGGATTTCAGAAGGAGTTATTTCACAGTAGACAATTTAGTTTTTGTCAGTAAACTGACTTAAAAGTGTATAGACTGATATTACCATGGTCATGTGTACATCTATGAGCTCTGAAAAAAAATTACCTCTTTTTGCCTTACTAATTTTTTATAAAACTTATGTATTGCATAAGACTTTATTAAACTAAATCAAGCACAGAACTTGGACATAATGCATTACAAGGGACGTGTATCTCTACATTACTGTTGTTGCTTGGTTACTAAAACATCATAATTTTACATTTCAAAAGTAACCTGGTGAAAATTTGCTCATCAACCACAGTGTTTTATTAAGAACAATTAATAGGAAAGCAATGTGTAAGATAATAAGTTACTAAAATTATTTTTTAATGATTACAGTAACAAATTTCTTTTTTAGAATTTTAGAAAACTACCAAACTCCAGACAAATGTTATAATTCAGAAAAGGCTATATTGTTATATTATGATATTAGGAAAAAGAGGAGGGATATACCACAGGGCTTACTTATGTTAAATTCTCAGTTCCTCGTACTGTAAAGACACGTTTTCTCAAATGTTCTATGACTTAAATGGGAAAAAATAGATAACTACTACCTGGAGAGTGTTTAGGTTTGAAATCTGAGGATTTTCCTCCTAATAGGAAATTACTGAAATTGAATTGCTCCATCTAGCGGTCAACTGTTACTTCTGTTGCTTTATTCTAACCATGAGAGGTAATAGTTCTAAAAGACTTAGGGCCCATCTGGACAGACTGGAAAAGCCAGAAAGTCTCTGGTTTTGTTCCTGTCCTTTCTGTTTTTTTTTGGGGGGGGGTGTTTTAGATCTACATGGTATATTCTCTGTCCTGAAGATTTCCCAAGGAACTCCTAGCACTTACAAGGACTTTTTATTTGCACTCCCCAGATCAATTTAAATGAACCCACCATTTGCAGAAATGAAAAGTACCTGTCCCTGGCTCTTTGTGCTATCCTGGAATTAGCTCAGATGGCCACTATGAAGAAACATAGTGAGTATTCCCTGGATAATCAGATTCAGCAGAGATCAAGCAAGGGAGAGAGGGATGCTAACAATAGAAGAACATGTTCCTGATGCTTAACTAGTGTGATATTGCTAAAGCACTTTAACAATTTCACTATAACTCCTAAATAATCGTTGAAAAGGGCTCAGTAGAAATTGTTGAAAGTCAGTTTCTGACATGGTACCTGAGTCTAGAAGTGACAAGCGATCAGTGGTAGTGGAAGAACACAAGGTGAGGGAAGAGAGAGCGAAACCCAGGATTTTCAAGAAAGAGTTTGGATGAAAAAAGCATGAATATGCAGGTAAAATCAATACCAAAAAAGGAACTGGACAGTGGCAATACTTCCAAAGACATTTTTTCCTTTCTGGGTAAGTGCTTTGAGATCTTCAGCAACAGCAATCTGTACCAATTATAAATGAGTGTGTCTACCATACTAAGCAGAAGAATGTATTTCTAGTCTTTTTATTAACATAAAACATATTACAGATACCTTCATCTCATGGGCTATTTTATTGTGATACAGGACTCTTTAGTGGTTTTGGTACAGAGGTAGCACACCTACCCATGTAGAAATTATAAACAGTGTTCATCCATATGTTTGTGCATTAATTGCCATTATGTTGGCTTCAGCTTATAGTAACACCCTGTTATTAACAGCCCTGCTAAAATATTGCAAACTCAAGGCCATAGTTTCCCTGATTCAGTTTATCCATCTGTTTTGTGATCTCCCTCTTTTCTTACTGCCTTCTACTTTACCAAACATTATTGTATTTTCTAATGGGACGTGTCTTCTCATGATACATCCAAAGTACAATAGTGTCAATTTAGTCATTTTGGCTTCTAGAGTGAGTTCAGGCTTGTTCTCAGACTATTTACTCATCTTTTTGGCAGTCCATGGTGTCCATAGAATTCTCCTCAAGGACCACATTTCAAATGAGTTGGTTCTTTTCTTGACAGCCTTCTTCACAGTCAAGCTTTTACACCTGCATAAAGGAACTGAATATACGACAACAACGATGATTCTGATTTTGTTTTTTAATTGTACATCATTACACTTGAAGATCTTATCTAGTTTCTTCACAGCTGCACCTCCAAGTCTTAGTCTGATTTCTTGATTGCAGGTGTTTGCCCACACTTCTTGAGAAAGAACAGTTCAGTCATGTTTATCAGTGCTTTGAAAACTCTGTTTACATCATGTCCATGTTTTAAAAATCAGTATTTCCTATTGAAATGTGACAGACTTCATAGCAGTTGATTATGGATGGATCATATTTTCAGTGGTAGTTATCTTCATAATAAAGCAATTTGAACAGAAGCATTCCCAAGCATTCACAGGGATTTTCAGATTTTCACAGCTCCCATTGTCCTCTGTTAAGCCCACCATAGTACCTGTTGAACTTATCACAGTGTGTTTATATGTTTATGTGCTGTGAAAGCTATCTGAGAACTTCTAGGGTCTCCTGATATTCTATCAGCTAATCAGTTTTGATGCTTGTTTTTACTGTTCAGCCAATGCCTCTGCTAGCCCGAAGTTACATTTCTCTCTTATAACTTAAAGTTTTTATTTTGAGTGCTCTGTCTGTGTATTTAAGTTTTCTGCCAACAATACCTCGTATCAGGGGTATACCTATGGGGGGAGCCAAAATGAAGGCATTGCTCTCCAGTAAGAATTCTGTGTCCTCAGCTGAAATTTTCCTTCATTACTCAAATTTCTAATGTTGCAGTAACTTAAGCTTCAGTTGAGTATTTAGAAACTGAATTCAGACATCAAAAGAAAAGGAGCAGGCAAAGAGACCAAGAGAATGAGAAAACAACGAACAGGAGAGTTCTAGGCGTGAGCAATTTTCAGCGTTAGAAATGTGACAACTGTAAGAAAATTTTCTTTGGAGAAGCAGAATTTTCATTTGGAGGGGAAATGCCCTCATTCACTCCCCCCGGTAACTACACTCCTGCCTTACATGTCCCTGTATCTCCATGTAGATCTGACCATCTGTCTAGTTATACATACAATATTCTGTATGTATCACATGCTATCCATGAAAAATATTTTTGAGAAAAGAAAAGGAGATGGCAAAGAGCAATAGTTAAGTAATCTCTTCTTTTAAAAAATCCAAACTTTTCTAGAAATACAGTGCACAATGTTGTTTTTGTCATATGCACTCTGGATCCAGCAATGTTGTCCAACTGATGCAGTGCTTCTGTCTGAGAAACTGGCAGGGAAGCCGATCCCTCTTGCAGTTTCTTCTGTATCCTCAAAACCTGCTTTTGAAGAGTTTGGAATCCATTTCGGTTTTTTGGATGGTGCAGAGGGCTCCAAGGGGAGAAGAAGAAAAGTTTGAATGCACTAGTGACTGGGTGGTATGTTGGATAATATGGGACTCTAATGTCAACTGGAGGAGCTGGAAACTTTGCCTGAAATCTTAGATATTGCAAAAAAGGCCCACTGCTATAGTTGAATAGAATTATCCATTTCAGCCATTCCACAAGCATGGATCAGCATCTTGGAATTCTGCTATCCAAAAAAGGTTCTGGATGCCCCATTGCAGATTATCCAAAATGTCAGACAGTCATGCTGTGGTTCATCACATGAATAGTTTGACATAATAGGATCTTGGCTTTTTCCCCTCTCTGCAACACAGTATTCAATGATTAAAATGTAATGGCTTTTTTCTTTAAAAAAAAGGCTCAATCTTGTCAAAAATCAAAAGTCCGTATTTGAAAAACCATTAAGTATTTTTTATTGTAAAAAATTACATATCTATCTGCTCTATTAAATGCAAAGTCAGGATTCCAATGCAAAATACAGCAATTCTGTTGAGCAGAGAATACTGTCTTTTGTACAAAGTTGTTCCCAAAACTCACCAAATCACTCAGCTTCTTGCAACATGCTGTCCTTTACAGAGCCATTTTCCAAGAGTAGCGTTAGCAGGATTTGGGAGGGGGCTACCTAGTTAACTAATTCTTGCTATCATTAAAAAATTAAGTACCAGAATCTCTCATGCTAGTACTTTGGACTTCTGGCAGGTAGTGCAGAAGTAGTTTTTACTCAACTCAGCAGGAGGAAGAACATCAGCATGTAAATTCCAGGGTTTTTCTGCTTAGTTTTGTGCATTCTTCCCCATTAAGACTTTGGCCTCCTGTTGCTTGGCCACACTCTTTTGACCACGTCATGGTATATAGTTTGAACTAATGTGTTCTGGTTTTTATTTGTGAAATGTTGGAGGGTATGGAATAGACAGCCTCTCAAAAAGTATCCTGCCACTTGTTTTAGTGTATTTAGAGTCACAGACATTCTTCCGTTACACTTGAACACCTGACAGGAACAGGTAAACGCATTGGTTCTGCAAGCAACCACTTTTCCAACATTCAGAACTGTTAATTTTATATACCCTATTTATTTGCTGTGGAGCCAATCTTAATGTAAACACATTTTAGGATTAGTAAAATGTCACTGATCTTCCTGTATGGCAGCCATCAGTCCCTGGGTAGTCTGCTTGAAGTGAGTCTAAGGACTGACCGTAATTTGACAGGTAGCATCCAAAATGAGTAGTTGTTCTTCAAATCAATAGCAAACTGTGATAATGGAAGCAGGATTTGTTTATCCTCAAGGGTCTCCTCCAACTTGTAATAATTTCAAAAGATATTTGCTTTGAACTTCTCTCGACTTGTGAAGGGCAAGAGACTTCAGTGCCTTTGATTTTTTTTTTTCTTTTCAGGAAAAGAAAATCAGATGCTCAAATAGCTCTTCTGCAGTCAACAGGGCTTTTGCTGGCAGAGTTCATTCAGGGCACCTTTTATGTGAGGAGTACTTTGATATCTACAATGCAAATATAAATGTGATTTATACCTGTTTGATGCTTTCCCTCAAATCCTTGGAGAGTCTACCAGGCCACATCAGTAAGTCTTTGCTTTGAACACCCAAGAAAGCCCAGTCAGTACTGCCAACCCTTCCCTTTCCACCTCACTTGTATTTCTGTTGACCCACATTTGATTTTCTAAAGGCCTTGTGAACCAATAGAAAAGGCAGACTCAGAAGTGAGCCAATAGAAAATGGCAAGCTCAGAAGTGATCCTACATTCGTGGTACATGGGTGTGAGAGTAGTTTCTTTTCTTTTCTTTTCTTTTTTTAAATAGCAATTTTCACCCGAAGATTTTTTTTTTTTTTTACTACCCATTGCAAAGGGCAAGTTTTTCTCACTCCATTCTACATGCAGAAGCCAGCCAAACTAGGGAAACAATCTTATTACAGTTTGGAACTGTGTAAATTTGGAGTGGGAATCTTGAGGGCAGTGGGATGCATATACCTCACCCGGGTTTTATTTGTGGCCCTCAGGCCCTTCCTAAGCCTGTCCCACCAAAGAATTGTCTCAATAATGCAATTTAATAGTCTTGCCTTCAGAAAAAGGAACAGGCCTAAATACCCTAAAGGCTCCAGATCCTCTCTGATCTTGGTAGCTGATCAGAATCAGTCCTGGTTAGTACTTGGCTGAGGGACCACCAACAAATAACAGGTGCTGTAGGCTATATTTCAGAAGAAGGAACTGGCAAACCATCTCTGAGTATTCTTTGCCTGAGAAATCCCTGTAAAATTCATGGAGTTGCCATAGATCAACAGGCAACTTGAAGGCACACACATGGACACACATTCCTATGGGCCTTTCTGCACTACGCTGTTATAGTGCAGTTATTCTACTTTCAACCACCTGTGAAATTCTGGAGTTTGTAGTTCACTGAGGCCAAAGAGCTCTCTGGTTGAAAATCCTAAATGCCTCTCCCTAAACAGCAAATCCCAGGATTCCATGGGATGTCGAAAGTGGAATAATAGCACTATAACAGTGTAGTGTGGAAATGCCTATATCTTGGCCAGGATCTCATTAGTGACAAGTGTAGGCATAAAGGTGAATTTTGCATGCAGGATGAATTTTGTCGGCAAAGTAGAGATTTGCATTAGGAATCATTATCTGTATGGTATCACATTACAGTACACAGAATAGCATGTAAATATGCATTGACTTTTGTGCATTGCATTTGTGCAATTGGCTGTTGGCCATGTGCTTTAATCTCTCATCTACATACGTGGTGCTACACTGGTATTCTGTTTAGGTCTTACATAATACCAAAGTAATGAAGTTCTGCCAGTGGATATTTACCCTACCTTGAAGCAACACAGGATTTTGACCCTTGTTTTGCCTGTGTCCAAGAAGTCTTACAAAACTGGAAAGGCACTTCAGCCATGGCTGGGTTTGGCTTTGGAGGAATGGATGGTACAATCTGGGCAGGTGGCAATTGGCCTCTGGACCTCCTAACCTGGACTTCTGCTGGTGTACGCCATTGCAGAGTAGCCCAGAGGGTGCAGGGTGGGGCATATGGCACAAGAAGCTCTGCTTTCTAGCACTTTGCTGCTAGTTGTAAATCGTACCACCTAGTGCCTACTTACTTTCACTGAAGCAAACACAGCAGTAAAACAGCCTGGATCCAATTCGGTGAACAGAGAGACAGATCTGGAAGTCTGATGCTTGCTGGAGTGCATGGCCTGAGATGCCTGCCTTTCTGACTCCAAATTAACTTTCACAGTCACATAGAGTGACTAGGAGTGTGGTGGAGTCTCCTTCTTTGAAGATTTTTTAAGCAGAGGCTGGATGGCTATCTGTTGGGAGTGCTTTGATGTGGGTTTCTGCATGGCAGGGTTTGGACTGGATGGCCCCTATGGTCTCTTCCAACTCTATGATTCTATGATTGAGAAATTGGAAATAAGATGGCCTGGATAATTCTTGCTCCTGTATTTAATAAACTTGAGGCTCTTATCTAACTATTCATAGTTGCCCTTCCATATCTTTATCTTCTTTTGATTTGTTGACTACAGTCTCCATTTTCTTTAATGACTGAGCAGGCATACAGATAATATCTTAGTGAATTTGTATATGTGATAGTTACCTTTCCTTCAATAATTAAAGAAAGGCAGAAATTGGTGCGGGTGTGAGAGAATGATAAGCTCCTTGTTTGGGGGTGCTTGCCGCCCTGCCCCCTTCAAGAGTCATACTGTACTTGAAAACAGCCCCACATATAGCACACTGCAGTAATCAAAACTGGATTTTTTACTTGGAAATATACTCCATTCTGTTCAATGGGGACTCACTCCCTAAGAGGTTTGTTTCTCTCACACAAGGAAGAATTGAAATTATGAAAGGAAACAATCTCCTCACAGAAAACTGCTGTTGTTTCCCTCATCATCTTGATAACTTCAGTTAACAATAACAAGATCAATTTTCATTCATCTGTGAAAGAGAAGATATCTTAAGAGGCTGTGCCAGATTTTTGCACAAGCTAAGTGAGATACAATTGAGGGTTTCAGATTAAGATCATCTTCTAATTATTTTTTTAAAAAGTTGAATTTTACATAATGTCACTTTTTTTGGTAGTGTGACTGGTTTTTTTAAACTTGATGTGATTTAAGACTTTATCTTATCTTACTCCAGGCCTGTTTAGAGGTCCAGAGATTATTGAAGATTATTCTTCACAAGGGGTTAAAAATTCATGGAACCAAAGACTGCATTATGTCCTAATCAGTGCAGTTTCAATTCCAAGAAAAGTACTTTGGCTACCTAATTAGGAAGGCAGTTGCTGATCACTTGTAAAGAACTGTGTGATAAGTAACACTGTAGGTTCATTCAATCATTCCTGTCGAGCTGATGGTCAGTTTGTATCAAGTTAAGCTAATGGCATTCTTTGATTCGATAGCTAGTTCCTTAGCTATAGAGAGTATGGTGACAATCTTGATTTTAGAAAGATAGAACACATAGTTTGCTTTCCCTTCTTAAAAAGAAAAATGGAAAACTTTCTAATGTAATTTTCTTTGAAGCTTCAACATGCATAGTACAGAGTTAGAAACTATCAGTGGGTGGAGAATGTTTATGATGTTGGAAAGTGTTCCTGCTAAAAACTCTCAAATATCACTATATCTTCCATGTTATCATCACCATTGTCATTGTCATTGTTGTCATCATTATCATCATCATTGTTGTCATCATTTTTATTGATATATTCCCTTTTCCTGAGAGTGTTTTTCTTGATACAGTTTGATAACTCTTAGAAGATCAAAAGGCAGAGAGATCTGAACCTCAAATCAAGCTGGCATTGACTGGCCAAAGACCTAGGGCCTCCAAAAAAAAACACCCTTCAGTGTTCTGCCTGGTGTTTGACCTGTGACAGCTCACTCATATATGCAAGTCAGCATCTTATGTGGTATTGTCTCATTTTTTATGGACCAGCATGCTTGGGTACCTGTTAGGTGCCAGATACCTGTGAGGGCTTGCCAATCTTTTGCTCTGACACTGAGCCCATTCCCCACCCGAAACTATTTTGCAATGCCCCAGATCTATTGTTACATGTGATATAGCAATTCTGTGCATATTCTTCCAGTGATGGATCACATAATCAGGAGCAAGCCATTAGAGTAGGAGTGGGATGTGTGACTCATGGACTGCCTGTGGCCCTTAGAGGATCCAGTGCAGGCTTTGAGATGCCCACAGTTTTCCCCCAAGCTTCCTGCATCCCCCTCCATTTTTTTTTTTTTGGCTGAAATCTCTCATTTCTCAGCTGAAAAAAAAACTTTCAAATAGTCTAGGTTGCTAAAATGTGCTGTTTTGGGAAGGAGAATTCCCACACACCATCATATTCCTTCCACTCATACACCCCAAGAAGGGAATGGGGATGATGCGATGTGACATTACTTCCAGTCACCAAAATGGCAGCTGTGCTGGGGCTGCTGAGGAGCTCTGGAGACACTCAAAACCAGCAGGCACAGCCCTCCAGACCCTGGAGTATGTTAGGGAGTGGTTCACCCTTGAAAGTTCATGCTTTCACTACAGCATATGGAAGTGCTTTATATGCATGAAGGTGTCCATATAGTTCAAACAGCAATGACTGAATTTTCATATTGTGTCATATCCTTCAGTAATCAATGGCTCTGATACACACTTTGTGAATAATCAAAAATAATTGTTACGTATAATCACTTTGTTCCTTAAAGGATACAATGTTTCAGTGATTGATTGAATGAATTTAAAGCTTTACAGCAGTCCCAAATGAACTCGCTTTCTTTCTTTCTCTTTATTTATTTCCAGGCAAACACCGCTGAATCCAAGTAAGGACTGCAGGATCAGCACTTAGTATTTGCCTTGGGTTGGCAATTGTTTTCTTTGATGCAGTTTTCCTGCGGCATTTTGACAAACAAGGAACAAACAGCTTATCTTATAAAGATTTATAGCCTATAGCTTCTTGTGAAGAAGACATCCGCTTGCAAATGGCAAGGTTAAAGTGATTGTGTATGGAGTAAATACAAACTTCAGCTAGTATTTCATTCTGAAAACCAGTTTAAACAATACTTAGATAACTTTAAATGGAAGCTCTTCCATAAACCTGACCCCTTACATGAAGTTTTGTCACATTCAAGGTCAGATAGTAGTAAAAAATGTTCTTTATATGATTTTTTTCTCCTGAACAACCAATTCAAATTTGTAGATACTTCCCCTCCCTTTTATAAGATATAGGCTATTTAAAAATGTCTATGCTGTTCTTAATATAGCAGTTATGATACTTGAGTCGTCATTACTGAAGAGCATCTATTGTCTATTTATTTTTAGAGAGTGTCTTCTAAACCATTACACTCAGACTCAAAAGCTGTTCATTCTACATTGATTAATGTACTGTAAGTATCTGAAAATTGCTTGGTCTAGTTACTTTGTTTGCTTTTTCATCTCTCCAAACAATCAAATGAAGCATCTCTGAAGACACCTGATTGATGTCATCAGTGCTGTACTTATATTAGTGTTTCCCAGAAGATGTTCAAAACAGGGCAATAATTTCCAGGGTATTTTAAAATCTGCCAAGTTTAAAGGGTTTGGAGTACTTCTACTCTTTCTAAAGCTGAGAGTTTGGTAACCAGCCCTGTATCTTCCCTCTCTTCTGCAGCTGAGTTCCTCAGTGAAAAACAATGTAGTGGTAGAGCCCCAAGGCAAGAATGGATTGTACCACTTTGGACTGGAGACAGGGCATCACATTTTTAGTATATAAATTCCACACTTTCCTTTAACCTCCTAGCTTAGGCATTTCAAACTTTTATTGTACTTTTAAAAAGAAACATATACCATTAAATCACATGTGTAACATGGAAAATCATTAAAAAGCAAAGGAATCCAGTAGCACCTTTGGGACTAACTGGAAGAAGAAATTTCTAGAATAAGTTTTCTGTAGTCCACTACAGTCCAGGAAATCTTATCCTAGAAATTTCTTTTTCCCCAGTTAGTTTCAAAATTGCTACTGGATTCCCTTATACCTTTTATTGCTAAAACAGACTAATGCAGCTATCTCTTTTGAAGACATGGAACATCATGTGGAGTTTGACTCTTAGCTTATATATTCATAGAAATAGACCCATACTTATTTGTATCTTGAGTAGGCTCTTTGGAAAAAAATAGAATAAGAATTAATTTGTTCAATTGATTTCAGCAGACCTACTCAAAGAACACAATATTGGATATCCACCACCTAGTTCACATAGATGGTAACCTCTGTGCCACTTCAAATTACAAGCAATGGTTCATATGGTGGGACTGTATCCACACACATATGTTTAAAGCCCTAAACGTAGAGTCTAGGATGGCAGTAAGAAGGCTAGTCTCTGAAATCTAGTTCTATGAGTGGAGCAAGTAAACAAGCTTTTCACCCGCATGATCTATTCTGAAGTGGTGTAACAGGTCAATGCTGTTAAGGAGAACTAGGCTTAGGTTGTGTGTGTGTATATGAACCTTCAAGTCAGCTGTTGACTTATGATGACCCCATGAATTTCATAGGGTTTTCTTAGGCCAGGAATATTCAGAGCTGGTTTTGCCAGTCTTCTTCTGAAATACAGCCTACAGCATCTGGTATTCATTGGTAGTCTCCAATCCACTTATTAACCAGGGCTGGCCCTGATTACCTTTATTGAAAAGGATTCTGAGCTCTAGCATTTCATTAAAGAAGAAAAAGATCTTGGCCTACAATTACTTGATCAATAATGCTAATATTGAAAAAAATATTCTCATAGAAACTCTGTGATTCCCCAAATTTTCCAGCAGAACTGGGTATACTCAGAGTTTGGATGGCTACACTGTGCCATTTTTAGTTTCTTCAAGATACTACAGGCCATATCACATCACTATGACCAGAATCCTCCCTGAGTTTACCCATATTGACTGTTTCTCTTTGCCATTTCTTTTTTGGATGAAAGGTTTGGGTCAGCTTTGGCATTCACTGGATCCTCCAAAGGACTGTGAGTAGACCACAGGCTATATGGTTTCCAGGCCTGTTTTAGGAACTAATAATTTGATTCTTTGTTTATTCAGATTGGCAAGCAGGTTTGACCAACCTTAAGCAGTCCTGCTGGTCATTTTGACCTCAAAACAAACATTGATATGAAAAGTAAACCTAAAGAGGAGAGGCCTTCAAAAGGGTTCAAGGGAAGAAGAAGCCAAAGGCACCAGTCAATATTTATAGTTCTCGGATTGTTTATTTATTCACTTCCAATACTGAGGCTGCCAGTTCAATACAATCCTATTCCCTAAGATTTCTCTGAGACCAGGAGTTGGGTCCTTATGATATCAAGGGATGGGAGTTGTGATGCCATAGGGGTTCTTTGTGATGTCACAAACAGAAGTAGGAAGTCAAGGGTTAGCAGAGACAACCTTTTGATCAACTGGGTATGAAGGCAGTGGGCCCAGAATCTGGGTAAAACCTGGCTAACCAGGCAAGCAAAACATAATTTTAGCAATCTTCTTCTTGCTGTAAAAAAGTCTTTGAAAACTGTGCAGTTTTGGAATCATTCTGTGCAAAATTCATGCATGGTTTTTCTGTGCAGAGAACAGCGTATTCTGCACAGAAAATGCTGTTTCATGCACAATACAACCACATGAAATTTTTTTCAGAGAACAATGCCTCAACTGCAGCATTTTCCTCATAAGAAATAGTATTTCTGTGCAGAAATTATTACTTCCTGTACAGAAAAATGCTGCTTTCCCTGCTAAATAACCCTATGTGAATTTTGCAGAGAATAAGTCCTGAACTATGAAGATTCTTGCCAGCCCAGGATTCTACTTGTCATGGTTTTTCAGTTCTCAAGGAAAAAAAAATGGTTTTGAATATTCTTCCCATCCCGACAATGTGAAACCACAACCATAAAATTAAGACATTTTAACATTGTATCCTTTCAAAGCAGAAGCGTGCAATTGCAGCTTTCTAAATGTTTTTGGCCTGAAATTCCCATTAGGGTCACAACTGTCACTGACTGGCCAGCGTAGGTCAAAGGGCCCAGCAGGAGTGCTTAAAAGTGATCAGATTTGCTTGCTAAGGCCCTTTCCGCATGTAAGAAAGGAACCGCGCAAAACAGGACTCACCGGATTTCTTTGGTGTCCGGTTGAGTCCATCGGGACAAGGAGCAGTGTGAGCTTGTCGTTCCACACTGCTCTGGCATCCAAAATGGTGGCTTCCGGTTGGTGGAGGCTTTCCACCAACTGGAGAAGCTCGCCAGCCTAAAGCCCGCCCCTGGCAGATCTGCAGGCATGCACTAGTGTGCGCCTGCAAATCTGCACCAGAGCGTGGCAATGGAGCAACACTAAGTTGTGTGCTCCGTGCTTTTTAAAAACCTCTAAAAAGAGGTTTTTAAAAAACACGCCACGCGACCAGTTCCGGTCACTCTGGAGTGGACTGAGGTGCGGAACTGCAAAAAGTAGTCCGCCCCAGTCCACTCTACGATGCAGAAGACATCTGTTGGAGGTCGCTCTGCACCGTTTAAAAAGCCCAGTGCGGAAAAGGCCTAAGTCTGATTTACTTAACAAACAGATTTAGAATTAAACTGAACATTTGGAAAACAAACTTGATTGAACTGAATATTTGAATGGCAATAGCAGTTTGGCACCACAGCCAATTACGCAGAGGACAGTTGGGCTTTCCTTCACTGAAAGTCTTCAAGTAGATGCTAAATGGCCATTCTTTGGGCACAGTTTAGTTCAAGACTTCCTGTATCAAGCTAAAGATTGTAGTATATGACTCATAAAGCCCCTTCAGCTCTCTGATTCTGTGATTCCCTCAGGCTTTACCATAAGACTATTCACAAATAGCACAATTCTCATACTTGATGTTGCTGGAATGATAGTTAAATGAAATTATACAGAACAGACTTATACTTTATTGGTTCATTATTTTCCTCATATATCTTTTGCTATTACTTTACAGTTTTGCTATGATTTTTTTTCCATTGCACATCCAAAACCCTAATCTATGGCTCATCTAATTTGCATGTTCTCGGTATATTGTTTGATTCAGAACCATCACAAATCATTCTGAAGTGGATAATATCCACTTTCATGCTTGATAGATGATTAAAACTACCAAGCAAATGTCTCTTTAATATCGTGGTTTGAAAGATATAATGAAGGTGCAAAGTGGTCTCCTTCACTTTTTGAGGCATTTCAGAATATTGGTATCGCCCTCCCCCAAATAAAATTAAGTGCCATTTGAGATAAATATTTATGAAATAACATACTATATTCCTATTGCCCAAAGGTGCTATCCTAGGTTATATTTTTTGCTGTGTATAATTCTAGCAAGTGTGAGACAAGATAGTGATTGAGTATTATGGCTGAAAAGTGACTATCTACTTCAATTCCCTCTCTGTCAAATAGGATAGTAGCAATCTGCCTTAGAGTAACTGAGATAAGTACAGTAATGTTCTATATATGCATCAAAGCCGGCAGGGCTGTGTGTTATCTTCAACAGTGCATTATCTTGCAGTAATCATTTCCACTGATTTTTTTTAGAAGATATAATCCTACCCTACCTTTCTTTCATTATGGAACTCAAGAGTTCTCACGCGACTCATATCAATGCACTGATTAGGTCCAAACTTACTTAATTTCAGCAGGTACCTTTAGACTAGGCCCTGGCAGTTATAATCCATATATGGAACTGCCATATCTGGAATCCTGCCCCAATGATATAATAATAATAGTAACAGGAACAGTGTGGTTTGCAGAACCTTGGGCTTCTAGATACCCCAGCCAGCATGACCAATAATAAGGGACTGCAAATTCTAGCCTAAAACATTGGGAGGGCCAAAAGTTCCCCAGGCCAAATATATCTGAATGCATTTTAGTGTTCCAAATTCTTCGCTTTTTGGCTAAAGAGCACAATAAAAATGTTTCTTCCCCTCTTCCTCCTGTTTCTTTTGCATCCACTAATAGTGAGAATAATTTGAGTGCATGAGTGCCATAAATGAAAATCCCTTCCTGCTAGATGATGCCAATGTCTGACTACAATCACTATCAGGAAAACAGAGTACCCTCTCCTCAGTTCAGGAGATGACCATCCTTGATCTAGTTGTTTTCACTCCTAGATTAGAGGTGGAAATTTGTGAAAGGAGTAGAGGTGATTACCCACCAGTGGGAAATAGAGTCATTCCATATCGTTGGATTTTGTATCAACAGATTCAACCAACCACTGCTTGAAAATATTTTTTAAAAATCCAAAAAGCAAACTTTTGATTTTGCTGTTTTATAGAAGGGACACTATTTTACTGCAGCATTGTACACAATGGGATTTGACCACGCACAATTTTCGTATTCACAGGGGGTCCTGGAGCGAAACTGTCAGGAACTGAATTCACACACACAAATATAACAGTGCATAAACACTATTTATTAGGAGTGTGATACATAGTATGGGACTTCAGTGAGTGAACTGGAAGCAATTAGCAAAATTCAAAACATAAAAGGCAAAGAGTTTCTCATCCCACCTTCAAGAGACCTTGAAGTTCTGGTTTAGCCTGGCAGTGCTTATCACTACGTTCCTAACTTTGTTTATCTACCAGTCTCTGGTTCTCATACCTTGTTACAAGCAGGCTGCTACTTAACACCTACTACATGTCCCATAAATAAAATTTGGAGGGCTACCCTAGTGGATACCAAGTGTCCATTGTACATCATTGGTCATGCTACTGCCCCTGGCAGTTCTTGGGATTTGATCAAAATAACGTTTTTGGGAGGAGTAATAGTGGTAGTGTAAACTTGTAAACTTGTAAACTAAACTTGATAGTGGATGGTGGTGGTTTGGGTGGGTTTTTTTGGCTGAAATTTTGTTTAATTTTGAGGGCTAGGAGCTGGAGGTTTCATGGGTTTCCTGAGAAATCCACAAAACAAGTATGGGGAGGGGGGTCACATGTGGTCCATGAGCTGAACTTTCCTCACTCCTGCTCTAAATCTCATAGTCCCTTCTTCACACCTGAAAAGAAAGTCACTGGGATTCTGCACATACTAGAAGTAATTCCATTTTCATTTTCTGTTCTGTTGGGAAATCTGGGGAATTGGATCAGAGACAATTCCTGTGCTATTCTTCCTAATGTGGACTATGATGCAAATCAACAAAGAAAAGCATGAAAACATACTGGGACAGGGGAGTTCCGGCAAGATGTTGGCATGGTAGGTAGCCTGAAAAGGTGGTTTGGGCTACTGCTGCAGATCCACAGGGGAAACATCCCCAGGGGACCTAGAGTGCCCCTTAAAAAAGTACCACTTTAGCAGGTGGGGGAACGGAGCAGCTCACAGAGTCTGAGATTGCCCCAGCACTGAAAGGGAAGGAGAGGAGGAATCGACATGAACGGGACGAGGAGATGGAGCCAAGCCGCGGTTTTGCAGCTGGGGAACTGAGAAGCACCGGTGAGTTACCTTTTTTAAAAGGAAATAACAGCAGAAAGGAAGATGCAGTCGAATCTGGGGGTTAAAAGAAGAGGCTTCAACAGGTAAAATAAAGATTAAGAGAAAAGAATATTTAAAAGGAGCAGAGTTTGGAAAAATACAGAAGTGTGTAAGGGCGGAAAAGTGAAAGTTCGAAGGTCCGGACGAGTGGGAGTGCACAGGACTCAGAAATTTGGTAAGCAGAATAAAACTTTTTAAACTCCTTTATACTGTGAATAAAAGAGAGAAGAACTTTGGAAGATTGATTAATATTGAGAGAATTAAAAGGACAAAAGAACTAATAGAATAAAAGTAGAAGAGGAGAGGAAGGGAGGACTGAGGACATTGTTGGAAAGATAGACAAAATAGAAGATAAAGGAGGATTGAACAGAGACGTAACAGAAACTGAGAGGAATGAATGGTATACTTTGGAGGTTTTAAATGTCGTTGTGGGGAGAGGCTAAGATGGCGGCAACCCGGTAGGATGCTATATTCAGAGCTCCAGTGTTTTCACTTTTTAACAAGGTTTTTATTAGCCCTACTACTCCCTCAAACTGTCTCATTGCTAAATTTTGTTTGAGGTTTTAAAACAACAACAACAAATGCTTTGTTTAACTTATCTATCTGTTAACCTTCCTTTGCCATGAGCCTTTTAATTTAGCCTGCTAAATGTACATGTTATCAGGCCTTCTGCAAATTAACTGATTAGCCGACCTAGCTGGCTGGAATCCCAGGAACTATACAAGAATCCAAAACTTCTTATTTGGAAGCTATTAAAGCGAAAGAGAAGTGTTTTTAGGACAACATTTGGTGTTGTGATCTACCTTATTAGTAGAGCTGTTGGAATAAGCTTGGCGGAAAGAGAATTGCATTCAGAGCTCCCCGGAGAAGGCAAGAGATCATTGTTGTAACCAGAACTCAGAGAAGGCAGGGGAGAGCTACAGAATGCACTTCTTCATCCACACAAAAGGCTATTCTGGACTTCTGCTGGCAAATGGGAACTAGAGAAACATTTATGGAGAAGACCAAATGCAAGGATAGTTCCACCTCTGCTTTTTTTGCAGCAGAAGCTCTGAACTCTATTCTTTTGGGGGATAACAACATTGACAAAGACTTTCTGGAATTCTCAGCAGTGCTATGCGACCAGGAACAGGAACACGTGGGTAATTGGTCCCTATATTCAGAACTCTCATGTGAAAATTCTTACTCTGCTCCCTCTGCTTATAACCCGCCATGGCTTACTTCAAACTCATTGCAAGCCCAGCCTTTGGCTAAGGATACAGATAAAGTAGGTCAGGAACTTCTTGCAGAAGTGTATATATGTTTACGGGACCAATGCCTCCTTACAGCACAGTCTAATGAGAAAATCTTCCAATCCATGGATGACCTAAGAAAGGAAATCTCTGGTCTTAAAGCCAACATTCAGGCCCTAATGGATCTAATTGAAGCAGGGATTTTAATAACAGCTCCTGCTACAACACAATCTAACCATGAATCTGATAAAAACTTTACTTCCGCTGACCTGCAGGCGGAAATTTCTCTTAGTAATAAGAGTGACTTTGGGGGTTCTTTGGGTGACCTTCTGCAGGATTGGGAAAACCAGATAATGGCTCCTTTAAATAAATCATCAACTGGACCCACAGGTTGAGAACCACTGCTCTCCTGGATCAAAGACAATGGAGATGAATAGAATGTTGGAAGAATTTCAAAAATGAGAAATGAAATGATGGAGGAAATAAAAGCAAATAGAATAGAGATAAAAACAACTAGAGCAGAAATAAAACAAGATTTAAGAAAAGAAGTTGAGACTTTGAATCAGAGTCTGCAAAAACTGACAACAGATCTACAAACAATTGATCACAAGATAGAAGATATACAAGGAAAAAGTCGTAAACTGGAGGACCAGTTGGAACAGATGAAGAAGGAGCAGCAAAAAGATAAAGAAACTATAATACGACTGGAAATAAGACAATGGAGTAGAAGCTTGAAACTCAGAGGTCTCCAGGAGCAGAAAGATGAAAATTTAACTCAAAGAGTAACAGATATTTTGGCACCATAGATAGGCCTAAGAAGAGCAAGGTTTGAACACAAGATAGACAAGGTGTATAGAATTGAATCAGCAGTGGCTAAAAGGCGAGGTCTCCCATGTGATATAGTGGTATACTTTGTTGGGGAAATTGAAAAATATTGAATATTGAGAGACTTTGGTAATGAGACTCTCAATCAGCAGAGTATTTTAGTAATTGCACAAAAACGGAAGTTGAACAGATCACCAGTCCCACTTCTTTAGCTCCACCCCAAACACACTTATCTATCTCAAAATAAACACAAAAACAGTTTGGTTAAAAATATAAAGGAGTTTACTCACAAAATCTTGTGCATGGTCTACACAGGTTCAATTCTTGAAGAAGGTAGGAAGAAAATTAAGCACTCACATGCTTGCTGCCAATGATCCCTGTTGGGAAATCTCAGAGCATGCTTTCAGGTCAAAAGGCGAAGACAAAAGGAAGATAAATGGCAATAGAACCTTTTTAAGAACAAAGGATGTGTACGTGCTGGAGGAAGAGGTGTTAACCACAAACAGGAAATTCTCTCTAGGCTATCTCTCTATGCTTACAATAGACATGCAAACAAACTAGCCATTTAATTAGGCATGCAAAGGTTGCCACTCCCAACATACTTTACTAAAGAAAAACACGGGATATGATTTTGGAACAAAACTATAAAAAAAAAATTAATAGTGGATGAGACGGAAATAAAAATTTTTAAGGATGTACCACCAAGTGTAATAAGAAGCAGAAGAGAATACACATTTTTGGCAAGAGAGCTACAAGCAAGAGAAATAAGGTACAGATGGGAGATTCCAGAAGGCCTTTCTTTTTTCTCTGAGGGGAGGAGAAGAAGGATAAACTCAGTGCAGCAAGCAACTGAATTTCAAGAGAATTACTTAAAATCGGCAACAGCAGGAGCAAAAGAATTGGATGCAACATTGGAAAAAACAAAAATGCATACGGCAACGGCAGAAGATTCGAGTCCAAAGTCTGAGGAAGAGGTAGAACCGGTAGAACCAGAAGAGAAAAAGAAGAAAAGAAAGTAAGGACAGTAAAACAAGTATGAAGATAATAACCTGGAATGTCTGAGGAATAAATTCACAAGCTAAAAGAAGACAGATTTTTCATCATATAGAGAGATTAAGACCTCAAATGACAATATTATTGGAAACTCATATAAAGAAAAACCAAGATAAATATTTATACAATTCCAAATTAGGCCAATGTTTCACCTCATTATATAAAAAGAAAAAACAGGGAGTGGTAATATACGTTGACAAAAATATTAAAGAATTTAGAGAAAACCCAGAGAAGAAATCAATACAAGTGGAACAATATTAGAACTTTACTGAACGCAATTGAATATTATGATAAAAACCCAGGAAAGAAGATAGCTATTATTTCATTGGATGCAGAAAAAGCTTTTGATAACGTTTCCTGGGGCTTTATGCATTATACCTTAAAAGAATATGGCCTGGGAGAAGTATTTTGTAAATGGTTGGAGATGATATACCGGGATCAATCAGCGAAGTTAATAATAAACGGAGATAAAACACAAAGCTTTGAAATAAAGAAGTGGGTACAGCAAGGGTGCCCGCTATCACCATTATTATTCATAGTAATACTGGAGATATTATTGATAGTAATAAATGAAGATTCACAGATAAAAGGTTTAAAAATAAAGAAGGAAATAAAATACAAAGCCTTTGCTGCTGCTGATGTAATAATATTTCTTGAGGAACCACAAGAATTATACAGAGGCTGATGGAAACTTTGCAAAAATATGGACAAATAGCAGGATACAAGATAAATAGAGAAAAGACAAAGATGATGAGTTTAAATATAACAAAGAAAAGAACAAGCGGATTTGGAAAAGAGATTGGGATATCAAATTGCAAAAAAAAATATATCTAGGAATAATAATAACAAATAAAAATCAAGAGTTATTTGACAATAATTATTTGAAGATATGGAAGGAGATCCAAAGTAAAATGGAACAATGGACGCATATGAACTTGTCTCTCCTAGGAAGAATAAATGCATTTAAAATGTCCTTATTGCACAAGCTAATGTTTCTTTTTCAAAATTTACCGATAATAGGAAGGGAAAAGATTTTTAAAGAATGGGAAAAATAGTTACGCAAGTTTATTTGGCAGGGTAAGAAACCAAGAATAAGATTTAAAACATTACAAGATGCAAAGGAGAGAGGAGGTTTTGATGTGCCATCGCTGAAAATCTATTACCAAGCATGTTGTTTAGAAGCAATAAAAGATTGGATTCAAGTGGAGAATACAACAATAAAAGAAGTCGAAGGAATAAATAACAGATTTGGTTGGCACGGATACTTATGTTACCATAAAAGAGTTGAAAATAATGACTTTAATAATCATTGTATCCGAAAGACTTTACTAAAAGTGTGGATACAAATAAAGCACAAATTCTACAGAAGACTTCCATTATGGACCTCACCCGAAGAAGCATTTAAAATTGCTCCAACAAAACAAGGGAATTTATTGACGTATCAAGAGTTGTTGAAATGGGATGGAGATAAGTTAAGAATGTGTACAGAAGTGGAATTAAAAGAGTTAGGTCATGAATTTAACTGGTTCCCATGGAGACAATTAAAAAGAGATATTTAAGATGGATCAAAAACTATATGGGTTTGAAAGAAATGAAAATGAATTAGATGTATTGATGAAAGGGGACCAGAAAAAGAGAATTTCTAGATTTTATAAAATATTGCTGCAAAGAGAAATGGAATCAGAAATTGTTAAGGACAATATGGTCAGATGGGCTCAAAATATTGGACACTCAATTGAATTGGATACATGGGTGAGGGCATGGAAGATAGATGTAAAATTTACACCAAGTTTAAATCTAAGGGAAAATTTTTATAAAATGTTACACAGATGGTACATGGCACCTGAAAGACTGAAAAAAATAACAAAAAATGGGAATGGAAGATGTTGGAAATGTGATGGAAAGGAGGGGTCATTTTTTCATATCTGGTGGACCTGTAAGGTAGCAAAAAAGTTTTGGAAAGAAATACATGATGAAATTCAAAGAATGCATGGTTTAAATTTTGAAATGAAGCCAGAATTTTATTTGTTAAATATGTTAGGGCAACAAAGAGAAATAAGATCTCATCAGAAGCCACTGTTATATGTAATAACTGCTGGAAGACTGACATATGCTCAATATATCGATATAAAAGAATGGAAATTAAAGGTCTTGGATATGGTAGCGATAGAAAAGTTAACTTTTTCACTTAAAAATAAGCCAATCCAGAGTTTTGAAAGAGAATGGCAAGAAGTGATGAATTGGATAAAAGAATAAGAAAGGGAAGAAATAAAGAAAGATTGCTGAAAAGGTGGATAAGGTAAACTAATGTTGTAAAAGATAAAGTATAAGTTGTAATGTAACAATGTTAAAAGTAATAGTGTATTGTTTGTTAAATAGAAACAATGTATGTATGGAATGTAAACTCAGATTCAACTGGAAAAAAGATGCTTGGAAGTGGGGGGGATTTTTTTTATTCTGTATTCAAAATTTCAATAAAAATTATATTAAAAAACATACTGGGACAGGAAGGAGAGAACAGAAAAGGAATGAAAAAGGAATTACTTCTGTGGAGATTCTGAAGACATCTCATAAATTATGGTTTACAAGAGTCTTTTTGTTTGTTTTTTCCTAATCAATCCAATCCAATTGGATTTTAAAATGCCTACATGAATATTCTCTCTTTAGAATTCTTTTTTTAAAGAAGATCTCAGATTAACAGGAGTTTATTCACGTTAGTCTTGGTGCGCATAAAAACACTGCCCTCTATTGATCAGCCCGAGTTGAAAAAAATTACCGGTCTCAGAATAGCTAGACAAAGAAGACAATTATGAGTGAAGGGTTGTGCAAATGACAGTGAACTGCAGGTTACGAATGTAATAGCATGTTGGTCATTATTTAGCCACTACAGTGGGCTGAAAAAAATAATAATAAAGGAATGACAGAAGCCAATGTTTTGTTTTGTACCTACTGATCATGTCACATACTTAGTGAACGTTTTGAAGCAATTCATTTGGAAGAATAATGGGGTAGCAGCATCTAGGTTTCTTTCTGACACTTCTATGCTACAAAAAGGATGCTCTGCATGCCATGAGTATGAAGAGAGTTCAGCTTCTAATGCTAAATCTGAATTTCAGTGGCATTTTTGGTGGCCTCATTTTGAAATTTGCAGCCTGAATAGCAATTGTCTTTCTATAGCAGGTTCCCAGCTGGCAAGTCTCTGGTTGCAAGAGATTGTCAGCTTTCCATCTAAGAGGAAAATAGCAGTGAGGCAGCAGCAAAGATCCAGGACAACATACAGGTAACATAAACCAGGGATCCTTTCACACCACACAATTACAGTGCTGTGATTCCACTTTAATCACCATGTTTCCATCCTATGGAATGTTGAGATTTGCAGTTTGGGGAGGATGTTTATTATGATCAACCACAGGACTCTAGTGCCTCAAAAACCTACATCCTCCAGGATTCCGAAGTATGCACCCATGGCCATTTGAGTGTACTCATATGATTATGTGGTGTGAAAGGACCCCAAGTTCAAAAAAACCTTCTGGTTCGACTATGGCACTGCGACAAGGTTCTCTGTGAAGGGGTAGGAGAGGAGGATCTTTACCGGTGTGGTTGCTGTAGGCTGGGTAAACAACGGACCAGCCCAAGCCTCCCCTTGGTATAGGGTGTGAGAATAAGGGGCTCCGGAGATCGAGGGGTGTCTCCTAGCTGTTTAATGAGTGAGGGATCACACTCAATAGCAGCGGACGGGACGCGACAGATCAGAGCAGCCACAGCCAGCCGGTAACACTTAAGCGAGAAAGCGGTGCTTGTGAACTGCTTTTAAAGATCTTTGTCTGATGAGGTGATCTAATGGTGGAATACTCATCCTGATGGACTAGGCGACCCTGAATTTACCGAGGGTAAGGAATTTTGGGTTGTGATATTTGGATATTGGAGGAAGCAGAGGAGCGAAAGGTGGTGTTGATGGTGGTGATGCTAGTAAAAGGACTTGTCTTGGGGAAGGAGAAGAGGAGCGAGTGCCAGCATGGACAATTATTTATTTTTTAAGTTTAACTCACCTTTTTATGAAAATAGTTTCAAAATTGCTGACTAAAAGATTAGGTCTCCGTTTAAGAAAAGAATTCGGTGTGATGGACTGTGGTTTTTGAGGGGAAGGCAGAAGAAGAGGTTTGCTCAGTCCAAGAAGGTGACAGACGACAGAAAGTAATGGCGACGGGGGAGAAGCAAATAGGCAAAGTGTAAGAACTGTGACTGTGAGTGAGAACGGAGAGAGGACTGTAAGAGAGAGTTGGAGAGTGATTTGAGTGATCTGCGATACTACAGAAGGAAATAATTGAAAATAAAGCCGCGAGGAATAAGGAGTCTGATGAGAAGCCGATTATAAAGCAAGGAGAGATCCAAGGGGAAGGTGACGTCATAAAGAAGGTGGAAGATAGAAGAGAAAGCGAAAATACGAGAAGGAATAATACGACTGAGCTACCAAAGAGAGTCTTTGTGGAACAGAGGAAGAGTTTTACAATAATTAGAATAATTAGAGTATTTTAAGGGTTTGCTACTATTGTTAAAAGATTTGGATTTAACTCCATTACTCCATTGCTTAAGTTGTATAATATATTTATATTATATTTATAAGGTTTTTTCCTCTTTCCTCTCCCCTGATCTTTTTCTCTTTTTTCTTTTGGGCAGTATTGTAATTTGATTTAAGTAAATTGGAAAAAAAAAATATTTATTATTATTCTTTGCTGATTTAAGGTATTTTGGGTTTTTTTCTTTTTTTTCTTTGCAAGATTGATTGGAGTAGGAGTATTATGTATGCTGACTTTTGCAGATTAGAATTATTAAGGAAATTAATTAACTATTATTGATAGGAATTATTGATTAGAACCTGCTTGATAGCCTGATATTTATCTGACATTTATATATATATATATATATATATATATATATATTGATCTATTACTGTAGAAATTATAGAAGGATAGTTGTGATTTAAATCTTCTGATTTATTGGACTCTTATATGAATTAATTTTAGAATATCGATAGGCTGTTAAGTATAGAATACGGATTTGTGGATGATTGATTTAAAGTTTTGATAGTAGAGGATTGATTTATGAATGAAATACATTGATTTGTGATTATTGACTGTAGATTGAAGTAAAATTACTAAGAGAGAATATATTAGTAATTGATGTTAAAAGAGATATTGAAGCCAATCAAATTGCTGATATCGATTCTATCAGTCTGGGATACCTTAATGGACACCAGAATGACATCTAGAACAACTAAGACGACTATTGCTGCCAACCAAAGAAAATTATCGTTAGAACCAGTAACTAAAACCTGGCCTAAATAAAACAGACAAGACAGACAACTTCCAGATGACGTTTTTAGATGAGATAAGGAATATAAAGTTGGAAATTAGACAAGAAATGAAGGATCTCAGAGGAAACAAGATTTTAAGAATGAATTAAAAGGTATTAAAATGGCACTCGGGAGCTTACAAGAAGATCTTAAGAACACACAGGAAAGAGTCTCAACAACTGAGTCGAAAACGAAGGAAATAGAAGAAACAACAGAAAGTGTAATAAGACAACAAGAACGTCTCTTAGATGAAAATTCCTTGGCAGATTTAAAGGCACGAGAAAATTATATAAAAATAAGAGGATTGGGAGAAAGCAAAGAAGAAAATTTATACGAAAGAATAATTCCATCTTTAGCAAAATATTTAAACATATCAGAGGAGAAGATGGAGTGGGAGATCGATAAAATGTTTAGAAATGAATCGAGAATAGCGAGAGAAAGAGACTCCCTCGGGATATAATGGTGCAACTGGTACGGAAAAAGACAAGAGAAGATATAATTCAGAAGAGTTTGGAGAATGACTTGGTAATAGAGAAGACAAAAGTACATATCTATAAAGATGTACCTCCCAGGATCTTAAGAAAAAGAAAGGAGTATAGATTCATAACGTCTTTTTTAAAATCTTACAATGTAACATACCAATGGGGGAAGTTAGAAGGTATCAGCTTTCGATTTCAGGAACAACACTTTAAGATTGATACAGTTCAAGAGGCAAAAATCTTCATGAGAAGATATGGGAAAGAACAATCAAGACAAAAGGTGCAACAGGAAAATGTCGGGACAGAGAATCAATTAGTGGAAAAAAAGAAATTGGATCGAGAACATGATAGTGAAGAAGAAGAAGGAGTTGTGGGAAACATGTCTAGAAGTGAAGAAAGTATAGAATCAGGTGAAGAAAATAAGTAAGATTTGAAACTAAATCCTCTTACCATGACTCTAAAGATTTTATCTTGGAATATTAAAGGGATGGTAACACCCCAAAAAAGAAGGAAATTTTTTCATTATATTGAAAGAAAGAAATTAGATATAATTGGGCTACAAGAAATTCGAGTACCAAAAGAAAAAGTTTAGTACGGAATAAAAAAATAGGCACAGAATTTGTTGCAATCCCTAATGTCAAAAAGAGGGGTGTAGTATTATATGTTAATGTTAATTTATGCCCAAAAGAAATTCTAAAAGATGAGGAAGGCCGGTATATAGGAGTTGAAATCATTTGGCAAAGTCGAAAAGTATTGGTGGTAGGTATTTATGGCCCACATAAGAAACAGGAAAATTTTTATAAAATGTTGTGCAATAAAATTCTTAATTTAGAATATAGTAATATAATTTGTCTAGGTGATTGGAATGGGGTGATTAGCCCTAAATTAGATAGGATGTCAGGGGAAAAAATAAAGGAGAGACAGGGAAACTCCCTAATTCTTTTGAGAATATGATGATTAATTTAGATTTATTGGACGTGTGGAGATATAAATATGGGAATAAAAAGGAATTTACATTTTATTCAGAGCCCCATACTTCCTTATCGCAGTTGGACATGTTTTTGATTATGAAGTCATTGGCTAAATTAGTTAAGAAACAAGAAATATTGACATGGAAAATTTCAGACCATAACCCAATTTTATTAGAGTTGAAGCATACATTTGAAGATTTATTTGATTGGAGATTGGATGATAGATTGTTTCAAGATGAAAAGTTTGTAAGGAAAGTTAAAGAACACATTAAACTACATTTTGAGGAAAATCTCAATAAAGGGGTTAATTTAATGACTGTTTGGGATGCGGCGAAGGCAGTAGTTAGAGGGTTGTGTATTCAACAAAAAGCGGGAAATAATAGGGAAAAAAGAGAGAATTTTCAGAGAATGAAAGAGGATTTAAAAGAGAAAGAACTGGAATTATCTCAGGATCCAACAAATGAAAAAATTCTTAAGGAAATTAAATTATTACGAAAACGAATAGAGACAGAAATCGATTCAGAACTTAAGGAGAAGATGATTTACTCAAAACAATATTATTTTGAATGGGGAAATAAAACGGGAAGGTAGCTTGTACAGAGATTGAAAGAAAAGAAGGAGAAAACATTGATTACAAAATTAAGAAGTGGAGAAACAATACACACGGATTTTCAACAGATCAAGAAAATTGTTAGGAATTTTTATGCCACGATCTATAAGAGACAAGATCTCCATGAGGAAATGATAGGATCATACATAGAGGATCAGAAGTTGGTAAATTTGACGGACCAGCAACGAGAAGATTTAAACAAACCCATTACATTATCTGAAGTGATTGAGGTAATTAAAAAAGCAAAAACAGGTAAAACTCCGGGCCCGGATGGTTTTACAGCTCAATTTTATAAAATTTTTCAAATGGACCTTGCATCAATACTTCAAATCATCATGAATGAGGCGATCAAAGGAAATATACCAGACACATGGAAGGAAGTAAATATAACACTAATTCGAGAAGAAGGGAAGGACCCGTTAGATATAAAGAACTATCAGCCTATTTCGTTATTAAATTCAGATTATAAATTATTTACCGCGATCTTAGCGAATAGATTAAAAATAATATTGAAGGAGATAATTTTAGAAGAACAAGTTGGATTTCTTCCTGGTAGACACATTAAGGACAACCTAAGAAACATAATTAATATATTAGAACTTTGTGAAAATCATCCCCAGAAAAAACTTGTTTCCCTTTTTTTAGATACCGAAAAGGCTTTTGATACTGTTAATTTGTCTTTTTTATTTAAAGTATGTGATAAAATGGGTTTGGGATTAAATTTTACAAATTGGATAAAAACAATTTATTCGACACAATATGCAAGCATTATTATAAAGGGCTCCAAAACTGGAAAATTTGAAATTCAAAGGGGGACCCGTCAAGGCTGTCCTTTATCCCCATTGCTGTTTCTTTTAGTGATAGAAGTGTTAATTCTAAAAATTAAAGGCAATGATAAAATTAAAGGGATTAGAGTACAAGGTGATATAAGATTAGGGCTTTTGCTGATGATCTGGCAATAACAATGGAGTATGAGGATAGTTATCTAGATATTCTGAAGAATATCTTAAATAATTTTGGAAAATACTCAGGTTTAAAAATTAGTAAAGAAAAAACTATGGTGATGACAAAAAATGTGACAGAAGGGGAAAAGATCAAGGTGGCTCAAATTACAGGGTTTACATTAGCAGATAAAGTAAGATATTTAGGAATTATGATTACAAATAAAACTTCTGATCTTTTTAAGAATAATTATTTGAAAATATGGAATGAAATTGCTAAAGATTTTAAAAATTGGAGTAATCTAAAATTATCGTGGTTAGGTAAGATAGCAACAATTAAAATGGCAGTTTTACCAAGGCTGCTTTTCTTGTTTCAAAATATTCCGATTATACAAAATGATAAGGTTATTAAAAATTGGCAAAAAGAAATCAGTAAATTTATATGGGGAGGGAAGAAACCTAGGGTTAAAATGAAGATAGTACAAGATGAGAAAGATAGAGGAGGTTTGGCCTTACCAAACTTGACCCTCTATTACCATGCATGTGCCTTAAATTGGATCTGGGATTGGATTAAGTTAGAAAATAGTGAATTATTAAAGATAGAGGGTGATGGATTAGGACAGGGTTGGCATTATTATATTTGGTTTAATAAAGGGAGAAATAGTAAGGAATTTGATAGGCATTATCTCAGGAAAGCTCTCTTTAAAGTCTGGAAAAAATATGTAGTACGAACTTGCAGGAATACCCCAAAATGGGTCTCTCCACATGAGGCTTTCTACAAGAGGGAAAATATTTTATCAGATAAGTGGATAAAATATGAAGATATGATATCAATACAACAAAAACAAATTAGAATTAAATCCCAACAAGAGATGAACAATTCAGGAGTTAAATGTTACTGGTTATTATATAGGCAGATGTATGAAAAATTAAAAATCGATATAAAAATTAGTGATTACCAATTAGTAGAAGAGGAACTAAATGGAGTGTTATATGTAAAGGAATCTAAAGTAATTTCTAGTATTTATAGGACTCTATTAAAATGGTATACCGAGGATTAAGTAGTAAAACCATCTATGATTAAATGGGCCCAAAATCTAAATCATCCAATCATGATGGAACAATGGGAACGGCTATGGACTAAAACGATGAAATATACCTTATGTCAAGATATTAAGGAGAACATATACAAGATGTATCTTCGGTGGTATTTAACCCCCCAGAGACTAGCAGTAATGACAAGTAAATATTCCAACAAATGCTGGAAATGTGAAGAAGATATAGGATCATTTTTTGTGCATGGTGGTCATGCAAAATAGTGAAAAAATATTGGAAAGAGGTACATAGGCGGATAGAATCGATACTGAATATCCAATTTGAAATGTCAGCTGAAATATATTTGTTATCAATGTGGGGGAATGATCTTGATAAGACAGTGGGGAAACAATTATTTTATATGACAGCAGCGGCAAGGCTAATTATAGCGCATAGGTGGAAAGAAAGAATTGCACTGTCGATAGAGGAATGGGAATTGAAATTAATAAGAGGTTATTCAAATGGATAAACTAACAGGTATATTAAGAGGAGAAAGTAAGAATATGTTTTCAAGACAATGGAGAGAGTACAACAACTTATCAAAAATTTATGATGAGAAAGGGAATGGGTTAAATTTATTTGTTGGAAGTCTTGTTAGGGGTATTTAAATTGGATTTGGAAATAGGGATGCCAATATAGAGATAGATGGTTGATTAACTGACTCAAAAGTCAAAGATGGAAGTAGATGATATAGCTAAGTGTTAAATAATAAGTCAAATAGTGTGATTGGTTTTGTAAACTTGTGTTGTATTTTTTGTTGTGAATGTATGTGGATGAGATATTAGATGTTTTTTTTCTTTTCTTTTTTTCTTTTGTCTTGTCAATATTGTGTAATTAATGTTTATTTTTTTAAAAAAAGAAAGGACCCCAAGTTAAGGAGGTGATCAAAGTTTGGAAGAATGTGAAGGCAGATCAGTAGGAGCTGGGAACTTTCATGTTAGTGGAGTAGGGGACCCATTCTGGTCCAGATTATCAAGGAGTATTTAAGGTGCTGAATCTATTTTTGGTGGGGTAGGTTTTTTTAAAAGTTCAGCCTAAAACCTGGCAGGCATTCACCACCTCACAGACCAAGATGCCACCAACCTCCACTGAGACAGGTGTTTAGCTTGGCAGCATCTTCTCCAGTGAGGCACTTTGTTCAGACTGAGCATTTAGAAGTCCCCAAGAAGCTACTTTGGTCCTTGGGAATGTAGACCTTGTGTGTCAACCCAAAGAGGTTTAAATGCTGTCATGGGTTGGTACTGTAGCCTAGGTTGCACCTTGGTAGAACACACCTCTTCTAAGCTTGTGAAAAAAAGGTAGCCCTGGCGGTGCAGGATGTGATGTTCTGAACATTGATCCCTAGGGGCCCTGGTTTGAGGTTCTAGCACAGTGGTTCTCAACCTGTGGGTCCCCAGATGTTTGTGGACTTCAGCTCCCAGAAGCCCTGAGCATTGACCATAGTGGCTGGGGCTTCTGGGAGCTGAAGTTCACAAACATCTGGGGACCCACAGGTTGAGAACCACTGTTCTAGCAGCTTTCTGGCTCAGCCATACCATTAGGTAGAGTGAGGCAACCATTTCAGGCAGTAGATATTGGGGGGTAGTGAGAAGAGGCAAGATGTTGTTGTTGATACATGTCTTCATGTTGACCCTGAGGCAATCCTATCATAGGGTTTCCTTGGTAAGATTTATTCAGAAGAGGTTTGCCATTGCCTTCCTCTGAGGCTCAGAGAGTGTGACTTACCTGAGGTCACTTAATGGGTTTCCATGACTGATTGGGGATTTGAACTCTGGTTTCCAGGAGTTCTAATCCAAACACACCATGCTAGCTGTCTTGGCCACATGTTCAGGCTGTGTATTCATTATTTCAGATGCAGTAGGACAAGGATGAGCAATTAAGGAAAGCTAGGGGACCACATTAGCATCTCTGGGCACCTTACAGGGCTGCACACCTATCTTACTCATTCCCTCAATAAATAAATAAAAATGCCTCAAACACTGTTTAGGGAACATAGGGGCATTATCATCATATTTTGAGCTTTCTGGTCCCCTAGAAGACATTTAGAGAGCCAACATGGTGTAGTGGTTAGAGCATTGGACTATGACCCTGGAGACCGGGGTTCAGGTTCCTGCTTTAGGGTTCGCTGCTTGGGCATGGAAACCCACTGGGTGACCTTCGGCATATCACACACACTTAGCCCTCAGAAAATGCAATGATAGGTTTGTCTAGGGTTACCATGAGTCAGAAATGACTTGAAGGCACATAACAGCAACAGTGCCTTTATTTAGGGAGAGCCAGAGTGGTATAGTGGTTTGAGTGTCAGATGACAGCCTTAAAGACCAGGGTTTGATTCCCTACTTGGCCATTGAAATCCACTGGGTGATCGTGAGCACATCACACACACTCAGCCCAGAAAACCCCATGATAGGTTTGCCTTAAGGTCACTTGAAATTGGAAATGACTTGAAAGCACACAACAACAACAGCAGCAGCAGCAGCAGCAGCAGCAGCAGCAGAATTCTGCAAGTTGAGAGCCAGCATGGTGTACAACCCTCCAGGGTGGACCACAATCCTGGGGACCAGGGTTAGATTCCCTGCTCGGCTATGGAAACCTACTGGGTGATCTTGGGTGCCTCATATACTTTCAGCCCCCAAAAATGCTGTGATAGGTTCACCTTAAAGTTACTATAATGTGGAAATGTATTGAAGGCACACTCCAACAACAAGAATGGAAGACATCTGAGGTAATTTTGAGGTAAAAGTATATTTATTTTGGAAAATTTTGCAAAAATATGTTTTGATGCTAGTGGTGCAGGGAGGCTTCAAACATGATGCAAATGCTTGCCATACTCACTAGAGGTCTCCCCCCCCCCCGAGAGGTCCTGGAGGCCACAAAAATGGCCTGGAGGGATGCAAGAGGGGAAGATATCCTGTTGCCACTCTTGAAAATTTCACTTGTCAGATAGACCAACTTAAAGTATAGAGTGACAATGTTATTGTGTTCTTCACCTTGGGGAGGCAAATGCCTTGGACCAGCTCTAAGGCCATTTCCACACTAGCCTGTTATAGTGCTATGATTCCACTTTCAACATCCTATGGAATCCTGGTGTTTGCAGTTTCAGGATGTTAAAAGTGGAATCATAGCACTATAACAGGCTAGTGCGGAAATGGCCTAAGTCTCCACTCCCCCACTATTAACAAAAATTTACAGCTATGACTGTTTTCATTCTGCATTCTACATTCTACCCATCTCCATCTGCCAGAGCAGAGGCCGGAGGTTGCAGCTGGAATTCCTCCCACCGTTCCTTACTATAGCTTGTGCTGGCTGGGGTAGTTGGAGCTAGTAACCCAATGACATTTGGAAGGCTGCATGATTTACACCCCTGTGTTAGAGCAAAAATAACCCCTATGAATTATAGTTTGGCCCAATGGGTGGAGGAATCCTAAAGAACCAGTTCAGTTCATAAAGATGGAGAGAACTGGAGAAGAGAGTTGCCAGGGATAAAAATTAGGCCCTTTTTATCTTGAATTGGGTAGTAGGGTTTCCAACTGTGTATTTAGGAGAGGACAAAAAAGTACATTCTATTATTTGCACATATTTGCACATGTTTTGTATCTTTTATATAGATCTTTAAGATCCAAAATGGCAGTTCTGCTGATCCACATATGTAGAAGAGTCCTACAATCAAGTCTTGCACTGGCACCTCACTACTGAATGCACTGAACTTTTGGGACAGTGAATATGTGTTTAATTTAGTATACAATTTGCTGTATTATTGAAAAAAATGGTTTTAGGGAGGGCTCAAGGTGGCATAGCAAGTGGCTGCCACCTCACACAGCTGCGAGACTGACAGCCAGCACATGAGATCGTTTGCCCGTCCTGACAGATAGAAAATGGGCAATTTATTCCCTTGGAAGAGGGTATTTGGAGGGACTCCGGTTTAGACCGGGTTCAGTACATGGTCCCCAGAAAACATCGGAGTGAAGCGGGGTACTAAAGTAGCCGATGGGTCGAGGAGCTACCAGACCTCACGCAGCTATCGGAATGCAGTAATGGTTATGCCACAACTGGCATAACAAATACAGGGTTACTTAACAAGTCAGTGCTGTTCTTTTTTTCGTCGCCGAAACTTAAAGACTTTTGGGAATCTCCTTCAACACCACCTGCCTTACAAGGTTATCAACAAGATACGGAAGAAACAGTTCCATCTAATTTGTGTAGTCATCTAAATACTGGACACTCTTTTCTTGAATGTTGGTGGATTTAGACAATATAGGTAATATATACAGATAATATTGATAATACTTTGAGAATCCTCAATCTCACGAGATATCGGGAGACATTTAATATAGCCTGGACTAATAGAGATAAACATGAAAACTTGGATTATCGGAGAGAAAACATTATTTAACGCAACCTGGGGTGCTGGCGCGTGAGATTTCTGCCGGCTGGATTTCTTTGAGGACTTGGAGAACCTACTGGGACAGTAGAATAAAGAGAGTCCAATCTACATAAGATATATATAAGGAAAAGACAACCAAAACTATTATGGAGCAGATTTGAACGTAGATAGAAGGAGGATTAAGGAACTTGGAACTGGGACTCTTGCTATATAACAGGAAGATTTTGAAATAAATGTATGCTTCTGTAACTGGATTACGATCTATATGAACGGCAAACTTTGATAAATGAATTAACGATAGAGAAGGAGATAGAATAGAGCCACATAAAGACAAAGAAATCTGGTAGTGAAGAGATAAAAGTTGGTGATGGCGGAGTAAGGTAAAGAAGGGGAAGACGACAAACGGTAGACGACAGATGGCAGACGGCAGACGGGGGTAAGCAGAGAAGACTCTGAGGGAGCTGGAGACGGGAGACGGGAGACAGGATAGTTTGAAGCCCAAGAAGCCTTGGAAGTCACCGCTCAGAAACATTGAACCAGTGACCGAGGAAAGGAAAGGAAAGGAAAGGAAAGGAAAGGAAAGGAAAGGAAAGGAAAGGAAAGGAAAGCGGCTCTAGCGAAAGAAAGAAGCGAAAGAAGAACTTTGTTGAATATATAGATTGTAATATAGTATCTTTGCTCTTCCTGCTTATTTAGTAATTATTTATGATTTAGTTCATAATTACTTATAATTATTAATTAATAAGTAGAATTTTGACTAATTAGTGATTGCTATGTTACGCTTTGGAGTGGGAGGTAGTTATATCTGTAAGAAGAATAGGTAATATGTTAGCCCATTGACTCAGTAAGATATGTTGTTGGTTTTCTTTCTTCCTTAACCTCTCCCGTCTCTACTTCTATTGTTTATTCCTTATTGCATTTGTAAATTGTAAACTTATATATAATTATTGTTTTGAAGTTTAGATTGTGGGATTTAGCAGCTACCGAGTATATTTTAAGCATTTGTTAGGCTTTCCGTTGGGATGTTTTTCTTAAGTGAGAAGCTTACTGAGCTGTATATTTTCCGTGTAATAAGCGGGAGATAATTTTCAAGGCCAGCAGTTGGGAACAGCTGGCATTCTTTTTCATTGTTATGGTATTTGAGTTTTGGTAGAGTAAATATATCTTTTTAAATCTTTATGTGCAGGACAAAAGAGAAGCCACAACTGTAAAACAGGATTATAGCTCCACCTAGTGGTTTTGGGTGATATTACCAGTAGAATTCTTATATTTTACATATAAGTTTAATTAGGTGACATTTAACTTTATAATTCAATTTCTAAAATTATATCAATTTATTTTACTTAAAATTATTTAACTCTTAAAATCCATATTAGTTGAAATAATTTAAAGTTAATTGTTTAATAGAGGGATAAATTTTATCTTTCCCTTGGATTTTCTCCTCCCCTGGATTTCATCTAAATTTAAGAATATTTTATAAAACGAAGATAACCTTTAAGTGAGGAGGAGTGAACAATCAGAAGATGGCGGCAGGAAGAAGGAAGGTTGTGCAAACACAAATACACACCCTGTCACAAAGAAGAGCTTCAGGAGAAATGGATCCAAATCAACCAGTGCTGGAAGAAGTTAAAGGGGTTGAAATTAATACGTTAAGTATGAAAATCTTATTGGTAGGGATTTATGTGCCATTGGAGAACAAAAATGATTTCTATGGGAAGCTTTTGGGAAAAATAGGGGAAGTAGAATGTCAAAATGTAATAATTATGGGAGACTATAATGGTATTAATCAACCAGAAAAAGATAGATCTACATCTAAAAGGAAAAAGAAGAATGTTGGAAAATTACCTAAAGCTTTTTTTGATCTGGCTGATAACCTAATATTAGTAGATGCTTGGAGAAGTTTGCATGGAAATCAGAAGGAATACACCTATTTCTCAGAGACGCATAAAACCTGGTCAAGAATTGACATGATCTGGTGTACAAAATCAATTGTTAGACAGCTACGTAAAATGGAAACTCTTCCAAGGACAAGATCAGATCATGCTCCTCTGGTTTTAACCATGGAAGATAGGAAATCAGAATATAGATGGCGTATAAATGAGAACTTATTGTAAGATGAAAAAATAATAGAAAAAGGTAAAAAAGTAATGGAAAGCTATTTTTTAGAAAATATGAATAAGGGTGTACCTATGGGAATAGTGTGGGACGCCGGAAAGGCTGTGATGCGGGGTTTCCTAATACAACAGGGTATAAAACTTAGTAAACACAAAAAGGAAAAAGAACAGGTCCTGATAAAGCAAATACAGCAATTAGAAAATCTGTTGAAAAGCGTTCCCGGAAATATAAAAAATTTAGATCAAATCAAGGTCTTACAAAAACAAGTATCACTTCAGGATACCTATGAAATTGAAAGGAAATTGAAATTTATAAAACAAAAGAGTTTCTTCTTTGCAAATAAGCCAAACAAATGGTTGGCTTATAAAATGCAAAAAGAGAGAGAGAAGCGGTTAATAGTGCAGATAGCTGATAAAAAAAGAATATTGGTTAAACAGGAGGATATAAAGAAAGCTTTTGAAAGGTTTTACGGGAATTTATATGCAGATATGGAGACATTCCAATTAAGAGGTAAGATAGAGAAATGTCTAAGTGAAGGGGAGATAATAAAAATCTCTGATGAACAAAGACAACAGTTAAACTGGGTTATAACTAAGGAGGAGATAATTCAGGCTATCCGTAAACAAAAATCAGAGAAAGCACCAGGGCCAGATGGCCTTACGGCACTTTTTTATAAAATTTTCTGTGAACAGTTAGTAAACCCCCTACAAGAAATAATGAATGGAATCACTAAATGTATGCGACCCCTGTCATGGGGAGAAGCCAATATCACTTTGATTCAAAAGGAGGGAAAGGACCCAAAAGAAATTAGGTAATTATAGACCCATTTCATTATTAAATGTTGACTATAAAATATTTGCGATGATATTAATGGAGAGATTAAAGAAAATTATGCAGGTAATAGTTCATACAGATCAGATGGGTTTTTTACTGGGTAGATCAATAAAAAATAATATACGGACAGTGCTGAATGTAATAGAGTACTTTCATAAACATAATGAAAGGAAAATGGCACTGTGCTTTCTTGACACAGAGAAAGCTTTCGACAGAGTAAATTGGGAATTTTTAGACCAAACAATAAATGCTATAAATTTGGGACCACAGTATATAGAATGGATAAGGGCCATATATAATGATCAAAGGGCCCAGATAATAGTAAATGGTGAAACAATACCAAATATTAAGATAAGCAGAGGAGTAAGACAAGGATGTCCCCTGGCCCCGTTGCTATTCATTTTGGTACTAGAAATACTTAACCATAAGATAAGGCAAGATAAACAAATTCGAGGGGTAAAAATTAAGAACCAAGAATACAAAGTCAGTGCTTATGCGGATGACTTTGTAGTTAGTTTGGAAGACCCCTCAACTAGTGTGGATATACTAATGAGTAGATTAATGGAATTTGGTAATGTATCGGGTTATAAAATCAATAAGCAGAAGACCCAAATAATTGTTAAAAATATACAAGAGAAGGAGGAACAAGAGTTAATAAATAAAACGGGTTTCATGTCGGTCAAGAAAGTCAGATATCGGGGAATAAATATTACGAGGAACAATGTAGATTTATTTGAGAACAACTATAAAAAGGTATGGTCGGAAGTACGGGAGAAACTTAGAAGATGGCAAAAGATGGATTTATCATTATTAGGTAGAATATCAGTTATTAAGATGAGTCTCCTTCCAAAAATAATTTTTTTATTTCAAAACTTCCCAATTATAATGAATGATAAACCTTTTAAAGATTGGAATCAGGAAATTCGGAAGTTTATATGGAAAGGAAAGTGACCAAGAATAAAATCTAAGGTATTAGAAGATAGTAGAGAGAGAGGGTATGGGCCTACCCAATTTAAGACTATATTACGTTGCAAATTGTTTAGATTGGATGACTGAATGGATAACTCTGGAAAATACTAGAATCCTAACTTTAGAAGGCGAAGATCTATACCTTGGATGGCATGCCTACATTTGATATGGCAAATCAGCTATAGATAAAGAATTTGGATTGCATTATTTGAGAAAATCATTATTAAACGTAAAATATAAAAGGCAATTATGTTTAAAAATTCCATTATGGGTATCAGCTCACGAGGCCTTCTATAAAACAGAAATTCCTAAAACAGAAATTTGGATTTCATATAAAGGTACATTAAATATACAAGGAGATAACATAAATTTTAAAACTAGAGATGAATTAAAGGCTCATGGATGGCAAACGCACTGGTTATTATTCACACAATTAAAGGAAAGATATAAAAAGGATAAAGAAGAGGAGGGATTCGAAATTAGAGAAAGAGAGTTTGATAGAATATTAAAGCCAGGAGGAAAACATAAAATAAGTCAAACTTACAGTATATTATTAACTCTGTTTAACGAGGAGGAAACAGTCAAAAGGACTATGGTAAAATGGGCCCAAAATATTAACTGTGTAATCACTATGGACCAGTGGGAAAGCTCATGGAGAAATACCTGGAGATTATTAAAACCATCTAGTTTAAGAGAAAATTTTTATAAGATGCTCAACAGGTGGTATATTACTCCAGTTCAAATTTCTAAGATGCAAAACAACCAGAAAGATACATGCTGGAAATGCGACTTGAAAGGCACTTTTTACCATATCTGGTGGCAATGTGAAGAAGCTAAAAGTTTCTGGATGTGTATACATAATAATATTCAAGCTGCCATAAAAATTAAGTTTTTATTATCGCCTAAAGTATACCTACTTAACATGATAGAAGATTTACATATAACGATGTCCCAAAAGAAAATAATATTATATATGATAACAGCTGCTAGGTTGTGTTACGCCCAAGTGTGGAAACAAAAAAGGTCCCCAAGATTAGAAAATTGGCTATTAAAACTATTTGATGTGGCGGAAGCCGATATGGTAATAGAGTCACTGGAAGGTAAGGGGGAAAAGAAAACCATCGAAGAATGGAAGATGATGTCTTCCCTTTGGGAATCCTATTGGGGAAAGAATGCTACTATCTTTTTAGGCAACTGATTTATAAAGGGACTAGTGTCCGGAAACGTAGAGGTCATAGTTATAATATGGGAATATGATGATAATTAAGATAAGGAAGGAATGGAAAGTTGGAATATAATAATCAGTTAATATAATATAATAACTAAGATTTTTTTTGTTCTTTTTGTTTAGTAACTAGAAGGAGTTTGCTAGATAGGTAAGCAAGTATATCTTTGAGTTTTCAGTGGGGGGGAGGATTAAGTGGGAGGGGTGGTGGTATGACCAGTCTTGTTTTAAGATTTAGGAAATGTTGAGGAATATAGAAGAAGGTATAATTGAGAACACGGGAAACATGAAGATAAGATCACAGATATTTATAATAATCTTATATAGCTATGTAACACATTTCCGATATATATGATTTGGTCTATGCCACCACATTTAATTAGGGGATATTTGTGTTTGTAGTGTTTTAGGTTGTTTTAGTTTATGTAGTTTATGTCGGCGACGAGGCGGGGCCGGGCAGGCTAGGGTGGTCTCGAGCCGGGGCTCGCCCCAGGAGCTCCAGTCAGCAGTCCAACAATAAACAAAGGCGTTCCTTGCAGCAGGTAAATGAAGAAACAAAAGAGAGGATTTCCTCACCCGAATAACGAGCAGTCAGCTGGCTGGCAGGGCTTCTGGGCAGGAGCACAGCAGGCACAGGTCACGGCACGGACGGACGACACAGGGATTCCCGACGGTTGTTGCCCCGTGCTGGACTTGGCCTCCTTCCAGCCTTAAGTAGGCCCCTGGACCGACGGCAGCCAATCCAGGAGCTCTTGCGCAGCTGAGAGCCCTCAGCCTGCCTCACAGCTGCAAGCGATCGGCCAGCTGCGAGCTCTCAGCCTGCACCCGATGCTCCAGCAGTTGACGGGAGCATCGGGTGGCCTCCTTGGCCCGCCATCGCTGTAGCAACGTGGGGGGAGGGCCGATGGCCTCCTCAGGATCGGGACCCCGGGCGGGCGGTGCCTCAGGGTGGTGCCTGGGCCCCGCCCTTCCAGGCGAATGCCTGAACGGCCTCCCCTGGCGATGGCAGCCTCCTTCTCGGTGGCGGGACCCTCAGCGGCGTCCGGGCGGCCGTCCTCTGCGGCGGGAAGCTCCACGGCCTCCTCCTCAGCAGTGGGACCTGTGGCAGCGTTCGGGCGGCCACCCTCTGTGGCGGGTTGCTCCGCGGCCTCCTCCGCGGTGGCGGGGGCCTCGTTGGTGTCTGGGCAGCCGCTCTCTGCGGCAGGTCGCTCCACGGCCTCCTCCGTGGCGGCGGGGGCCTCGTTGGCGTCCGGGCGGCTGTTCCTGGTGCCGGAGGCCTCCGCTGCGACTCGCGAGGAGACCGGGGCGTCCTCCGCCTCGGGAGCCTCTTCCACGGTGGCCTCCGAGGCTCCGGAGGGGCCGGCAGGGCCGGAGCCCCCGACAGTTTATGTATCTGTGTTGTATTATGTCGTGCACATGTTTTATGTAGTGTATGTAATCACAATAAAAAAAATGTTTTTAAATTATGATTGTGTTT
This sequence comes from Iguana delicatissima, assembly GCA_948472985.1. NCBI lineage: Eukaryota > Metazoa > Chordata > Lepidosauria > Squamata > Iguanidae > Iguana > Iguana delicatissima. Next base: position 322,705 of record CAOKZL010000772.1, read on the forward strand.
GCAATTTTCATTTATAATTGGCCCAATAGAGCCCAAGAAAGAGATATCCAAACACAACCTCTCGGAAATACTGAGGAAGGATAGGCATCAGGATTTGAGGCAAAGCTGGCTTCTTCTAGCCACACCTATACTGTCCCACAGACCTTTACTGCTATATGGCTATAAAAGAGAATGGTGACTTCTAAGTAAGCATCCTTATTTGATGACCTTGAAAAGTTCCTTTTTTGGATGACGTCTCCTAGAATCCCACAGCTAACACTGGCTGGAGGATTCTGAAAGCCACAGTTAAAAACAACTTTCTCAAGTTCTGCCTATTTTGTACTCAGCACACTGGCCTAAATGTCTTGGGTGCAGAGCCTGTTCAACATTTTGCTCTTTTCCCAAATTTGCAAACTTTCACCTCAGATATATGGCTTTAGACCCGTCTGTACTGAAATGAAATGTCAACATGGTGTCATTCTGATATGACAAGTGCTAAACTAGCACTGGGATACTGTTTCCTAAGCTACGGCATGAGAACAACATCATTTCATTACAGGTGTATAGGGACCCCTTAACCATGACATTATGTCTCTGCTATACTATAAAATGACAGCAGAAATGCTGTTTGCTGCAAACCTGTAGAGACACCATAGGAGTGGTGGTTAGAAAGCAAATTTACAATGACTAGAACAGCTGCAGTATGAAGGACAGAAAACAGCAGCTTTATCATGCCTTTCTCACCCTCTATAACCCATATCTTTCCTTTGCCTCTGGAATTGAAGAAAAAAAATTCCTCTTTCCTGTGGTACAGCCTGTGTTGAAAGAATTACCTGTCAGTTTTAGAGGTGCCTTATAACGGTCCAAGGAGAAGGCCCTGTCATGTGAAAATAGATAGTTCAGTTGTAGAACAATCACTTTGTATACAGAAGCCCACAAATTCAATCTTGTGGATCTCCAAGAAAGGTTGAAAAAAAATAAATCTAACCTGAAATCTTGGAGACCCATTGCCAATCAAAGTTGACAAAACCAGGCTGAGTGGACCTCTGGTCTGGTGCAAGACAAAAGAACTTCTTATGAGCCTTTTCAGCATTCAGAGCAAGGGTAGGCATCTTGCTCTTTCTGATAGGACTCCATTCCTTCATGGCTTACCTGCACACCTTGGAAATTTACTTTTTTGAAATACATCTCCCAGAATCTTCAAGTCAGCATGGCCATGGTCCTCTTTCACTCCTTTGTAGTGCACACCTGTCACTTGCCCTCGTATAAATGAGGGCAAAGATTTGTTCTGTGCTACTACGGAGGGGCAAAACTAGATCTAATGGGAATAATTTATGGGAGCATACCTTTCAGTTGGACATTAGAAGAAACATCTTTATATTAAGAGGAGCTCAGTGACTGAACCAGTTACCCAGAGTCCTCTTCCTCAGCCTGGTGTCCTTAAAACAGTGGTTCTCAACCTGTGGATCCCCAGATGTTTGTGGACTTCAGCTCCCAGAAGCCCTGAGCATTGACCATAATGGCTGGGGCTTCTGGGAGCTGAAGTCCATGAACATCTGGGGACCCACAGGTTGAGAACCACTGCCTTAAAATGTTTTGGACTACAATTCCCATGCTCCATGAGTATTGGCCCTGCTATCTCAGGATGGCAGAAGATGAAATCCAAAATATGTGGACAACCAAAGATTCCCAATCCTTGGTCTAAGTGAAAGGGACCTCTTATTTAGATTGGATTTGACAATATTTTGTGTGTATACTGTTTATGTGTTGATTAGAAACATACCTATTACATTTGGGAGTTAGCTGAGGATGGAAGGAGATGGCTGGGAGTGGTAGGAGAAGGGATCTAGTGTTTGAAGTGGATTTATCAATTTTTGTATGTTTGTGTTAAGTAGGCGCCCACATGTTATGTGTAAAAAAATAAATGTTATCAGAGGCATATCTAGGGTGGGGCAAGTAGGGTATGTGCCCTGGGTGCTAATGTCAGGGGGGTAAAAAAGCCGAAGATTTAGCAGAGGAGGAGGCGGCAGTGGCAGTGGCCCTGCAGGTAGGAGTACAACTTCCATGCTTGCCCTAGGTGCTAGTTATGCTAGATACAGTTCAGCATAAGTTTGGGATAGCTTGAGATAGTGGGAAGTGGCTGGGGATGGTAGGACATGGAGTCTAAACTATATGAACGAGCAAAGGTTCCCCATCCTCAATTTAAAAAGAACTGTTTTGAACTGATTTGGCAAAGGTTTTTGTGTGCCAACTAGGAACCCAGATATACGTGTATTAACCAGGAGCCCACATGTTATGCTTCAGTACACAGATTTGCCCACCCTTCCTTTTAGGACATAGTTGCACAAGCCAAATTCAAACATCTGTAAATTAGCCAAACTGTGCTTGTTGATGATGACCGAGTCTGAACACACTCATACTTCTCTATCTACACAGAGGTGTTTTCCAGAATGCACTGTTTTCTGCAGAGCAAAAAAGATTTACAGGAGATTTGGGGCTTGTTCATACATGGATTGAGGAGGTTTACATGCAGGGTATGGCTATTAGCTTTAAGTTATTTTCATACTTGTGTTTAATCCTAACTTTTTAACTCTTAACTTTGTGATGTTTTCTGGGCAATCTCCTGGGCCAGCTATGCTGATGGTTCACTTGCATCATCAGATATGCTTCTTCATGTGGCCACATTCCAGGTTGACTTTTCCATCACTGGGGCTGCCAGAGTCTAATTTTGTTAGTCTCAGACAAAGTTGTGTTAGTGTTTCTCAACTAGCAGAAGTCTATTTGGATATATGTTGTCATAACAGGGTTTTCACCATACCCATACCCTGAAGCCCTATCCCTTACTCGTCGCCAACATACTTGGAGTTTACAAGCACATTCTCACTGCTGAGAATTGCCTTTGCACACTGTCTGGAGTTAAAAACTGAGAAAAGAGAAATAAAAATGGTGCAGTGGCTTAGCTTTTTATGTGTCTCGTTTGGAAACAACTTCAGAGATGACCTTGTGTTAATGCTTCTTATTTAAATGACTCAAGAGTCAGTTTTCAAATCCAATTAGCGTGTAATTCAGCGCACATCATTTGACAATGGATGCCTTTAAAAGTTCCCTATTAAGGTGTCCTTGTTGTTATTCAGAATTCCCAGTCTCTCTGTCCCTCTCTGCCTGTTTGTTTCCAAAAGAATTCCAAGGTGAACCAGTGCTCTACAGAATGTTAGACATGGGTGTAGTAGCTTGGAAGTGAAAATGAACTTATTTGGTGGTCAATATTGACTCTTCACAGTCTTTGCTTAGTGACATGAAGGGTACTTAGGAATGCTTAGAGCTTTGCTCGCAAGATGCCACTTAATGAGCTAGCAAGTTAATAATTCTTGCTGGTGTTTTTTTTTTAATTTGTCAAGAGTTCAATATTTTTTCTGATATGAGGTTTGCTTCATCATAGCTTAAATGGCAGCTTCTTAATTAATGGTACTTCAGCGTATTCTCCCCCGCTTCTGCTCCTGGCCCCAAATTCATGCAACAGGCTTGGTTACAATTTATAAATGATTTTTGAAAAGTACAATTAACATTAGCGTGGCAAGATATATGCAAACAGATATGCAAATCTGGAAATAAATATGCGCACATATAAAACGCTGTTGGATTAAGTAGTTCTTAACATTTTTTAATGAAATCAATATTTTATGCATATTTTTCTCTCACAGCTTTAAGGATGTATGACTCACTAGGTGTCAGATTTAGGATCACTTCTGAAGATAACTAGATTACTAGCCTATATGCCATTCAGTGAGTTTGCATGCGTACGAGGGACAATGATCGGGGTATGGAGAATTAAAAATTCCCAGGTTGTGGTCTGGTTTGAATGTGATGCTAACTGTTCCAACTATGGGTCACTGGATGCCATTGGATTGCAACTGCTAGCATTCCCAGTCAAGATGGCCAAAAAACAGAACTGATGAAAGTTGTAGTCCAACAACTGCCAAGTTTCAAGGTTAGGAAAAGTTGCACTGAACCCTAGCACAGAGCTTTGAAAAGTTAGCATTTTAGATTACATCTCCTAGAAACTCCCATCCACTATTATCGGTGGTCATGTTAACTGGAAAAAGTGTGGAAGCTTTCTGAGCTTTTGTTGAGCATTGCTAGAACAATCTTGCTTGAATGTCAAGCTTGAACAGTCCTCTTCCCTCACCATCACCAGGAAGACATAATAAGCATCTCCTTCCTGGTTTAAGCTAACTTCACTTTGGTATATTTGATCTTGAAACTCAGTTTAAAATAGTTTATTGGTGCAAATAAAAGATCAGAAGCCATGGTCCAATCTTGATTTGTTTGAATAAACCATTGTTCATTTTAACCTTGGCCACAATGTTGACAGCAAGTTGTAGTTAATATAAACCAAAAACAACACCACATGCTTCCTATCTAGAGTTTAGAAAAGTTACATGTTGGTCTACAACTCCCAGAATTACACTGGAGTTATAGTCCAAAATGTAACTTTTCAGATGCCTGCTACAGTCTTCTTCTTGCCACCATACCGGAAAGTGTGAAGGAAGAGGAAGAGCTTAAGTATACAGTTCAGAAGGACTCATTCTACAATGCTAAACTATGGATCAGAGAACTATTCCTTAACCTGGCACACTCAAGATGTGATGGACTCCCATTGTATCCATTAAGCATGGCTGGGACAATACAGTGTTTCTTAAGGTATCTGATGTGGTGAGCTGGAAGCAATTTTTCCCCAATGTGCCCATATTTGTGTCCATTAGCTGCAGCTATTTCTTTCCTGGAAATTCACTGTGGACCAGCAGCTAATGGCTTGTAGATTGGGACTGCTACACAAACCACTGTTTGAGAACACTGATCCAACAGATTCAGGTGACAACAGGCTGAGAGAGGCTTAGCTCCAAAACTGGCTGATATCTTTGACTATACATGTTTAAGCCCTTAGATTTGCCTCTTTTTAATCTGTCTCTCATAGATTAAGCTCTTGTAATTTCTAATTTAGGGAGATCCTAAAACAAACCTGTCGCAGGGTTTTCTTGGTAAGATTTGTTCAAAGTGAATTTGTCATTGACTTCCTCTGAGGTTGATACATTATGATTTAACCAAGGTCACACAGTGGGTTTCCATGGCTGAATGGGGATTTGAACCCTGATCTCCTAGAGTCCTAATCCAACATTGAAGTCACTGCTCCATGCTGGATCTCTCATTAAGCCTTTATTTACTTCCACTGAATTTCAACCCACCACCTACAGTCATTCATTACTTTATGCTCTGAGTCATTTCTTTCATTTTCTTCCTGTACTCTTCCTTCACAATTCATTAGTTGATCATAAAATGTGATCTGTGTTGAGGAAACAGAATAAATTGTAGGTATACAGAAAAAAGAGATCATGGGGTAAAATATATATTTCTATGCAAATTTACTTATATTTTGTGTATGTGACTTCTGTTGCTATGGCAAAAATGCCCCCTAAAGATCTTGAGCAGTCTTTCTGGAAGTGGTAGATATGTTCCTCTCATAACTGTATTGTCACCTTTGCCCTAGCCCCCATCTTGATTAACAGAGCCTCTGTTGTCAGATGTTTCTTAGCATGATTCCAAGTCAACCATAACAGGGTTTTTATCAGAGTAGTTGAGGGGATGTCTTGCTCCTTTTAACCATTTTGATCTTATATCAAATCATCTGATGTTTCTACCTTCTGTAAGGTTGGTGGTTACTGCAGAGAGAGTACAAACCCTGCAACATTTCACAGATGAAAAATGGGACATGTGTAGCCAGGTGTCATGCCCTGCTTCCAAAACATGGAAATGGACTCTGACTCAGAGACTGAAACAGGCGACATGGCAAGATCTGTTGAACAGGAGGAGGTTACAGTGCCACAAGTCCCAGGGACAGAACAGAGTGCAATGCCAGCTCCAGCAAAGAGTCCTGCCCCTTCAGGAACAGAAGACAACTTACCTATAACTACCTTTGCTGAGCATAGACAGCAAAGAGAGCACTTGTGCCAATCTCAAAGGATTTATAAAACAGCAATTAGTTAAGGCAATAGCTGTCTTAAGCTCTTAGCCTATATAGGAACTGCCCTTCCCCTCTAAGAGTTGCCAGAGCTTGTCTGGCCTTTCTGGCTGCCTTGAATGCTATATCTGACTTTGGATTATATTGACTGACTTTGGACTCATTCACTTTGCCTTTGATTCTGTTGGACTCTATTTATGACTATGACCTTGTGCTTACTGCATAAAAGTAAGTAACCAGCCGTGAGTTATTTGGTTTGTTTATCTGAATTATCAGCTGTGCAGCCCTGACTTAGGTAGGACACAAAACAATATCAAAAGATGGTCCAGATGGCAAAAGGTATTAATGAGGAAGAACACACAAGCTAGAAGACATTACAGCAGTTTGCTTTTCCATGAGCCTACTGGGAACGGTAAGATTCTACTTCTTCCTCTCCCCCTCTTTCTTGAATTAATTGAGTACAAACTACTTTATTCACAATGAACTCAGTCTGCAACAATTGAAGCAAGCCAAAGGCAAAGGGGGAAAGTGAGAGGAGGAGAAAGAAACTGGGAAATTTTAAAGTGGCTGAAAAAGTGGGATGGTAACTGGATCTGTTCTCGCCAAACTGGGACATTTTGGAGCTTAAATTAAGGAATCTGTGGTATAGTGAGGTCTACCAGATTCAGGATTTTTTTTTTAAAGAAGACTTTAAAGACTTAAATACTTTATATATTATTATGCCTAATGGCTTTCAGCTGCTGTGTTTACATGTGTTTTAAATCATGTCCTTCATATTATTTTAATTATACGTGGCTTCCCTTTTTGCTTTCCCAAACTATTATGCTGAATGGTGGTTTGTACATTCTAAAGAGGATGGCCCTAAACTGAAATGATCCTTTGAAGGTATCCCTTTCTCTCTGTGTTCTCCTTGTAAGAGGCAGACAGGTGAAACTGTCAGGAGGAGTCTGTTGGGGATGATTTACACATGCTGCAGGAACACTTGGCGTTTCGTCACATTTACATCTCAATGCAGGCACTGCTTCTTTCTCTAAGTCCACTTCTGGATCTGAGTGAGTGCTGGAATGGCCTCTGGTGGGTCAGGGCCAGTTTACCATTTAACAGAGTGGGGCAGCCATCCTAGGCAGCAGGATTTGAGTGTAGTGAAAAGGTGACAAATATTCCAATTATTTAATTAATTCCAATCTCATTTTTACTTGCAGAAATAGGGAGAGACACAACTGAGATTTTCTGCTTCAGATAGCAAAATAGATTGGTCCAGGCACCACAACTGAGTGGGGTGTGTGGTGAATGCCCATGGTCATGCATACGTGCATGTGTGCGTTATGTTGTTCTAACATGTGGAGCAAATGTCCTGGGTTAGTTTTGTTGGTCGACCCATTTCTGCAACAGTGAACCTCTTCAGTGAGTTTTCATTGCAGCAGTAACACTAGTGGTAAGCCTGCCATTTTGATTTTCCACAATGCCTGGGAATGACACCAGCCGTGTAAAATCCCAGTGGCTCTTTGCCAGTAAGCATTGAGGCACTGGAATGAGCCCTGGTAGTGAGTTCTGCCAGGCACCTGGGCCTAGACAACATTGCAAGGAAGTTTGATGCTAAATCCTGACTTTGTCTCTGAGTGTATGTCTTGTGATTGCCCTTTCATACAGGCATGCCAACACTCTGTATTGAGCTGAAGTGTGACAAAGATGGCATAGCATCATGGAAGGAGGGTAGCAGAGAGAGAGAGAGAGAGGGTGAGATAGCTGTGAAACAGGAAGTCACCAATTCAGATTTTTCCTCTGCTATGAACTCACTGGATTCTCAAAAAATCCACAAGGTAGATTTTACCAACAGTATACAATGGACACACATTTAGTTATCTTATGGAGGCTACATTTTCTCATTGTTGGCCTCTCCCTTCCTATCAGCAGTATTAACTCATGTAACAAGACTGCTGTAGTGATTACAGAAATAACGCATATGAGGTGTTTTAATATACATTATATGAAAGCACTGTAGAAACACCAAGTAGTAGAATTATTATTAGTAAAATGCCTATGCAAATTAATCTTCCCTCATAAAGTGTTTTATACTTAAATAGGCAATTAGAGAACACACAGTTCAAGGTGATTGTATTTGTCTATTGCCTTAAGATCTTCTGACATAGGGTGGGATATAAATATTTGAATAAACAAACAATAATAGCAGAACCGATGGTAATCTGTCCCTGAGATATATAGTGAAAAAATGTCTAGCACCCTGTCCTACCTGGTAGGTTTGCAACTACAAACCCATCATTGAGTGCAGATAGACTTTTTGAGTCAGGACTATCCCTTCTTTGACATTATAGGCCTACATCTTTGTGACAAAGCCTTGCTGAACCTTGGTTCAAAGTAAATACAGAGAATGCTCATGAGATGTGCTTTGATTGTTGAGACCTTAACCCAATTTTTCTGCAGCAGCTTGCAGTTAAAGAAAAAGAAAAGCTGCACATTTACTCGGAGGCAAAACACAATGGGACATACTTCTGATTCTGATTACTTAGAACTGTGTTTCATATTTTGAAATGCTAGTTAAGCCACCTCAAACCACTCCTATTATCAATCAAAGACTCCCATGCATGTGCAAGGGTTTTCAGGATCAACTTGTTTTCACCTAAATTGCTGTTGGCCCTTGCGCTTTGCATAAGCCACACTTGATTTAACAACAACTCTGCTTGGAACCAGAAATTGGCCTATTGTCGCTAATCTCATTCTCTATCCAAAAGCCTCCTATCACTCTGAAATAAATAGATGTGCAATATGCACTGATTCCAGGAAGCGGGCAAAATATTGTACATCACATTGCATTGTGAATTTATATTGTCCTTGCAGGTGCAGAGTGGTTCCAACACTGTTTCATTCCAGACAGCCCTATAATTAAAATGCAGAGAGATTTTGCTTATTTGCTGCTACAGGTATAGTGGGGAAAACAATACAGCTGTTTTCCCTGAGCATCTGTGTAGGTTTCCCCATTTACCCTATAATTGGATACAAAAAGGACCTATTGCACTTAGCCAAATGTCATTCAGAGCTAGGCAAATCCCTTTACCTTCCTGCCAAATAACCTTTGTTATTAAAAGACCATGACTTCACAATCAATCTGTTCCATATGCCTTTTATTCTCCCAACATATTTCAGGAGTGGATTTCCACTCCCCTGCCTTCCCCCCTCTCCTAGTGTTTTATTTCAGTGAGCTGGGTTTCATTTCAGCAGATTGGGCAATCTCCACTTTTCATTCTATCATAATTGTTTTGTGAATTGTCTCAAATTCTCCTATGGATTTATGACAATCTTAAAATTGACAATGGCCTCTTAATTGCACAGGGCCATGTGAGTCACAAAACCCTTGCTTGACCGATTTTCTTTCCCCTCACTTGAGTTTGAGCAGCCCTTCATAAAAAAAGGAAAAACAAAAATCCAAAAGGATGCTGTGCTGAAATGCATATATATTAAACCATTGTCTTGCCCCCCCTCCCCAATTTGGAAACTAAGCTTTTCTACAAGCTGCCTATTCACAATTTTTTTTAGAAGATGTCAGCCAATATGAATTTTATATTGTACTAAAGTGGGGGTAGTTGCCTTCAAACAGCAGGAGGATAAGCCAGCTGGACCATATATTAGGATTCAAAATTATAATTAGCTCACTTCTATGGAAATATGCTATCCACAACGATATTGCTTTTTGCCAAATCCTGGTCAATTCATGAATGGTGTGAATTAAATTTCCATTGCAAAGGAAATGCATTAGATACTGGTTATCACAGAAATGACTTTGGGGGATTCAAAGTGGTGTGGATTTTGGAGCAGAGCAGCACAAGTACATTCTCTACATACAAAGTGATTCCATATCTATTACAGAAAGATTCATACAGGAAGAGTTAATGAGGAAATGGTGCAAACTCGCAAGACAGACAAAGAGAGGACTATGAGCCATCTTAAGCCTTGGGCTCACCCAGCCATGTACCTTTGTGACATGAACATTTCTGTTTCTTATTTGTTGTAAATTCTCCTTTCCCATTTCATATGCACTTCAGTACTTAGGATTTAGAGCAGAGATGGGGAACTTCTGGCCCTCCAGATATGCTGAACTGTAACTCCCTTCAGCCCCAGCCAGCATGTCAGGGCACGATGGGATTGTGGTCCAACAACATCTAAAGTGCCACAGGTTCCCCAGCCCTGGTTTAAAGGAGAGGCAAAAGAGACTTTAAATATTTCCTTCTGGTGTTAAAGAGCAAGTTGGATGCAAAAAATGACCTATTGCACATAGCCAAATGTCAAGCTCATAACGGCTTTTGCTTGAAACAATAAACTGTGATTTTTCCTGATAGATCTGAATTAGGTCAGAGAAGGCTGGGCTGACAGTTTTACTCATCACTCTTGGATAGCTACTGGGGGCCTTACTGGCTCTGTATTTAATCCTAGTCATCCTACATTGGATATTTCTATCTGTGAGATGCCTCTCACAACATCCTAGATATAGCTTTGCTCCAAGGCACTGTATAATTCAAAATGGTAGCCTTCTGTTATCAAAGGCTAGCTACTGCCATCAAGAAAGTCCCTCTTGGGATGGTGACAGGAACCACTGTTTTTTTGGGAGTACAAGTGGATGGGCTTTTCTGAGGATGAAGTTAACTATGATTGCTGTTGTATGCTGTTGCTAGGTAGATTTTCCAAAACTGCTTTAAATGGTAACGTGTACATTTGCCTTAGTGCAAGTTTGTTTGGCTTGAATGCTGACATTTGGACCAGTGCTGTATCATTAAATACATCTCTGTCTTCAATTCACGGTATCTTCATTTTTAAACCCACAGTTGTGCAAGTTTCCCTTTTAGATACAATTGGAGGGGCTTTGATGAGGATCATGTGAAACTACTTTTGCACTTTGAACTCAGTTTACTGTAATTGAAATAAGCTGAGGACAAATGGGGCAAGTAGGAGGAAGAAAGAGAAATGGGGGCATTTTAAAGTGGCTGAAAAAGTGGGACAACAGAGAATTAATTGGGACAGTTCCTGCCAAATTGGGACATTTGGAGGGCAAATGGAGAACTTTCTAGGAACTGGCCCTTATATTAAGGAATTTGTGACTTATGTGAAACCTCTAGCTGCCCCTAATAAAAAGAAATTATGATCTTTAATGTTAAAACTATTTCCTAGCATCTGGTATCCTTCAGATATTTTGAATGACAGTACCTATCATTGGAAAAAATCTCAGCCAATTGTGAGAAATCATGGGAGTTGTGGTCTTGAAACAACTGGAGGGTGTCAGGATGAGAGAAGCTGTGTTAAAGTACACATCAAATTCCTTGAGATCTATTGAGGAACTCAATGTCATTTTCAGGGAAAGCTAAAACAATGCTCTTATGAATTCAGAAATGGAAATGTAGTTTCATTGAATCAGTATGTGTTATTTTTCAGTGACCACTAGACTATCTATTATAACTGTTAAATTACTGGGCATGGTGGCTGTGCAGAGAAGGATTTTCCCTCACTGTATCAACAGTGGCTGCTCAAGGATTTTGTGCCAGTGGGGTGGTTTATCTGCTCTGGGTTTCAATTGAAATGTTTAAAAAGTTATCTAAGAAGCAGATCCCCAGAACAGAGTCAGAACCTTGGAGAGTTCCTCTAATGCAGTGGTTCTCAACCTGTGGGTCCCCAGATGTTTGTGGACTTCAGCTCCCAGAAGCCCTGAGCATTGACCATAGTGGCTGGGGCTTCTGGGAGCTGAAGTCCATGAACATCTGGGGACCCACAGGTTGAGAACCACTGCTCTAATGCTCACACTAAAAGGTGGAACAGATGCATGGGTTTATTGACATGGAAGCCTCTAGCCACAACTGTGTATCTATCTCTCCAAGTGGAACACTATTTTTTGTTATCAAATGAGCCATTGTCTTCTATGAAAGAGAGAAAGGGGGTGCCCTCAGGGACACCTGTGGAAGTTTAGTTCTGGGGCAACTCTGTGATTGAACTGTACCAATGCAGAATGTCACAAGTGGGTGCTCACATACAAATCATTTGTTCTACATAGAACACTAGATGTGAGGATGAAGAGTTCCAGACTAATTTATTCCCTGAGTTTTTAAATGTACGTAAATGTATAAATAAGGTTACATATAAATAAGGTTAAAGTCAGGGCTGGCTTTGAGCTTAAGGGGCTTCAAGGAAGAGTTCCCTAAAGCCTATATCCTATGTCCTATATAGGTGACATTCAATCTCACACTTACGTTGGTGGGCAGCTGTAGGGCTGTTATAAACACCAGGTGGCTACAGCAGGGCTGTCATTTTCCTTTCCAAGAATGCCCACCTTCAATTCAGCATCAGGAAGGACCACAGTGAGAGACTGAAATGATAACTCAGACCAATGTATCTAGTGTGATGTGAACAGGCAGGTGCCAGCACAGTGGTGGGCTTGGTTAAGGCAGTGTCCATTCACCGGTGTGATTGACTGCAAACTGAAAGAAGGGAGGGAGGGAGGAAGGGAAGGAGGGAGGGAGGGAGGGAAGGAAGGAAGGAAGGAAGGAAGGAAGGAAAGTTGTCTGTTGCTCCATGAAATGGTGACACTGATAATTCAGAGAGCTTGTATTAACAAATAGGAGTCAATGTAACAGAGACTGTGCCAGAATATCCTAATTTCTCATCCAGCGTGCCTCCATCCAGAACTACTCATACCTGTTTTGATTTGCCTATTCTGCCTAAGGGTGCTTTATTTGTAAAATAACACATTCCAAACTTGGAAGAACATTTTTGCATTACAACAGGGCTCCGGAACCTTAAACTATCCAGATGTTTTGAATTTTGGCCAATGGAAGGGAGTTGTGGGAGTTGTGGGCCAAAACATCTGGAAGGTCAAAAGGTCTTCACTCCTGCTTTAGAGATTATTTGAGCCCCCCCCCACTGCTGCTTGAAAACTTTTGCAACTGACCCAGGCTAATAATAATCCCATATCAATTGTTTGGATACTCGTTCATTTGTGGGATGGGATCAATTTAAAGTGTGGTTAATAATTTGTATGTCTTAAATGGCATGAGTCTGGGGCCGATTCACACTACAGAATTATGGTGCTATTATTCCACTGAAATTGCCATCATTCCATTCTATAGAATCCTAGGATTTGCATTTTAGGGAGTGGAATTTGGAATTCTCAGCCGGAGAGCTCCAGTGTCTCACCAGACTACAAATCCCAGGATTCTATAGGATGAGGCCATGGAAGTTAAATAATAATAATAAAAATGCTATGATGAGGTAGTGCGAATGATCTCCAGATTATCTGTCTGTACTTGTATTAATTTGCCTATATGAACCTGCCTGCAACCCAAGAGGATTGCCTTCCTCTCTAGCTCACCATTACTTAAGATGTGATCAGTGAGTAAGACACCAGGGAAAGGGCCTTCTCACTCACGTTGCCACTACTGTAGAATTTTCTCCCTGGGAAAACCTAAGCAGGATCCTTCTTTTCTCTTCTATGGTTTTCAGGGACACTTTGATATTGTGGAAGACATTTTATGAGTGAGGTCACTTTCAAATTTTTTTGTTTTTGTTGGCTTTTAATGTGGTGTACGCTTAAAATTTCACAGGTGATTTTTAAGTATTTTAAAACTGCCTTTTATCATTTGTTTTCAGTTTAAGCCAGTTTCGAAACAGAATAAACATAGTTTAAATCAATTGATAACACAATTAAAACCCATTTAAAAACCAGCCATTTTGGATGGTTTACTAGGCTAATGTATGTAAATCAGGTTTAAACACTTGCAAATTGCTATATAAATGTGAAGTATTATTACTGTTAAGACTTATCTCAGAGCTTACTGCTGGTCTTGGGAACAGCATTGACAGACAATAGGATTAAGGGCTGGCATTGCTCTGGATCTGGAGGTCTATAACATGTGGTCTGTGATCAACATTTGGCATGAATGCCATTCCTCCTATCTCTTCTACACTAGTAAGTCATTTCCTTGATGCAGAGCTTTTAATATATGAATTTGAAAAAAAATTGTTTTCATTATCTGCTTAATTTCCTTGCAACAAGACTATCAGAAACATATTAGGTCAACTTCTGCTAGCTCCACAGATGGCAATGAAAGTGCAGGGATGAATCTTGTCACTTCGGTTTGAAATTTAGTGATTGGTTAGAAACAGTCTGTTTAAATCCAGTGTTGTTTTATCCTTGTGTCAGCATTTAATTCCATTTGCATATAAGCCTATTTCCCTTCTCTAAATTTAATTTGTTAGAGTTTGGCCCTCAGCAACAACAACTACAAAAAGTAATTGCATCTCAGTGTCGGGCATCGGTGCCAACACAGCATGTGCTATAAAAGATGCTTCACACACATTTTAAAAATGTAGTCATTAGTGTCATCATTCTGCTTGGTAACAGGAACGCGATGGCATTAAAATGTGCAATGGGTTTTCTGTAAGGGCATGTGTTCTGCCTCATCATTGAATGCAACCTTTGCTGAGAGGCCCAGTCAATTATTTGGAGCTACATCCTTTATGACTGAGAGCCAGCATGGTATGGTGGTCTGAGTGTTCGACTAGGACTCTGGGAGACCAGGTTTTGAATTCCCACTCAGCCATGGAAACCCATTGGGTGGCTGTGGACAAATCGAACTTTCTTAACTTCATAGGAAGGCAATGGCAAATAAATGTTGCCAAGAAAACCACATGGTAGGTTGCCCTGTCAGAATTGACTTTGGTGCATATAACAACAGAGAGCTTTCATGCACTGAATCAAAGTAGGATCATGGAGCAGAAAGTAGTCATTTCCCCCACAATCACAATTATGGATGTCGTGAAGAGGAACACTATAGCCGTGGTGACATCAGTTCCTGAAGGGCAGCCAGTCCTAAAGAAGAGGAAGATTTGGTGATAACCATGATCAAGTCCATACCACCAGCAGCACAATTTCTTAGATTAAGAATAGTGAATGTATCACACTTCAAATGTTGTTGTATAAGAACCTCTAGATCAGAGATAGGAATGAAGTGGCCCTCTAAATGTTGCTGGACTGCAATTTCACTCTTGCCTCACCTGAGCCCATTTTAGCTAATGCTGGTGGGAGATACAGTCGAAAACATCAGAATGGCCTATGTTTCCCACCTCTGGAGACATAATTCATAAAATAGCACATGGTTTGCATGCAGAAGTTCGAAGGTTCAGTCTCTTGGCATCTCTTTGGTTGGCTGGGGAACTTCTGTCTCTGAAATTCTGAAAAGCAGCTGCTAGACAGTACATTCAATACTGAAGTAAGTGTGTACCAGTGGCCTGTCTTGATGTAAGGCAGATCCCTGTGTTCCTGAGACTCAGCCCCTGGTACAATTGAAATCTTTAGAATCCTTGACCTTTATGATAGGACCACCAGAGGCAGATCTTATTCAGCCAGACTTATTCAGGCCAATTCCCAGTCAGTGAAAGATATACTTCTCATGCTTCAGTCCTTGTTCATCATTGGGAAATGTGAGAGAAAGTGTTGGATCTCTCAAATAGAGAAATCAAATTGGTAAGGGAGAAGCTGTTGTAGTTCATTTGGGGAAATGAGAAGCCAGGGAGATGAATAGCAATTCGAAGGTTGACAGCCAGGGTATAAGTAAGAAGCTGTCATGCCCTGCGTCCAGAGCATGAACTCTGGCTCAGAGTCTGAAACATACCAAAAGTTGAGACACGGGGCATGCCAGGACCTGCTGTACAGGGAGAGGTTACAGTGCCAAAAGCAGAACAGGGGGTGGTGCCAGCTCCAATAAAGAGTCCTGCCTCCTCAGATAGAGAAGAATACTATCTAGACCCAGCTTCACAGAGCACAAGCAGCAAAGAGAGAGCCAGCATTGCTCTCTCAGGATTTAGAACTGGCAACAATCAATCAAGTCACAGCTGCTGTAGGCTTCAGACCTAGTTAGCTGGTGTCTTTCCCCTCTGGGAGTTGTCAGAGCTTATCTGACCTTCTACCCTGCTGGATGCCTTGATGACTGCTTGGATTGTCCTTGGTCTCTCCCTTGCTGTGGAACCCTATTGGACTTTGTTTATGTTGGACTTTATTTATGACTCTGTAGTGCTGCCTGGAAGTAAGTAATGAGCTGGGAGCTATTTAGTTTGTTTTGTTTGTTTTACTAGCTGTGATACTGGGACTGAGATAGGATAGAAGCCTGGGAAAGCAAAACCAACAAGAGGTGCACAGAAGAGTAGTCTAGATGCAGGAACAGGATTGAATTGCTGAGCTTGCCTGGATGTCTCTCAGGGAGCGAGTGATCAACGTTGTTTCCCGTAGCCATAGAGCATTTGCTTTCTGCCTTATCTAGAGTGGCTAATTCAGTGAAAACAGCTGGGGTCACACCAACAGAGGTGCAGGCATACCGAGCTTCTTCTGAAACACTCCAGTCCTGCTAGTATTGTTATAGATGATGGCTCTGAGGTTGAGGAACAACTGATTGTGCCTGGAAAAGAGCCAGTGATTGACCAAACCAACTTCAGACATTCCCAGCAGTTGAAGGACAAGCAGAGGCAGAGTTGCCTCAACCAGCTCCAGAGGGAGAAGGAACCAGCAGTGATTGGGAAGAATTACAGTCACCTGAGCCTCTTAGCCTCCAGTCACAAAGAAGGCTGAAATGGGCAGCTCAGCGTTGGCTAGATTAAGGAAGCAATAACAAGTAACACCTGTCTCTGTGGCTATTTAGGTCTGTCAGCATGGCTTGCTCTTTGCTTGTAGCAAATTACTTGCAAGCCACACGGCCCTTTGTTCTGGCTCCCTTGACCTCTCTGGACAGATCTCTGCTTTCTAGACTGTTGGACTAGACTTCATCCTGGCTTGGCTCTGTGGTTTCTTTAATAGTTGTTGTATCGGACATTTCTCACTGCCTTCTCCTCCTTGCAGCAAGTATTCTCGCCTCCTCCCCCTTGCTGGCAGTGAGGCACAGGCAAAGTGTTGGACTCTGACAAGTATTTCCAAGGGAGACCCAACAGAAGCTGACCAATCTGGTTACTCTGCCTGATAAATTCAATATTATCTCTCACATTTCCCAATAGGTTATGGGCCCAGGGATGAGCAATTAAAAGGTTTTGCTGTTTTATTTCCTTTTGTGTATTTCTAATACCATTCCTCCCACAAACATTCACCAGCTCAAGGAATAGCACTACATTCTTGGCCCACCCAAGACATTTTGCTGTGCCCCTTCTGCATGCCATGTACAAAAGCTATCTGGACTGTTAACTGAATCACACTTCAATATATATGACAAGAAGGATAATATTCACTGTCATATCCAAAACAGCTGGCTAGTTTACAGCCATAAACAGGGTGTCCTGAAATAGGAGTACAACTGGAGGTTCAAGAGGAACAGCCCTCTCCCAGTATGTTCTGCATGAACTGATTCCTGCAGAGGTCCCTGCAGTAGGATTGGTCCTGACCATATGGAAGTTATGGACCATATGAGAAGTTGTGGTTGACATGGGGCAGGCCTTTTTCGAGGTTCCCAAGTAAGATGATGTAGCCTGCAAAGGAGGTAAAAGACTTTAGTTGATCATTAGAGCTAAACTATTTACTGGCAATGTTCTGTCCTGGTCTGCAAGCCTTGTACTTTTCATTAGTCTCCCAATGCCAAACATGGCATCCAGATGCTGCTTCACATTCTCTCTCTGTGTGTCTGAATCTGTCCTCTTTGTTTGCTCCGATTCCTTCCAATACCCTAGTTTATTGACTACACTTCATGTCTGCCTGGTTGTTTGTGTTTCTGCTTGCCCAAGAACAGAGACCAACAGAACAGAATGTTTTTAAAGGAAGGTACCAGCATTCTCTGCCATGTCTTTCAGGGTGGTTTCCATCCCAAGTCACCCTGAATACCCCTGGCATTGAAAGGACTAGTACTAGTTTATAATTCCTCTGAACCTTTTTGGCTCACTAGTCCAATTGGGATAAAATAATGCATCCGGAAATACACACAAACTTCAGCCTCATTTCCAGTCCTCCCTCTCTTAGTTAATTAGTTATTTAGTTATCTAGCTAGGTAATTAATTAATTAATTTTCCACCTTGTTCCCAATATGGGACCCAAGGCACTTCACAGCATTGATTAAAATACAATACAGTTAAAACACAGAAGTAACAGGATGGATATGTCTCCTATCTTCCTGAGGATAAATTTCTGTTTGAAGCCATCCAAGAGAGTACTTTTTTTTTATATAAACTAGCACACAAACATTGAAAGTCTCTCCAGTACCTGTCTGATTTTTCTTTAAAAAAAAAGACTGTAAAAAGAGAGAATACAAGTGTTGAAATTCTCAATCAACAATTGCTCTCCCTTCCCACAGCATAGTTAAGAGCAGGTATGCAGGTTATCTGAACACAGTCTTTCCTACTGTGGTGGAATGGCTATAGCACTTTTATTGCTATTATAGCTCTTTCCCTCTGCATCTGTAGATATTAATTAGCCCATTCACATTTTATGTAAATCTTCACCCTTTATCCTTTTTTTTTTAAGCGACTCATTTCCTCTCTTCTTGTCAAGGGGTCACTCTATAAGGGAAAAAAGAGCTATCATTATGTTATGCATTTCCCATCCAACTACTTTAAGAACAGCTCCTTTCATAGATAAACCATAAAGATTTCTCAGACTCACCGGATGGGTTTTGAAACCAACACACTGCTTTGCAAACTGGGATTATTGGCAGTGGAAACTGGCTTTTGCTCTAAATATATTACTTGCCTACCATCTTTTCTCTTGTTTCTGCACTCTCCCATGCCTTACTCTAGTTATAATAATAGGTGTGTTAAAGGGTGCTTAGCTGAAAAAGCAATCCTTGCTTTGCATTTATTATACCTGACAATGTTCTAACTTTTGTCTTCACTCAGGGAAATCTCACTAAGTCAAAGTCTTAGAGATTTATATTTTTCAGAGCAAAACCTAGGAAATATTGAAAGAAAATTGGTATATTGTTAATAGGTTTTCATGATTACAGTCCCAAGCAATTTCCCTGTTGTCCTGAGCACGTACAAGAACGAGGCTTAAGCATAATTTATGCAGGTCCTTTTGCCTTCCAGATGCTTTGGAGTGCACCCACCATATCAGTTCTGGGTTTTATTCTGAGTCTTTATAGAAGCTATTCAAGGTGCTGAACCCATTTTGAAAGTACCACTATAGCTATATGTGCCTGCCTACAACAGGCAAGGGAAACAGCAGGTGCCTCCAGAATCCCTTTCTGAGTATACATGCAAACAGCAACAAGGAAAGAAAAGGGGAAGAGCAGATGAATGTGCCTCACTAGCTACCCCACCAGCATATTAAAAAGCACAGATTTCTATATCTGACCACCAAAAAGCTGGTGAAAGAAAAAAAAAATCCGTGGATGTCTTCAGGTGGTCCCTAGAAGGTTGAACAGGTGTTATTTACTTAGGCTTACCTGACCTAGTTGTTTCATTTCCACATGTGCATATTGTTCAGTTTGGAACTGAAGTTTTTCTGAAACATGTTGAATTGTGCTATCCCTGTTCTTTCATGCTATTTCTGCCTTTGGTACCAAATCTTCTGTTAAAGAGGCTATGGCCGGGAATGTACCTGTTTCATTAACGGTAGTATACTTGTATTATATTATACCATTTCCACACTACAATGTGAAGAGTGCTTTAGTCCACTTTCAACATCCTGTGGAATTCTGGGATTTGTAGTTTACTGACACCAAAGAACTCTCTGGCTGAGAATTCTACATGTCCCTCGCTAAACTACAAACCCCAGAATTCCACAGGATGTTGAAAGTGGACTAAAGCACTCTTAACATTGTAGTGTGGAGTTAACACTCATCACAGTTCAGCAGCCATATTTTAGAGCAGGGGTTAGCAAAGTATGGCCTTCCAACTCCCAGAAGTCCTAACCTCATCACAGCCTATGATCAAGAATGCTAGGAGTTGCAGTTCAACATGTGGAGGGGTGCATGATTCCCACCCCTGTTTTAGCATTTCAGTTCCATCTGTTGCTATCAAGCTGCTGTTTGATTGGCCTCAGCAGCTATTTTACAAAGTTGTTTTGTTTTTTTTTAATAAAAGGAAATTCCAGTAGGTTTTGCATGAGACGGTCAAGGTGGGCAGCAGGTTAAGGCCTTCAAGGCTATCCTGCTTGTCTCCATTCTCCATTTCCTTCATGCCAGCTTACAAATAATTCTGTTTGTTTAGAATCTGGGCTTTCCCATGACATTTTTCAGCAAATGGCATCTCTCCCTGTTCATTCACATCAAGCTGTATACTCCCTAAAGCTAACTAAGTTATATTTGAACATAAAGTGAAAAACATCATAAGCCCCCTCCTCATCCCTTGTAATAATATAAAAAAATTAAATAACTTAGCTGTTTGCTGTCCTTTCATGACATTCAAAATCTGCTCCCTAAGGTGGCCACCTCACTCTGCCTAATGATAGGACCAGTGCTTTCCAAACTTTACCTGACTTGGCTGGTTGTTCCATCCTGAAGAACTGAAGTCACATTCCTGTTAAAACTTGAGCTTGGATTTAGTGGAGTTCCTGGCAGATTATTATGCAAAAAGAAGTGGATATGCTCTAAAACCTTCTAGTATATGGACTTGCTGGAACCAACTCTGGTCCATTATTCTGTACCTGGCCTCAAAGACAACTCTTGACAATTATTATCCATCATTTGCACTTCTTCTTGATTCCTCTAGCCCTCCCCACAACATTACATGCATTCATTTAAAATGTCAGATCAGGCTAATCCTCATGTGACATTACTACAGATGGGCACATGGTGGTCTTTATTTAAACCTGATGCTCTTTGTCTGGCTAATCTGTCTGAAAGCGGGTTATCAAAACCAAATCAGTTTTATGTACTTTTGGGGGTTGCCAGGTATAACACGGTCACAGAATCTATTTAATTTAAAAACTGGCTATTATGAATGGATTCCTTTCATTCTTTTACTTCTGTCATTACTACAGCATCTCAAAATACTGTCTTTTCACATTGTTGACTTAAATACATTCCAGTGTGCGCACATGTGCTGTGCCTTTAACTGGATGGGGAAAAAATATTCTCCAACAGATATTTTAATTTTTAATTTAGTGCGAAGTGTCACAAGCCAGATGTTTGGTGACTGTTCAGAATATTCATGGATTCGGTTTTATCAGGCAGTCCTCAGATAGGCTACCCGGAATTAATTGGCAGTGTACGCTCACAAATTTTGGTAGTGTTTGGTAGCAAGAGGACAGTGTGACGCCCTGAAAACTGTAACATCCAGGGACTATACGTATTTCATCAACATGAAGTAATCAGTCAGAGAAGTTTGGGCAGTAGTTCAAATACATTTTAATTTCACAGTTAACCTGCATGTCTGCATTAGGCCATCTGGGTGGTATTTGATTTAAAAATTATGCACGTGTTATGGATTGAAAGGAATAAACCCTATCTTGGCTACATTAATATAAAGGCGAAATCTTCTGCTGACAGAGGCAGGTCCAGCTTTACCCCTAGGTGGCTGCCTAAGGCAGCAAATATCTAGGCCTTTCTCTTCCCAGGCCTTGACATCTGTCTTTCTGCTGCTCAATAACCGCAAACTGCTGGAGGAATGAAGAAACAGCAGATGTTTAGATCCTACAGGGAAGCCGAGAACAGAGTGTGAATCTGGCAAATTATGAGCAATCCAGCCATTTGCCACATCAGCAGTGATATGCATGTTCCATCCCCATTATATTACTCCATGTGTTAAGTCTCACCTTCATTCATTTTTAATTCATTAAAGGTGAATTATATTTGTTTCAGTGTTCATATTTGTGTTGGCTTTCTCCCCCACTTAAATTAAAACCTTCCTATTGTTTGTGGCAGCCAACATTCCTCATTCCCAGAGTTCTGGAATGATGCAACATCTGAAAGACACCAGGAAAACAAAGTGGCAGCCACAAGAAGGCACGTGTTGAGCGCCAGGCCTCTGCTGCTGCTGGAGAAAGGTAAGCCTTCCCAGTGGTGATCGAGTAATGAATGGGAATGCTGACAATGAAAAGGAATTTCATTCTTACAGATTGGTTATTTTTGGCATGTGGTTTGTATATGAAAACTGAATCAAATTGCCCCTGTTCACTCTTTTTTTTTTTTTTTGGGTTTAATGAGAAATGAATACACACCTCTGCATATCAGACTGAGTATCAAAATGATGAAGGAGAGTTGAAACTTCTATGCAGTTTTTAGTCACAAGAAGAAGAAAAAAATCCGGAACTTTTAGCACTGTGAAATGAGTTGTGGTAAGTAGTAATACATTATACATAAATTAGTCTGCTATGTTGGCATAAGTAGGTCTTGTACTGCTGTTATAAATTATTTCAATTTTAAAATAAAACTAATTATTCCAGCCTATCTTCATGTCCTGGGGTACATATTTCCCCCCCTCCTTCTTTTTGTTTTCTTCTTGCATAGACAGACATACAGACTTGTATTGTAGCCAGTGCTAAAGCTTGCTTGCCAGCTGTAGCTATTTAAAAGTTCTCTTTCCAGGTGGTGGTAAAATGCATGTTTTGAAATGGTATGCTGTTGTATAGGAGAAAACCTCCAAAGGAACTTAGCAGTGCTCCTGATGGTTTCAGGCTGAGCCCTTGCTTTCACTCAGTGTCACTACCAGGGACTGAAATGAACTCTAGCTATCTCTTCCATTTCTGAGGCTGAGCTGTGTCCATTCAGGGGTGCTCAGGGGCAGCCAGTTTTTCACCATTCCTAAGTATGGGGGGTTAAAATTCCTCCTGGCAATAGGAGCCCTATGGTGAGGGCCTGATCCTGTGGCTGACAGATGCAGGGGTGGCCCATGACATTATGCTTTCCAGGGTGTAGCAGTAAATGGTGCCTCACTTGTTCACCAAGCCAAGGGACTTGATTCCTAATCTTAGGCCTTTTCCACATGGGGTTTTTGAAACGGTGCAGTCTGTCCTCCAAGGAGGAGGTCTACACCTCGGACCGGACTGGGTCAGACCTATTTAAGGTAGATCCGCACCTCAGTCCAGTCAGGAACGACCCCATGGGGTCCTCCAGTGTGCTTTTGAAAGACCTGATTTTTCCGGTCTTTCAAAAGCACGCAGTGCGCCACTGCGAGCCTGCTCCCTTATGCAGATTCGCAGGCTCACACCAATGTGAGTCTGCAATCTGCCCAGGGGCGGGCTTTAGGCTGGCGAGCTTCACCGGAAGCCGCCATTTGGGACGCTGGAGCAGTGTGTATTGACAAGCACGCAGTGGTCTGGAGCAATGTGGACTGGACCGGGGAGCCGAAAGGTCTAGTGAGTAGTGGCGTGGGGCGATTCCCTCGCCTGGTGTGGAAAAGGCCTTAGACAAATTATTTTGATACCAGAGGCAGAATACGTCTCTACTCCATGTGAGGAAAAAAAAAGATGATGATGATGATGATGATGATACATTAAGTGATTAACAATCTGCTGCCCTTTCATGAAACTCAGAACAGATGTCTTATTTTTTTCCAATTTCAGAGTTTGGAAATAATTAGTTATATTTAACTAGTTATGAGCTTATTAGTTATTCCTTTTCCTCAACAAAAGTGTTTGTTGTTGTTGTTGTTATTTAATGGCAGTTAATATCAGAGTTTGGGAAATTAGTTTGTCTAATTTTTCCTCCCTTCACCCAGCAAGGTTTAATCAACAGCACCCGTTGTTCCTTTGGGGCAAACAATAAACAGATTATACCTATTTATTTATTCCAGGGGTGGTCTCAAGAGGAGGAGCATTACATAATTTAGTGTAAACTGGAAAAGAAAAAGAAAGGCCTTTTCTGCCTGCTGCCTGAGAAGAAGAGTGCTACAATGTGGAGGCAGAGACTCCATAGAACTGGACTAACATATGTGTGTGAGAGATTGAAGGGATATCTCTCAAATTTGATTCAGATTTGCCTGCCCTGAACTGATCAAAAAAATGCAGAAAAATGTTTTGCATGGTACTAAAAATATTTCTGAAAAGAAATTCCCTGCACTTGATTTACTGACTGATATTTGTAGCCATGTACTGCCAGTGTGTTGTCATGGTCTGAGCATTGGATTATGACCCTAGAAACAAGGGTTTGATTCCTCACTCAGCCACGAACACCCACGGGGTGACCTTGGGTGTATCACACACTCTCAGTCCCCATGATAGGCTTGCCTTAGGGACACCATAAGTTGGAGATGACTTGAAGCCACACAACAACAACTGCTGCGTTTCAGCATTTTCTAAATGGAATCATTCTTAAAAAGAAAAGAACTGGAAAAGAAATAAAAACAACATTGTGGTAGGAATGTACTATAGGCCACAAAACTGACGTGAGGTAGTGACTGATGCTTGTCTAAAACACATGTCAGAAATCTCCAAGAAGCAAGAACAGGCAGTTATGCGGACTTCAGTTATCCTAATACCTGCTAGGAGACTAGCTCTGCTAAGCATAGGCTCTCCAACAAATTCCTGATCTGTTGTCTAGATAATTTTTTCTTTCAAAAGGTGAAGGAAAGAACATGGGGATCAGCAATCCTGGATCTCATCCTAATCAGACGAGTTGGTCATTGGAATTAAAGCAGTTGGTACTTTAGAAGAGAGTGACCATGTAATGTTAGAATTTTGACTGTGGGACAGGCCAAAGAATAGTATAGTGCAAAATGAACTTTGGATTCCAGGAAAGGTTATTTGATCAAGCTCAGGGAAATACTAGGCAGAATCCCATGGCTAGAGATACTAAAGGAAAAAGACACCCAGCATGAGTGGGAGTGCCCATGGGTTTCTAGAAACACTTTCCAAGTGGCCATATTTGCTGAGGATTCTGGGAGCTAAAAAATCACTTTTTCTGAGCTCTGATTATGTGTCATAAGAGCTAAATGGAACATCATGCCTGGGGATAGTATATCTTTGACTACCACCTGCCAGGTATAAGCCACAGGGAATGTACTTTTTTGCAGGGTGGGGAGAAGAGAGAGAGCTTCCAAGAAGCATTTGTGTGGCCAATACTGGAACCAGTATGCTAGACTAGAAAGATCTTTGATGTGATCCTGTGAGGCATTTCTTATGTTCTGATATTCTTTCCCCAAAGGACTGTTTTGCTTTTAATAGATTCGGAAATGAGATCTCCATAGTGGAAAAAGGCTGATATGTGAAGACTAAAACATCATTTCTACATATACTGTTAAGCAAAGCATGTGTCTGTGGAAATGCTGTTGCACTGCAATGTCAGTGTTGAACATGGGAATGGGGAAGAGATGCTGCGCTGTGTTTTACGATGTCATCTCTCCAATTCACTCTCTGCCTCTGAAATCAAAACGCATGTTCTAGTTACATCCGTACATGCACTTGCTCATTATAGCTAATGGATTATTCATCCTCTTTCTCTTTCTCTGTGTGTCCTTGGGATAATCCTGTATAGGCGCACAAAGCTCAGATCCTATTGCCCATAAAAATTAGTGAGGCCAGAGTATTTTGGTAAGGTGTTGAACATTTTGGCCAGTGCAGATGGTAAAGATATGTTTAATAAAGAGAGAGAGGATTAGCTGGAACACAAACCAGCTAAGAGAAAGGGATCATTCTGTTTTATATGAAGCTCCATGACATTTCAGGGATCTAATGGCTGATTAAAATTGTATCAAAGCAGCTCCTGTTGGACAGCCTGTCCTAATGCTGACCTGGCTTCTCTTGTCAACTCTTTTATCCACATGTGTTATTATTTTTTCATGACTGTGTGAATAACTCACAGGCAGCCTCATCTTATCTGTACTGATTAAAACACATTTGTAAATGAATAAGCACCCAGGCCAGTTGTGGGATTCTACTAAATATGTTTAAAATTGAATAATTGATGGCTGTCATTGAGATGTGCAAAGGAAATCTATATAGGTCACCTCAAAAATAAATGCATTTTTAAAAGGCAACTGTCACAATGTTTACTTCTGGAGTTTAAGGTTTCTCTTAATATTCAGAGGAGGGATAATAATAAATAAAAAAGACCATAGTATAATGTATAAACAAGAACGTATTCTCATTTTGAAGGAAATTGTCTGTTTTGATTATGACTCAGAACTGTGAAAAGGAAAGGGAGGGTAGAAATACTACAGAGAACTTGTAGGGCTGGATAATATCTGCTATGCAGATTGAATTGTCCCTTTCCAAGGTTTTATCAAGGAGACTGGAGGAATTAAATCTAACGGTAGAATGTAGTTTATGATTTGTTTTTGATTTTTTTTTTTGCAATGCTATAGGCTGCAATATTCCTATTGATCTAAATGCAGCTTGCTGCAGTTACCAGTATCCATAGTTCCAGTATCCACATAGTTCCAGCACCACACCATGGTAATCCTGAAAGCCATCTTTTCAGAATCACTATGCAGCTGCCCCATTATTATTTATTTACAACCATTTTATATAGCCTATCAAGAAGTTCTGTGGTTCATAAAAGTTAGAATTAGGAAGCATAAACACATACAAAACAGCACCAGAAACAAATTTATAAAAACTACCATAACTATGCAAAACACTTAAATGTCCAAAGTGAGCCTCCCTTGCAGCAAGGTGCCATCACTAAAAAAAAGCCCCTGCTTCACTTTATTTGTCCAATGTACTTTGAGAGGGGATTCTGAAGATGCATTTATGATGACAGAATTTTAGGGTTAACTAATTACACTTAACTATTCATTTGTAATTGGCCTTAATATTCTGAAAGTACCAGATCCCATCTGATCTTGGAAGCTAAGCAGAGTCAGCCTTGGTTAGCACTTGGGTGGAAGACTGCCAATGAATACCAGGTGCCGTAGGCTGTATTTCAGAGGAAGGAACTGGTAAAACCACCTCTGAGTATTCTTTGCCTATGCAAGCAATATGAAATTCATGGGATTGCCATATGTCAACAAGAGACTTGAGCCCCCCTCCCAAGTCATTTGCAATTAATTTCATTTCACAATAACGAAAGCATAAGTTAAGTCACATTACGATAGCAAGTTTACAAGAGAGAATGATGCTATTTTGTTGCCCAACTGTAACTTTTAATTAGTTTGTAAGTTGTCAAAATGTAGCTTCACTAGATGGTGGATGGGAAATAGGACATGGTTCAAGATGCAGCCTTTGTTGGTGCCTTTGTTGTGAGTATTGGCTGACAATGGTGGATGGTGGCTACTCTGGGTTTTAGCCCACATTTTAAAGAAGCTATCAGCACCTCAAATATTTCCTTTGAAATTTGGACTAAAATCTTGAGGAGATTCACATCTCCACTCATATGGAAGTTTCCTGTTGTTACTACCGCTTGACCATTTCTAGCTTCATCTCTGTTTTCCCATTCTTGAGCTCTCAGATACCTCAGATGGTTCTTTATTCCATTTTTTAAGTTTGGGCACTTTCACATCACACAATTAGCCCAGCCCTCCACATTTGTGGAGGTTAGAGGTGCAAGGTGCTGCAAAAGTAGAAAACCCTTGAATATCTATAGGCCCCTCAAACTATATTTAACATACACAAAAAAGGACAGGGGAGTGGATTCAACCCACTGTGGATTCAAATGTACAGTACACAATACACTTGAATCTGCTGTGGTGGGGAGCACACCAGCCATCCAGTTCTGCCTTTGGCAGGAATCTTTCGCAAGGCCGAAGTGGGCAACTAGCAGGGCTTACCTCCTCCTCCATTGCTGCCCCTTGACTCGTGCGCACAGTCCCTCCTCTCTCAATTTCACGAGGCTTGCAGAGAGTACAAATGGGAAGTGAAGACTTTAAAGTCCCTATTAAAAATGGCATAGGGCAGCCACGGAGGTGGCTGCAAAAAATCCACCAGTAATCACATCCTCAAATGATTAACCAGTGGATGTGGAGGGTTGACTATTTAGCACTGTGATTCTACCTTAACTGCCATGGCTGCATCCTGTAGAATTCTGGGTTTGTAGGCTGGGAGGCCCTAGAGCAGTGGTTCTCAACCTGTGGGTCCCCAGATGTTCGTGGACTTCAGCTCCCAGAAGCCCCAGCCACTATGGTCAATGCTCAGGGCTTCTGGGAGCTGAAGTCCACAAACATCTGGGGACCCACAGGTTGAGAACCACTGCCCTAGAGGTATCTGACTGACAGTTCTAAGTATCCCTCTCTAAACTGCAAATGCCAGGATTCCACAGGATGGAACTATGATAGTTAGAGTGGACTCATACTGCTATGTTATGAAAGAGGTCCCTGGAGTCTAATGGTGCTGGATTGCCATTGGGATTTTCTATGAGTTTTGACTATAATGGCCAATTAATACTGATACATGGAAAACAACTTAGAGTTTGGGAAACTTTTCTTTTAACTACAACTCTTCTGCTTATGCTGGCTGGGAGATTTTGGGAGCTATAGTCCAAAGACGAAGTTTTTCCAAACTCTGATGTTAATTTCCCTGTTCTAGCTATTTGTGTGACATTATTTTCAGCGCCCCATTCTGACAGCTGAGCAGTAAATACATCTGCTCAAAGTTTGGGAACTGTTGTGCAGATGTACCAGAAAAATGCTGCCTTTCTCTGATAGACCTCTGCTTTAAAAGAGATTAATTTAGGAATCATCACAAGTAAAATAAAAGACGAAAATGTTTTATCTTTTTCAAAATCATTGGGACTTGGATATGGAATGTGGAATAAGGCATGCCCAGCACCATCAGGACCATGTTAATTTTGATCTCATGATATTCTCTCTGTGAAAGAGATATGACAGCCTTCCTCAGTATGCCCTTCAAGCATTTCGGACTACAGATCCCTTCACTCTGACTACTGGATTTGATAGTGGGCTCTGATGGGAGCTGTACTCCAAAACACAGGGGAAGCAGCATTTTAGAGAAGGCGAAGGTATGAGTTGTATTTGGACTTCACAGATGTTATGTTCCTCTAACCCACAATATTTTGTATTGCTTTATCATGCACTATTTCCACATTGCCTTTATTAGCCCTTCAGTTTGAAATCTTTTCTCTTATCCTGCCCGCACTTATCCATGCTGAATTGTGTCCAAGACTGTATTTTTAATAATTTCCTTTAAAACAGATTATGGGCGCATTCAGAATGATTGAAAAGCCCTGGATTTTGTTCCTGTTCTTTCTGATTTTATACTGGATTAAGTTAAACCAACCTGGGCAACTGGTATAAAAAGTGTCTGATCATACCAAAAGTTGACAGAAAATATTCTAAGGTAAACAAAATTTGTATGGGTCTCCAAAATAAAATCAGAAAGAACAAAATCTGGGACTTTCTGTTTATTTTAATCAGTCTGGATGTGCTATCTCACTTTAAAACGGTAAACATCTGATTTAAAGCAAAACAAGAGAAATGTATGAAAAATATGAAAATGCCTATTCCTTACAGACAAATGTTAAAATCAAAACAAAAGGAAAATGCCTGTTTCATCTTGTTTCTATGAGAGTGATTCACTTAACAGAAACACCATTACATTACATCTTTCTTTCTTTAGCTATTTTGACCTCCTGGGCAATCCATTATAATTACAGTGTTTTGCCTTTCATAGTGTTAGATCTCTGCTATACCTGAGAAAAGCTAATTAAAAAAAATAGGAAAAACTTGAAGTTGTTGCTATATCAGGCATTGTAGACTCTGTTATGACACAAATATTGTCCAGTGACATGCTTGATGGGTGATGAGATGGAACAAATTGTTGTTGTTGTTGTTATTGTGTGCCTTCAAGTTGTTTCTGATTTATGGCAACCTTAAGGCAAACCCATCACAGGGTTTTCTGGGAGTTGAGAGTGGGTGATGCACCCAAGGTCACCCACCAGGTTTCCATGGATATGCAGGAAATCAAACCCTGGCGTCCAGTATCATATTTCAATGCTTAAACCATTACATCATGCTGGTTCTTGGAACAAATTAAGTTATCTTTTTCTTCTAGGACAACCAAGCATTATCAGTATGTCCTTATGTTCATTTTTTTTTTCTGGAAAAATGAGATGACTTGGGAATTTGGAGCTAGTGAAACACATTGAGAGGAAAACCAGTATTTGAAAGTTAATTACGCTAGTTCAGTCGGAGAGCTCCCATTAATGGAGCTAGCTGACCACCACAGTCATGAACATTTCATTTCAGCCACGGAGAAAGTACTAAAGTACATGGGAGATTGGGTGCTGGCCTAGTTAGAGATGATTACAGATGAGAGTTGCTGGAGATATTTATTCCAAGTGGGAATAAATCTGTTAATGCATTAGTTACATATATATCTCACTTTTTCCCCAATACGTTCAAGGCAGCATACTTGGTTCTCTTTGTCCTCTCACCTATTTCTTAAAAATAAACCCTGTGAGGTAGATTAGGCCAAAGGGAGTGAGAGCAATCCAAGGACCTTTAACCAGTTTCATAGCTCATTGAGGACTAGATCATGGATCTTAAAGTCCTAGAGTCATAGAGTTGGAAAAGACCACAAGGGGCCATCCAGTTCAACGCCCTGCCATGAAGGAACCCACACCAAAGCATTCCTGACAGATGGCCATCCAACCTCTGCTTAAAAACTTCCAAGGAAGGAGACTCTACCACACTACGAGGCACTACGAGAACAGCTCTGATCGTCAGGAGGTTCAAATGGAATCTCTTTTCCAAGTCCCAGTCCATTACACCACTTTGGCTCTCTGAGAGTCCGCTAACCTCCCATCAGCCTGATGTAGATGGAGTCCAAGTGTAAGATTCAGCTCTGAAAGGACCAAGCAAAGTTGCTTTGATTTTCACTTGGGGACCAGTGGGAGAAAATGCTCTGCCTTCTGAGAGTGTCTTGTCCAATGAAAGATAAAGTTATACATCTGGAGGAAGCAGAGATGCTTTCCTATAAGTATCAACTTCTTTGAACCTAATCAAAATCTTCCTACTCCCCAAATGTTGATAAGTGATGCAATTTCTGTCTCACTCCCTGAAAATTACATTTGTTTCAAAAGAGAGTTGATGTTGGTTTTGTCCATTCCTCATTGGTGATGGTGTTCTATTGAGATTGCTTATACAATCATAGATGCATAGAAACATAGAATCATAGAATCAGAGAGGTGGAATTGCCCACAAAGGCCATCGAGTCCAACTCCGTGCCATCCAGGAATACACAATCAAAGCACTCCTGACAGTTGGCCATCCAGCCTCCTCCAAAGAAGGAGGCTCTACTATGATGCAGAGTATTCCACTTTTCAACTGCTGTTATCATCAGGAAGTTCTTCTAATTTTTATGTGGAATCTCTTTGCCTACAGTTTGAATTCACTGCTTTATGTCCTAGTCTCTGAAGCAGCAGAAAACTAGCTTCTTCCATCCCCATCTTCCATATGATATCCTTTCAAATATTGAAACATGGCAATCATGTCACCTCTTAACCTCTATTCACCAGGCTAAACATACCCAGCTCACTAAGCCGCTTCTTATAGGGCATCTCTGGGGATAGAATGGAAGATAGGCAGAATCAGGTTGGAGGCGTGCAAGGCCAAAGGGTCAAATGGCACATTAAACAACAGCAACAACAACAACAGCAACAACAACAACAACAACAACAGAGAGTCAGACGACCCAGGTTAATTGCCACACGTTAGTTAGAGAGTTATTGAAAACTGGATGACCTTGCAATTGTCCTTACTGATATTATCATACACCATTTGCGGGGTCAATGAATATTTCTGGGATACTTTAGAGTAAGTGTGTGTGGAATATAAAACTATCAATGAGCATTCATGAAAAACACATACATTTTCAAAAAACAAGGAGCTAAGCAAATAATTGACATTCCCAGCAACTTCTTGGATGATCCATTCCCTCTAGCATTTGAGATGAAGTTATAACACAGAGACAAATGAAATAATAATGTGGAATATCACAGGCTGCATAAGAAGTTGGACATAAATATCTTCTGCTTGGCAAATGTTGAAGAAGACTATATTACAAAACTTCCTGCTGGGCCACAAACACACATCTGTAATGGTTTGTTTTCTACACAAGAAAAATTGCCATTGTCATATTCCAAACTGTGTTTAAATTGTTTTATTATAAACTCTCGGTTGGTCTCTGCTTAACTGGGAAATCATTCACTCTAAATTTATCTTCTCTCTGCATGGCATTGACATCTTCTGGCGTTGTCAGCTCTGTCTCTGTTACAAAAAGATTCCCCCTAGAAAAAGATATGATACTCCGCTGATTTAGCAACCTCCAGAGCATCTTTGGAAATCTCTGTATATGTTAACTCTTCCTGTGTCCTGTATCATTTTGATGCTTTATTTAAGATGCGTTATTTTGAGGGCTGGCATTTAATGAGAGGTGAAACTTGCATGAACTAAACATGTACTTTGCTTAATTTTTTTCTAAACTAGGAAAAGATAACATGGAAAAAGCTGACCTGTTGTTTATAATTATGAGAAATGTTTTTTCTTCCTACTGAGCAACCATGAGAGGTTTTCATAGTGTGTCTGTGTGTTCATGCATGCATAGTCCTCTGTCTTGTAGCCAGAACCTCATAGCTATGTCCTTTCATGCTGCAACTAATGTCTGGCACCAGTTTCAGAACATGAGCTGTTCTGAACATGAGGTAGAGAACATGAGGTATCAGTCGTTATTCATAAAGATGAGAAGAAGCTGGGATTCAAAGAACACACTGGCTTCTGGTGAGAGTTGGTTATTGCCTTTTCTAGCAGCACTGCTTTTGTGCCACACCATGCCATGCTGGAGACTTGTCCTCTCCCAATAAAAAACACGTCCAACAGCAGACTATATTAGAAAGGATCAAAAAGGTCTTGGGTGTTAGTTGCTCTTTGGATCCTGTGCACCATCTCTGTGTTTCAGGGCTCATTTGTATGACCATCGTGAAGATTTCTGGTCATTTGATCATTTCCAGACTCTCTAGTTTGGCAGCCCAGAATCTGGCATGCCTAAGGCAAATGAGTTGTCCCAGCCAGCACTGTATCATGACTGAATGTGTTGCTGGAACCTTCTAACTGCTGGTGGCAGTGAGAGCAACAGGAGGAAGCAGGGGAAGTGGTTTATAAGTACTTTGTTCCCCTGGTACTTCTTGAGCAGGCCACCAGTAGCCAGAAGCTATGAGAAACATTAGTTGCTGCAACAGTGGGGCTCTTATTCTGGGATGCCAATTCTGGCAACCAGTTCTTAGCCAGGGTTATTTCTTCTGCAGCTCTTTTGTGGCTCCAGAGATTCAAAAGCAGTGTGGTGCTTGCAGCCTTTGAGAACTGGATTGCCTGAACACTTTCCTGTCACATAGTAACTCTTTCCTTTTAAAATTTTAAATACAGTGTAAGCTGTTCCAGCTAATACAGTTTCATATTCCAGATAAATAAATAATAAACAAAATGGACCAGCTCACAGCTGGCCCTAACATTAGGTGAATTGAGTTGTTGTCTCAGACAACATTTGATGGAGGAACAGAGTTCCATGTGGGCTGTGTTGTAACCTCAGTTAACTTTCTTCCCTTAGATGCCCTTGTCCATGTTGAACTAAGGTTTAACCATTTTCATTTGGAGTGAGGAGACATACTTCAACTTAACTGGCAAAATATATTGGACCAGCTGGTTTCTCTCTATAATCCAAATGTGGCCACATCTCTTTAAAGGTATGTGTGGGAATGTGAAATGATTGGGTACACTAGTGACCACACTAAGAAACCCTGGGAAAAAGTACTGCTTACACAGCTATTTTTAACATTAGCTTGGTGTCCCAATAGACTCTCAACTTGTGAACTAAGGTCCTTCCTGCACCTTACTGCCATACCACATTGTCCTGTTGCAATCCCAGCAGAGCCAATGTCAGAACAGGAGTGCCACCTGAATGCTCCTCTCTGCACCTGGCTGGCTGCCTGTGGAAGGGTGGCATGAGGGATGTGCTCCTTCCTCCCGCAGTGCATCCGGCCACTTCCTGTGCTAAATTGCACTTCTGCCCTTTCTGCACTGCCACCAGTGATGGGAGTGTCACACAATCAGGGGCCACTACCAGATTTTTCTGGTAATGGTATCTCTTGCAATTGTGATGGCTGAAGTTGCATGGGCAGTGGGACCGTGATGACAACGTGCAAAAGCAGGATTTGCAGACCAGCAGCAATGTGTCTCCATCTCAGGACAGTGCCATTATGAGGAAATGGCCTAAGTAAATATAGCATTTTGTTTTGTATTCAACTATGTCAACAGAATTTATTAGTGGGTTTATTATTGGTGCAGTTTTGATTTGTTGTAAGCCAAGTGTATTGTGTGTCCCACCGTACCTGGAAATAAACTTCAGTGAGTATAATGAGACTTATTTCTAAAAAAATATATAAGACATTGTACAGATAGAGCAGCACTGGTTCAACAAATGTTGCTGCCTGAGGCAAAGACCACTTTAATGCCCCCTGATCCCCGTTCCATGTACAGAAGGTGACTGAAGTGGCATTTGAATCTGACTTCATCTTCAGACTGCATTAAAAAACCCAAGTAAATTAAGCTAGTTTGTTTCCATGACAGAATGCTCAGGGAATTATTTTATCACTGGCAAAGAATGCAGACTGATAAAAATGTCCACTGACCATAATAAAAAATAAAACAGGATTAAGTCGATTGTAAACGGGGAAAAAAAACTTCTGGGAAATAGGAGGTTATTAGGAACATATGTGGAAGATGATCCTACTTTGTGGATCGGTTGTTTCTCATTCTGCACTGGATTTGGATCATGGAACTCAAACATTGACAGCAGAGCTGGGGAACACGTGGCCCTTCAGATTTTGTTGAACTATAACATCAATCAAGCTAGGACAGACTAGCTAATGGGAAGGGCTGATGGGAGTTGCAGTCCAACCAAAACTGTAGGGTAATAGGTCTCTCAGTCCTGATCTAAAGGGATCACTATGTGAAGAAAATAGCATTCTCCATGTTGTCACCTTCCTACTGGACTTTCAGGCCAGTTGTGAGGAAATTCTACTGTCTAACAATTCTAAAAGCCACACAATTACAAAATTGTAATTTGAGGCCATCTGGCAGCTTATCACTGGTTTTTATTTCTTCATACCCTGTTAAATTATCCTACCCAGCTCCCCAGTGTTTTTTCATACCTTGGAGCTCAGGAGTGACATTCTAAACTGAGGTTAGGCCTCAAGCCAGCTGGAATTTCTCACAAGCTCTCTTTAGATGAGTGTGAAATGTGAGCTCCATTTTCCCTCACTGAGTCCTAGTCCCATAAAAGAAAGGCGGAACAGAGGAAGATCAACCTTTTTATGTGCTATGTGGCTACATATGGACCTATGCCATGCACCCTGTCTCTTCTTCCCCAGATTGTTAGTAAATCTGTGATGAGGCACAAAGCACTGGCCAACTTTTACTTGAAGGCTACAAAAAGGGTGTAGGGAAGTGAGTATGTGACTATAAGCAACAGTCAGTGGAGCTGCTGAATGACTAAGAATATTGAATATCAGAGTTGGGTAAACAGAGAACAATGTAGTGAAATGGAATCAGAGGCAACAGCAGCTGGCTAGTGTTAATAAAAGGGGGAAGCCGTGGCTGATAAGTAATTACAGTAATGTGTGATGTATAATCTTCCACGGTATCTCTGAACAGTGTTGTGAACTTAAAGTAGGTGTATGTGTGTGAGATAGAGAGTGATCAAAATTCTAACAAATCTGAATTCTGTGGCCCGCACAAAGTACGTAAATTAAGCAGATGTGCATAGTTTCACTTATTCACTTCTTTTCACTTATTTTACTGTGCAATTGTTTACTTTTCTTGCATAAATTGTTTCAATTTTTATAATCCTTACTAAGGAAAAATGCAAAAAAAATAAAAAATAAACTACTGATTGCCCCACAGTAACAGAAAGTTTGATTCAAGTTACAACTCTAGGGAACTTACCTGGGTATAAACCCATTGGATTCAGTGGGGCTTATGTCTTAGCGGAATATATAGGATGTCTAGGAGGTAGGTAGCATTATTTATTTATTTGTTAAAATATTAAATTTCTATTCTGCCTTCTAGCTGAAGTTCTCAGGCTCATTTAAAACCATAACAACAGTTTTGGCAAAATGATCTCAACATTGGCCCCAATCAGGCTTCCTTGGAGCGACAGGTCCACAACTTGAGTGCCACTGCAGAAAAGTCTTTCTAGCCTTATTAGTCTGTTGTCAAATTCTTCTTTTATGTTTGGCATGGACAAAGGCTTCTTTGTCATATGTGTGCCAATCTGCTTATCTTACTTGATTCTTGAATGATTGTTAATAATATCACTATATTAGCATGATGTGTTTCTATTATCTTTCACATCATCAACCTCCATATATAAATATCTGCCGGAAAAAAAAAGAAACTTGTAAAAGAGATACATACTTAGAATCAAAGAAAATGAAGAGAGATGACCATCCTCCATGCAAAATTTTTAAACAAATTAATCCTGGTTACTCTACAGTTTCCACTAGTACAATTTGGATTGTGGTAGTGGTAGGAAGTCATATTGTTGCTGTGATCTTAAATAATTAGCAGTCAAAAAGTTTTTGCTGATCTATTGTGAATTACTTGTGCATCCAGATTTATAGTCTTCTCACCCCACTTACAGAAGAAAGAATCCTCAAAGTTTTTCTTCTCATTTGCCTTTTCCCTCCTGTTGCCTGGTTTTGAAGATGAACCTTGAAGACATGAGACATACAGAACTGCCTGTTACTTCATCTGCCCTTGTTATTCTGTCTCATACAAACTGCGTGTGATGTGATGTCGTTGTTTGATATCATTGTTCTGGGCAGATCCCAGCCAATGACATGTGAGGTGAGACATTTTTGGTTGGCTGTACCTGCTGCCATATTTGTTTAGTAATAAGTTACACCATAGGAAGCTCATAATATTATTTGACTTCTGGGGCTCAGTATTACACACATGTGAAAAATCCTGGCATATGGCCTTCCTATCTTGGAACAAATCTGACTGTGAATTTCCCTGTTATTATCAGCCTTGCAATTTTTAAGAGTTATTGTTTTCTAGGGGGTTTGGTTGCTCTAGCCCATATCCATAAAGAGGAGAATTCTGTGTTGAGATTTTCAGGTGCTTGTTCAGGAGGTGACTTGGCTGCACTGGGTGGCTGCAGAGACCATTGTTTTGCTAGGGTTTTAGAGACACAATTCTTCACTACCATATATGTACACAGATTTGGCCTCCTCTGCTGGTGTCTCTGTAACATGCCTTGGCTTGATACAGACCCCATTTGAGAAATAGCAGTGCCTTTTTCCCTGTGGTTGAGCCTGTGCACAGCTTCTGATGAACTGGCAGCCAAGAGGTCTCAGCTAGTCCAGCTGTGGCTAATTTAAGAAGTCACAGGTGCAGCAATAACCAGCCAGCAGGAAGAATTGAAGCAACCGTGGATTTTGTTCCATGGAAAAAAGACGTACAGTCATTCCTGGGGCTCATACCAGGATGGTCGATCAGGACAGCTAGCCAACCTCAGGTGCCAGAGCCAGCGTCCAGCAGTAGTGTGGATTTTGGGCAACCAGAAAGTGTTTTAATCACTTCTGTTGGGCATTCAAGCTGCTTTGGTCTCCTCTGACTCACTGTTTTGCAAGCATCATATTCTGAGTTCACAAATATATATATATTTGCATCAGAACTTAGAAAAATATTTTTTTTTAGTGACAGCTTCTAGCATCCCACAGCTAGTGTGCTTCCACTAGCCATGCTTGCTGGTAGGAGCTGTAGTAATTTTCCCAAACTCTTATTGAAATGAATATCATGTTCTAACCAAAGAGTTTTGGGCTTTTGGCAGTGTAGGTCTTGAATCTTATTCTCTGTATCTTTTATCAGACTACTTGTTGATCAGACAGAAACTATATCAGGAGAGTGAGATTAAGGAGCCATGTGACATCACGTACTGCCTTTGTGAATCAAGTTCTCTCATCTTTGTAATCTCCTGGAGGCCCTCAGCTTTCCACCTTGGAGGTATTAGGAGGATTTAAAGAGTTATTTTCAAATAGGGATGGGATGAATCCAGAATTTTCCAAATCTGAATCCAGATCTGAATTCCTGGAAGGTTCTGGAAATCCATGAATCTCGAATCTTTAGAATCCTTTTTTTAAAAAGGGTTTAAAAAGCAAGGGAAAGAAAGCACTTCTACTGAAAAGTGTTTTGAAGCAGAATTTGACATCTTTGTTGAATGAAAAACAAATTAAACAATAGTTTTCACTTTCAGGAAAACATACCCATGTACTTCTTATTAAGAAGATACAAATGCAATTGACATCTACTACATGAAGTATATAACTCCTGAGTCTTGATTCTTTCCACAAAATTAAGAGCAATAAAAAACATGTTACTTTTAAACTTGTAAGAGTTCCTGCCTGAATTGTTTCAGGGCAATGTAAACAAACAAACAAACAAAAAACATAGCAGAAACCTTTAATGCAAATTTTTGTTCAAAAACACCAGCATTCTAACTCGCTCTGGGTCTTGCTCTAGCCTACTGCATTTTTTATCAACTATGACACCTGATATGCTGAAGAGTCTTTCTGACATTACTGTCAATAGTGGTGTGATTAGGAACTTTTTGGACAGTTTCCTCAAACTGGGATATTTTTGTTTGTCTTTCCAATGCTTGAAGATGTCCGTAAATGGTGGAAGCAGTGGTTCTGACAAGTAAGCATTGATTTCATCTTCAGGAGACAGTGCAACTGTCTTCACTACTGCTAGATGGGATCATCAGTTGAGCATAGTGACTCCACATGCTATGAACTCCTTCTGGTTCACTTGACAATGCTGGAGTGGTGTCTCTTTGCGTCTCTTTTGATGACTGCAGCTCAGTGACATCTGCTTGCAAACAAAGATCAGAAATTTCCATGGCAAGAAAAAAGGCCTCCCCAATACTTAGAGGTATGCGAACATAGTATTAATAGCAAAAGAAGGTAAAGATCCAACACAACCTGAACATTATAGACTGATATCTCTCTTGAATACTGATTATAAAATTTTCACCAATATCTTAGCAGAAAGATTTTAAAAAGTTTTACAAGATCTGATGCACTCTGATCAAAATGGATTCCTACCTAGTAGACAGCTGAAAAATAATATAAGGATCCTTCTGAATGTGATAGAACATTTCGAAAAAAGGAACGAAAAAAACTCGCGATTCTATTTCTGGATGCTGAAAAAGCCTTTGACAGAGTAAGATGGTCATTTTTGTTAGAAGTCTTACGAAGAATGAATTGCGGAGAAAACTTTGGGGGCTGGATTGATCAAATCTACAGAGAACAAAAAGCTAAACTTATTGTGAACAGTGAACCGACAAAAGAAATAGATATAAGTAAAGGAACGCAACAAGGGTGCCCATTGTCACCACTTCTCTTCATAGCAATATTAGAAGTGTTGAACAACAGTATTCAAGAGAGATCGGATATAAAAGGAATAAATATAAAAGTCCAACAATACAAGCTTAAAGCCTTCGCAGACGACCTTGTTTTCTTTACAGACGAACCGATATTTGGAATTGAAAAATTAAACCAGGAACAGAAAAGATTTGGGAAGGCAGCAGGTTTAAAAATAAACAAGAATAAATCCCACATAATGTTGAAGAACATAAGACAACAAGAACGAGAGGAAATTACTCAAAAAACAGGTTTAAAGATTGAGAAGAAAATAGAATATTTGGGAATATGGCTTACTGAAAACAATAGAGATCTATTCGACAATAATTATATTAAAATGTGGAAAGAAATATCTGCAGATTTGAAAAGATGGCCCAGTCTGAATTTGACATTACTTGGAAAAATTGCGATGATAAAAATGAACGTCCTGCCGAAATTAAACTTCCTATTTCAAAATTTACCAATCATTACAAACAACAAATCTTTCTATCAATGGGAGAAAGAATTGGCAAGATTCATTCGAATGGCAAAAAAAGAGAATTAAATGGAAATTGTTGACAGAACAAAAGACTAGAATCATAGAATCATAGAAATGTAGAGTTGGAAGAGACCACACGGGCCATCCAGTCCAACCCCCTGCTATGCAGGAACACCCTCAAAGCATTCCGGACAGATGGCCATCTAGCCTCTGCTTAAAAACCTCCAAGGAAGGAGACTCCACTACACTCCGAGGCAGCATATTCCACTGCCGGACAGCCCTGACCGTCAGGAAGTTCTTCCTGAGGTTCAAGTGGAATCTCCTTTCCTGCAGCTTGAATCCATTACTCCTTGTCCTGGTCTCTGGAGCAGCAGAAAACAAGCCTTCCTCTACATCAGTGGTTCTCAACCTGTGGGTCCCCAGATGTTGGTGGACTTCAGCTCCCAGAAGCCCCAGCCACTATGGTCAATGTTCAGGTCTTCTGGGAGCTGAAGTCCAAAAACATCTGGGGACCCACAGGGTGAGAACCACTGCTCTACATGGCATCCCTTCAAATATTTAAACATAGCTATCATGTCCCCTCTTAACCTTCTCTTCTGCAGACTAAACATACCCAGCTCTCTAAGTCTATCCTCATAGGGCATGTCTTCCAGGCCTCTCACCATTTTGGTCGCCCTTCTCTGGACTTGCTCCAGCTTGACCATGTCCTTCTTGAATTGGGGTGCCCAGAACTGGACACAGTATTCAAGATGAGGTCTAACCAAAGCAGAGTAGAGTGGTACCAGTACCTCCCTCGATCTAGACACCATACTCCTATTGATGCAGCCTAGAATTGCATTGGCTTTCTTGGCTGCTGCATCACACTGCTGACTCATGTTCAGCTTGTGGTCTATGAAGACTCCTAGATCCCTTTCACACGTACTGCTATCCAGCCACGTGTCCCCCATCCTATATTTCTGTATTCCATTTTTTCTACCTAAGTGTAGAACCTTACACTTCTCTCTGTTGAATTTCATCTTGTTAGCCTTGGCCCAGCTCTCCAATCTATCCAGGTCATTTTGAATTTTGATCCTGTCCTCTGGCGTATTAGCAACCCCTCCCAATTTGGTGTCATCTGCAAATTTGATCAGCATGCCCTCTATTCCTTCATCGAAGTTGTTGATAAAAATATTGAATAGCACTGGGCCCAGGACAGAACCTGTGGCACCCCGCTAGTCACTTCTCTCCAGGATGAAAAGCAGCCATTTGTGATCACTCTTTGGGTTCGGTCGGTCAACCAATTACAAATCCAACTAACAGTAGCCCTGTCCAGCCCGCATTTTACTAGTTTCTTTGCAAGAATGTCATGGGGAACTTTGTCAAAGGCCTTACTGAAATCGAGGTATGCTACATCCACAGCATTCCCTTCATCTATCAAGCTAGTAACTCTATCATAAAAAGAGATAAGATTAGTCTGGCATGACTTATTTTTGAGAAATCCATGTTGACTTCTTGTGATTACTGCGTTGCTTTCTAAGTGATTAGAAACTGACTGCTTAACGATCTGCTCCAGGATCTTTCCGGGTACTGATGTCAGGCTGACTGGGCGATAATTATTTGGGTCCTCTTTTTTCCCCTTCTTGAAGATGGGGACAACATTTGCTCTCTTCCAGTCTGCTGGAACTTCTCCTGTCCTCCAAGATTTCTCAAAGATTATAGCAAGCGGTTCCGAAATGACCTCTGCCAGCTCTTTTAATATCCTAGGATGCAATTCATCTGGCCCTGGAGACTTGAATTCATCCAGTGTGGTCAGGTATTCCTGAGGGGCTGTGATCTTGCCGACTTAAAATTATACTATTACACCAGTGCAATGACGTGGTTGCAAGACTGGATTATGTTAAAAGATAAAAGAACACTAACTTTAGAAGGTGCTGACATGCGGTTTGGGTTCTATGCCTATTTATGGTATGGAAAAGAAAAAATTGACAGAGACTTTAACAACCACTTCGTGAGAAAATCTTTATTAAAAATATGGAAGAATGTGAAGAAATCTATCTATAATAAAATTCCTTTATGGTGTTCTCCCCAGGAAGCTTTCTATGGGCAATGGAAAGATACAAATCAAGAATGGCTTCGATATGGTGATTTGCTGACATGAGATAAACAAGAAGGTCTTAGAATATTAACACAAGAAGAACTTAACCAACAAAACATAGAACTAAATTGGTTCCCATACTTGCAATTAAGAGAGAGATTTAAAATGGATATAAAATTAGAAGGCATTGCAACCCAAAAGACATACAATGAATTCGAAACCATAATGTTCTTGAAATCCAAATGGAAAATTTCACTTTTTTACAAATACTTCTTAACGCGAAAATTAGAAGATGAAACTGTGAAGGAATCCATGATAAAATGGGCACAAAACATTCAACAAGAAATCCCTTTAGACTATTAGGAAACTGCTTGGAGGAATACAATAGAATTTACCAGAGCCCAGAACTTAAATGAAAATTTCATCAAAATGATGTGTAGGTACTATCTTACACCAGTTAAGATAGACAAAATATACCAAACAGGAAATGACAGGTGCTGGAAATGTAAGGAGAAAGCGGGTACCTTCTATCACTTATGATGGACCTGCCCCATTACAAAAAATTACTGGACACGGATACATAAAGCCATAACAGAAATATTCAATATAACATTTCCAATGCATCCTGAACTTTATTTATTGAACATGACACATATGTTTGACAAATTTTTTTTACATCAAAACAAATGTGTAATATTATATCTGATAACAGCAGCAAGAATGTTATTCGCAGGATCCTGAAAACTTCCTTATGCACCAAACATAGAACAATGGTTGCTAAAAGTGATAGTAATGAAACAATATGATGAATTTTCAAACTATTTGAAAGAGAAGCGAATTGAGAAGATGGAACAAACATGGCTACCAGTTACTGATTATTTGACAGGATATGATAAATAGATAATCAATAATGTTAAATATAAGAAGTAAATTTAAAGAAACAATGAGATTTAGAACTATCTCGAGCTTTTAGAGGAAACGAATACAGTAAATTAAGAGATTATGGAAAATCAGGAAAAGATACATGGTTAAACTAAGGTATTACTTTTCTTTATTTAGAAGGATTTGATGATTAAATATGTTCCTTTTGGAAGCAAAGAAAGTGCAAGAAAAGGTGTATTCAACAGAGAAAAGGTTGAATATAAGGGAATTTCATTTGCTGAACATTAGCGGGGAGATACTAGACCAGGTTTTTGGCAAGGGAGGTCAAAAACTTAATCGTATAGCTTCTTAAGTAAAAACAAATCAAAGATGTATATATATATGTATGAAAATTCTGAATTATGTAAACAAGCCTGTAAATCTATTTAATTTACTTTTTTATTATTTTTTATTTTTTCTCAATAAAAATAATAATTAAAAAAGAAATTTCCATGGCTAGTGTTGATTTTACTTGATCAAGGTGTTTTTTGTTCAAAAAAAGACCCTGGCTTTGAAGAGGAGATCCAAGAGAGTTCCAAGAGTGTACAGTTTTTCCCATCTCCTCAGACTGATAGTGCCTCTTTAGAGATGTCAGCAAGTCATTTCGGAAACCCTGGACAGAACCTAATGTTGATTTGAAGTTTTGGAGAATAAAAGTGGTGCTATTCACTAAAGGAATTATTTCTGAGATGGTCAGTTCACTGGAACCGACCACAAATGTCACTCTATCAAACACATCCATGAGTCATATCACCTCTTCTATAGTGGTCCATTGTAAAGCGGTCAGATCCACCTGGAAATTCAACTCTGAAGCAGATAGTAAAACAGCTTGCTTTTGTTCCATGAGATGACTG
This sequence comes from Iguana delicatissima, assembly GCA_948472985.1. Classification (NCBI taxonomy): domain Eukaryota; kingdom Metazoa; phylum Chordata; class Lepidosauria; order Squamata; family Iguanidae; genus Iguana; species Iguana delicatissima. Next base: position 366,302 of record CAOKZL010000772.1, read on the forward strand.
AGCATGTGATGCTGAGAATTCCATCTAGTCAGTTCATCTTATATTGGGGTTTCACACCTAACTTGGCTTGAGAAGCTCGTAACACTTTCATGGCTTTAGAGGAGTGCTTGAAATGTCCCACAATACTCTGGCAGGTGGACATGATCTTCTTAATTTCAGTCTTGTTCAGTAAGCCATCTTTGACAACTAACTGAAAGGTGTGAGCCAGGCAAGGCCAATGGGCAAAGGTGCTGCATTCCAAAGCTGCAACCATATTTGGTCTATTGTTTCTTATGATACACACAACTTTGTGCAAGAGATTCAATAGTGGTGGAGATGAAAGCTTCTATCACAGATGCTATATGGGAAACCTCTGCAAAAGGAATGCATTCTAAGCACAAGTGATGGTAATCAGAGTTGTCATCTATGAAGTGAACTGTCAAACTGAGGTAATTGTCACAACTTGTTGAGGTCCGCATGTCAGTTGTCACTGCAACAAAGTCAGTGTTCTCTAAAAGATTTTCCATGTTTCTTTTTTCCTCTTCATACATCTCTGGGATCACCTTTTGGGCAAAGTATTTCCTGCTTGGGATGCTGTACCGTGGCTCAAAGTGGCTTATCAACTTTCTGAAGCCTTTATCTTCCACTATGGACAATGGCTGGTTATCTTTGCAGATCATTTCAGCAACCAAACTTGCGATGGCTTTAGCTCTTCTGTCTCCAGGCTTGAAACTTTAAGTGGTGTACATGAATGCTTTCAGAGTCAGTTGGAAAGAAGATGCTGTCTTGTGTTTCACTGGGGGTGATTCCAAAGGGCCTGGTTCTCCAAGGGAGGAAGCTGTTGAACTTGGACTAGGACTTGAAGGAACTGACGCAAGAGTCTCAATAACAGCTCTATCATTTGTGTCAGTACTGTCTTCATGTTGGGACCCGGCTCTGACAGTCACAGCAGGACTTAAGGGTGATGCTGGAGTCACTGTGGATGATGCACTTCTACTTTTCAATTCTTGAAATTTGGCTGAATGTTGGGTTCTGATGTATTTCCACATGGCTGAAGTAATATGTGAGCCTTTCACTCTGGATATATTTGCAGAACATAGAGTGCAATGGGCATAATTCTCATAACATGTGATTTGGAAGTAGCTCCAGATGTTGGAGGATGCTTGAGGGGATGTCATCTTCTGGGCTGACAATTAATTGACAATTACAAAACAAAACAAAACAAAAGGCAAGGATAATATTGGGCAAGACATACTCTCTCAGCCTTAGCAAAAGCCCAGGCTGAGGCAAGCCTCCCTCTGAAGAAATCTGGCCAGGACAATTGTCATAGTTCTGCCTCAGGATCTCCCCAGATTGAAAATGACATGAAGGTCCTTTCTACATAGGCAGGATAATGTGGGTTAATCCCACATTTTCCTGCCTGTGTAAATAGGGCCACATACTACAGTACAGTGATAATCCAGGTCAAAACTGGATTTTCTTTGCATAGTTCCTCATGGCATCCTGAGGTTTGTAGTCTGATGATGCACTAGCACACTTTGGCAGAGAAGGCTGTGACACCTTGTAAAACTACAAACCCTAGAATTGTGTATGAAGGAGCTTTGCAAGGGAGTTGTGATAATGGGGTTTCCCATTATCTAGGCTTATCAAAGGGAGATACTTCTCTCTTCAGGTAAACCAAGGGTTAATGAGATGTTAGGATTACATCAAGGGTTACAGGGTGAAAGTTGACTAACCAAAAGGAAAGGGTCAGCATCACAGGTCACAAGGTGAGAATTGACCAACCAAAAGGAAAGAGGCGGGCATCTTGGAGATGCTTCCAGATCCTTCCAAGGAGGAAAATATAAAACTTCTGAGAGGCCATGTGGCCAGAGAGAGAAAGAGAGAAAGAGAGAGGGGAGGGCTGGCCCAGTTGAGCTGGCAGGCATGCTGTGTCTCCTGGACCCCCCCCTCCTCCTTTAGACCATCTACGCCTATAACCTAATTGTGAGTAACTAGAAATAAGTAGTTAGTCGCGTTAGGGATGTTGTTATTTTGGGAATTGGCTGATCTTAAGAATGTATCTGTGCTGTTATATCTATTTTGTAAATTCTTGTAACTAAGTGCACCTGGGAGAGGGGAGTCTCCCAAGTATATATTGTTTATTTGCATGTCTTGATTAAAACACTTCTATAAACCTCCGTTTCTCTCCATTTCCACGCCAGGGTTGGCACACGCTACATAGGACCTCTCTCACTCAGGGGAAAGAGGAGGGGGAAGATCCTTACGCTTAGAGATTAGGCAGAGTCCCTCCTGTTCTGTCTAAGTAATTCATAATTCAGGGGGGTGGTGGCAGCATACCGATAGAGTTGGGGAGATTGCCAATCGTTCCAAGCGTGGGAATCAGCTTTGGGAGGCTGGCAAGAACCCTAGTAAAACACTGGGAGGGAATTTCCAGTTTTGCAGAGGTGGAAGTCCACTTAAGAGACTGGAAATAAACCTACAGTGTCACAGGAGCTATGCAAAGGAATCTTTCAGCTGTCCTTGAAATCTCAAGAAGACTGTACCTTCCAGTCAAATCTCAAGTCCTGCACGGTAATTCAAGTCAAGCCTGAAGTCTAGTCTAAATTCTGCACCCTGCAGTCTCCAGTCAAGTCTCAAGTCCTGCAACAAGGCACTTGAAAAAAAAACACCAGCCTCTAGACCAGTCTCAATTCTCAACCCTCACATAAAGTCTCAAGTCCTGCAACAAGGAACTTTTAGAAAAAAACAGCCTCTAGTCCAGTCTTAATTCTCTACCCTCAAGTCAAGTCTCAAGTCCTGCAACAAGGAACTTAAAAAAAAAAAGCCTCTAGTCCATTCTCAATTCTCTATCCTCAAGTCCAGTCTCAAGTCTTGCAAGAGACTTTCAAGTTAAGTCTCTAGTCCAGTCTCAGTAATTCCCAATCCTTACCCTCCAGTTTCGAGTCAAAAGAACAGAGATTAAATTTGCCTTACAGAGGGAGGCAGCCTGAGCAGGCACAGGCAGCCCGAGCAGCCACAGAGCAGGCACAGGCAGCCCCAGCAGGCAGAGGAAGCCTCTGGCATGTGGGCACGGCTTTATGTCGCTATTTTCGTGTGCCCAGGGGCCCGCTGGCCAATCAGGCTTTTGGCAGGGCCCGGAGATGTCAATTTTAAAAAGTTAAAAACAAACTTGGTTGGTGGATTTGGAAGATTCAGTTCGCCATTTTGGCACAGGAGTTTGGATTCGCAAATCCTTGACAAGATTCGGTGGGCCCATCCCTATTTTCAAATTTTACTCTTACAGCTTCTGAAGAGCTAGACGTTTTGTCTAGCAAGGCATCTGAATGAGAGGATTAGTAGATGCAATTGTTTTCTTTCTATGACAAGTGGTCTATCACTACTGGCTTTTCCAATACAACACACAACTTCAAAGGAGCTCCAGAGAATTTTTAGCTAATGCATACACTTTCTTTGCATGAAGCTCAGCAGGAACTTCTGGCCTTGTATGACTGTACCACCCTGAATATTCCCCAGCATCCTTTGCAGCATGTAAAGGGTCTGAATTATCAATATGGAAAAGTAAATGGCTTGAAGACTTGCAGAGAACTGCTGAAGAACTCACAGAGAACTGCCACCAAAATTCACTAGCAACTGCAGTAGCAGACACAACATTTCTGTGGCAGGATTTCAGTTCCTGGTTGGTTGACTGGGATCCACATCAGTCACCCTCCTAGCTTAATGAAGCCTCCTTCAATCCCAGTTACATCAAAAAGGAGCCTAAGAGTGAGTAGGCTGTGTGATTTACTCAGGTACAAAAAGTAGCCTGGCAGGGTATATCCTTAAAAGATAGGCAGGGACCTACATCCCATTAATGACATAACTCTTGGTTATGAATGTTCCTTTTTTTTTTAAAAAAAAAAAAAGGTAGATGGATAAATTCAGCATCTACATCTTGCCATACCTCCTTCACTGAGCCACCTACTTATCTTCAGGCTGGTCACCATGCGATGGTTATTTAGTTGCCAGGGGAGGATGAAGGGCAGGCAGCCATTAGCCAACTCTTTCCTGCAGAAAGGAACAGGTAGCCTCCAAGACCTCCTAGAGGTCCTTCAGAGGTCCAGAAGGATAACATTCTTCCTGCTGCCAAAATAGAGCTGGTAGCTGCCTGTCTGCCACTCATTCTCCCCTGGCCACTGATGAGCCATGGAAGGGATGTCTAACCTGAGGATTGGTAGGTTGAGTGCTTGGAGAAGGGATGGGAAACACAATTACATCTAGCATTGGTTTATACTCTGCTAGACTGGTGCAAGATCCCACCCAATGTGTATGCTAGTATGGACTTTTCTTGTTACAGTGATATCACAAGGTTCAAATGCTGGCTCATGTTTCTGCCTCCTTCTGACTTGTTTGTGTTGAGGTGAGAAAAAGGGGGACACAAGAAGAGTGTTTTTAATACCATCAGCCCATAAAGCTTGTAGCATTCTGGTTTCTTTTGAGAAATGTGGCAGGAACCACCACCACCACCATTATTTGTTAACATTATTTATGCTTTGCCGTTTCTCCCAGACCAAAAGCATACAGTTAAAGTGATAAAAAAAAGAGTTTTAAAAACTAGTTCAATTTAAACAGTAAAAATGTTGCAGCACCTTTATTAAAAGGCCTTTCTTTAAAACCTTCAGTCCTTAAAAGCATGAGAATTATCTACTTCTGGGGACCCTTGGAACCTGAACTGTAACAAATTCTTTTTTGTAAGTAATGTTTCTGCCTCTGGGGATCAAGAGAACAGTCCAGATGTGGTAAGCATGAAAGATGTTGTAAAGGACCAGGGACAATAACAGGAATCCCTTTGATAAGATCTGGAGCTCAACTGAAGCCATATCATGGCACAATTGAGCAATAGGTCTTGGATGGTTTTTATGATCACTTATGGGGATTTGAGGCTCCCCATCTGGATTGTTCAGCTCACTGGTTTGGTAAGGTTTGCTTCTGAGTATTCTCCATCACAAGCATCTGACAGTTTTTCTGCTCAGACTTGTGTTCAGCTGAATTGGGGTATATGAATCTGTGTATCGTGGCCTTCTCTGAATCACTGGTTGGGATGGATGCCATAAAAAGCATGGATTTTAGGACACAGCCAGGTACATTTCTTGCTCACATAAAATGGAGACAATAATCCAAGTCTGTAGGAAATGTATCCATTCTCTGATATTTGAAGTGATTGTGTGTTTCTGTGCTCAAGAAAAAAGATCTTTTGTATTTCTCTTCCCTGAAAATACAAGACTGTGCTGTGCTGCAGAGCTAATCTCCAGCTGTTTTATTTCTAGTTGTGATCCACAAAACTGACTTTATGTATAGGCACAATAGCTTGAAAGGTCAATTGAATGCAACATTTGCTAGGTTTCCTAATTCTCTCCCCCAATACACCTTGATATTCCATTTTAAAACCGAACCTTTGCACAGCTATAGTTTCTTAACACCTAGCATGCACACAGCTCACTGCTGGAGAGCCTATCTCCTTCAAGGTTAAGTTGAGATGAAGCTGTAACTTGCTTGAGATGAGACACGGATAAGTCAATCGAACTAAACTGTGTAATAGAACCCACCCGTTTGCCAAACTGCGCTATCTGATTCTGATAATGTATATCAGCCGACAGATGTCGTGTTGAGCTTTGTTCTTCCCATTATGGTTTCAAAAGGTGCCTGCAATGAAGTACAGATGACTATCTAAGAAAGCTAAGGAAGTTAGCTTAATCAGATTGCATGACAGTGTCTAGCTGCTTTCAAATACTACTCCTATCATAAAACCAAGAAGTTCAAGGACATCTGCTCATCAGACAGATAGCAATTGTATACGTTTGTTCCATTTCTACTTAAAATATCCATTAGCATCTGGATATTGTTTTTGTTAAAATTTTAAATATCTGTTTCCATGGTAATAAATGACAAGACAGAAATGTGCAACATTTTATAGGCAATTTTGGGTTGCTGGGTCAGATGCTTTGGAAAGTCACATCAGATGTTCACTGGAGAGAGGCATGAACAGTAGTATACTCTTCATTAAGCCCTTCGACTTTCCTTCATGTTCTGGGGACAACTGTATAATAGAATTTTAGAATGGGGCAGGTGAAATATTGGAGGTTATCTAATCCAACTCCCTGTTAACGTAATCCTTGTAAAACTAACAGAATTTTAGAGTAGGATGGGTCCTTAAAGTGATTTTCCCTTCAACAGAAAATAAATTTGTCAGTGGCAGTGGTTGGTGATCAAGTTTTCTTCCGCTTCATCATTAGCTTCATTGGTTCATTAACACATAGGGGGTAATATTTTCACCACTCTGAAATGCCAATTTCTTAAAATCAGGTTCATTCATTTCTTCCCTATTATCCTGCCATATCTCCACTCAAAATAGCCTTTTGAAGAGTGTCAGTAGATGTATGGTTCTCTTGAATTTATTTGACTCAATACTTGCTTCCATAATTCCAAAATGGTGTCACCTTCCTTATAGTTCTTTCTGTTCTCTTACCTTCCTTGTCTCACCATGAAGACAGGGAGAATGTCATTTGAGGATGTGACAACTGAAGAAAGGCATGAGGCAGTGCAGGTAGCCTAGCTGGTTTAGTTTTATGTATAGAAAAATCAGGAAAAAAATATAGGAGACGGAAATAGTTTTATATTTGAAGCTTACCTTTTTCAATTAAATTGAATATAAGCAAACTTTTTTTTAGGAGTAAGCAGATTTTAAATTCAATTCAATGGGCATGGAAACTGGACCCAAATAAAAACAAAAACAACAACCACCACCCAGACAAATGAAATGCAGATAAACATGTTGAAACTGACAAAACAAAACAAACAAACAAAACTCCCAAAACACACCTGCAGGGAAACCCTTACTTGCTACTTCCTTGGAGCTACCTGAACCTTCAAAATTAAAAAAAAATGGTTTAATTTTTCAGGCCATTTTTGTTTGAAAATTGTATCCCAAGACCAGGAAAAAACTGAAAAACATCCATCCATGCCCTCTCACACCTGTTTTTGGTCTGTATATCAGTCAAAATGGTAACTGTGACATCACATCGATTCTGCTCAAGCTACACAGCTGAATACAGACGTAATCTGGGCCTAGATGGGAAGGTATAACACAAGGTCAGTGGGGTGGGAGAGAATATTGGCCCTTGCACCTACACAACTGCCTGTCCTGGCCTCACTCTTTTTCCTTTCACAGTGCAATCTTACTTTTGTCTGTTCAAAATTTCCATTGAATAATCCCTAGTTGGGAGCTACGTGGAAGTGACTAATAAAAAGGGCCTATGGCTGGAAAAGTAGGGCCATTTCCATAATAGACTGCTGTAGTGCTATTATTCCACTTTCAACCTCCTATGGAATCCTGGGGTTTGCAGTTTAGGGTGGGGCCTTTGAGGCTCTTCCCTAAACTGCAAACTCCAGGATTCCATAGGATGTTGAAAGTGGAATAATAGCACTGAAACAGTCCAGTGCGGAAATGGCCTAGGACTTCTGTTGAATAGAACTTACTCTGAGTGAAAACAAATGAGCATTTTGTCTGTTGCCATTTATTTGCTTGTTTATTTTTATTTAATTAATTTATATCACTTCTCTCTCCCAAGAGGGGACCCAAGGCAGCTTACAACAAAGTTTAAAAAGCCAGGTGAAATTAAAAATCTGCTGATACAAGAGTTAAAAAAAATTAAATTAACTATCATGTTAAAATAGTGAAATACAGGAAACCATTTAAAAGACATAACAATGGCACTTTCCTCATGGGGGGGCCTGAAACGGGGCCGCGCACGCAGGGGCGGAGCTTACCCGTGAGTGGGTTGCTCCGTCCCTCCAAAGACCGCGGATCTGCTGTTCCAAACGCTGCCGAATTTCGGCGGCGCTCGGCGGCGCCTGGCAGCGCTCAAAATGGCGGCCGGCAGCTTCCGGTGGCGCTCGGCCAATTAGAACAGCGCACCAGCCGGAAGCCCGCCCCTGGGCAGATCTGCAGGGACGCGCTACCGCGTCTCTGCAGTTCTTGACCGGGGGCTGCTACGGGGCAGCGCGGGTAAGTTTTATAAAAACCACTTTTGAAGGTGGTTTTTATAAAACTCACAGCGCCACCCCCGGGGCTGCGCTAGAACAGTTTGAGGTCTAGAACCTCACTTTTTTTAACTGCTCTAACGCAGACTCCAGTGAAGAAGACTTCCTGGAGAGGTCGCTCTAGCGTGGGCAATATGCCCATGTGGAAATGGCCAATAATGATAAAAATGCAGCACATGCACAACATTATTATTTTTTTTCCTACAAACCCACTTAATGTTGAAATATCTGTTAAAATAGAAAGATCTGTGCTTGCTAGCAGAGAGAAAGGGGCAGCCCAGCCTCCTGGGATAGCTCAGGTTAGCCAGCAAGTGTCCTCACCAGATGGGCCTGTGACAATGACATGCTCTTCCCCAAGGATTTCAAGATTCAGGTGGTCTTATAAAGGGAGATATGGGGCCCATTCACATTATTGAGTTATAGTGCTATCACTCCATGTTAACATATCTGCTAACATTTTGTAGCTGAAAACCAGGACACATGTGGCCAAACAACACCTAAGTGTGCTCAGGATGGCAAAAAGTTTTAATATGGAAGAGCACACAAGTTAAGGGAGTCTGTAGCTGTTTCCTTTTGCCTGAGCTTACTGGGAAGTGCAAAATTCCACCCTCTCCTCTCCTTTCCCCCCACTAAATTAATTAAGGGCAAATGACTTTTGCACTTTGAATTCAGTTTGTAGCAATTGAAGTAAGCTGAGGACAAAGAGGAAAAGTGGGATGAGGAAACCGGGACATGTTAAAAGCAGCTGAAACATGGGATGACAGAAGCCTTGGTAGCGCAGTGGTTCAATGCCAGTACTGCAACCACAAGGTTGTGAGTTCGATCCTGCCAGGCTCCAAGGTTGACTCAGCCTTCCATCCTTTCGTAGGTCGGTAAAATGAGTACCCAGCTTGTTGGGGGCAATTAGCTAAAAATACATTGTAAACCGCTTAGATAACATTTAGTTGATAGGCGGTATAGAAATAAATGCTATTGCTAATATTGCTATTGCTTAACCTGAACTGTTCTTACCAAATTGGGTGAGTTAGAGGATAGGCTTTAATTGCCATGGTTCCATCCTATAAAATCCTGGTGTCTGTAGTGTGGTCAGACATACTGGAGCTCTGTGACTGAGTACTCTAAAATCCCTTACCTAAACTAAAAATTCCACAATTCCTTAGGACAGAATCATGATAGTCAAAGAGAAATAATAGTGGTATAATACTGTAGTGTGAATGGGCTCATGGTCTTTCATTACTGGCATGTTTTGTGAAATATAGCACTACCTTAAATGCGTTAGAGATAAGAGTGTAGGTACTTTTGGAGTGGCAAAGGCAGGGCTACTGAGACACTAGACAATAAGGACCTCCTGCCTTGGCTTCCCAGTTCCTGACTTCAGAGACAAGATGGCAGACCCTATGCTATGACCCTGCATGGATAGTCACCATTTTAATTCTGCTCAAAGGCACAATGCCTAGGCAGTGTCGATAATTCCCAGTATGAAAGGAAATTATTTTGCTATTTGGTGACTGATAACCAGAAGGAAAAGAAACGTGGGAAATGAATTTATTAGCTGAATTGTCAAACTGGAAAAAACAAAATAGATTTTATGTTTGCATTAAAGTTCTGTTCTGAGGAATGCCATCCTTAACTCTCATGTGTAAAAACCATCCTAAATGTAGGTAGTACAAGACTGTCCTGCTCCTTTCAATCGATCCACCAGTGAGTTTTCTTTTGAAGAAAGGGAACTAGAAAAGACAAAGGAAAAGATTACTCATACTACAGTTATTTAGAAAAGACTGCCACTTTCCAGCAGAGGGCAATAATATATACCTTTATTTCACAAGCTAAGTATGTAACTCGGTAAAAGGAGCCAGGATAGCAAAATGGTAAGCTCAGATACTAAAATTTCTCTTTAATTTTCATTGCCCTTAAATCCTCGGCATATGAAATGGAGGCTCACAAAAAACAATTCAGTTTAGATGACAATCAGCCCAAATACCTCGTAGCTGCTAGATTTAAAGTATTTTTTAAAGACAGAGACAAAGATCTCATTTCTTTGTCTTAATAATTACAAACATTTAATGTTGTTGCATTTTGAATGATATTTTTTTTATCTTCTTTTTCACAGTTTTTAAAAACTGCAAAGATTCAAACAGTAATGTTTACGCACATTAGAAAGTATCTCTGGAAAACACACACAACACTTCTCCCCGATTTTCTTTTCTTTTTTTTTTAAAAAAATCATCCCACAAAAAAATAGAAAAGCAATGTCACCTAAAAATAAAATGTGAAGAAAAAAGTTAGAAGAGGATATAAGAGTACTAGCCTATATTTCCCTGCACCAAATGTATTCTATGGACTGCTCAACCTGCAGACTTTCCTTTGGTTTGAGAGAGCTGTGGCTGTGTGTGTGTATGTGTGTGTGTGTGTGTGTGTGTGTAGAGAGAGAGGCCTTTTCTGCACTTTGTATTAGCGATGGGCCAGAGCGCCCTCCAGCGAGGGCGTTTGCACTTGGGGCGAACTGGGTCCGGACTACTTGATGTTTGTCCGGACTTCAGCCCACTCCCGAACTCCCAGAATTGGTGGTTCCTTGTGCTATTGAAAGTCTGATTAAAAGAGGACTTTCAATAGCTGGGCGCGCCCCAGTCCGTCGCTGTCCTAAGTGTAAATCTGCAGGCTCGTGCCAGCGCGAGTCTGCAGATCTTCCAGGGTGGGCTTCCGGCTGGCGAGCTTCTCCGGTTGGTGGAGAGCCTCGGCCAACCGGAAACCTCCATTTTCATCTCTGGAGAGTGTGTAGCATGGGCGCGCGCTGCTCCGGAGCATCGTGGATCATCGGGGGAGCGTGCCAGTCCGGTGAGTAATGGACTGCCCCATTTCCCCCACAAAATGCGGAAAAGCCCAGAGACAGAGAGTGCTCATAGCTTGTTATGATCAGAGGGAACTGAATAATCTGAAAGTGAAATCACATTAAAAAGCATTTGTAGAAAGTTAGTGTGGACATTTGTGAGCTGAAGTCACAGTTAAGTAAGAGAAGTTCCTAAGGGCTGGGCTAACTCCAACAGGAAGGAATACTGAAAAGTGCAAAACTGCATGTTATAAACTATGCTAAGGTGTTACTGGGAAATGATGAACTTCCTAACCTCCAAGTACATTAATAAGTATTTTAAAGACAAGCGTTCACTTTTACAACCTTAAGTAACAGCTTTTTTTTGAATTTTAATAACATTAAACTACAGTGCATATTTCTTAATGCTAATGGATGTGTTAATTTCCATATGGCATTTTCTTACGCCATTTTTAATTCAGCTCCCTTTCCTGTTTTTAGTATAATAATTGCTTACAGTATTCTGACTTGATTTTATATGACTAATTAGAATCATGCTGGAAAAAAAAACAGGTTTGCAGGTAATATTGAAATTAAATATGTTAATTTGTACCACAGAGTGTAGATTTTTTTATGAGCTTTAATTTCATATAGAATCCATAGTTCTGTATTTATAAAGTGCCCTTGAAAACCTGCTCTGTTTTTCAAACATTAATATCACAAGGAAACTAGTATACAAACTTTTAGCTAAAGGCTATTCCAATATAAATTAAGTGGTCGCTAACATAGAAATATGGCACATATTTTAAAGAAATACTTAAAAGGTTCATTGTGAAGTTAATGTAACTGAACTACATAATATTTCTGTGCGCTGAAAGAGATAAGAGTTTACATGTATATATGTTTGTATGTGTGTGTGTTTATTAGAGGGAGACAAACAGAAAGATGGAGAGACTAGCCATGAGAAAACATTTTTGCCCAATCTGATGATCCTCCACTTTGCCCAGTTGGACACTGGGCACACTTTGCACACTTGGGACAGCTACTGAAGATATGCAGCACTTGCCTTCATGCCAGGATCCTGTTCTACATGGGCCCCCACTACTCCGGATTTTGCGTATGACACAAACAATTCATAGCATCTTGCTGGATGCAGGAGAAGAAACAGTATGACTTGATAATATACCGCTTCCTCATGTATGGTCAAAGCCACTCCTGTGGATAAATATTATTTCTCTATAGATTGACTAGGCCTATCTGATCTCAGGATAAAAACAGATGTTAAAAGGAATGTGTATTTCCTGCAATTAACAAATTACCCCTCCCACAACAGAGTTTCCTCAGGGGTACGTGCTTCAACAATCAGACTTGCAAATTAATCCCATGTTTACCTTTTAATGATCAGTGACAAAACAAACCATATAAACTGTGATATGTACAGTTGGAAGCCAAGCACATGCTATGGCAGACGGTTGTTGTCCCCACTTGAGGAAACTCTTCTTACTTCTTGTAAATGCATGTTAAAGATACCTTCTTATTTGACCATATGATGCAGCACTCTTTGATCTTGTGCATGGAGATCCTTGTGACTGGAACTGTACACAATGAACTCTTCTTCTATGGCAACCGCTTTAGATTAGCCGCCTTTCTGTAGTTTTAGTAGATAAAAGCATTCACTGAACAATTGGCATTCCCAATAATGTTCTAACACAACTATTGCAGCTTGTGTGGATATTGTGTATCTTGGAAGAACTCTTGGTTGCACCTGGGTTCCTCATTGAGGCTATTTGTTTCTTCTTCCCTACAGGTACTAGTACTTTGCCAAAAGCAGCTGGAGCAGGTGTGTGTTGGAGCAGCTCTTGTTTCTACCTGATGCTGTTTGTTTCTTCTCTCTTCCAAATAATTATTATACAGAATAGTGCCTTGAGAACAGCATCTGCCTTTGGTGCGATCCAAAGGGAAGGTGCCAAAGGAGTCTTGACCTCTGGTTTAACCTGTGGCTGAAGTCTGAGGCATCTGAATATGAGCAGAACATCTATTACAAGTAAGAGAACGTTAAAGGCAACCAGTAATGCCGTTCTATTTGCAGAAATTAATATAAAGTAGCTACTATTTTAAAATAGTTTTGACAAGAAAGCAACTATCCAGATTATAGCAGTCTTCAGATTTAGCAAAAATCAATAAGGGACTCCTCCTCTTCAGTTATGGAAGTATTAAAAAAGAAAACTGAATAGGATGGGATATGACTTGGAGACGGCAAGAAATGGTATTAGGAGAATGTGCCGTATTTGAAAAAGCTTTTCTTTTTCTTCTATGAGATACCTACTTAAGTTGTTTCCAGCTGCAAATCCTCTTGCTTGTTATGTGATAAGTATGATTCTCACAGATTCATCCTCAACTATTTTCCCTGCAAAACATATACACTGTTGCTTAATATCAAACTGCACGACAAACATACCCAGCTGAAAGCTTAATGGCACTGGAAACTTAATAATCAGTTGGACTTCTGTGATAAACAGCAAGACATCTGCAGCTACCCATCATATCAACACCAAAGGAACAAATAAAATACCTAAGGATTGACTTAGTTTATAGTAGTTGCAATTTCCACTGTCCTCTGAGGACAACCAGCTTTTAAAGAAGCACAGGTGTATCCCAAGTAATTCCTACTGAAATTGAACACAACATTCACTTGTTAAGCTCATTGCAAATGTGCTGACAAATCAAATTTCTCATTATGAGCACTAGGATTAACAATCTGAGATGTAAATATCCAAATGGCTTCCAATTGAAAAAATAAACATCTTTTCTTTCTTTGGGCTGATACATTCATACATTCAGTTGCCATAAACTTTTTATGTCCTCAGCTGTTCAGCTAACAGGCACCTTACTTTTTCAGTGGGAAAGGTGAAATTCCTAACCCTCCAAAATAGGACATTTATCAAATTTCAAGAGTTTGAATTCTAATTTTATTCTCACGTCCACGATTTTAGAGTTATACTTATTTGCTACATAAAAATAAGGGAACAAAATCAAATAAACTGTGGTAGTTGACTAGCGCATTTTCCAAACAAAAACCTTACTGCTGTAAAAGCTGTAAGAGGAGCACTTACCACATTTCTGTGCAGGACCAAAATAATAACATTATGCCATTGGGCATTCTCTGAGAATGGTATTGGAGTTCCACACTCCACAAATGCCTCTGATGTGATGTTTTCTACCATCAAGAAGCAGAGCGGAGAAGAGATGAGTGCTTGTGCAGAATGAGCTTTTATAATCTGCCCTCCTGTCATGCCACTTGGATCACAAACATACATCCTGACACTGTCTGGTCTTCTGAGTCCCCAGAGCTGAGCTGCCACTGTCAGCTGCCATCTTGGGCTTGAGTTGGAGGGAATGCTAGGATTCTATAGAAACTCTTTACAATGGGCATTATTGAGATCTTTCTTTCATACTGGTCCTTTAGTACTGTTATTTCATTGTTAAAAATGTAATAATCAGGACATTAAAAACCATTTTAAAAATTAAAAATAATGATAACAATATCTTATGATAACGTTGATGGTGATGACGATGATGCCGACAATGACAACAACAACAACAACAGGTGGCCAAATGAACAATGGAGTGGTGCACTTACTTTTAGATAGGTGTATATGTGCATGTTACCAACTTCTGTTATTTGCAACAGCAGCCAAGAAATTTCAAATATGTATGCTGAAGGAATTTTCAGTGGACTGTAATGGCGGTTCCCTAAATTGGTTAAGCAAAGTCAAAAGTAATTGCTGGAAGTTTTTATTAAGGATTTATATTGACTATGGTTTTTATGCTAAATGAGAATTGCAAAACTCATTTGCATATTCTTGGGTCTCTACTTCAAGCATGCTTACTTTCTTTGGTAGTCTTAGCAATGGCCCATGACTATTCTTTTCATTATTATCGAATGCACAAATATATTTTCTTTTTTAAAATTTGTTTAATGCTTGCCTGTGAGCCCCACCTTCCAGCCATGTAGTTGTAATGCTCCATAAATCTTTCTGCTGCATTTTCCCTTTTCTTGAATATGTACCAACCAATCTACAGCCTTATTTCTTTGGGGTTTTCTGAATGTATAATTCAGGAAGCTAGATGGGCAAGTGTGGATAGTGCCATTGTACAGTCTAGTCAGTAGGTGGCAATAGCCCTAGTTGTATCTGGAAGGAGTCAGCTTTGTTCTTTTTGAAGAGCAATAGAGTTTGTATGTAACCTGCTGACAAGTGTAGCCTTTAAATGTTCCATGGCAGAGAGAAAGCTGAATCTGAAAAAAGAACATGCACTTTTATTTGGGGCTTGGCATTGCATTCTGAACAAATGTAGTTATATTCATATTAGGGTATTCCTTTAAGGTGTTTAAGGAAGCATATAAGTGAGTACTGCATTTTATCCTCCTTGTCAGGTAGATTTTCTTGACAGATCCTGAACTTAGCTGAAAGGAAGTTTTTTCACATTCAAACCCAACAATCTTATCTATTACACTGTGCTGGCCTGTGGCATCTATGTTGCCACCCCGTGGGTCAGAAACAAGTGTTGGTTCCACCCCATCTCTTTAGACTGTGACATAGAGGGTTTGATTCCTTGATAATATCAGACCATACTCTGGTTTGACTTGGATTGCATTTTATTAATGCTCCTAAACTCTTTAGTCTCTGGCATTTTAATGTTTCACTTCTCAGTGACGAATAGTTTAGGGCTCAAACGTCAGTAGATCTGATGAAGTATTTTAAAATGAATGAAGTGTCTGTGAGTTCATACACTATTGAATGGGAAGCATGGTAAAGCCTACATTCAGGCTAGGATCACTGCTTACTCTTCTTATAAAAAAAAGACTTAAAATTTTAAAAATGGTATTGTTGAACAAGCAGCTGAGAGCTCTGGTATGTCAGTTTGCTGTTTCTCCGTCTGAACAACTTTATCAAGAATTCCAAAAAGTTAATTATGAATTGAATAATATTCTCTCGCAACAAGTGAAACTGGCTTGGGCATGTCTATGGCAGGCATATTGGAAAAAAATAGGGAACCTCTTAATAAGATTCTGGCAAATCACCTTAACCAGCTATCAAAGATCAAAGCAATACTTTATGTACATTGGCCACAGATACAAATCTATGATTTTTTAAAGTTTTCTGTGGATCTTTATAGCTCTGATTATGAATTAAATGGAGTCCATGTCAAGATGTTAGAGAAAGACAAGGATTAGGCCTATCAAACTTAAAATTATATCATCATGCATGTGCTATTCATTTGATCAAATTACAAAATACAAAATTACAACTTGCACGTTTTAATTTGTCATATGGCTGGCACAGTTATATCTGGTATAATACCCCAAATGTGGATAAGGAATTTAATGAATTTAGTGAAATGAATTTAAGGAATTTAATTGACATATTATAAGAAAATGTCTGTTAAGAATTTGAAAGTTATATAAAAGGAAATTATATTCTAAAATTCCATTGTGGTTATCCACCCATGAAGCTTTCCACAAATATGAAAAATCACAGACAGAATGTTGGTTGATTTATAAGGATATAAAAAGAAATGGAGACAGGATGAAGTCCTTTGAAGAATTACAAAATGAAGGTATTAAATGTCATTGACTCCTATATGGACAATTGAGGGGGGAAAAAGACTCAAAACAGATGCAAAAATGGAAAGAATAGAAGAGGAAGCAAATGACTTCGATGCTAAAATTTTGAAAATGAAAGATCACAAAGTAACAAATCTTTATAAAATCCTGATAAAATTGGAACTTGAACAAGAAGAAAACATGAATAGATGGGCTCAGAATATTGGCCATACAATTCAATTGGAAGAGGACCTTCCCCATCTTAGCATATCACAGCGACAATTTCTTTCAGAACTTTTACATTTAGAGGAAATTATCAGTGTTATATGAGAAATGTGAAGTGTCCTAGCCCTGACGGGTTTCCGTTTGAATGATACAATGCTTTTTCCAATCTGTTAACATCAAGACTACCTTCAACTTTATAAACATATGTTAAAATCTGGCTCCATCTCTTCATCATTAATTGTGCCTCTGCTACCCTGATACCTAAAGCTGGTAAGGATCATATTTACTGTGCTAACTACTGCCGTATATCCTTACTTGATGTTGATATCAAAGTACTGACAGTTATTATAACAGATTACAAAAAATAATTTCATCTTTGGTAAATATAGACCAGGGAGGATTTATCAAAAATATACACGGAGCCAAAAATATTTGCTTGGTAGTGGGCTTGATTGCTTTAAACTCAGATCAGACAGCAGTTATTTCTTTAAATGCAGAGAAGTACTTTGATAAAATTTACTGGCCATTTATTTTCATAGCATTTTCTAATTTTGGGGTTTCCTAAAAATATTTTTGAAATGGATACGAAATTTATATTCAGTCCCAAGAGCATGGGTTATGACCAATGGTATTTTCTCATCCTTTTTTACATTGAAATAGGGTACAAGGCAGGGGTGTCCACTGTCGCCTTTAACATTCAATTTGTGCTTGGAACCCTTAGCACATGCTATTAGAGAAAATTCCAGAATCAATAGATTTGTGCATGTTGATTTAAAATTTAATTTTTTTTTTTTTTTGTAGATGATCTTTTGTTGTTCATTTCAAAGCCGCAGCAGTTGGTGCCTGTTTTGATGCAGTTGAGTAATAATTTTGGTAAAATATCTGGGTATTAAATTAACTGGTTCAAGTCAGAAATACTGCCAATGGAAGACACAATGGATTCTAGCATATTTAAAGCATGGCAATTTTGATATTGCCCTAATTCTATTGCTTATTTGGGTGTAATTATCCCTAGAGAATAATCTAGAGAATAATATTGCACAAGGTTTAGAGAGATGGGTGGGCTTAAAAATGTGCCTGTGGGATAAGGTATTCATGATTAATATAAATATAATACCTAGAATTTTTTTATGATATTCATGGAATACCTCTGCTTGTACCTTGCAAGTATTTTCAAAAACTAAATGTTCAGGAGATTTTTTTGAGGATCATCTCTTCCTAAGAATTTCAATGAATAGGATGCAAATTCAAATCAAAGAGGGGGAGTTTGGCCTTCTAGATTCTTCATCAGCTTATCTTCTATCTTGTATTAATTTTTATATATATCCACTTAAAGTAACTAAGGCCATTTCCACACTAGAGCGGAGGAGCGTTTCATTGTGTGTCATGAGCAGTGTTTTTCACTCTGACTTAACCTGATTTCTATCTGCGTGCCCTCCAGTTTCTATGGAAGTAAAGCACAGAAAATCATTTGTATCTTCCACATCGTCAATTCTTGTGGAACTCCTATTCCCGTCCCTTGCTCCACCCCGCCAAGGCTTATTGGTCAATTTTTTAAAAAAAGTTGTAGAAACCGTTGCTATGTTTCTGTGCAAGTGTGTGAATTGATGTAACGCTTCTGCACGTAGGAAAAAATGCAGAAGAAACAGTTTAGGTTGTTTACATTCGAGTTTTTCCATTTTTCTAATACATCAGTTTAACGTTAATGTTAACCACGCTAAGACCTCAACTTGTGCGGAACCATGGAGGATAGAACGACGTCTTAACATACAGATGTAAAAGCGACAATACGACGCTACTGTGTTGTATCAGCCTTGTGCGGAAAGGGCCTAATTCACTATGACCAGCCTTGCTGGTGCCTTTATTCAAAGAGGAAAATGTGTCAGCAATTTCAGCAGTTAGAACTGTACGGTGAATATTGTCTTGTCAATTGCAGTTTGACCCATACGATCATGCCAAATTGACTTGAATAGCTGCAATGCATTTACATTATCTCATGTGTACCCCTGCAATATGTGTTATATATTTTTTAATTTGGTGTATAATGTTTTGGTATCTCTTTCTTAATTGCTGAACATTTGTCCCTTAATTGATAAATGATAAAAGGTGATAAATATTTCCCTGTATAAGACATTAATAACAAGGGCATTGGATAATCTCAGTGTATTCCCTCAAATGTTTATCTCTTCTGGAACAGACTTAAAATGAACAAGAAAGTTATCATTCAGTTCACCTACAACAGACAAATATAGGAGGCAGACAGTTTGGAGTTAAATGAACCTTTGTGCTGACAAAAGCTTTCTAAACTGCTTTAGCAATGAGACTAGTTAGCCAGGAATATTTCATAGCTAAGAAATTCATTTTTTATTCATTCTCTTCTTACAAGGTAGAGATCATAAGAAAATGTGTCTAATATTCTTACCTTTGAGGAAGCTACATTGGAGATACCACCTGGAATTAATGACTCAACGAAACTGAACAGGGAAATTTATTCAAGAAACTTGCACTTTGTAATAGTTGAAACATCTTTTAAAGCTAAGTATGGCTTTTTCTTGATGTTTTTCAATTCTGTGTGGAGCTGCTAATGCAGGTAATCTTTGGGGAAGCTTCATTTCGTTGGAAAGGAAACAATGGTTGGTTCTTTTAACTGCTTGAGGATGTCTTGTGTCTGTATCTTGAGAAGGTGTTACAGCAGTGTAAAATCAGCAGTCTTTTCTTCACAAAGGGGAGAGACACCAGTTCTTTTAAAATGAAACGAAACTCTGATGTTCAGTAGCATCACCTTGTTTAAGAAAAAAATCATGCGGCTGTGTAAATAGCTGCCTTGTTCACTGAATTAGAAAGAATGCAATCTTATAAGCATTGTTTTTGACAGCAACAATTGTTACATGCATTAATTACAGAGGCTGTGTTCTGTGGACCTGTGGAAACAAAGTCACACTTTGATCCTATGGTACTGACAACACCCAACACCCACATCCCCAGGAGCCCACAGCATAGACAACTACTTTTGAGATCAGGGGTGTCTTTTGTGCAGGGCACATGGCAGCTCCTTGTATTGTCAGACCTCCTGTCAAACAGTTCCTACATTATGCTTGGAACTGCAGCCTTTGAGCTTCCATGCAATTCAGAAGAGGAATTATTGTAGTGGCTTATGGGGATATCCGAAAGATTGCTTTCTGTACGAGCATGTCCAAACTTTAAGATCATCATCAGAGGCCTTGTTATGTATCTCACCACCTCATGAAGCTAGGCTGGTGTGTACATGTGAGAAAACCTGCTTTGTTGAGCACCTCACCTGTGGAGCTCACCCACCCACCTACCCACCCATTCCCACAAGAAGGTTCAAGCTGGTTTCATCCCTTCTGTATTTCTGGCAGGCAGCAAAGACAGGGCTGTTTTTCATGGTTTTTGGCTCTTAAAATTTGTAGTATCTGCTCTGGCTATCTTTAAACTGTTTCCTGGTTTTAGAAGTAGAGAAGAGTTTGGACAGGTTTAATTGGTTTTTAGTTATTTATGTAATGATTTTAAATTGTTTTCTATTGGTTGCACATAGCCTTGGGGCCTGAAACAATAATCGAGTGCCCCAAATAGATACGTACATACTTGTGAGGAAGCCAGGCAACTGGCAGCAGGATAGATTCTTTTGCTGCAAATTGATCACCAAACAAAGAACTTACTCAGTGTGCTACTGTGTTTGTATATCCAGCACTGCCAGTGTCTTTTGTAAACAAAAGATGCAATAAGAAGTTCTGCAAATTTCACCAATCTCTCCTTTAGCCTCTGATGAACATATAGTCAGTGGCTGCTTGTGACTCTCATGTCAGTTGGGTTGTCATTCTGTTCTAGCATTTAGTCCAGTCTTTACAGGAACTATCCAGGACCTATTCACACAATAGGTTCAATATCTTGGATAGCTCTTTCAAAGTACAAAATGAAACCCAGACCAGATTCACTGCCCCTTTGATATGGGAACCACTATATGGCACTCTTGTCATAGAGGTGGCTTGCCCATAGACATCTGTTCGGTCACTGTAGGAACAGAGTACAGGAATAGATGGGCTTCTGGGATAAATCAGCATGGCTTATTTGATGTCAGGCAACTACATCTATCTGCAAGTTGCCCAGGCCAGAGAGCAATGTTTGAGAGCAATTTTTTATTCTTGAAACTCCTAAAATTGCCAGAACAGAGACTTTCTGCACACTCTTTTTTGTCTAGTGCTGCTGCCCTCTGTTCTGTACAACATGCACGTACTTTAAATAATACAGCACAAACCAAAATCTTAACTGTGGTGTCATGAATTATATGATAGAATGCTAGTATCTATGGGAGCAGGCACCACAGCAAGGCTCTCACACACAATATGAAGCTGCTGCTAATGCAAGCAGTTGGAATGATCACACACACAAAAGAGCCAGTTTCCTAGCAATTAAAGTGATAAGTTGCTTATGATTACACCACAGAACTTGGCAGCTGGGTGATAAGAAGACAGCAGGGTGTGAAAAGAACTAATACAACTTCACTAGCTGGACACACTGCCCATATCTGTTTGTGAAAAGCTTTGGCTGTGTTCCCTGAGCTGCTCTTAAGCTGGGAAAGCTTGACTCAAATGCTTTAGCAATCACTTGCATTGCTCAGATCACCTCAAACGTAATTTCCAGACTCTTCGACTGGCATATTTAAAGCAGTGGTGGCCATTCTGTTGTTGCTACCCAGCCATTCAGTTAGCAGACATTGTCTAGCAACTTACTGTGTTTGGAGAGACAGCATGGTGTAGTGCTTTGAGTGGGTTCGATTCCTTGCTCAGCCATGAAAACCCACGAGGTGACCTTGGGCACATCACACACTCTCAGTCCCAGAAAACCCCATGACAGGTTCACCTTAGGGTCACCATAAGTCAGAAATTACTTGAAGGCACACAACAACAACAACAACAACAAGCACAAAACTCCTTGAAGTTGTCTGTTTAATATTGGATTTGGTTAATCCTCTTAAGGTCTAATGTCTCCAATTTTTACACAGATCTGTGAAAAAATAAAAACAGTTACAGCCATTTATTTAAGATATTTCTGCATCTCCTTCAAGTCCATTGGTTTCGTATTGCAAGCCAATGTGGTAAGACTGTTTATCTAGGCTCCTGAATCTCAGTTTGGGGCTGTAGTAGATTGGTTTGGGTCCTGATAGATACAAACCAGCTTGAGCTCAGAGACGGATAATCAAATTAACTCTGAATAAAGTTGGGAGCCCTTGGCAGAGCCCTAATTTCTTAAATGTGACTTCCCTCTATTAAATGTGACTTTCTACCCCACTACAACCCAGCTGAGCAACACTCCCAATTTTTTGTCTCTGAGGGCAACTCTCAAACCACTCTTTCCTGTATTATATTGGTCACAAAAGAGCATGTGAATTGGGAGGAGAACAGCCTCTTGGGTACAGGTAAAAGAGTGAAGCTGGGCAGGTGATTAGGGGTGGCGTGTGCTGGGTATCGGTGGCATTGATTGTGCCTCCACCCAAAATACTCAAGGGGCACTGAGAGAATGAACAAACTTCCAGGACTAGGACAACCAAACCACAGCACAGCACACCACAGAGGCTTGAACATGTTCTCATCCATCCTAGGCAGACCATGAAGATATGTTCAACTCTCAGTCCCAGACCGATGAAAATTTCCCCCAAAGCTGTTATTTTCCTGATAGGAAGAGAAAATATCTATTCAGGTAGGAGTGTTTTCTGTTTTGTTCACTGTATGATCAGGGTTAGACTGATTATTTCAAAATAGGGATGAATAGCTTTGATGGTTCTGGACACCACTGTTGCTTCATATGGTACCCCATATATTTACATCTACCTGTTTTTTTAAGAAACTGAAGTGACCAGAAGTTGCCTTCTAGTTTTGGAGGGAAAAACAGGAGACATGTTGGGCTTCTAACATTTTTGCCTTGCAAATAGACTTAAAATGTGGAAACTACATGTCCTTTAGGTTTATGTTCCTTATGGAAGACTAGAAAACTGGGAGACCAAGGTTTGAATGCCCACTTGGCCATGGGAACCCACTGGGTGACCTTGGGCAAATCACACTCTCTCAGCCTCAAAGGAAGGCAAAGGCAAATCCCTTCTGAACAAATCTTGCCAAGAAAGCTCCATGATAGGTTTGCCTTGGGATCACCATAAGTCAGAAATGACTTGAAGGCATACAATAATGACAGCGACAACAACATGGTGTAGTAATATCCCATTTCAAAACCAAACTGGAAGCCCTGTAGTAATTTCATTGCTGTTGGGGTTGGGTTCAGAGGGACTCTGGGGGCTGCAGTAGAGTCTGCATTTGGCTGCATACAGCCCACAAGGTATATAATTCCTACAAAACTAATGGAGCAGCAGCAGCAACAACAACAAGAAAACACATGTGAAATGCAGTCCTGCATTTCACAGTATCATACTCTGGTCCTAGAAGGAGAGGAAAATGAAAAAGGAGCATGTTGTCAGAGAGATTCAATATTCAGTGTGACTCTTATTTGCAAAAATAAAGTGAAATCTGGCACATGTTTCATTAGAGCATATTTTCCTCCCCAGATTTCTCAAGTTAGACAAGTTTTTAAGAGCTCCCACCCCTTCCCAGTGAGTGATAACTTTACTGCTCATTCTGCGTATTACTCTTCTTGGGAAGATATTATTCAAGACTGTCACCATGGCTCTCAAACATCTCTCATTCCAAAGGATATCACTTATTCTTGCACAAATAAAGAGCCATGAAATCAAAGGGGACAGAAAATGTTACTTTCAGAAAGAATGACTCCGGCAATTTTTCTGCATATATAATATTATTAATATGCTCACAATTTAGGCCTTTGGGTAAAATAGAAAGTGCCTAAGTAATTTAATTACATTTTGATGGAAGCCTGGTCTAGCGGAGTGGAGTGAAGAATCAGCAGCATCTTCTTTTTCTAGCGCAAAGATAAATTTTCAGGAAAACTTAAGCCGCATTTGAACATGGAAGGCTAACTTAATACTATCAGATCACTGGTATATTTAGCTCAGTGTTATCTCATTCTAGGAAGTTAGCAACTTTTGTCCCTCCAATGGTCACTGGACTGCATTTCCCTTGATCTCTCACCTTTGCCTATGTTGGATAGGGCTGATGAGAGTTGCAAATACTGTGAAAACTACATGTTGCCCACCCTGTCTTACTCTGATAGGAAGCAATGGTCTGTCCTTCCTTCCTTCCTTCTCTCCCTCCCATCTGACAGGGATTTAGATCTTTCCTGACTCTTACCAGCACAGAATTTTCCACCTGGAGATTTTGGGGATTGTACCATGAGTTTTTGACATGCAACAGCTATGTCTGCTCAAGTTGTACCTCCCCCTGAAACTCTTGGAAAGTTTACTTTAGTCATCAGTATCAGAAGCTCTAGAAAAACGTGTGCTTCTTTATAGAGGGTGTCAACAAGCTTACTGACTAAGTCATGCCAGCATAATAGTCTTTGGAAAAGTAAAATGAACAGCCTTTCTGCAGGTGCAAAATCCTACCTCAAAGGTTTGCCAGCTGCATGGTGTTAGGAATAGGCAACTGCAGCTAAATTGGCCTTCTGTCACAAAGCTAGGTCAGAGCCAGATTTGTTGCTGCTGTTATGTACCTCTTCATCAGTTCTGGCATATGGCAACCCTATCACAGGATTTTCTTGGTAAGATTTATTCAGAGGAGGTTGCCAATTCCTTCTTCTAAGACTGAGAGTGTGTGATTTGCCCTAGGTCACCTAATGGGTTTTCACAGCTAGTCTCCTGGTGTCTTAAGACTAGACTCAAATGATCACACTTCTCTGGTTCTCACTGGCTTAAGAAAGTCCTAAGTAATTTCTAACCTCTCTGAGCTACAGTGAGTTCCAGCTCAACACAACTTCAGCTGGCCTAGCATGAGCTCAGTTGCCCTCCTACCATCTTGGTGAGTTAGGATTATACTGATTCAATTAAGCAGTTCCAATCTTTTCAAGAGTCCACAAAACAATTAACATTGGACTTAAAAATCAGAGAACACAAATTGCAGCTCTTTGCTCATGCCATGTATCACATTGAGTGGCAGGAACTACTTTTGCTGGCTTGCAATGGAAAGAGGCCTTGTGGCTGTATGCCAGACACAGCTGCGCCTGGACATTGAGCATTGGGGGTGGAATATTAAGGTCCTCCCACCAGCTTTACTACTTCTCTTTGTTGTTGAAGATCAAAACTTGAACACTGAGAAGCAGAGCAGGCAGCAGTGGTTCACTGCCACCCTGGGTTTATCAGTGCTCATTTGGATTGGGAGGTGGGAAAGCATGTTTGGCATCCACTCTATCATGTGCTCCAGGAGTTCAGGGCCAGGTGGACAGATGAGTTGGTGGGTGTTCTTGCCATGTTATTGTGGTTGCATGCTCCTATGTGTGCAGTCAGGTGGCAGCAGGCATGTGGATATCTCTGCTGTGTGGTCTTTCATTGTTGCTGTCTTGGGTGATTGGTTGGGTACAAGATCAGGTGGTGGTAGGTGTGACAGGCATCCTTGCCTCATGGCCTTCCTGTATCACCACTTGGTGTTTTGCTGGTAGCTGGAGAGTACAGGATGAGGTGATGTGTGTGTGCGCATGTCAGGCAGCCTTGCCACAAGTTCATGCACTCCTTGCAAGTACAGTTGGCATTTAGGTTTCCCCCATGCTTACTCCATGGGGACTCACTAGGCCTGATCAGCCTTAGTTAGACCCTGGGTAGTTTGTTGGTCCCCGCTAGGCCCACTAGGTGCAATTGGTCTGTTAGCCAGTAGGCCCTGTGAAGCCTGCTAGGCCCAAATGGCCTGTTCTGTTGTAAGCACTGTAGGGGCTGTTGGGAGCAGTTGGATAGGCGCCACTAGAAACAATTATTTAGTTAAGTGCTTGTAGGATTTATTAGGCCCTGATTATGGCATAGTTTGTTGCCTCTATTGTTTAGGGCAGTGGTTCTCAACCTGTGGGTCCCCAGATGTTCGTGGACTTCAGCTCCCAGAAGCCCCAGCCAC
The DNA here is from genome assembly GCA_948472985.1 of Iguana delicatissima. Taxonomy (NCBI): domain Eukaryota; kingdom Metazoa; phylum Chordata; class Lepidosauria; order Squamata; family Iguanidae; genus Iguana; species Iguana delicatissima. The sequence goes on from CAOKZL010000772.1 coordinate 392,016, forward strand.
TATGGTCAATGCTCAGGGCTTCTGGGAGCTGAAGTCCACAAACATCTGGGGACCCACAGGTTGAGAACCACTGGTTTAGTGAGTACAAAGGACTTCCTCCACATGTTCTGGTCATTCACTTAGGTTTATTGAAAGCAAAGCCCTTATTATTCAGACTGTGCGTGATTTTATTTATTTATTAGATTTGTATGCCGCCTTTCTCCCAGCATAGGACTCAAGGTGGCTTCCATCAACAGATTAAAACAGCATGATCTTAGGGTCATTCAGACCAAATGGCCAGGGATAATGTTGATGTGGTTGGCTGTTTGCCTCACCAACTTTGGTGGGCTAAAGGTGATCTGTGTTGCATTGACTGGGCTCACAGGAAGGTTAACAAAGAAACCCATAACACCTTATTCAGGAGCTTGAGCCACTTTCTCCTGCACCCCAACATAGAATTTCAGCATCTTGAGCTCTACAGAGCAGAGGGGGTGCATTTATCTAACAAATGTAATATGTTGTTCCTTAGGGATTTGCAACAGGGAGTGAGAGTCCTATTGGCCAGCCTGGTGGGGGAGGGGTCCATGGCAGGTAATGGTGAGAGAAAAGTATCACGTATGATGAACAGCTTGGCACCCTTTTGGTGAAGGGCAGGGCTCTGGAACTGTCTCTTTAGGTTCTGAAACCAGAAGAACCATGAAAGAAACTTACCCTAGAGGCTGGCTTTGCCCTCACTTTAGTCATAGCTTTCCAAACTTTTCATGTTGGTGACACACTTTTTTAGACATGCAGCATTTTGCGACACAGTAATTCAGTTTTACTAGCAAACCGGAGGTTAAACTGACCCCTTATAAGAGATACAGACACATACATAAATTGTAATAACAAAATGTATGGGGATACAACATATCTCATGAAAACCTTTCATATATTTTTAAAAATATATGACTTATGAATAATAACATCCATTTCCAAGATTGTAGCTGACACACCTACACACTTCTGGTGACACGCTAGCATGTTGCGGCACATCATTTGGAAAGCCCTGCTTTAAGTCCTGCAACTTGGAGGGTTCCTCTCCAGTAGATGGCTGGATAGGGAGAAACCCAACTATTGGATTGCCCTTGGGGGGAGCTGAGGAGGAAGTCAAGGGTTGATGCCTGCCTCAGCTGATCCCACACTAGGTTGCTCCCCTCTTCTCACTCCTTTCCAGGCTCAGCGGTGTTTAAATAGGTTCTAGGTTAAATAAAGTGGCCCTCATTCAACCTAACTTTCTGCTTCTGGTCTTGTTATTCCATGGTTGGTCAGCAATAGCTAATTTCCTCTTCTAATGTTTCAGTGATCATATAAAATTGTGTAGGTTGATTCTCAGTGTGTTGACTTAAAAGTATGTTTTATTATACATAATAGGACTTACCTTCAAGCAAATGTAAACAGGGTGGCTCTCCTAGAGAGATTTTGGTGTTTATTTGAAATACAATATAAACCCAGAAGACCTTACTCTGGTATGTACCTTCAAGGAAATTCACAGCCACACACATATTTTGGCACTTTAAAGCACATGCACTGCTGTTTCAGTAGGGGAATGGTGACTGTATGTGTCCTAGGAATGTATTTCATAGTGCCCAAGGCATACATCACCACCAGGAGCAATCACAAGTCTTTCCTTCTCACTTAGCCATGTCATTTTGAATGACCCAGTAAATTTCACTTAATTTTCTGATAACCATCCTTTTGAAGCTAGGGGTATGTGAACATAGAACTAGAGTGGAAAATGTTTGGTCTCCTAGATGCGTTGGACTTCAGGTCCCAGAAATCAGCATGGCCATGGTAAAAGATTATGGGTGTTGTAAAAAACCATCTAGAATAGGGTCAAAGATTCCCTGGCTAATTCCTCTGGAAATATGACTGCTACCTCTAGCTATTACTGTGAGGGAACCAGCTGTGTTGGTATGGACATCTTAATTTGGAGGATGCCCACTATATGAACCAGTTACCATGGTTGCAACCTGTCTGAGGCCAGTGCTCCCGTCCCAACTCAACGAGAGAGGAGCTGTGTAAGAACACTTTCACAGAAGACAATATATTTAGGTCAGCTTTGTAGGGCATATTGAGCCAAATGCTTCTTTGTTTAATATAGCCCTGTTATATAAGCAAAGGAATACATTGTGACTTCCTTTCAGTTCTCTGTATATCATTAAAAAATTATTGGACTATTATTTTCCTCCCAAATTAATCAAAATAATTAAGTCCCAAGCTGAGACTTCACTTGCCACATTACTGCCTGAAGCTAATTTGTATTGCTGAGTTATAAACCTCTGGAACAAAATGGAGTTATATGGGACACATGTTAATATATATCCCTGGTTCTTGCAGAATGAATGATGTCATTCTAATTTAGAAATAACTACACAATGTTATTATGCAATATGCTGGCCGTTTATTTTTTACAATTCTACTGTCAGCTTACAACATCATTAAACAACTAAGCATTTCAGTAGCTTAAACTCCCCCCTCAACAATTCTCAGATCTAATGAAAACCATTTTTTGTTTTTGTGTATATACTTAACTGCTATCCATTCCTCTCTAATGCTGCAAGCAACAAAAGGATCTGAAGATCATGTGAAAAGCAACATAAATATTACCTGAATTTATGGGTGATACCATAAAATGGGTCTTGCAATCCAGTTTATGGGTGATACCATAAAATGGGTCTTGCAATCCAACCTTATGTGTGTTTATTTAGACCTAAGCTACTGGTTTGAATGTGACTTACTCGCAGGTAATTGTGCATAGAATGGAATTGTAACCTAACCTTATGGCAGCCTTTCTGGCTATGGTGCTCCAGAGGTTGGTGGACTATAGCTCCTTTCTAACTGCTGATATTTTGCCATGCTGGCAGAGGATGGTGGGAATTGTAGTCTAATGACGTTGGAAGAACTAGGTTGACAAATGCTGCTTCAGAGATTGATGGACCATTTAGTCCAATTAAGAGAAGATGAAGCTGCATTACTGCTAGAGCATAATTTCTTTCTTGCAAATGTGTGCACTACCACGAAATGTGCTGACATTCCTCCTTCCATTTAAATCCTGAAGACAATATTTTTTGCAATTGGACCAGAGGGCATATCACAGATCCTCCTCCTCCTCCAGTCTCCTAAAAGCTGAAATGTATTGGATCAACACAGTGCCAAAACATTCATATAACCAATGCAGTGAAAAGAGGCAAGCTTCTCCAACCCAGTAGTCCTTTCACACTGCGCAATTATAGTATTACCATTCCACTTTAACTGCTATGGCTGAATCTTATAGAACCCTGGGATCTGGAGTTTAGGGAGGACATTTAGAATTGTTCACCAGAGTGCTTCTGTGGTACTTCCTCAGACTGTAAAACCCAGGATTCCACAAGATGCAGCAATGACAAAGATGGATCATAGTATTACAATTGTGTCTTGTGAGAGAGCCCATATTTCCTTGTTTTCATCTAAACAAACATAGTGGTGGTGGTGGGAGATGTACAAGGAAAGAAAAAAGGGAGAGAACTGTACTGTATGAGATTCAAGGAAACGGACAACTCACTCATTCAAGGAAAACTGACCCATTTTTGAGTATGTGAAGGACCCTCTCCAGGGCAGTCCATGTACCCCCACTGCTCAGAGTATGGCCCACCAATCTCAGCCTCCCCCACCCTGGGTTTGAATCTTGGATTTCTTTGAAGTAATAATGCAGACTGATTAGATACTGAGAGAGTGTAGGCTTTATTGTTCTGTGGTTTCTTCCCTCTCCAGACCCTCAAGCTACCTCTTCCTGGATGCCTAATAGAAATACTGGGGTGGATTTATCTACATTTAGGTCAGGACATTCTAACAAATCTGGTTTGGATCAAGGAATGGACCTGCCACAAACTATATAAACCTTTGCTCAGCACATCAAAAGTTGAGAGACAGAAATGGGCAGAAATGGAAGTGCAAAGAGTGTTGAAACAGGGATGTGGCCACACTTTCCTTTATTCATATGCAGCCTCTTCACATGATTCATACATGAATATGGTACAAAGTCATTGTTTTCTTTTTTCAAAAAATCCAATTCTTAATGTTATCAATAGAGGTTAAACTCTGGAAACCTGGCCAAGCATGTATGAGGAAGATAGTGAAACAGAACTTTTTCAATAGTGGCATCTGCCTTGAGAAACTCCCTCCCTAAACAAGCTTGCTAGATAGGCAGTGATGTGATTGGGAAAAGCCTTCCATTTTAAACATGACTTTGAGGATTTGCCTGGATCTCTAACACATTTTTATCAGGTTGATTGCTGCTTTCTATTGGGTTTAACAGGAATGATTTAGTGGCTGTTTTTAGATCTTGTGTGGTTTGGATGTTAATATTGGTGGAAGCCATTCTGAGAACCCCCTGGATCATGAAGCATGGTGTAAATTTAATAAATAACAAATAACTGTTGTCACATAAAATTTTGTGTGTGTATGTGTATTCTTCTTTGGCTGAGGGAGAGATGGGCCTCACAAGATGCACAGCTTCCAATCTGTACGTTTTACCCATTTTTTAAAAATGTCTGTATTATAGTATTATCGGGGTGAAAGAGACTGTATAAATGTAATAAGTGAATGTATGCATGGGTGAATAACAATTGGAAAAAGACATAACATTCAGATCCATCTCTTCAAGCAGCAGGCAATAAAGTGAAGAACAAGGGAAATTTTGAGCTCCATCTCAATATATACATATCAGCTTTTACTAGATGTTGCCAGAGAAACACAGGTTGGAGATGGAGAGATTAAACAGTTCATCACTTCCCTTCTGCACTGGAATATTTTTGGTCCTCTTTATGCTTATTTCATTAAACTGCTGGTGTTCCAATAGCTGGTTACATTTGGAAGTTGGCTGTGTATTTTCTCTAAGCAGTCTCCTATGTAGGGAACCACCTGGAGAAATTCAGCTCCTAAATGGATACAGCCTTAGTTTGTCAGTTGTCAGTATCCATTTCCAGGACTACCACCTCTGTGAAAGCTCTTTTTCTCTCTGTGTATGAATAAAGGAGATCAAAGGCAGAACCAGCCCAAGAGCTCTTGTTGCCTGAGCTAAAAGACGAAATGCTTATTTTCCCAATTCAACCTACAGAAGCTGACCAAACTAGCAGCTGGTGATGGGACTGCACACCCTTCAGCCTTCCTGGTCCATTGGCCTCCCAAAAGTACCATTCCATCTGTGCTCTGCTGATCTTCTAGTCCTAAGACTCTCCCACTTCCAGCCTAGAATCATCCCTAATGAACAAATGTTTCTTGGAAGGCCACCTGGAAGCATTTGAGAGATGGTTCAGGAGACATGAGCAAAGCAATAAAATTTGGGTTAAATGTAAATGCTATGTATTGATTGAATTTAAAATCATCAAGCATTTAAAACCACAGTTCCATCTGTCTTTGAAATAGCCCTGGAACATAGGCTAGTATTATGAATCCTATAGTACAGAAGAGAGCCAGTGTGGTGTAGTGGTTTGAGCATTGGACTATGACCAGGGTTCAATTCCCTACTTGGCCATGGAAATCCACTGGATGACCGTGGGCACATCACACGCACTCAGCCCCAGAAAACCTCATGATTCATTTGCCTTAGAGTGTCTATAAGTTAGAAATGAATTGAAGGCACACAACAACAACAACAACAACAAGCACAGATGGAAAGACTGCATTTGGTAGACTGGTGGTTTGGCTAACATCATCTTGTTACAGTGAAAGTTCATTTGGGAGATTTTGCAATGATACTGTTCAGCGGGGATACACAATGGTTACCTCTTATCAGGGTTTCAAAGACCCCCAGGCTTCACCCTAGTTACTCTTTGTACACTCTCATTATTTTTCTCCTTGCAGCTCATTGATCAGCAGGACAGGAAGGGGAAAAAAAATCTTTGGCACTGCCAGAGGTGTAGCTGCAGGGGGACACAAAGTGAAGGAATACAAATAGCCCCATGATAAGAATTGTGCCCACCCCAATGAAATTTGCTTTCTGTTTCCAAATACCTAGCATTACAATCAGTGACACACCAAAAATTGTTCACATCTGGAACTGTTAGATTTGTTGTGTTTACATTCATTTGTTCCCTTGGACACTCTATCTTTTCTTTGGATGCCTAAACTGTATTTCTAGTGATTCAACGAAAGATTTAATTTACTCCAATGCTAGAAATTTGGGATGTAAAGAAAAAATTCATGGGAGAGGGAAGAGAAATCTTATTGGGGGGATGGTGCCCTTATTTTGCCACCCCCATAGCTATACTCTGGACACTGCTATTACTTGGACTGGTACAGTGATCTCAATCAAGACTGCTGGGAGTAAGAGAAGGAAGACCCTCACCCAGCCTCCAGCAATCCCGCTGTTCAGGCTGCTGTTTCTTGATTGCTAGTCATGGAGAATAAACAGGAGTGTCAGTGGAGAGGGCCAGAGGCTGTGTCCATGTTATGTGTTTGTATCTATGTGTGCTGAAATGTGTGTGTGTGGCAGAGGGATGTGTATGTGCGATGCAAAAGGAGCCCTGAACGTGGAAAACATTGCACATGCCCTGTATGCATAGGAAGCTCCTTTGATCAGTTTAGCCTATTGCCCCATGTAACTCGGTGGCCAAGTTGGCTGAGGAATGTTGGGAGCTGTACTCCAGAAATAACTTTTTCCAACTCTGCTCCTCAAGGAGAGATGTTGGGAGCTGAGCCTGGGACTTTCTTTATATCAAGTATGCACTTTGTGACTGAGCTACAGGGTCACCCTTTCTAAATCAGCCAAGCTGTAATAATAACATATGTGTACCATACACATGGCTCCCAACTGTTCCAATTTGGCAGGAACAGTCTCAATTAATCCTCTGTCATCCTACTGTTTATCTGCTTATAAAATGTCCCAGTTTTTCTCTCCTTCTCCCATGTTCCTTCTTTGTCCTCAGCTGCAAACTGACTGCAAAGTGCAAAAGTAGCTTGTCCTCAACTCAGTGGGGTGGTGGTGGTAGAGAAGGAGGAGGAATCTTTCCCTTCCCAGTAGACTCAGGCCATTTCTGCACTAGCCTGTTATAGCGCTATTATTCCACTTTCAGCATCCTATGGAATCCTGGGGTTTGCGGTTTAGGGAGGGGCCTTTGAGGCCCTTCCCTAAACCACAAATCCCAGGATTCCATAGGATGTTGAAAGTGGAATAATAATGCTATAACAGGCTAGTGTGGAAATGGCCACAGGGAAAAGCCAACTGATACAGCCTTTTCTAGCCTGTGTATTCTTCCTTATTAATCATGTTTGCCTTCTTGACCACACTCTAACATTACTTGACATGTGTTCTCTTTTTTTCATCTGTGAAATGTAGGAGGCTACATAGATATAATATCCGTGCTTGTAATGTAGGAGGATAGAGAGGCTTCATCTCACATGAGCCTGTTTCCTCAGGCTTCCAGATTCAGCTTTACAATCTCCCTCCCCTTCATATTTCTTATGTCCCTTACCTGTTCATTCAGGCTGCAGTGGAGTGACAGTTATAAGCTCGTGGTGCAGCAAGCACTTTGCCTGTAGAGGGCCTCCAGGTTTAATCTCTGGCCTGTTTATGCTGGGCTGGGAAAGAGAGAGAGAGAGAGAGAGAGAGAGAGAGGGAGGATCTGGGGAGAGCTTCTGCCAGTCTGTGTGGACAACACTGAGCCAGGTGAAGCACTCACCCAGTTTGATACCAAGCAGCTGCCTGTGTTGAGAACAGGCCATTTAGTTCATTTCAGAAGCACCGGCGTGGAGGATGGCAGCGATGTGGTTAATGGCTGAAGGCGATGGCTCCTGGAAGAGAGCTGGCTTGGTGGTGGGGTGCTCAGGCAGGCTGTGTGCCTCTTCCTTCACTGGCAAGAGCACGCAGGCAGAGCAGGGGAGAGAGGGGCTGCGCTGTGGTACCCAGAGACACACAGAGAAAGGGCAGCTTGCCGCCTGCTGCAGTCCTCAGCGCGGTTAATCACGCGTTCCCCTTTCGCTGCTGATTTGCAAGAGCAGATTAATCAGAGAGCGCGGCTTGATGAAATTTTGCTGTTATTGTGCCCATTTTTAGCAACATCTTTTATTATCTTCATTATTCATTTACAGGGGACCGGCATCAATTATGCAAATGAGTTCACAGACTTTGCAGATTACTTCATTTGCCGCTATTGTTTGTGGAAATTTAATTATTAAATATTATTAAGCTTGCGTTTTCTTCAATTTTCCGAGGCTTAGTTTCATTTGATTTTTCCTCCAGCTGCTCTCGTTTCCTTTCAGTGCCAAAACAGCTCCTCATCAAAGCAGCCCTGGCATGTGAAGACCAAATAAAATCTCCTCAATTTAATAATTTTGATGTTAGTCCCTTGTTCTCAGCTGCTTGCTCAAAGCAATGCAGAGAGAAAACGCAGAGCACATTCAATTTAATGAGCAGAAATTGAATTCAAGTTTGTTCAGAATTGACTTCAATTAGGCAGAGTCTTAATGATAAATTAATCTCTTTTCTTTAGTCCCAGGAATTTGTTTTTCAAAGTAGGGAAATTGGACTACATTGAAAGACCAAATAAAGAATACCAATTTTAACTAGATTATGGAACCGATAGTAAAATTTAATTCTTTATAGTAACGTTCTTGGACAAATAGCATTCACTTAGTGGCATGTATTATAATTTATATTCATTGTTACCACTCACACTTTCATGGCATGGATAAAATGGCAGTTGAATTAAATATGGGCTCGTAATAGACTTCAGTTTTAATCTTTATTAAGAAACTCTAATTGAATGCATAATTAGCTTTTCAGGGTTTAGGAAACTAGGTTTAATTTCTATGCGGGCTGAAAACATAGATCAGGACTCTATTTAAATAGTTTTTTAATATGTGGGGGTTATTGTTGAAGAGAAATTACAGGATGAGATAGGCTTTCTTAGAATGCATACCTTTTCAGTACAATGGAAATACAGAAGACCACGTGGAAGGTGTCTCAGCATAGATCAGTGGTTGGGGAACATCCTTCCCTGAAGCTGCCACTCCTCTGCAAAAACTGTAGAGTGCACAGTGGAGCAGTGCTTGAGGTCCATAACTGGTTGCCGTCACACTAGAACAATGCCTAGCAAATAACTTTAAAGGACAAGGAAAGTAATGATCTGCCCATTGCTAAGCAGTGGTAGCATCATGCTCTGGGATCATGCCTTGTGCTACCACTGCCCAGTTATAGAGGGGTTTAGTGTGACATTATATTCTTCCTTCCTAAAAGTACTGGAATTGTCTTTAGTGCTGCTGAAGCATTACTCTTTAAATGGAAATAGGATTAAAAGAGAGGTTACATACAACGCTTAATGTAAAACGGTTGTGCCTGCAGCACAAGCCAAGCATTTAATTCTCTATACTCCACTCCAGGAATGGAGGCAGTGACACACTCTGTGACCTCCTGCTTTTTTGGTACTCTCTATGGCTCTGACAGACCCTCACATGTGTGTTGATTGATGGGGCTGACCCAAGACATTTTGCTGCCTGACACAAAGCACAAGATCGTGCTCCCCATTCAACATATAGATGCTGATTGGATTGGCAGATGAATTTTACTTTAACATTGACAACTGGATCATGTCTTGTTCTACATCTGAGGATAGCAGGTTAGATCTGGAGGTCAGGATATGCTATGTATCTTCCCACACAAAGAAAGAATGGGTGTGTGTGGACTAGGTAGGTGAGTTTATGCTTCCCATTATCATCTGCTGTCCAGCGTGGTTCCCTCACTCTGCCTAATGGTAGGGCTGGTCCTGATGATTGAAAGGGGTTTTGCTCTACTGTTTTGAAACATATCAGATGTCAGTGTGCTGTACAATCTGGGAAATCCACCTCTCTGGTTGTTTTCATAAAATCATAGAGCTGGAAGGGATACCAAAGGTTATACAGTGCCACCTTCTGCAGTGCAGTAATTCACAGGCTAAAGAATCCTCAGGGGGTGAGAATCTGACCTCTGTTTAAAACCCCCAACAAAGGAGAGATCACCTAGTTCTGAGGCTGTCTATTCCACTGATGAACATCTCTTACAGTCAGAAACTTCTTACTTTGGTTACTATTCCGGTTGATGTCATTTCATAATCCATCTTTCAGACACAGACGGCTTGGTATTTGTGGCAATTGGAACTTTACAGGTGTGCTTCCAACACTACAGAGATGCCAGGGAAAGAAGGGCCCTTTTCTCATGCCTTTTTTTTTTACATGAGAGCCCCTTGAGCCTCGCGTGAGTGAGAGTGTTGCTCCGCATAACGCACTCCCACTTGCGCGATGCTCATGAGGCTCAAGCGGGGCGAGTGTGCATTTTTTTATTTTCAGTTCTAAGCCGAAAATAATGCGCGCTCACACAATGCTCGCGGTGGCCTCGCGCACTTACCTGTGTGCAGTGCGTTGTCCCAGGCAAGCAGGTTGCACTTCCTCCCCCAGACTGCGCTGCAGAAGGAAGGAGCGGGGCGCGAGAGCGACGGTCGCGCTACCAGGAAGCGACCTGTGGTATGAGGGAGTGGAGAAGTGGCAGTGTTTTGAATGAGGCTTCTCGCGTGAGCCGCCCTCCCCTGTTGCGCAAACAGGTAAGATGCGAAAAGGGCCATGGAGAAGAACAAGTGATTTCTAGGAAACAAAAGGGAGATATAAAGAATGATCAGTACAGTGGAAACCAGTGCTACCATCCTCCCAGCCAAATGGTTCATGTTTGTTGCCATCTAGTGGCCAAAAGACAGATTAGTTTCTTTAGCAGAGTACGACCCAGCATGCTAACAAATTTGAAGGCTTCTCCCTGCCTAAGATGAACACAGCAGGGTGTAAATATAGAGCAAAATAAAATTCAGTAGTTAATTGGCACATCTACAGCGCGGTCTGCGTATATTAAGCTGGCAACGAGGATAAACTGGGAGCCGCAATAATCTTCACAGTGTGTAAGGAGAAGTACAACTGTTTATTGGAAAGAAAATGGCTACCTATGGAATACTGAAGAAATTTGATACAGATCAGGGAAGACTGACTCCAGCAAGCAGACAGAGGCTTGCCCATTACTTCATTGCTAATGATGTTGAGGATGATCACAAGGAGCATGGAACTGTTTGAGAAGAATAAACATATGGCTTTAATTAAAAGTCTGATAGTACCTGAGAAGCTTAGTGGCCAAACCTTGGAGAATGGCTTGGGAATGTCCTCACAATGTCAGTAGAGATTGTGTAATGCACTCCATGTGGGGCTGCCTTTGGAAAGTGTTTGGAACTCTAACATGTTCAAGATGTTGCAGGCAGACTGCTGATTGGAGCTGGGCAGTTAATGCCTTCTTTGGGCTAACTTTACTGACTCTTCTGGGCACACTGCTGGCTGTGATCTATAAAGTCCTATATGGCTTTGATCTATCTGAAAGGCTGTCTCCCCCCTTATGAGCTGCTGGTGTTTTGAGATCTTTGTAGAAGGGCATTCTCTTGGAGCTGCCACCTTCATTGGCACATGTGGTGAGGGCATGAGAGAGGGTCTTTGCTCCTAGGCTGTGGAACTCCCTTTCAATGGAGGACAGGCAAAGACATTTTTGTTCATAATAGGTTTTGGCTGGCAACTGGCTGCCAAGAAAGAATCTTTTTATGGGGGGCTTTGTACCTTCTCCCCTTTCTGTTTGTAAATGCTAGAAACTGATTTAATGCAGTGCTTGTGGTAAGGCTTTCACTCCTAATTTCATCTCTCAGAAGTCTGGTTCTGCCACCTTCTCTGGCTTTTTACCAGAGTCCTTCCTCTCCCTGCCACAGCAGTTGAGGAAACTTATCAGCAGACTCAGTGGGCAGGATGCAACAAGGCTGGAAAGGAGAAATGTATGAAAGGAAACTCTTTATTCATAGCTGTCTGGTTATGAATAGTCAGACACATAGTCCCCGTAGTCAGACACAGTATTATTATATCATCCACTGATGCCCACTGGGATAACATCTACAAGGATATAGCCAGACATTTCTCTGACTTCTCTCCTGCTCTTTACCAGCAATTGAATGGCTGTGAGTGAGGCTGCAGCAGCCCATTGGTAAGCTAGATGGAGTGGGGGGCTTTGGTTGTTGTGGAGGGATGAATGGAATTCCAACCATCGCAATGACAAAAATCCATACTCAGTTGCATATGTCACTAACAAGATGCCAGCCATAATTTAGTATTAATATGATATTGGTTCCTGGCACATGGTGGTGTAAACCTGTGACTTGGGGGTCCTGTGAAGGGCACCCAAATAACCAAACCAAACCAAACCAAACCAAGATGGGGAAATTAGCTGGAGCACTCTCTTGGCTAACAAGAGGCAGGGTAACTTAGCGGTGATCTTTTACCCAATGTATACAGCGTTGGGTCATGAGCAGTCAGACAGTTCAAACTAACAACAATATTTATTAAACAATTATTAAGAAAACACAACTTCACTACTACTAAGAAATAGAAAAGAGAGTTTGGGGAAAATGGGTGATACGCCACCTTTCTCGTAGTCCTGAATTGGAGAGGAGGAAACCTGGCGTGGCAGCTGAGGGGAGCTTGCAGAACGAAGCGGCGGCAAGGCGGGATAGCACTTCGGAGCAGTCCGAATGCAAGTCTGTTGAGCAGTCCGAGGAGCTCTTGGAGCTGGGGTTTTTTATTAGGGGAAGGCATGACCGTAGGCTAGCCTGGTCTTGGGCGCAAACAATGAGTTTTGGGCTGGAGACAATGTCTCCAAAAGGTCAGAATTTACATGATTGAGTTATGGACTGAATTGACAATAGTATGGCCAGTATGTAGACGCGGCTAGCTTGGCAGTTAAGCACTCAGCTCGCCTGGGTGCCCTCTCGGGCAGAGGTCTCTTTGTTTTAATGAAGGTGTTTGTTTCGGGAGGTCCCCTAAAGCAGATCTGGCAGTTTCTGGCTTGCCTTGGTATAAACAAATATGACTCAGTAGATAATAGCCATGCCTAGCTTCGCACTTGTTCGGTGGCCTCACAAACACTTGGCTGGTGGCAGAGCAGGGCCGAATTATGATATCAAAATGATGTCTAAGGTTACTAAAGGCCAGGCTAGTTCATGGTGGTAACAGTGGTGGTGGTGGTGGTGGTGGGAACTGCTGACCAAACAGGGCAGATAATTTGAGAAATAATGGTGTAATGGAAGCAGAAAAATACTAACAGGACTCTTCACACACGTTCTTATTATACTTTGTCAGATTAGTAATCTGGCCCCCTCACGTCCATGGGAAAAAGTTGGACGTCTATATCCTTTTAGTCCATATTAAACCATGCTTCCCTTTGCATGCAGTGAATTCTCCTGCCTCTCCACAAGTCCTGCTGACCTCTATGCTTTGAGGCACTATCCTTAAAAATAAAATAAAAAACACCTCTTACAACTCACACCCATACAACTGTGTTGCCCTTAGTGACCAAGATAACGGTGCGATGTCATTATCACAGCTTGGTTTTCATATGACAGCTTGTTCAATTGATTTTAAATTATTCTTCAATACTATACATCTTTTTTTAAAGCTATTTTAATTCATGTTATAATCTGTTTTAGATCCTGTACTCGGAGCAAGGCAGGATGTAAAAGAAACACCTGAATGGAGGTTTCTAACCTCCAACTTTAGCAGAACTGCATCACTTGCCAGAAGATTATGCTCTAAAGAACTTTGAATATTTGGTCCAAGATATATTGGTGCATGGGAGGTTGGAGGAGGGAGCTATTTTTCTGCTGAGTTTGATTACTAGTCCATCTAGTTTACTATTGTCTATTTATGGGGAGAGAGTTGGTGGTTTTCCAAATCTTGCTGGAATTCAACCCTAACCACTGGCCATGGTGGCAGGAGCAGATGGGAGCTGGACACCAATAATGACTGATGGACCGTAGGCAGTGGCTTTCTAGAATTTCAGACAGAAGCCTTTTCAGGCATTACTTGGAAATAATGAGGAATAAAGCTGGGATGTCATGTGCCCTACCTCTGAGATAGATGCTATCTTTGTTGAGAAGACCCAGAGATGATGATGGATGGAATCCAATGTATTTATTTATTTTATTATGTTGGCTCTCAGAATGGTTTGTAATGGCCACATCTGGCATATGAATAAACTCAAAGTGAAAAGGGTGTTGGAGTAATAAGGTGTGCCTACTCTCCAGCTAGCCTGAAATGGCAGTGACAGTCTTGATTAATCCTTTGTCACTCCAGTTTTTCACCTGCTTTAAAAAAAAGTCCCAGTCCTCTCTCTTCCTCCCACTCATCTCCTTTGTCCTCAGCTTACTTCAGTTCTGCAGACTGAGTCAAAGTACAAAAGTGATTTGCAGTTCCCTAACTCAGTAAGCGGAGAGGACTAGAGGAGGTGGAATTTTGCCCTTCCCAGAAGGCTCAGGCAAAAGCAAACTGCTGCAGCCTCTTCTAGCTTGTGTGTCCATCAATAACACCCCATAGTCTGTTATTGCTTGGCCACATGTGTCCTGGTTTTCATATGTGAATTGTTGGGGGGCATGGGTGTGTGCAGGGGGAGGAGAGAGGGTATACTGGAGGTGCAAAATGGGCAGAGGAAGATGACTCTTTCTAGGAAAGGTGTTCCAAACAGAGGGTGCTACAGTGGGAAAGGCTGTGACTCTAATTTACTACCCACTTTGTTTCAGGTGGTGCAGGATCTCTGTTGTCAATTTTATTAAAAATTGGTATACTTGCACTTATATCCCACTGGTGTGCTTCTTGTACATTTATCTTTGGTCACTGTGCTGAACAGAATGCTGGACTAGTTAGGTCTTTGGTTTGATCCAAACTCTTCTAATGTTTTCATAGAGAAGAAGGTGGCTCTTTAGTTTTGTTTTCAAGAAGATTCTGAGAACTGTGAAAAATATCAGAGGCAACTTTCCACATACTTTAGATTAGATTTACTGATGAGATCTAAGCAGAGATGGCCAGGCCAGGCCTGGCTACAATGCATAAACTGCCTGACACCAGAGATACTCCTTCAGGACTAACAACCTGTTTTAACTGTGGAGGGAACATGATGGTCACACATGTTCCCCACAGGAGGAGTGAGTGCTGGATTTGCCTGCAGCAAAGTCATCTAGCCAAGTGGTGCCATAAAAAAGGGGAGCACAAGCTAAAGTTTGTGAGAGAGGAATCCATCACACTGCAGGAAGAGAATTTGAAGACAAAGATGAACCATGTACAATAAATAACATTGTTAGGGGAAAAAAAAAAGGAAACAAGGAAAAACCACCCCTCAAGTAGAAATTACCATTCATGGCCAGGCATAACCATGATAATTGATACAGTGCTGTTTCGGTCAGTAGTCAGATAAGTTACTTACAACTTGAGGCAAAAGAACAAAATTGGACCATAGTTTGAAGCAGGTAAAATAACAACATGTACAAATATAAGGCAGGAAGTCCCAGTGAAAGGTATTTATATTTTATTATTTATCTTAAGTGGGATTGAGCATCAACTAACAATTCCAGTTACCTTCATTACATCACAGTCTCAGCAATTGTTTGAAGGAGGCCATAGAAGTCCAGTAGAAATAAAACCTATGCCTTAGGAGCCAACCACTGCTATGATTTTAACACCTATGGAGACCAGTGATGAAAGGTGCCATTGTATAATGTCCAACTATGTGACACAGAAATCTACAATATAAATGGTAGTTTATTGTAGATGTTTGTAACATTGTTTAGGACTAGACAAGAACTTCAGGTAAGAAGATCTCCAAAGATCTGGACTGTTCTATTTGACATATATATATATATGTATGTATTCTGTAACCCATTTTCTGTATGCAACTGGATCAGAATTTGACTTGTACTGCTGGTAGGGAGAAACTATTTGTTAACACATGATAGTAACTAAATTGTTACAACAACCTGAATATTGATTTCTCATGGGTCCATATGTTTGATCATACATTTGGCATACAAACCACTTTAGAGTATTCATTGTTTACACCTCAGAATCAGCTCAGCACTTTCCTTATTTTACAGGTGCACAACTGGCTTGGAAGAAATGCTCCAAGTCCCTGTACATTACAACTGGCAAAGCATGATACCCAAAATGAATTGAAACTGCGTGCAAATGTCCATGAAAGGCTGCAGATCACGTATGGTTGGCATCTGTCCTAGGTTGGTAAATATGATGCAGAAATCCATCGCTATATGCTGATTAGAAGAAGATTCGCTAAAATGGGCACATTGCTTGTGA
Source organism: Iguana delicatissima (assembly GCA_948472985.1). Lineage (NCBI taxonomy): Eukaryota > Metazoa > Chordata > Lepidosauria > Squamata > Iguanidae > Iguana > Iguana delicatissima. Next base: position 408,192 of record CAOKZL010000772.1, read on the forward strand.
TGTGTTGGGACTTACAAGCACATTATGTACAGCTCCCCATATGAGCTGACCTGAGTTCTAAGATTTTCTGGGTCCCACTGCCTTCACAGGCATGGTTGGTGAAGATATGAGAAAGAGCCTTTTCAGGGGCTGTACTATTGTAGAACTCCCTCCCTCAGGAGGGCGTTAGCTCTTTCCCTGCTGTCTTTTTACTGGAAGGTTAAGACATATTTCTTTAGGCAGGCATTTGATTGATTTTAATGATGAAGCAGAATGTTGTTTAAAACAGTGTGCTCTGTTCCTTTCTTTTCTTTTCTTTTCTTTTTTTTTTTTGTATTTGAAATACACTGGCTGGAATCTTCTACTAGCTACTTAGTTACTTAACTGGCCTGACCCATCCCAACCTAACAGAAATGTGATTTGGCCATGATCCAGCAGAATGGATCTCTTTCTACCAATGCAGCTGATGTCCAATAAAATAGGTTGGGGAGTGAGTCATGATTACTGCAATAGCATCAAAATCGTGACTAAGTAGTGATCACAAATATGAAACAGTTACCTAGATTTACTCACCTGTAACTGTTTCATATTCATGATTGCTACTTAGTCATGATTGTGACAGTATTGCCATTATGGTGGCTCTCTCTCAAACCTATTTAGCAGGCATTAGCTGTATGGGGAGAAGGAGGTCCATTCTGCTGGTAACTGGAACATGGTTGAATGATGTTTCCATCAGGTTTGGACAGGGAGGTGGTCAGGCCAGGAGAAACTACTTAGTTAAGTATGCTTAACTGAGTAGCTGATACAGGATTCCAGTATAAATATTTTTGTATTTATATTTTAAAACTACAGTCATCCCTCCACATTCACTAGGGTTAGCGGCACGGGATCCCCCTGAAAGTGGAAAAAACATGAATAACGCTAGGCCCTCCCAAACCATATTTAACACACAGTAAAGTATGATCACCATATTCAACCCACCATGGATTCCTTTGAGGCATCAGGGTTGCTTTGCAAGGCAGAAATGGGTGGCTGGTGGGGCTTACTGGCACCTGCACTGCTGCTCCACACCATTTTTAATAGAGACTTATAAGCCTCATTCACCGTTTTTCAGTCTCACGAGGCTTGTAGTCCTTATTAAAGATGGCATAGGGAGGCAGCAGAAGTGACAGCAAATAATCTGTGAATAATCAAATCCACAAAAGTGAAACCCACAAATATGGAGGGGTGACTATATATTTAACTATATATTTTTAACAGAAGTGTTATTTGCTTTTTTAAAAAACTTTTGCATAGTACTTTTTAAACTAAAGTGTTATTTTAAATGTTGTAAGTTGTCTTGAGTCCCTTGGCATGAGAAAGGTGGGATATAAATTGAATATAAACAAACTCCACAAGTGTATCTTGAGTCAATTATTGTAATTACAAGCATAGGCTCTTCCGAAGGCTCTTCAAGAGCAGAAACAAATTATACTAACATCTACAGAAAGTTCCTCATTTTTCTTATTGAAAACATTAGATTAGGGTTAGCCAACTTGTAGCCCTCCATTAGTTGCTGGATGTAGTTCCCACCATCCCTTAGCATTGACTATGACTGATGAGAGTTGTAGTCCAACAATGCCTGGAGTGACCATGTGTCTATGGACACTCTCACTATTAGCATGTGAACCTCAGCATTTATCACTGCACGGCTGGCTAAGTCCACTGAATTCAAAGGAATGCACAGGCATGGCTCAGTTAACAAAGCCTCTGATAAAGAACTTACTTTCTCACGAATTCTTTTCATGTTCATCCAGCTGTGTTTCCCTCTTCATCCTCTGTCTAGCTGTAGGACAGTGAAGGATGGCTGGAAAAATGCAGACTTTTGGTGTTGGGTTGCAGCAGTGTGTCTTCTATACACAATGCAATAAAGCTTGAGCTGGAAAAAAATGGAATTCTATTCTAGTGAATCCTATGTATTCTTATTATTATTACCGCCACCACTGCTACTACTACTACTGTTATCTCACCTTTCTCTAAAACTGGGCCTGCAGGTGATGTACAATTTAAAAAGAACAATATGACCAAAATCATGCAAACTGAAAGCATTAAAAAGGAATTAAACTAATCACAGTATTAAAACAGTCCAGAACAATAGCTAAAATACAATCAAAAAGACAAAAGAACTATTTAAAACAGCTGGGTTTAAAATAACACAGCACCTCTTAGCTGTCCTTTCTGTATATAAAGACTGTCAAGATAAAAAGGGTTTGCCAGCCAGTGGAAAGGCAACCAGGAGGGGGCATTCTGGCCTCCTTCAAAAGGGAATTCCAGAGCGTAGGGGCAGCCACTGAGAAGGCCCTCTCTGGCATCCCCATCAGCTGCATTTGTGATGGTGGTGGGACTGAAAGAAGGGACTCTCCTGATGATCTTGGGGCTTGGGCAGGCCAAGATGGGGAGATGTGGTCTGCTAAATATCCTGGATCTGAGCCATATTGGGCTTTATTGGTCATATCCAGCGTTTTGAATTGTGCCCAGAAACAAAAGGGGTGCCAGTGGAGCTGTTGTAACAGGGGAGTAGTACGGTCCCTGCAGCTTCTTCTGGTTGCAGCTCTTTGTACTGGCTGGAGTTTCTGAAACTCTTCAAAGACAAGTAGCTGTGTGTGCTTGTCTACAACTGACAACATAAACAGCAACTAGCTCCTCACTAAGCTTGTATGAACAGCAAAACAGAGCAAAACACAAAAGCAGACAAGCCTCTCCTCCCCACAGCATGTTAAAAAAGCGAAGATCTATAAGGTTGGTCACCAAAAAAGAAACCATAAGAAAGGAGGAGGTTGATGAAAGGGGAAAAAAACAAGCAAAAATCTCTGGATGCGTTTTCAAAGAAGCTTTCAAGAGGTGTCTACCGGGTTCAAAATGCTTTTTTAAAAAACTTTTGCAAAGGTCACCTGACTTGGTTGTTTTATTTCACATGTGCATATTATTAGTTTTGGATTTGCTGAAACATGGCGAACTGCTCTTCTTTTGTTTGCAGAGTCGGAATCTATGCCTAATGTGTACATGTTATTTCTACTGCTGGTACCAATTTTTCTGTTAAAGAGGTAATGCTCAACAACATATGTACTATGTTAGCTGAGGAATACTTGTAATTCTCAGTTCTGATGTACAGATAAGGCTTATGCTTCTCTTTTAGAATTCCTGGTTTCCTTCAACTGTCTGAGGCTTGAGAAGCTCATTTGTTAGGATGGCAGAGTCCTTAAGGGCCACCCCTACCAGAATGTACATCTGGAGCCATCAGGAGTCCTTCCACTGAAATACAGAGTTGCTCCTGATGACAAAATAACAAATGGCCCATGCGCTGTTGTTGGAGCTGTGAAGAAAAAAAAACCCACCTTGCATTCTCTTTAAACTTTTGCCTAAGGCTCCGGATGACTTTATTTCATCCTTGAACATAGGCAAATCATATTACTTCTGCACTATCCATGTGGTACTTATGACACAAACTGTGAGATACTGCAGAGTCTAAATTCTGCTTTTTGTATTGCACTGGGTAGAAGAAAACGAATCCATTCATCTTGAAATGAAAATGCAGAACCACTGGGCAGCTGCTGATGAAAAGCACCATACCAGTGCATATATCTTTCATATTTCTGCATCCTGTGGAACAATTTCAAACATGGCTCATCTGATGGTATCGGAGGTGTTCAAGATGTCCTTGGGGGGTGCAAACATCTTAAGAGACAGAATTATTCCTCCCCAGACCTTTTTAGTAGTTTTTGTCTTTGTCTGTTCTGTCCTTGATCTCTGCAGTTGCTGTCTGATAACTTCACTCCAAACATGTTTACTCATAAGTAAGTCCATACAATAATGCTTCCCAGTAGATGTTTCTTTTTAAAAAAATGTACTATAATGACACTCTCATATACCACTTGTCACATCTGGCTATTAAACCAGTGTTTGAAATACATCATGATAGGTCTGGGGAGGAGGGAAATAAAGAGCTATGTAAACATAAGGAGGCTCCTACAGGATCTGACCAGAGAATTATCTAGTCTAGCTTTCAGTTCTTACTGTGACAGAACAGCTGTTTATGGGAATCCAAAAAGCAGGGCATGGGGGCAACAGCATCCCTGTCTCCTCTACTTGCCCATGCCCCATAGCAACTGATATACAAAGGCACATTGACTCTGGTATTTGAGGGTATATATATCTGTCATGGAGAGCCAGCATGGTGTAGTGGTTTGAGCCTTGGACTATAATCCTGGAGACTAGGGTTCAGTTCCCTGCACAGCCATTGAAACCCACTGGGTGACCTTGGGTGTGTCACATACTCTCAGCCCCAGAAAAATCCATGATATGCTCACCTTATGGTTGCCATAAGTCAGAAATGATTTGAAGACATACAACAACAACAGCAATAACAACATCTGTAATATTTAGTAACCATTGGCTAAACCATCCTCCATGAGTTTGTCCATTCCTCTTTTAAAACCATTCAGATTGGTATTGCTGCATCTTCTAGTAGCGAATTCCACAATTTAACAATTAACAATGACTGGGATAAGAGATACTTCCTTTGATTTGTTCTGAATCCCACACCATTCAAAATTAGTGGACAATCCCAAGGTTGTTGTTTTTTTTAAGTTATTCTCGAGAAGAATTTTTAATGTTGTTGCTTATTTGCCAATACACCTTACAATATACAGTGCTATATAACAAATTCATAAAATTATATCGGCTGAGATCCAGTCTTAGCTACATCTCTTGCTCTGTGTGGTGGTTGTGCTTTCTAGTCATTTTCGACTGATGGTAACCCTACGGTAAACCTTTTATGGGGTTTCTTGGCAAGATTTGTTCATAGGGTGTTTGTCTTTGCTTCCTTCTCAGGCTGAGAGTGTGTGAGTTGCCCAAGGTCAACCAGTGGGTTTCTAAGGCCAAGCAGGGATTTGAACTCTGTTTCCAGGATCCTAGTCCAATGCTCGAACCACTACATTACAACCCACAAAATCTACCCTTGAAGCCATGCAGCACTATCCATGGATTGATTTTCAAGGAACTGGGGAACAGGGTGATGACCAAATAAGCATCTAGCCCTCTCTTGCCAGCAAGGTGATTTGTGACAGCATCCTCAAGGATCCCTGTGGGATCCTGTCACAACTGCTTGTCATAAAGTGCCTTGCTGTTGGGAGAGGCATGGATGCTTCTTTGCTCACCATCTTGCTCCACAGCACCTCCAAAATCCCCCTGTTGTTGGGGCTGCATTGTTTTTTGAGAGTACTTTTAATCACTGCAATAGTGGAAGTACTGTACATTTGAATTCCAAAATTTACAATTTTGTAAGTTGGACTTACAACATCATAAATACTGTAGAGAATACCGGTAATAGTTTAAAATGAGCTGTAAAATTTAATTTTACAACAAAAGCAGTAAGTATAATAAAGCTTCCAATTAGAATCTGGCAGGTGGGGAAGACACTTTGAAACACCAACAACAATAACAACAACAACAGAGAGAGGCATCTCTTAGGAGTCAATTCGAAGGAGTGGGGTACCCACTGAGAAGGTCCTATCAACCTATAGGTCTTAATGGTAACTGCTGAGTAGGGCATGAAAAGAGGATCTTAACACAAGGGCAGGCTTCAACGTTTACATAGTTCACATCTGCACTACCCATTTCTAGAAGTTTTTGTGGGTACCAATTATGACACCCCTAGTGACAAGGGACAAAATAAATCTGACTCCTGTTTGTGCTACTTTGTGAATTGAAAAATATCTGAAAAATATTTGGCACTATTTAGCACTACTTCTTCAAAAGTAACAGAATGGGGTGGGGGGAGGAAAGAAAAGGAAAGGAATGAATTTACTAACAGGCAAATCATGTTAGGACAGGAAACTTTTGCCTCCCTCTTCAGGAGAAAACCCAGTTTTCTCTCTTTGAAATACTGAAATGTTCTTAACCAAAACTTTTTATGACTATTTTGGATGTTCTCTAGTCTCTGTTGCTGACTTTGCAATTACCTCATTTCCTTCTGCCCATTTTGGATTTCATCTCTGTCTGTGTAGTGCCCTCAGAACTGGGTCACCACTTTTGTTTGGGCTCTGGATTGCTTGCATGTCTGAGTGTCTTAGAGTGATCTTTGACTTAGAATCATAGAATCACAGAGTTGGAAGAGATCACAAGGACAACCCAATCCAACCCCCACCATATAAGAATACACAATCAAAGCATTCCTGAGAGATGGCCCTCCAGCCTCTGTTTAAAAAAGACCATTAAGGATATTCCACACACTCTGAAGCAGTGTATTCCGCTGCTGAAAATCTCTTACCATCAGGAAGCTCTTCCTAATGTTTAAGTGGGATGTCTTTTCATGTAGTTTGAAGCCATTGCTCCATGTTCTTCATGTCTCTGGAGCAGCAGAAAACAAGCCTGCTCCATCTTCAATATGACATCCCTTCAAATATTTAAACATGGATATCATGTCACCTCTTAACCTTCTCTTCTTCAGGCTAAACATACCCAACTCCCTAAGAGTATCACAGCATGGTTTCCAGGCCTTTTATCATTTTGGTTGCCCTCCTCTGGACACTTTCAGCTTGTCAATATCCTTCTTGAATTGTGGTGCCCAGAAATGGACATGGTATTCCAGATGAGATTTGACCAAAGCATTGTAGAATGGTACTATTACTTTCGTTGACCTAGACACTATACTCCTATTGGTGCAGCCAGAAATTGCTTTTTTAGCTGCTGCATCACACTGTTGACTCATGTTCAGCCTGTGATCTACTAAGACTCCTAGATCTCATTCACATGTACTGTGGTCAAGCCAGGTGTCACTCATCCTATATCTGTGCATTTCATTTTTTTCCTGCCTAAGTGTAGTACTTTACATTTCTGCCTGTTGAAATTCACTGTTAGTTTTGGTCCACCTCTCTAATCTCTTAAGGTCATTTGGAATTCTGATCCTGTCCTCTGGAGTATTAGCTACCTCTCCTAATTTGGTGTCATCTGCAAATTTTATAAGATTTGTCTTATAAAGATGTCGCTAATCTATTTCCTATCATGACTTACATCCTATCATGATTTATGTAGAACTTACAGGTCCTATCAAGACTTATAAATTGTGACCCTACAACTGTATATAGGAGGAGGAAGAGGAGGAATAATGAAGGTGAGAAAATTGGGTTCATCCTCTTTTGCCCTGGATCACAACACCTAACAGATAAGCCTCAAGGGAATATGAACAAGAGAAACAGCAGAACATATAAGATATTTATAAAAAGCTTCAGTGAAGAACGTTTGAGCATTTCAAACAGAGAGAGAGAAAAGATTTCACTAACACTTGGACCTATCTTGCAAGATAAGCACTATCTATTTAGTCATTGCATATGTTCATGCCACAGGTTGGAAAAGTTAGGTTTTTTAACTATGTCTCCCAGAATCTCTCAGCTATATTATTGGAACTGGCACCTATTGTGTTTAAATCTAAAGATTTCTATATTTCTAACAGTGTGGATTTTTTTTTTCCTAAAAAGGAGTGCCTGGAGTTTTGATCCTCCTGGATCCAGCTGGCTCCTGATTTGGATGCCTGAGAGGTCCCAGTCTTCTCTTGATGACTGTTATCACTGCTGTTCCTGACCCTGAATTAAATTCTTGTGTGTGCGGTAAGAAAACTCAGTTCAGATATAACACTAAAGAATGCTTTGGGACCATGAATGTTCCCTCTTACTTATTAACTGACAAAATATGGATTGTGCTTACCAACCAAAGTACAAACCTGCTTTAAGGCAATGATGTGTAATCCTGGTAACCAAACCATGATTTGATGGTGTGTTTATTTGTGGACATGTATATCAGCTCACTGACCCCAACCTTTACTGACCTATGCTCTTATACCTTCTCTCTTTCTCTTTCCGACATAGTTCCCTATTTGTAAAATGGGAGAAAGAATTAAAAGCACAGAATACGAGAGGGGAACAAAAGCATTTATAAGCAAAAGAACTATCAAAATGATTGCTAATACTAATCCAGTGTACTTGAGTTCTTAGCCTACAACAGACAGAGAAGTGATGTAGTTGCATTGCCCTGGAGACAGAGGAATGAGTATCAAAGGAATAAATTAGCCATGCTGTGACATTAAAATAAATTTTCAAATGTAATTTGGGTAACTAGATTAATGTGAATTAATTTAGGAATGCTTAAATGTAACACAATTACATCTAAAATAGTGCTCAATATAAACAACAATCATGATTGGGAAATATTAAATTTGTCTAAAAGTGATATTCTTGATTTTGAGAATCTTTTTAAATTTAATAAAACCGGAGGGGAAAAGGGCATTAGAATGTACATTTTTTTAAAAAAAGATAAGCTTTAAAGACTTCACTTCTGGCAGGCTAATGGGTAGAAGCTCCAGGCTATAGGTCTGCTGTGAGGAGAGCTTTCATGGCAAAAATGCCAGCCAGTGGGACCTCTGGCTGGAGAAACTCCCCTTGGATAAAAGGAGGAGTGGAGGATCATCCATTAGTGTCCCGAATTCCCATTACTTGAGTTTACTTTGGAATAAATGCATTATGGGTAGAAAGGACTAAGGGAATGACATCTTTTGACCCTGCTGTGAAAGGCAGACGTTTAGGTCTGGGGATCTGATGGCCCTGTTCTTACAAGCTGCTTTTGAAAAGAAAACTCTTAATTAAACCTTTGGAGTTATGAAATGAAGTATTCTTTGAATTAAAATAGAACATCAGAGTCTCTTCAGTCACCTTCTTCCTGCAATCAAGAGCTGAATAAGTGTGTTTACTTCACAAGTTTGGGATAAATAAACAAGAAAATTGTGGGCTGATATCTTTACAAGAGAATAATTAAAGATTTAAATGAGTATATCTTGCGAATAGACTGAATTGCATTTTATTTATAAGATGGAATTGGATTTTAACAAGGAGAAACTACACTGTGAGAAAGTGTGATGTGATCTACTTGATGTTGATAAGAATGTCTTGCTCATGGCTTTTGGTTAGATGTGTGAGAAATGAGTTGTTAACTCTGAAATTGCTGGATTGAATGAAAGATTAACCTTCCCAGGAACTCACTCAGGACTTTTTACGATGGCTGATGGAGGTGCTACTTATGGAACTTCTAAACTTGAAGAGGAATATGAGACAGGCCCTGAAGAATGAGATCAGCAAGATCAAGGAAGAACTGTGGGGAGATGTAAAACAAGAGGGAGATACAGACGATAGCAACATGGAACTGAAGGAGGTTGAAAATTATATGGAGAAACAAATTAAAATCAAGCCAATAGAGACATTAGCTACTGAATTGGGGAGAGAGCCTTGTGGGGCAAGGAGAGAAGAGGGAGGATGATCTGAAATTGATTTATAATCAGACTACTTGATGGTTACATGAAACCAAATTGTGTGTGTCCATTCATAAGTTTGTTCTCTTACTTCCTGCTTGCACATTAATTTATGATTTCTGTGTGACAAACTCCAGATGAAAAACACCCATACACTTTTATATGCATTATGTCATAAAATATACATTTTATACACATTCAGATACATTGTTAAAGCAAAAAATAGTAAAGCTCAAAGATGTGAAGTTAGAGAAATAACAGTATTTTGATTTGCACATTTCTACAAGAGAGACAAATCAGGTTGGTTTGCTTCCTTATGCAAACAAAATGAAATCTCCAAAATCTTTTTGAGAGGTGGATGTAAGTCCCATAATTTTCAGAGGCACCTCCTTCATTGTAATAGTCTGACCAGCAGACTTCAGTTGTACAGATGGACTTCCAACAAGGTTTTCTACTCTCTTTCACGAACTGAGGTGGCGTATTAAAACAATTTGTGATTGGGAATGGTAAGGACTGTTGTGAATATATTAAAGTAAAGAAGCTTTCCAATTTTCTTTTTCTGATTTGATCAAGGATAGCAACTTGTCAGTCTAGTTGGTATGGCTTGAGAAGTGTTGCTTTCATTTCTTTGTAGCTAAAAATCAAATCAAATAAGAAGATAGTTAAACATTTAGTTTAAGAAAGGTACAGGGAATACCAAGCATAGATTTTAGAGATGTAATTAAAGCAACATATCGTCAAAAGTATAATGCATATAGCACAGTGCTGAACAAAATCTGATGTCTTGAGAAAGAAGATGGAGAACAGTCTCACATAACTGATATAATCTAGTCTATGTTGGTTGTATTTCAGTCTGCTTGAAACTAACTGTTTCTAACTTAATCAAGACTGACAGGCAGCATTTTAAGTGTGGTAAATGCATGGAATGATGTGATGCCTCATTTACCACTTCCAAAGCTCTGCTGGCTCATATTGACTGAGGTGAATGGCCCTACCTTTCTTCTTCTTTGTTTTTTCCCTCCTATCCTCTAGTTTTTAATGAGAGGGGAGATATTTGTGAAAGGCAGAAATCAGGAGTGTAATCCATGGGCCTCTTGAAGAATAAAGGAGTCTTACATATAGTGGTTTCAAGATTGTTTCCAGCTCAGTTTCACTCTTTTAGGGCATTATGCCAGCAGAAATGCTTATGGCGTTACATCTGCAGAGTTTTCAATGAGTGTAACTGGGCCATTGGTGTGTGTACCGTGCCTGCTAGTGCAGGCCTTCTCTGCTGGTGAAGGGACCATTCTGCCTCATGTTAATTAATGGATCTGGGGGTTAGGATTGCTCAATACAAAAACATAAAATCTGGATTCCATCTTTTTTTTTCTGAGAGGCTCTACAATGATGGCTTGAACATGTATGTTTTGTATGTTGTTGCTATCCTTCCAGCATGTTTTCTGAGATATTTGTTTGTTCTGGAAGACTGTAAATGGCATCCAAGAGGAGAAGGATCCTATGGCAGGTCTGTTACTCTGACTTCTGGGGGTCCCTTGGGGGACAACTTGATTTGCTCCAAAAATGCAAAGATTGGGGAAATTAGTAGAGCACTGGCTATAGCAAAATGAGGGGCAGGGTAACCCAGCAGGATCTTGTACCCAATTTTACAGGGTCAGACCAAGCAAAAAGCCAGACAATCATACCAATAAATGGATTTTATTAACGAATGTGTTCCCATGCACCAACACAATCACTTACTCACTATTAAGAAGGAAAAGAGGTGAAAAATGATAGGGCATATAGTGTAGAGGGTGTAGAGGTGATGATACTGCACCTGTCCAGAAGTCTTCATTCCGGGAAGCAGTGAGAAGGACGGCGCTCTGTGAAGAGAGGCGGCTGAGGGGAGCACTCAACTAATAGAGTACCGGTCTGCTAGCGTGGCAGGGAGTTCTCCAAAGAGACTCTCAAAAATGGGGACTACTTATAGGGCAAAATGTACCTCGAGGACAGGCCCTCTCTCAGGAAGAACAATGGCCAAAATAAAAGCAAAAATGTCGCACAATAGCAACTTGATGGTTTGCATGATTGGTTCATGTAAATAGACCTCACCCTTGTAGGATTCTCCAAAGTCAGAGTTGCTCAACCTGGGGAAAACCCAGTAATCCCTCAAGTTGGCTATTTGTGGCTGAGGACCCTTTTCTTTGTATACATGTGTGTAGCCTGAGGTCTCCTTGGGAAATGTGACTGGAGATTTTCCTGGCCTTGACCTAGTTTTGGTCGTTTGACCTATTTGTTTATGCACCCACCTGGGCAACCTCTCTGGCGTGGAAGCCATATTTGATATTAATTTTATATCCCTGGGGCATGGTCTGCCACTGGGGTAACAAGTCCAAACCAAAAGGACTTGTTCATGACCTACATGTTCTCTGCCCTAATTGAATTAGAAAGAATTCTGGTTACATGCAAACAACATTAGACTACCAAGCCATCACTTTAATTTAGTTCAGCAAATTGATCCGTCTAAAGCCATGGCAGAAAACTTTTTTTAAAAAAAATTGCTGAAGCATTGTCAGGATACATAAAGACATTAAAGTAAAACTCTGGTGTGTCTCATGATACGTTCTGTTCTAGGAGCCTCTGTCTGCTTCTCATTGAGAATCATGCATTCTGTAAAGCTTACTTTGATAGACTAAATTCAATCAGGGCACTGGGAATTCCAGGATAATTCCTTTTCATCCCAGGATCCAGGCTGATTGTTTCTTTGTTTGAGTCTAAGCACACTCAAAGTCATTGCCCTCTTATGCACTGAGCCTGTGTCCTGTCACTTTCCTTAAACCTGAGCTCTCTTGGAGCAACTGTTCTCAGAACTCAGTATATGTATGTTTCAATAAATGATGGTTCTCCTAAGTTTATCTGGCATACCACCTTTTTCTTGTGATCTGTTTCTAGTGCTATCTCTTTTCTTCTTTAAAATGTGGGATTGCCCATACCCACATTTCCAAGCCAAGAATTTTCCTCTTTTGCTTGTGGTATCTTTCTGCCTCATATCTTGCTGCCGTTCAAATAACATCCATTGCAGAGGTGATGCCAAAGCACACTGAAGCATGTTTGCCTGCCTACATCCCACCACTGGTCTGGTCATGATCCCTCTATGAACTGACGGTTGCTTATGAATTCAAGAATTCAAGGGCAGTGAAAATCCACAATAACTCTGAAGATTAATCACCTCTTGACTTATTCTCAGCTAAGGAGCACTACCAAGGCTTACTCAGATTTGCATAAGATCAGGAAATGGTGAGATTAGGCTTAGCTGGGATACTGCATCTTGCTATCATGAATCTAGAAGCAGTACTTTAGATATTAATATTAATTTGAATATTAATCAAAGGTACACATTCAGTAATAAAATCTTGGACTAATCTGGTGATATTTCTAATACTAATCACCTAGATGGGGGAGGACAAAGTGTGGCCTCATTTTTGTGGTCTTCAAAAGACCACAAAAGTTTTTCCCCCCAAAAAAGTATCCTCCAGAGGGCACAGGGCCATTTTCACCAAATTTTTGCCATCCCTGAAGACATGTTAGGTTCAGGAAAAGCCTTTTAAAAAACAGAAGGTTATTGTTAAATGAGGTATCTTCTGAGCCAGAAACATGGTAAAAATGGGGACAAATTTGGGTGTTTTTTTTTTTTTTTTTGATGAGATGTATAGTAGAGAGGATGGAGCTGTCCAGTGTCTCTGGGGGTGGGTGGGTAATGCAGCCTTCTAGTCCCTCCCCCAGTTGCCCACCCTGATCTAGATCCTGCTGTAAATTGCAGCCGCCTGCCTCCCAGTATTGTAACAACCCCTTCTGTTGCTTGTGAGAGAAAACATGGCTTTTGGTGTATGTGTGTTTGTGTGAAAAGAAATAACGTAGCCTGTGAATAAATTTCACCAGGAAAAAAAAAAACGCTGATAGCAGTATACCACGTACAGTTCAAGATGTTCCAGGAGGAAATGGAAAAACTATTCAATTAAGCTTTTGTCTTTTTAAAAACAGTTCCTAAGGAGTTAGTGACAATGATTCATGTTTATTTAGAAAACAGTATTGAATAACTTATTGTACAGATAGCAGCCAAAGAAGGATAAGATTTTAAAAAAAAAACCTGCCCGTTGCTGTATTTATATTTTATTTTGCAGGCATATCTAATCTGGTGTGGCATGAGAAATGTTGTAAAACGTGTGTCGTTGAAAATTGCTGTGGCATCATACTTAAAAACTTGTCCTTTAGAAACCAGGTCAACTTTTCCAGCAGCGTGTAGTAATATATATGTATGCCGTGGAGGTTTTTTATGTCTTATAATAGAGATAGTATAGATAATAGGCTTTCATCTATTACATTTATCAGGTTGTCTTATCTCCTCAGAGCCATCAAAAGGCTGTATTCAGAAAATATTAAGATAGGGATGCCTGCTTCATTTGATACGCACACAAGGGGTCTGATCCTGATTCCATTGAACACACTGGTGGTTTTGTCTTTGACTTCAATGGAAGCAGCATTGGAGCTATGAATAGATTCCATTTATGTTAATTAGTCTACAGTAAAATTCCAATTATCTCCATCAAACGACGGCTATCAAAAGCTTTTACTTGTGAAAGTTAACTAAGTTGTCCCACTTGGAATCTCAAGACATTGTAACCCTGTAAATTTGGTCTGTGATTTTAACAAACTTAAGTTAATCTGGATAGTTGTTAATGTGTTGCACTCATGGTACCCACGTCTCCTTTTTAGCACTAGAATACCTGAAAAGGAAGATAAGAGCCAAAAATCTTGCATCTAAAAAAAATTCTCTTTATTGTGCTAATGGAAAGAATGAGTACTTTGTTCTGATTAATTGTACGGTGCCTACATGTTGCGAGAAGTTACCCTGTGACTGTGGTTTTCAAACTCTCTTCTGTGATTTCTCAGAAAATACCAAGAATTCCTCCATATTAAAGTCAATCATGATGGACAGATAGTACCAAGAACAGTGATTCTACAAACTGTGGTCCTTTCAAATGTTTTGCCCTTCAGTTCCCTGTAACCCTGGCTGTTGGTCAATTTGGCTAGGGCTTCTGGGAGTTGAGGCCTGGAGCACTGAGGACAGAAAAACAGTGATCTAGGGCCTTTCTGCACTGCACTGGTATACTACTATTATTCCACTTTCAACATCCTGTGGAATTCTGGGGCTTGTAGTTTAGAGAGGGGCATTTAGAATTCCCAGCCAGATTTTTGGCCTCAGTAAACTATAAACCCCAGAATTCTACAGAATGTTTAAAGTGGAATAATAGCACTATAACAGTGTAGTGTAGAAAGGCCCCTGGAAATAGCTTGCCTGCCATTACTGAATGGCAGCAGTACATAGTTCCTAAGGAGTTCTCAGTGTGTTCTAGGATGAACCTGTAATTCAAGAATGTGCATAGTAAGACACAACAGGACTAAAGAGAAAGAAGTTCAGAAATTTTGGTAGGAAGGGTACCAACTGAAGCACCTGGAGGCTTAAAATCAACTTCCTGTACAGTAAGTAATTCAACCTAGCTATGGTATCTTCTGATTTCATATTTCTTACCTGGCTGAGGAAGCCTTTATCTCCATCAGAATCTCTGAAGACAACATCAAATTTCCCATTCCAAATATTGGCAAAACAAATATTGATCCTTGTACAAGTTGAATGGGCATGGTTTATCCTTAGGAATCTTGGGAGATGTAGTTTGGTGAGGTGTTGATACATCTCAGACTGATTAGTTCCATTGCTCTTCTTGGTTTCCAGGGTTTTTTTTTTTTAATGGAAAAACGATGGTTACTCAACGAGTTCAAATCTGTAGTGTATCTGTGTTGCAGATATCTTCAAAATTAGATTTTGCATTGTGTCGTTCAAGTCCACACGCTTTCAATTTTTGGCTTGCCAAGAGCTAGGAAAAGTTATCTTTTGGACTACAACTCCAGATTCTCCCACCTAACATACCCACTAACTGGTTAGGGGAGTCTGGAAGCTGTAATCAAAAAGTTACCTTTTCAAGCTCTTGATAGACTTTAAAATTTATGCATCCACTGGTGTCTACACCAACTGTATGTTAACCCCTAAGGTTCTATTGGATTCACCAGGAGAGCTTGTAGAAGCAATTGTTTGGATTTCTGCCTCCAGAGTCCCCAAGCCAGGATTTCCACAGGGCATCTGTTCAGCATTGCCATTGTAACAAATAGCTGCCCTAATGCTAAGCATATTTCTAGCTCCTCTCATTATTCACTTCTTGTTGGATGGCTCCCATGTGAAATGAAAGAGCAAGAGATCTCTCTTTTCATGCTGTTGGATGGCCATTCCCAGCTTACCTGGTGAGTGCAGATGCAAGCAGTATTCTGTGGTTCAAGTTGAGTTTTACTGAGTTGCATACCCTCAGACAATGTAGAAGACCTTTGGCCTTCCAGATGTTTTTGGCCACATTGTTGTGGGGCTATTACAGCACCAGCCACCTGGAGTCCTAAAGGGTCCTGGATGTTGCACCAGGACTAGCTAGCATAGACCACCAAAACCTGGGAATGTTGTACAGATGTATATGGATTTTTAATATCTGGTTTTTGTTTAATGTTCCAAATTATGAGTATATCTGCTGCAATTATGGACTGTATGCACACCTCACATTTCTATTTTGCTTTCTCTCTTACTCAAAGAGCTCAGTTCTCCATCCCCAAGTTTCTGTCTGCCTTTTTTCAGGCAGGCCCTGTAATAGAGTACAGTAATTCAGCATGAGTCCCTTGTTAGAGCTCTGTTTTGCAAAGCAAGTTCAATTAGCATCAAGATACAGGGTCAGTGTTTTGATCTATGACAGCCTTTTGTGACAGTATTGTATATTTTACCACTAGAGAAAGAAGCAAAGTATTCTCCAAGTTTCCTGTTGCTCTGGGAGGCAGAAGGATTTTCTGTGATGATCCACAGGGGAGTTTTAACTGTAATAAGTTACAGTTTCAACTGAGGATTTAGTAGTAAGTTCACTGTTTCAACTGAGGATTTAGTAGTAACCACTGAATTGGTGGAGAAACCAGACAGACCTCTCAATCCATTTATCAGAATGCACTCAGTTCCCTTTTTGAAGGCAATGAAACAGTAAATATAGAGCACAGGAAATTAATCTGTATCCTGAGTATTTTAATTAAAAAGTACTAATCTGTATAGCTGTCCACCCCTTACTCTTGCAAAGCTTTTCTCCTCTGCAGACTTAACTTGTTTAGTTCACTTTCCCAAGACAGATGCTGTAAGTTTCCTAGTGCCACTATACTAATAGTGGCTTGCATTCTTTTAGACAAGATAGATAAAACAGAGCCTCAATGTGTATTGAGATCCCCATTCCATCCCCTAAGGAAAACCGAACCTTTGTGGATAGAACAGTTAGTTCAGAAGTCCAGCTTCCTCAGAGAAATCTAGCAAGAGTTCACTGGATGACACCACCTTTGGTCCTAAGTTGAGTGCCTGATTCACCTTTATTTGGGGGTGGGGGGAAGAAAAAAAGGTAGGCCCTACAGTACATGGAAGCAAAAGGGCATTGACAAAGCATTTTGTGAAGCTGCCTTTATTAGGAAAGTTGAAAAGTCAAGCTGTAGCTTGTCATCATACTTTGGGAGACCTGATCTATGTTGAAAATTGATGGAGACATTTTATATTGCTTATTTTGAGTATGCTTGTTTATTACTCCATAGCTGCAACATCAAGTGAAAAAGGTCATTGCAAGTTAAACACCTGAGATGAGGGCTTTTTGATCCTATGAGGCTGTGTTGGACCACCTGGAAAACATTAGGGGCCACACCAGAGCTCTTGTCCCATGTTGTCCTGAACCATAGATGTCTGCAAGACTGAAGGGATAGCAGGAAGGAGCTGCAGCAGAGGAAAGGCAGGAAGCCAACGGTGATGTTGGCGATGTGAATAGTAGTGCTACCTGTTGCTAAGGCCAATCCTGCCGTTAAGCAGACTGTTGTAAGTGCCTCTAGTCTCAGTGGCTGGGGACACCAGTGGCAGCCCTCAAGGTCTCCTCTCTTGAAGGACAACCTGTCCTGTAGCCTTTCAAATAGCCTGGTGCCTTTGCGTATTATGGAGGGTGCTCTGCTGTTTTCAGGCTTGTAGTAAGATTTCACTGCCATTATCTTCTGTATGTGGATGAAATGAACACGATGTTATTCTTTGCCCTACATAACCAATTGTCTTGGGCTTACCCTAGGTAATGCCTCCAATTCCTAGTCCATGGCAGGATTGGGCAAAGGTGGAAGATCATGGGTGGGGTGTCATGCCCAGGGCAGACCAGGCAATTAATCAGCAAGCAGCAGAGCAGGGTTTACTCACAAGGCAAGAGCGAGAGTTGTCCAAAGCAAAGTCCAGACTCCAGAGTAAACAAATCCATAGGGCAAATCTGAGTAACCATTAAACAAGCACAGGTTCAAGATAGCCAAAATGCAAGAGAGCACAGGACTTCAACAACCAGGAAGATCAGTTGCTGATCCTGGAAGGGAAGGCCAGCTAACAGCCTTTTATCTTACTAATACTGTTGCCACACTCTCACTAGGGCTCGTTTGTTACTTAAACACACTGAATGGCAAAGCTTCTCTTTCTGACGTCATCTTTCTTGCATGGTAAGACTCTGTGTTGCCTTGTTTCCAGCTCCCTCTCCCCCACCCCCGCTCAGGCCTCTGCTGTTGTTTGTTATCTTCTCCTGAGCAAGCTTCTGGAAATGTCTGCCTCTGGGGAACCTTCTTCCTCAGATTCAGAATCCTCCTCTTCACTGTCAGGGTCTTCAAGGCAGGGCATGATATGGGGGTCCCACGGGGGTGATAAACCAGGGCTTCATGGGCTAGTTGTGGCCCATGGTCCACACTTGCCCAACTCTATCATGAACAGAGCTTTCACATTATATTTTGTTGCTGCAAACTTAATATTTTCAATGCATTCTTCTGAAACTCATTGATAAGCCTGAGTGTGTGAATCAGCAATGCCTAGTCCAAACTTAAAAAAAGAAAAAGCTACAAAAAGACCACTTCATCAAAATATTTAGCAATTTCAAAGACATCCCCTTCTTCTATCTGCACAGGCATGAATGCCTACAATAACAAATGTGTGTTTGGTCAGATCCAGGCATATAACCCACCATCTGAATGGGAGTATTTAGCATATGAAAGCTATGCACAAGCAACAGCTCATGAGTAGACTTCTTTCTCTCATGGCAACCTCACAATGCCCTCACACCATCCCCAAGAGTCCTGCGGGGGGCTCTAGTGGGTTTGGGAGGAGACAAGCTAGAAAAATTTAATTGAACGAATAGAGTCTGGACCCTCTGTCTCTGGATAGACATATCCTTTGGATAAAGATAAAGACCTCAGGATTTCTGGTGACCACATCTCAGGAACAGCCCGATAAATTTTGTTTGCTGGTAAAAAAAGGCATTACACAGAAAAGGACCGGCTATACTAGCAACTGAATTTTATTTCAACATTGCTGAAAGAACAAAGTCCTCCACCAAAATGAGAGCCACATTGGCAGCTTAGGGGTGCACAAAGCAGTATTATCAGAGTCACAGCCTCATTCCCAAACCAAAGCATTTGCAAATCTTGTCTCTTAGGATTAGAATGTGGACTCAATAGTTCCATATTCACATAATTCCCTATCCTAGGTATTTTATAGAAACTGTCTTGAACCGTAAAGGATGTTCCCCTACCAAGACAAATGGTCTACTTTTCACAATTCTAGATTGCTAATGAAGTTTTAATTGTGGCCATCTTGAAGGGGAAGCTTTCTTTTGGTAAGCACCAGAACTGATCCAAAAGAGCATGATTCAACTCAGACCATTTCTGCACTAGACTGTTATAGCGCTATTATTCCACTTTCAACCTCCTATGGAATCCTGGGGTTTGCAGTTTAGGGAGGGGCCTTTGAGGCCCTGTCGTAAATTGCAAACCCCAGGATTCCATAGGAGGTTGAAAGTGAAATAATAGCACTGTAACAGTTCAGTGCAGAAGTGGCCTAGGACTTCTGCTGAGTAGAACTTACCTCTGAGTAAAAACAAATGAGCATTTTGTCTGTTGCCATTTATTTACCTGCCTATTTTTATTTATTTAATTTATATCACTCCTTTCTCCCAACAGAGGACCCAAGGCAGCTTCCAACAAAGTTTAAAAAGTCAGGTACAGTTAAAAATCCGATGATACAAGAGTTAAAAAATATTAAATTAGCTGTCATGTTAAAATATCCATAATTTACAAGAAATTGAAAGGAGGTTGAAAGTGGAATAATAGCACTATAACAATCTAGTGTGGAAATGGCCTCAGGCTTTGGTTGACTATCATGCACATTCTCAGCTTTCAGCATCTATCTGAGGAAACACTCATTTCAGATCAGTTCAACCAAAAGATGAGCATATTCTACAACAACCTTCTTCATCTTAAAATATATTTTTCAATTCATTGAACATTTACCCTCCTTCCCAAGATGAACAATTAAGAAGACTTCTAGCTTTATTACCAGAGCACAGTGTTTTTCAATGAATTGCCCTGTAGGACCCACAAATGAGTAATACGGACAATTCACCAGAAATAGGATGCAGGAAGTGAAGAAACAGGGTATTTTAACTGGAAGGGAGGAGGACAAACTGTCACTGACATGATGCTGGGCAAGATAATGGTGGGCAAGATGTTCCTCAGAGAAGCCTGTTGGCTCATTATGGATAGCTTGGCTGGGAGGAAATGCTCTATGATTGTGAGGAGCTGCAAGGTCTCCCAGAATAGTTTGAAAAAACCCCTAGTTTGGGAAACTGAAGTATGCTTTGTAACTGCATCTAAATTATTAGGTAGTTAACCTGTTTCAGACTCACATTTTTGAGTGATGTAAAGCTTTCAAGCACTTAAAGTTGAATGTCAGACCGTCTCTGCCAAGAAGCCCCAAAGATATCTCATGACAGATATTAAGAAGACAAGAGATTATGAAACTGACAGGGGTCATTATCTGAGTGAAAGTCTTTGGAAAAAAGGTGGGGGATAAATGGTCACATCTCAGGAAATGCAGGATTTGAAAATACACACACATATATATATTTTTAAAAGTTAGCCAAATAGCTGGTAGGATTTGTAGTTCTTGCTGAAAAGAGAGAAAAAAAGAGTCACTCTGGTATATAGGAATGATGGGAGTTGTACTCCAACACATGGAGGGCATGAGGTGAAGGTAGGCTGACCTAACAAAATGCTCCAGTGTATAGCTTTGGTGGATTACTGCATGAGGGAGCTACACACATAGCTGTGGCTTTCTGATTCTAGTACTAGCCGCTGAGATTCCAACCTTCTTGATCCTGCCATGAGGTCAAGAAACCCTGTTGCCTCTTCATTTACATGACAAATTGTACATCCACACTTCTAACTCTGTGAGATATCACTCTCTGTCTAAATTCCTCAAAGGTAGACTGCCATTACCCACATATTATAAAATAAGTTATCATTAATAACTCATAGTACCCAGACACATGTGAAGAAAGTTGGGCACCTTTTCCAGATATACTTTTGAAATCCTTAGGACCCAGATCAGCATGTTTGTCAAGCAGTCCAGCACATAAATAAGTCTGACTTTGGAACCAGGCGATAGAATTCAAGCAACTCCAATGTATTTCAGTATGCTAGGAATATACTGTACAGTATATTTATTACAGACCCAAGCCAAGAGAGGTTGAAAAGTGGCCTATTGATTTTAAAATAAATGGACATAAAATTAGCTAACTGAACCTTACTATTAAGAATGGAAAATTTTTCTCAGGATCCTCAAAGTAAGTCACCAATGCAGCTCACAGTTGGGGGAGACACAACTTCAAGTGGTCCTGCCTCTTTGCCAGCCACACAGAGACAAAGGGAGATTTCAAAGACCAAAAATATTTCCATAGGAGTTAAGGAGCTCCAAAGAGAAATCTAAACTGACCAATCAATAGCTTTAGAGGAGTTGTTCATTTGTTCTCCAGCTGATTCCTGCATGAACTCAGTTAACATAAACAGAGTCATGGGGGGAGGGGGTGAAGAAAAAGAGTAATCCCCAAATGTATAGATATACAGATAGCATCTGCATCTCAGGTCTGTCCATGCCCAAGTATGTTTTTCCCCCGGACTCATAACCTATCAGAGAGGGTGGGAATTTAGGTTAATTATAGCATGGTAAAGTGGTTTGGGTGTTGAGTGAGTGTTTCTGCATCACACTGTTCTAGTGCTATTATTTAACTTTCAACATCCTATGGAATTCTGGGGTTTGTACTTTACTGAGGCCAAAGAGCTCTCTAACTGAGAATTCTAAATGCCCTTCCCTAAACTGCAAACTCCAGGATTCCATAGGATATGGAAAGTGGAATAATAGCACTAGAACAGTGTAGTGTGGGAATGGCCTTAGGCTAGGACTCTGGGAGACCAGTTCAGTGATGAAAACCCATTTGGTTACCATGGGCAATTCACACACTTGGAGCCTTAAAAACATAACATAAAAACATTAAAAACCCACACCCCAAGTCTCCTAATTCAGAGAGAGTGTTTCACAGCCAATATATTATAGTATGCCTTCAGGTTGCCTCTTGACTTAACAACAACTCTATCATAGGATTTTCTTGGAAAGATTTATTCAGAGGAGGTCTGCCATTGCCTTCTTTTAGGACTGAAAGATCATAACTTTTCCAAGGTTCCCCTTTGGGTTACCATGGCTGAGTGGGGATTCAAACCCTAATCTCCCAGATTCCTAGCTGAGCACCCAAACCACTACATCATGGTGAGAGGACATAATGACCTAAAAATGTAATCTGATTGATTCGTTTCATTGATATTTTTGCTAGAAGTTGGAATTTTAAATGAGAATGGAGAATGGCTGGTTGAAATCTTGGCTTCTGGAGCAGTGCATTCATTTGTCCAGATGCCATTGCTTATTGTTGCCACTTTTCATCATCTCCAAGATTACTTTTGTCTCTAGCATCATCCATACCCCTTCCTCCAGGGTATAGGCTGTGGAACAATAACATCTGGAGATCTGGATCTAACTGTTTCTGTGTGGCACTTTTGCTTCTGAAATATATTAGTGCTGAGCTGCTGTACACTCCCACAGTGCCATCCACTTATGACAAGGAATGTTTCTTTATCTATATATGGAAGATTGGACACTACGCTGTTTGCATCATTAGTGGCATCAATGCTGCAGGTTGAACATTCATGGGATAAAAGAACTTTCCCTAACCACCAGCTGTATGCCCGGTCAGCATGGGAGCTACAGACCAACCCATCTTAGGACCCTGAGTTGGAGATAGTTAATCTGGAGACAAAAAGCCTCATTATCTGATGACTCACTCTTTTGATGCTTTCCAATTAAGGACAAGATCCATTAATTCAAAGGGAGTTCCACCTTCTCATCAGTTTTTCTTGCCTATGGAGGTTCCCACTCATATATGCATAAAGCAAGCTGAGAAGGGAGAAAAAGGGACTAAGCCAGGTGAGAGGCTTTTCAAGCAGCACACAAGTGGTTAGTCCCAAGTGAGCCTCTGTAAGTCCTTCATGATCCCTGCAGTGTAATACATGGGGTCCACTTTTCAACCAATTCCATGTTTCCAAAAATGTTCTGGTCCTTAATCTGCCAGATAAGTGGAGGAAGCCTGTGGAGAACTTGATTGTAGGGTAGTTATGATGGTAGATATGGCTAGTCTAAGCTTGTCATATCATGGAAGTGTAACAATTTGGTACTCCACATACAAACAGTGCTACTGGTGAGTCATAGTGATATGCAGTGATTCCATTATGAATGTAGGTTCCATTGTAGTCACGATAGGTTAATCATGACTTAAATCTCTTTGATTTCAGTGTGAGTGCAAGAAACTTAGCCGGGGTCCACCCCAGTATGTCCCAGCTGTGAAGCCACTTGGTTACCTCTATTGTGAATTGCAGGACACCTCTTGGTTAATGGGGAAGTTGTGATTAGATCATTAGATTGATCTTTACAAATTGTCACAATATTACAATAAGTTCTAATCATCTATTGATAAAAAAGAATCTGGTTATTGAAAGGCCTTTATAATTATTAAGAGTAGCCAGCGGTCTTGAGTTCATATTGATTTTTTATAGAATTGTAGGCCCTTGATCTGTTATCGGTGAATCTGCAGTGTACCTGTTGGATGTTGTAAATTACTTATCAATCCCTTGGGCAATATATTTTAATATCAGTATTATATGGTAAATGATATAAATCTTGTGTATGGTGTTATTAGCTTAAGCAGCTGCTGACTTAAAAAGGCCAGTTTAACAAGTCACCACTGTATTATGTTTAATTAGGTACAGTTTATATAATGAGGTGTTCAGTTCTAATGGAAAGGCATGCTGTGAGCAGCACATCTGCAGGAATAACTATTACAATCAGCATTGCAGAGACCCATGGAACTGCAAATTAGACTTACTTATCTAGAAATAAATTACATCCCAATGCCTTCATAAAGCTCATTAATTAATTCCACTGGCATAAAGGTCTTTTTCTTAATTTCATGTTCCATTAGCATAATAAACACAATTTGAGTTACAACAGTATGATCAGTTTAATGGATGCTATTTATTTTGGATTTTTTTTTAATTTAAAGTCCCGGTATCGTAAAATTAACATCAATATGCTATTTGGTCCTTTATTAAAATTCCCATGGGATAACCAACACAGATGTTCAATACAGCATCATATATTTGCTGCATTTTTATGGTGACACTAATTGGCCATATGGAAAGGTGTTGCTTTTGTTTTTGTTTTGTTTTTTTAAAAAACCTGAAATTATAGGGACAGTAAATAAATAGTATTTCGAGGTAGGTAAAATTACAGTGCAACCATATATATGTCTGCTAAAAGTAACTGCTATTGAAACTTTATCCTAGATATACCAGGGATGGGGATATCCATGGTCCTCCAGTTATTTTGGACTATATCTGCTATCATCCCACACTATTGACTATGCTAGCCAAGGCTGAATGGAGCTTGTAGTCTAACAACATCTGGAGAACTGATGAATATTCCCAATTCTGGTGTATAGGACTAAAGAGTTAATTGACACAGAGCTTGGACAAGCAGAGGGAAACTAACCCATATTTCTAATGCTCTATAATAAATAAGAATATAAACAATATTAGCAATTTTTTTCTTTTTTTCAATGAGAACAGTTCTTTTGTTTTGTCAAGGCACCCAATCTCCCCTCATCAAAAAAGTGTGAACTACGTGAGTTTTTTTTACTACATGAACAAGAGCAAAAAGATGAGTACTTTCCTTCAATTTTCGTTTTCATTGTTTTTTGTGGCCTACACAATGTTTCTGTGCAGACTTTTGCAACAAGGCACAAAATGTGAAAAATCATTAAAAAAAAAAGAGGAAAAGAAAACCTGTAATCTAACCCAGCAGGGAGAAACACTGTGGAAAATAATCATTCCTGTGTCCTTCCATGAAATAAAGAGAAGATTTAGATCTCTCATGGTAAGTAATGCCAAGATATTTCACCATACACTAGGAAGAACTGAAAATTCTCTTCATTCCCCCCAAAGTGTTGGTATTTGTTTGGACAATAATACATTTGATGTAGTTAAATAGAATGCAAGAGTGGCAGCAAATGAACTCAATGAACATTCTTGGTAGACCAGTGCTGTTCAGTGCCTGTTTGTTCCATGTCAGTTACTGCTTCTGAGCACCATTTCCTGCCTGTTTTGCCTTCCAGGCCTCTGCATCATTTGTCCACATGGCTGTTCAAGACAAATTTGTTAACAAACATTTATGACAGTGTCACATCAGGTGTAACACTGTGATGTTGCCCACACAATGACATGGGTTTACTACGGCCAATAGAAATTAAACAGTATAGTGGACGACTGGGAGGGCAAACAAGAAGAAAACAAATGGAGCAAAGAAGAATATCCTCCCAACAAAACAGGAGTCTACTTGCAGGTGCCAAAAACCGATTGCTAAAAATGTCAGGTGCTTTCTGTTTGCAGGGAAAAGAACATGGAACATGGTGAGTCAGTTTGTCTCAGCCATGTGATCTATTTCGAATTGTTTTTGACAGCAGATTTGGATCATTCCGATGTTCTTGTAAAGAATTATAATTTATGCAGACATGGTGTAATCAGGAGAAAATGTTTCCAGCTACGTGTTTAGTCACAGATTGGTTACAATCAGCTCTCTTTGTTGTTTCTCTGAGAATCTTATGAGCCCTATGTTTCATGAGATATAACATTTTGTCCACAGCATTTGGGAGATGATCTGCATTTAATAGAGCATAAGGTTCTAGTTTTCAGCTAACAGGGATTCCTATGGATAGTATTACACATAATGTCCTATTAGCTTTTTATATTGCATTTTACTGCAGTAGCAGGATGTCAGTGAAAATTCCAGGTCTGCTATATACAGTTGCACGAACATTACAGTTAAAGATATTTGAATACACTATATCCAATTTCTAGCTAATTTTTTATTATTTCACACTAGATATACTGCCTGCTCTATGTTCTCCTTCATTCTCCTTTTGTTTGCCTTCTCTACTTCCTTTTGCAGTGTTTAACTCAGTGGTAAATCTCAGATTACGTAGATCTCTTAATGTTAGCTGAGCCATATTTAATGATTAAGTGTGTGTGCCTTTTTATTCTATCCCCCCCCTCGGTAATTCACCTTGCAGTTCTGCCTTTTAACCTGAATATGACCCACACTAGCTATGAACTCTCTCTATCCGGTGGTGATTGCCATTAATGTGATCCTCCTCCACCTTGTGATCATAACTCAAAACAAAAGTCCCAGCAACAGTCCAGTTACAACATGACATTGGCAAATGATGCCCCCTTTCTTCACCTTTCTTTGCCTTTCAGTTGCAGAGAACCTTAAACATTTGAAGGATAACAAGAGTACGGGTTTATTTTATACACCCATGGTTGGGTGCTAGCTAAAAATAAACTCACACTCTTGTTATCCTTCAAATATTTAAGGTTATCTGGTGGGTATAGTTTTGGATATAACCATGGTAGGGTGTTAGAGAACTGCCGTGGTGTAGTGGTTTGCCTGTTGGACTAGAACACTTTGAGACCAGGGTTCGAATCCCCATTTTGCCATGGAAACTCACTGGGTGATCTTGGGAAAGTCACAGTATCTGAGCCACAGTGAAAGGCAAGGGCAAACCTTCCCTGTACAAATTCTGCAATGAAAATTCTGTGATAGGTTCACCATAAGTCATAAGGTCACCATAAGTCAGAAATAACTTGAAGGCACACAATGACAACAACCACTAGAGGCCTTTCCACTATCGTGCACTGAGAAATTTGTGAAACTAAAGTGGGAGGTTGGATCATTGACAGCACAAAAGGAAAAAAATTAAAATTAAAGGAATAAGTGACAGTAAAGGTACAGTAAATAAGAAGACCATGACTTTGGCCCTTTTCGCAAAGCATTTGCCATGCAAAAGGGCACCTGGAGTGTCATGCGATTGTGAGGAGTGATCTACACAATGCACTCACAATCATGTGACACTCCAGGGGCCAGCACAATCTACACAACGCACTCACAATCATGTGACACTCCAGGGCCGATCACGCACCTTTTCATTTTTGGCTGGAAGCTGAAAATCGTGCACGATCGCGCATTGCTCCCGGTCCCAGCACACCCTTTCCTGGTATGTGGAGCCTCTGGAGCCAGGTCGGTTATGCTTCCTGCCCCAGTGCAGCCCGGGAAACTCCCAGGCTGCACTCGGGAAGGAAGAGGTGGGGTTCTTGGGCAAGCAGGCAGCTCATGTGGAGCTGAAGCAGGAAGGATGTGAGAGCCTCTTGCCGAAAGCTGCTCACATGATCCCTGCACCCCAGTGCCAGTAAAAGGTAAGGTGTGGACAGGGCCTTTGTTAAAGCCAGTTCTGATTGAATCCCATTGAAAACAATGAGACATAATTTTGGACATTTTTTTACCCATATGGGAAGTTCAATCCAATCCTATGCATGTTCACTTGAAAGTAATTTCTAATGAGAATGATATTCAAATGAGATTAAGTATGTAGATGATTACTCTCATAAATTCCAGAAATGTTTGTCCAAGATTAAATTTCATTATGTTCACCAGGACTTTACTCTCAGGAAACTAAGAATAGTTTTTCAGTCATCATCAATTTAAGCCAAATCAGAGTCAAAATCTTTGAGTGTTCATGAAAAGATAGTAACATAAAATATCAGACTATCAAACTTAACTGTGAATTTGAATAGCACGCACCAAAATAGTCCTGAACCATAATTCTGTACACTGGAAGAATCCATTAAAGCATAGCCTGCTCAATAGGGGAGTTGTAGATATTATATATATATATATATGTAATCTCACAACTTTTACTCCACTTTATATCCAATATTGAATGAATGATGAAAGACATTAATAAGAGTCTTTTAAAATAAAAAAAAGATGCCAGAACAAAACTGGAATCTATGCAAGAGTTAACAGCGAATGGAAATCTTACAGTTACATCAAACTGTATTATGCCAGTAGAATAACTTGGATCATTGCTTGGTTTAATGATAGTATCCTCCTCCACTCCCACGTGGAGGAATATAGAGAAAGCATACAAAAAAAAAAATCTTTACAAAGCATTTCTATAGTTGAAAAAGCAGAAGAGTCAATTTAAATGTAAAGATTACTTTATTATTCTTTCAAACCTTTAAGTTTAGGATATAAAAACTTAGTAGGACCTGGAAGATTGCCAGCTGCATCAGTAGTTTAGTTTTGGGCCTTTCTCAGAGCTAAACTACTGATGCAATTGGCAATAAGATTTACAGATAAATGGGATCTGTTTAAAATTTGACCAGAACTTTCAAATAAATGAAGCCATAGCAGGTCATGATATGTCCACTTGCGAGTTCATAAGTTGTATTTGTTTTGTACATCATTTGTAGAAAAACAAATAGAATTCTGTCTCAAGAAAAAAGATGTAAAAAAGGGCAGAGGAGAGCCCTAGAGTTGAAAATAGAAGATGATTTGTGATCCTCATTATAGAAGGCATCCCTCTTAAAATTAATTTCAACTAAAATACATGGACATTGTTTTAAAATAATTTATCAATAGTATAGTACTCAACTGAAATTCAGTTATACAAATAGGCAAATGTTTTAGAGAACTGCAGTACTGTAGGTACATTATTTCACAGGTGGTGTCGCTGGTCAAAAATCTAAAGATTTTGGTTGAAGAGTTTCAAATGGAGTGGAAATAATAACAGATAAAAAAACCCCTATACTTTCATCACCACTTGGTTTACTCTCTTAATTTATAGAAAAAAACAAAGTCCTTACTAATAAACGAATGATCAGAATTCCATAAGGCAGTTACAAATGTGTAATGTACAGTTACACACTTGTGACTGGTTCATATTCACAATCTTTATGTATTCTTTAGTTTAGGACAGAGCTTTCCAAACTTTTTGTGTTGATGATATGCTTTTTAGACATGCATCATTTCGTGACACAGTAATTCAATAAGTGCAGGAACCTCCTTCACTTGGGCATGGCCCATGGCAGCAGTGGAAGGGTCAGCCCCTCCACCTGTTACATTTGTGTGACACACCTACACACTAACATATCATGACACACAGTTTGGAAAGCTCTGGTTTAGGAGATTCATAGGGACTGTGAAAGCCCCCCAATCCCCACTTACTGGGCAGCAGCCACTGCGATGAAAATGGGGGTCTGTTCCCTAGTTGACTGAAACACACCTAACTGATATTCCTTCCTTACCCCAACAAGTGATTCTAGAGCAAGGGGGAGGATATGGAGTTATATCTCCCTACTTGAACCTGCTAGAGCCCTAAGATCTACAGGAGAAGGCTTTCTCTCAGTTCCGCTACCATCCCAGGTTTGCCAGGTGAAGACACAGGAGAAAGACTTCTTGGTGGTTGCTTCCACCCTGTGGAACTCTCTTCTGTGGTAGGCTAGGCTAGTCCCCTCTCTGCTTTCCTTTAGTAAGTAGACAGACATTTCTTTTTAAGCAGGCATTTAATGAGTGCGGAGAGGAGTTTTTATTTATTTATTAAGCTTTTTTTTTTTTAAAAAAAGTACATTTGAAAAAGTACATTTTAAAAAAGTACATTTAAAAAAATGTAAGTTTATGTTTTTTAATGTTTTAAATATTTTTTAACTTTTTGGAAGCTGCCTTGAGTCCCACTTTGGGAGAAAAGGTGGCATAGCAATACAATAAATAAACAAACAAACAAATAAATGAATGAATAAATAAAATTGTGAGAGATCTTGCTTCTGCCTGCTGCAATGAAAATCACTTACAGGAGGAGATGAGAACATCACTCAGTTGTGTTCAGATCAGCTCCCATGGATTGCAGCAGCTGCTGTCTGGTAAGTAGACATTGGGTGGGTTGAGTCAGGAGACACTATGGCCATTTCCACACTACTCTGTTACAGTGCTATTATTTCACTTTCAAAATCCTGTGGAATTCTGGGGTTTGTAGTATACCGAGGCCAAAGAGCTCTCTGGCTGAGAATTCTAAATGCCCCTCCCTAAACTACAAATCACAGAATTCCATAAGATGTGGAAAGTGGAACAATAGCACTATAACAGTCTAGTGCAGAAATGGCCTATATATCCACTATACATGTGTTGTTTTTACCTAGTAGTACATATGGCGCATGTGCTTATGTGTGTATTTTTTCTCTCTCACAGAGATTGAGAAAGATTGGAATAGAATGGGTTGCTGTGACTAAGTTTGGATTTTAAGTTTCATTCATGACTTTGGACATGTCATGGTTGTAGAAGTGAACAGAACGTGGACATATTTCATGCTTCCTGTACCTCTGCAACACCATTAGGTCTCAAGTAAGGCTCTCCAGTCTTGTCCATTCAGAAATTAGATAGGCTGCCTTCTGCAATTTGCTGCATTCATGCTTGCATGGAGATGATTCCTTTTATTGGTCTTCCAATAGATCCTAAGTGCCAGGATTAGAATGCTGAAATAAATGGGATGGCCACTAAAGCACAGCTAGATGTTTACATGAACTTTGTTTTTATTCTATGCCTTCAAGTCAACTCTGCCTTATGGTAACCCTTTGCCATTATCTTCCTCTAGGGCCATTTCCACCCTACACTGTTCTAGTGCTATTATTCCATTTTCAATATCCAGTGAAATTATGGGATTTGTAGTTTAATGAGGCCAAAGAAGTCTCTGGCTGAGAATTCTAAATGCCCCTCCCTAAACTGCAAACCCTAGGATTCCATAGGATGTTGAAACTGGAATAATAGCACTATAACAGTGTTGGGTGGAAAGGCCCATAATCTGAGAGAGCATGACTTGTCCAAGGTCACCCAGTGGGCTGCCATGGCTATGCAGGGATTTGAACTTTAGTCTAGAGAGCCTTATAGTCCTAGTCCAACACTCAAACCTCTGTACCATGATAGAGCACAAGGAACCTAGGTCTACCTAAAGGGGAAAAAAATCACGCTGATTTCTCTCTTCACATTCTATAATGGATGGGATCAACTGATATCTTGTCTTATGGATGGCCATCTGTTGGGAAGGCTTTGATATGGGTTCCTGCATGGTAGGCGTTGGACTGGATGGCCCCTGAGGGCTCTTCCAACTCTATGATCCTATGATTCTTCACATCATGATGTGATGTGTTTACTTGCTACCATTTCATATTGTGGTTGTTTCAAGCAGTGGTGCTCTATCTCTCTCTCCCCCTCCTCAAAAAAAAAAAAAAAAAAAAAAAAAAAATTTGTGTGGAATACCAGAACAAAAAGCCATTATTTTTGGAGGGCATAATTTGCCATGTTGCCTGGAGAATTCTAGGAGCTATTGCTCCTAAAAGTGATTTTTTCAAAATCCGTGTCATGAAGGCATAGTGACCTAAATCAAAAGGCTAGTCATAACTGCAGTGGACCCACTAGATGTTAAGTTTTATTTATGTAAGTTATTGATGTAATTGTGTATGCAACTTTCATTGATTCAATGGGCATACTCTAATTTGGACTAGAACTTGGATTTAGTCATGTGCAAATTGTACTAATTGTGTGCATGTGTGTGTGTGTGCCTGTGTGCGTATACAATGGAGACACAGAACTCAACACAGGCTTCCCATTTTGGATATTGTTCTTGGTTTCTTGCAGTTTTTCCCTCAAAGTGCTAAATATAAAGCCTTGTGTCATTTACTGTATATTTCTTGCTAAATAAAAAGTGTGGTTCATTGTAAAACACAATTCATCTTCCCAATTGTATCAGAAATGATCAAGATATTTGATGGGAAATGACAAAGCTGAACAGAATGAAATCTCTTTGATAGATATTTCTACTTTTTGGGGGAGAGAACTTTCCATCTGATGCACTGTCCTTGCTCTTTAATGGGAAATATTTATCCAAGAAATGCAGCAGTGTTTAAAGTTCATTTGGAACCACAGGTGTCCCTCTTTACTTGATAGAACCCGCAATTCTGTTGTTTATGCCTGGATCCTCCAAACCTCAAGGTAAATGAACAAATTACTTCTTCACTTCCATGTGAAGGGCAGGGAATTATATTACTGATCTTAAAGAAATAATATACTGAGACTTATTGTTGCTTTGGGCTTCATACCACCTATGGAGTTGCTGGAGCTTGCTGATTTTCCACACTTGTTACTTAGATAAATAGATGACTTGAAGAAAAACAACAAACCATCAGGCAGCAATACCCGAGGAAACTTGACAGTAAAACAAGTATGTTGATCCACAGGCTGGCGTGACCTTTTGTATTTGCTGAAACAGCCTGTTTTAATTACTAATGGATACAGTTGCACTCTGATAAACATTACTGACGATTGAAAACAGCACCTTTATCAGCAAAGGATTTGTAGAAATTTAATCTCTGCAGCTTGAACTCAACTTAGAGTATTATAGCGAGAACAAAGTAACCCCTTGAAAAAGTTAATGGACAACTAAGTGGAATGGCTGTATGTGTCATACTCTGAGTAAAGAGGGACTGACAAAAACCCATTAGTGCCTGAAGGAGAAAGGCAAAGGCAGAAATTCTATCACTTCCAGATGAGTCCTCCTTGCATCTCCCCAAACTCTCTATTAGAATGACAGGGAAGAGGGAGGGTTATTAATCCAAAGGTCAGTGCAATTATACTCAGATTTCTTTTATTGAAAAGGTACTAGAAATTATCTAGAATGCTAGTGTTGCAAACTGAAGAATTGATACTTTTAAAAGCCATTTCTGCTGCTTGATGCGGAAAGTAACAATTCCACCTGTCATACTAAAGAAGGAGGAAGTAACTTTCCAGTCTCGTCTCAGACTGAGCCACAATATAAAAGAAAAAAAAAAAAGGAAGTATGCTTGATTTTTCAGCAGTCTCCATAAAAGTGCTTGCATATTCACTTCCTTTTGCACTCAATATGAATTGTTTTTCACCTTAACGGATAGCTTTATGCCATCAAACCTGATTGGCTATGTAGGGTTGTGATGTCATTCTTTTCACTTCATAATCCCTGGTGATTTGAGGATACCCTTTTGTGATTTGCCCCGCCCCTTCAATAGAGAAGAGCAAGTTCCCTTCATGCATTTAGGAACAAATCCCATTGGAGGCTTAGACAACTGCTTAAATGGTTTATTGACAGGTTAATCAAATCTACTGAGTCTTGAAGAGGTCACTCGCTGGTTCCCCATTTTGTGCTTATTACAAAGGTGCTCCAGCATTTGCCCTTCAAAGGGGTCATTTCTATCATTGAGCAAATCAGGTGTGCCACCCGGGATGAGAGGTGCTGGGACAGTTGCAAGTCTTGCCAATGAGTTGCCAGTTGCCAGCAGATGAGGAGGGGCTGGGTCAGGTCTTGGAAGGCGGTAAGTTGCTGCAGCATTGGGAGCAACCAGCTGCTGAGCAATCACAGGATCAGGCACTGTGGGGGGATGGGTACTGTCAGGACCAGGCTGACGTCATTCAGATCAGGACCACCTGGATTGTAAGCATACTCTCTCAGTCTTCCTCTGAGAGCTACCACCAAGTGAAACAGGCAGAGGGGCTGGGAGAAGCCATCAGCCTCATCACTTCCTCTGTGGACATCCTTTTTCCAGAAACCACAGTGAACTAGTTCCCATCTCATCAGCAGCTACCCTCTCACTCTTCACTGTGTTGCTGGGTGACAGGCTGTAATTGTAGCGGCTGGCTGTAACATTACTGCCTAATGAAGTTGTAATGGGTTGTGAATAGCTTGTGAAAGTGGAATCAGAATACTGGATCTTACACTTGTGAAGGAATTTATACAAGTAGCTGGAGCATTAGAATGCCACCACTAGATACGTCTTTTTCTCTATCTGTCTGTCTCTCTCTCCATGTGGCTGGATACAGATATTCATAAATAGAATAAATCCCCTGAAAGCCATTGCTAATTTCAGTTGATGGATTCTAATTATGTTTGACTCTGTCCAATCCATACTGTGTCTCAAACAATAATCTGTCAAGTGCTACTATGGTGGCTGCATGTAGCCATTGTCATCTTCTGCTCTGGGGCCAAGCTTAGAATTAACTGCAGTTGATGGAACGATTTACCTCATGCATGCTGAAGAAAACAAGTTCATGCATATTTTGCCCAATTCCAACAACAGTCTCTCTCAAACTGTCCATTATTAATGTACAACAGTTGCCTCTCCTCAGACCACCTTGTACATTATGTGCCTTGGTCTGTGGTCCCATATAAAAGATTATTTAGGGTATTTGTACCCTGCCCTTCAGTCAAAAAAATCTCCCAGTTGATAGGACATTTCCCAGCTCTCAGGCTTCCAGTCTAAATACTACTTGAAGGAAGCCCCTGTTTCTCTCCTGACCATGTGAACATGTGGCTGAGTGGAAAACATTTAGTCTGCCAACTAGCAAGACTTTCCAAATAAAATATATAAAACAGGAGTAGGAAGCCTGTGCTTTTCTTTATATTATAAAAGAATCTCAGGGTTTGTATACATGCAACTGGTATACTCATCTTCTCTGATTTTCTTGCCACCCCC
Organism: Iguana delicatissima; assembly: GCA_948472985.1. NCBI lineage: Eukaryota > Metazoa > Chordata > Lepidosauria > Squamata > Iguanidae > Iguana > Iguana delicatissima. The sequence continues at coordinate 442,492 of CAOKZL010000772.1, forward strand.
CCACCCCCGGGGAATGTCTTCTGTTGTCGCTTTGCATATAGGGATAAAATTGCCAAACAAGAACAACTAATTTCTTCTCCGGATAAGAAATGATTAAAAAGTTGTATTAAAATATGATAAATATAATATGCCCCCCCTTTAGATGATTTGCCCTAAAATATGCAAATCTGTTCGAGGAAATGAGCGATTGCTTACTGTGAGTAATATGTATCTAATTGCTGAGTGCTCTAACACAGGGGTTCTCAGACTTTCTCTTGGTGAGTTTTCCACAATAAACTTGTTGAAGATTGCCTACGGATAATAACAGGGCAGAGGAACCATTATGCTAAATATTCAACAGGGCAGTGTCCTTTTAATATTGATGCTCCTGCTCTGTTGCCATTATCTCAGAACTTGCAGACCCTGCAATGAGTGTGGGGCTTTGCATTTAGTAAGAATTAGCAGAAATTTGATTTTTTTTCTTTTTTACGGAAAAGGCTACAACTTTATTGATTACAGTTGAATAGGCTTAGCCCACAGCATTAGTTCAAATCCAGGCACTGGTGTACCCATCCGCGGGCCAATGGCAACCCATTCACCCAGCTCACCTGTTGGGTAGCTCTGGACTGACAGATGCAACAAACCACTCACATAGAAGCTGCTGTGTGGCTCTCCTGTCACTTAGCCGAGTGTAAATTGGTTGCTGACACCCCCAAGACTCCTTAATCCTGGGCATGGTAAGTGCATTGGCCCCATCTACTTAAAAAGTGGATCCGGCCTTCATGCCAAAAAATCTAAACTGGAGATAATCAACAGCAGTAGTGTGATACCACTAATGAGGAAAGCTGCTTTAGACCATTCCAGGGACCAGTGTGAGGTGACCAATGAACAGCTGCCTTCCCATGTTTGGGTAGAGTATTGACCTCAACCTAGTAGGCTGTTTGGGTGGAGTATTGGTCTCAACCTAGTAGGTTGGAATTCATGAAGGGCTGCATCTGTAGCACCTCATCATTTTGTTTGAGAGGGGGAGAGATGGGAGAGTATCAGAACCCCTTCATTTATTCTTAGGAGCTATACCCTGGTCAGCTCTCCCTTGTGGTAAACTGATCACAGTTGTTTTCTTGGCAAGATTTATTCAGAGGAGGTTTGCCATTGCCTTCCTCTAAGGCTAAAAGAGAATGACTTGCCCAAGGCCAGCCAATCACTTTCCATGGCTGAGTGGTGATTTGTAGCGTAGTCTCCTGAAGCCCCAGTTCAACACTCTGCCTACTATACCTTTGGCTATACCCTTCCACTAAGCCACTCCACCATATTGCTACCTAACACCAAAGCAATGTGGACCTGATTCTGTTTACATATCAAATTCTCTCATATTTCTGAATGGAACTACTTTGTAGGTGAATCCTCTCTACAACTTGAAGTGGATCAAGTGGCAATTGTAGTGTCTAATAGTCATAGTAGAAGTACTGAGAATTCTCTGTCAGAGATCATTACCACTCCAGCTAGTAGCTCCCTTGGTACCTTTGAATGGAAGGGCAGAATGCCATATTGTTAGACAAACAAACAAACAAACAAACAAACAAACAAACAAACAAACAAACAAACAGGCTTTTGCTGTATTTGGCTTCTCTCTCTGTCTGTCTCTCTGTCTCTGTCTGTCTCTCTTTAAAATACACTTGATGTTAGGTTTTTTCCCCATTACATTTTAAAATAAACAAGGGAACCCTAAAGTGGCTAGGTCAGGATTACCTCAGGTCCAGAGATGATGTCACAGGGGGTTGGCCCTGATGCTGCAACAAAAGGCGTACCCAGTAATGTTATTAAGCGTGATACTTTTAGCATGAACCACAGCAGCAAAGAGGATGCCATTAAAAAAAAAAAGTCTAACAAAGATGAAAATATATATATACACGCACTTCTCAAGGCAGTGCTCTAGCTGTAAGATTCCCCCTTCTTACCTTGAGGACTGGAGAAGAGGGTCTAAGCCTTGAAATCTGACAATCCAAATGTCAGTCCCTTATGTGGGATGCAATTCAGAAAAACAGGGTGTATAACATTAGGAAAGGCAGCAGCTTTCAAAGGTGTTCAGTTGACAATTTACTTTTAATTGGAAATCTTTTTTTTTTTTACATTCTTGGGAGAGGGGGAGGACCTATAATTACAGCCATATCAAGAACCAAGGGTAGGGAATCTGTAAACCATCAGCTCTGGTTGGATTCCAACTCCTATTAGCTCAGTCAGTATGGAGAGATGGGAACTGTAGACCCAAAACTTTAGGAGGGTGACAGGTTCCTCGCTCATGTCATCAGGCATATGTTCTACTAAGAGATGTTGGCTTAATATGCATGTAACTCTGTTTTTAACTGTACCAATGCCACAAGAAAGGGATAATAGCAAATTTAAGTCAGAGGGAGAAAAGCCTACAACATAAATGGTCTAAATTGTTATTGCAGATTCTTGGGTGCAAGTTTTGGGTGCAAGCCCATTGAATTTCTCTTCCCCAGCTTTTTTGGGCTTGGGAAGTAGGGCCAACTTAGCCATTAGGCACTGTATCTAGGGCCTACAAAAAATTTAGGGCTTGCAAAAACAGGATTAACAAACACTTTTACAGGAATTGAGAAAAAAACCCCCAAAATTTCAAAATAGAAATATTTTATATTTTTACCCTAGTGGTACATCAAGGTGAGGCGGGGAGTTGAATATGAGAGTGCCTAGGACCTATGAAAACCTTAATGTGGCCCTGCTAAGGAGAGGAGATTTTAAAAATTAAACACAATAAAAAATAACCTAATAATTTGATTCTTGCTTCAAGGATTACAATAAAAGACATTGATTGTATGCTTACAGCATCATAATGACAGCAGATCTTTTTAAAATTTCAAAGTAAGAAAGAAAGCAGAAATGATTAATATTTCTTTAATTGTCAGATGTATTGAGGCAGAAAAGCACAATGGACACAGATTTTATTTTGTTGCCATCTGCCACACACATTTTAGGTACAAGTAGACAATGGAGACAATTGAAAAGAAGTATTCTCCCCACCTAAATGTTCCATTTATGCCATTTGCTGACCACTTGTCTGCCTACATCATATTATGGCATAACTCAACTTGACTGTATGTATCAGTAACATGTCATGGGTACCACAGGCCATTTTAGTGTCTTCTTCCCACAGATGTTGGAAGATGACAGGAAGCAGATCTTAGTCCCAAATTCTTAAACTGCAGCGTGGATTAAGCTACAATCTTGATGGAGGAATACAGAGTCTGACTGAACACAGAGTATTACTCATAATCACATTCCGTGATCCTGATGATTGTGGTAAAGAGGGAAAACCAACTGTCTAGTTCCATTGCATGACTTTCAGTGATGAGTCCCAAGTGTGTAAATACACCTTTGGGGAAAAGTGTGGATATAAATAAAGTAACTGATAGATTGAAGCATGTGAACAAAGTGCACAGCCAAGGTCAATCAATTTTCTGTATGCATATGACTCTCCCTGGTAGCCATTGCATGGTTATCACTGGAGATGCTAGAAAGTCCACAGAAGTGATAGGTAAGCTTGGGAAGGAACCTAACTCCTAAGTATTACACATAAAATGGGAAGAATGTGAGAATTTGTGTTCAAATTTATTGCTCCCTACCTTCTTTATCTCTCTTCCTGTCTTGCCATCCCCTTTGCTTTGTTCAGAGGTCTTTCTGAAATATAGTTTTATTCCACAAGAAATTAATTCCCTTTCCTTGTTACCCACTTGTTATGGAGAACTCAGACCCCCCCCCGCTACCATTGGTACATAAATCCTATGACTTTTTGAGACCAGTGACATCAAATTTTCTGTGAGAAGGGTTCTCAGCATCATGTCACTTATTTTTTTATTGCTAATGGATTTTTAAATATTCCATTTTCTACACATTTTTATTTGGTAGAATTAAACAGTGTGCACGAAGTACTTTAATTTGACTTTGATGTACACCATCTCTCTGAAGGAAAGATCAGGACTTTTATTTACACGGTGTCTATCAATTGCCTTTTCAAAGTCCAGCCCATTAAAAATATCCCATGTCTTTCTGTAAAGAAATCAAACACTTTATACTCAATCACAGGGGGAAAAAAAAAAGGAAAGAAAGAAAGAAAAGAAAGAAAGAAAGAAAGAAAGAAAGAAAGAAAGAAAGAAAGAAAGAACTTTAGAAAAGTCACTTCAAAACGAAATTGCCTAGCCTCAACCTCTGAAGAAAAAAGTATGATCAGGGTTCGTGTGTGTGAAATGATACAAAAATGTACCTGCAAAGCCAACATTCTAACAATGTCCTTGTTAGATGGAGTTCCACGTAGATTGCGCCTGATGTCGCAGTTATGAGCAGAGGCTGGGTGACTGGGAAGTGGTGATTAACTGCTTTTATAAGAACATAAGAAGGGACTTACTGTTTGGTCCAGCATTCTGTTCCTATAGTAGCCCAGTAGATGGCTATAGGAAGCCCATAAGAAGAATATGTATGCAATAGCCCTTCCCCACGCTTGCTCCCTAGCAATCAGGGAAATACTACCGCTGATATTTTCAGATGGCTGTGTTAGTCTGTCAGAGCCAAAGGAAAGAAAAGAGGCAGGGTGAGGAAAAATCCAGCAGCACCTTTGAGAGTAACTGAAAGCTCATGATAAAATAAATCAGTTATTCTTAAAGTTGCTGCTGGATTCCTTCCTCTCTGTTCCTGTTTTCCTTTTTTATTCCTCTGACTTTGGATGTAACATACAGCCACTGAGACTGATGACTAATAGCCTTTTTGTCTTCAAATCTGCTTTGAATGTTGTGTAGCACATCAACCATTTCAATTTCTATTCTTGCCCCTCTGTGTATGTATGTGATTGTATATGTGTACATGTATACATATGTATGTATCTGTGTGTACACACACACACACACACACACACACACACACACACACACATATATATGGAGTGGGGTGGGACTCCAAAACTCTGCACAGTCTTCCATGTGAGCTTAGACTATCATTATGTAAATAGATTCTTGTTTGGCAGGTGCTATTGTTGTTCAGTTCTTTTTCTCATGATCTCTAAGATGGAATTTCTTATTTTCAACAAAGCCACGCTGGGTTAACAATTCATTGGGAAGCTGTCACAACATCAACATACCTTTCCTTGCCAGTCACTACCAGGTCAGATCCTACTGGTATATATGTGATGTTATGAATTTTTGACCCTGTTTGCCTTATTTTGCACTGGCTCAGACAGAACCACATTTGCCACTTGAATACTTGAGCTGCTTACTATCCCATCATGCTTTAACCAACATAAATAATTTGGTGTCCTCAACGAACTATCCATTTTAATGCTCACTGCTCATTCAACAAGCCAAGAAGCATCAAATCCAATACAGATCCTTAAAGGAATTCACTGTTGGTTGTTCTCATTTGCAAGTCAAATTTTGCTTACAGTGACCCTGTAAGCAAATGGAAGACCTCAGAGAGCCCTGGTCATCCAATGCTCTCTTCAGGTCTAGCAAACTCAGGGCCGTGGCTTCCTTGATTGAATGAATCCCCCTATAATGGGGTCTCTCTCTTTTCCTACTGCCTTCCATTTTACTAAGCATTATTGTCTTTTCCAATGAGTAATGTTATCTCATGATACATTCCAAGTACAAGAGCCTCAGTTTAGTCATTGTCCCTTCTAGTGATAGTTCAGGTTGGATTTGTTTTAAGACTATTTCATTTCCTCACTGTTTACATCTGTTGATTGAGAGAACTCTCTTCTTTCTCCCCAATCTCATCTTCCTGTTCTCTAGCCAATTACCAGACTATAGAAGCAACTAGGGAATAGGTAGTCTGTAGCCACATGTATCCTTACCCTTTTTTCCTTCCAGCTTCTGGAGTTTGCAGAGCCATAAAACAAGGAGAAACAGAATCATACTCGTGGAAGCCTCCATAAAGTACAATTCTTTTATTAAAGTAGACATTGTGATCTGCTATATGAACAAATAAGATTTTTCTGAAACCAAAGGTAGACTTCTGGTCACTTCCACTGTTGAATTTCAGTGGTGTATAATAATGTTGTTGTTGTTGTTGTTGTTGTTGTTGCTGTTGTTGTTGTTGTTGTTGTCGTCTTAGAGACATTTCTGCCTTCTTTCTGGGGGCAGGGAGTTTGTGATGAGCCCAAGGTCACCCAGTAGGTTTCCATGGCTGAATGGGGAATTGAACCCTGGTTTTCGGAGTCATAGCCCAATGCTCGTACCACTACATCATGTTGGCAGGACTGCAATGTGGCCTGCAGTTGGTCTGGAGAGAGTAGATATTGAACCCTGGACCTACCAAAGGTTGTTGTTGTGTGCCTTCAAATGGTTTCCAACATATGGCAACTCTAAGGCAAACTTCTCACAGGATTTTGTTCAGAGGAGGCTGAGAGAGTGTGACTTTCCCAGGGTCACCCATTGAAATTCACTGGGGATTTGAACGCTGGTCTCCAGAGTTGTGATCCAATGCTCAAACCACTGCATCATGCTGACTCTCACCAAAGACACTGAAGGCAATAACTTTCACTATGCCCAGAATAACTGAATTAAGGGAAATAACATTCACTGTGCCCAACAACATTGTGGATGATGTGGCAGAGGGCAGGGGATGACATGTAACATTTTTTTTTCAAAACAGAATTATTTTTTCAGTTCATCTAACAAGAAGCCCTTGCAGAAAAAAAAATCAGATTGATGACATTTAATGAATTAAATGTGTGTCATTTTTTAAAAAGCACAGCACAGTTTTGAAATTGTTGGCTCAGGTAACTTTCTCATCAGTAGACATTTGATGATTACATGCTTAGGATGAAATAACCACTTATTTCTGAAACAGTCTCTAATACCGCATGTGAAGGTTGAGCTCATAGATTCGATTCCTTAATATTCTAGCTGACATTCCCATTTTCTGAAGTATGAGTTGTTAAGATACATAAGTCTTAGATATTTGTAGTATTGAGAAGGCTACCATGAGCAGCATTGCAATTAGGTTGAGAAAATCCTTCTGGTATGGCATAGATGTGACTGGTAAACCAAAACGCTACAGCTACAATCCTATAAGCAGCCTTACCTGGGAGTAAGCCCAACTGAACTCAATAAGATTTACTTCTGAGTAGATGTTTACAGGTTGTGTTATAAATCCTTTTCCTATTGGAAATGCAGCAAGACCACAATCAGCTTTCAGAGGACAAACAATACTGAACGTAATATACTGAAATTAATATAATGATGTATTTTTGAACATGAGAGTGTCAAAGCAATTTGGTTTACTCAGAAGTAAGTCAGGTTGTGTTCAGTGGAAGTTGCGCCCGGATATTCTGCACAGGATTGCTGCCTAAATTATTTTTTCAGAATGGAAAAAGTAGAACTATTATGCTGGGATCCTAACAATACCAAATGTATTGATTAGAAAAGAAAGAAGTTTTTTTTCTTTTTAAAAAACCCTTCATAACTTATCTCTTTCAAAAACTGTTAAACAGCTTCTTTTGCATTTTCCTATTCAAAAGTGTCTTCTAATAAAAGTTTGAAGTCTTCAAATATATTTGCCCCTCGAGCAAACTTTTTTTCATTTAATATTGTGTCTGTTAATTAGTGTTTCAAATTTGCAAATTCTTTATTGGTTTATATCAATGTAATACCCAAAGCTCATCTCGTTGCCAGATTTGAATGAAATATGATCCTGTTTATTCTATTAAAATGAAGGCTGGAAACTGTTACCCAAATGCCACAGGAATTCTTGCCATTTTCTCATCAAATTTCTCATCAGATCCCCCCCCCTTCTCTCTCTCTCTCTCTCTTTCCCTTTTTTGTTAAAGTCACATTGTTTTAGATTTTTGTGCCTTGGCATTTAAATGAAATTCACTGGTCCCCACTGGAGAGAAACATCTGCAGGGACATATTGTACATAATCTCCATTCCAATCAAGCAGGAGTACACTAATGTAATGGAAAAGATGCTTGTTCTTACTCCACTTAGATTTACTCTGATGTGGCTATTGACTCATCTGTGTGAAGAGATGTCAGCAAAATGAACTTAGAAGAACAGAAAAAAGTCTTCTCCCAATACTATATAATCAAAAGGGCATCTGTAAAACAGTATTAATTTAAATTTGTGACCTTTGAGTAATATTAATTGAAGACTATGTATCTTGAGTGGCCTGAAAGAACTGGAGACTGAACTTCCATGTTGACAGACAGAGGGACAGACAGACAGGCGAGCAGGCAGGCAGGCAGGCAGAATATCACCACCAATTAGGTTTCTGATTTATAGACAGAATTTCATTAGAGTATTGATATTAAACTGTATTATTCCAGCTTTGGAAATATGGTTAGTCTTTAGGGATCCACAGTTGTTGTTTTTTTTGCAATCACAGTGATTCTTAGTTATAGGGCTGCTTTGTTCTCTTTCACTGCACTGCTATGTACGTCACATTTTTCTTTGCATATGCAGCATTTTGTTGTTTCTGACTTATGACAACCCTATCAAGGGGTTTTCTTGACCAAATTTATTCAGAGGAGGTTTACCACTGTGTTCCTCTGAGGCTGAGAGAATGTGACTTGCCCAAAGTCACACAGAGGGATTCTATGGGTGAATTACAATTTGAACCCTGGTCTCCCAGAGTCTTAATCCAGTACTTAAAACATGACATCTTGCTCACTCTATATGGGGCTTACAAAAACAAAAAAGTGGAAAGGATGAGAGATTTGTGCACCATCTTGAGCCCTCTAGAGGGAAGAATGGATATAAATGCAACTAAATAATGGTGGTGTTATAGAGGTTGAGGACTTTTAGAAACCAGAATTCAAAAATGTGCATTCTTCTTCTTTCTTTCCTTATCCAATGCCACAGGGCAGGGACTATGCCTTGTTTATTATTAGTCCCAACTATAGGAGAATTATTGAATCAATACGGTTTGCTTACATTTTGAGCCATCATTCAGTAATTGATTTAATACATCTCCTTCAATTTGGACTAACCAGAAGGATTCATGCCCTTGCCTTCCAAGATCAAATCAGAAAACTTGGGACAGGGTCACCAGACCGAAAAATTGACAGGTCTCCTGTACCTTTCAGGGTTTCTGAGAAGAAGGAATTTCAGCAGACGTTGCTTGTCACACAGCCAGGTGACAAGCAACACCTACAGAAATTTCCTCTTTTCCACAACCACGAAAGGTACAGGAGGCCTCTCCAGCTTTTACTCTGGAGACCCTAAGAATAGACTATTAATACATAGTCCAAGACATTCTAACAAACCTGGCATGGATGAAGGAATGAACATTTCATTTCAATAAGAAATCTTGGCCAGAATTCACCTGGGGACTTGTGTGCTTACGAAATAGAGGAGAAACAGAGCTGACCAGTTTTGCAATGCCTGTACTCAGGAAGGGGCTAATGCTATGTTACTTTGTAGATGAGACAGCAAAATGACCATGATGCATGAGTCCTGGGACTGATGCCCAATGGGATGTACAAGAGGATGCCCAAGAGGACCCAATGCACAATGAGAGACTGGCTATGAATAGCTAATACACATGAGTAGAGCCTGTCTACTCATCTTTGTAATTCACTAACAACATTCTTTAATGCTTCCGTTACACAGCTAAGTATGTGTAAAGGTACACAGTGTAGACCATGATAGAGAATGCCAGCCAATTTTAGCACTTGAACATCTTGTCAATCTTTTAGAAGTGTGGTGGCAGCAAAAGGGGCATTATACTGGCCATTTCCGCACTAGCCTGTTATAGTGCTATGATTCCACTTTCAACATCCTATGGAATCCTGGGGTTTGCATTTTGGGGAGGGGCTGCCCGGCCCCTCCCAAAACTGCAAACCCCAGGATTCCATAGGATGTTGAAAGTGGAATCATAGCGCTATAACAGGCTAGTACAGAAATGGCCACTGTGGCAGTGGGAAAAGAATGTTGAGCAGAGAAAGCAATTTCTGAGGTGTCATGCTAGGGTTCCTCAATAGATTTCCACTGGATAATGTGGAATTCAGAAAGCTATCTTAGAGTAGGGAAAATAAAATTAAGTCAGGTGCTCTAGGCAGAAGAAGAAAAGTTGTAAAATAATTGTAATGCTCTGGTAGAATGCCCTCGTTTTTAATGTCAAGGGACTGGATTAGCATAAGTGCAACATCTGACCCCCAGCTGTTGATGAAGCTCCTCGGACAGCCAAGGCTCAAAGTGCCTTGATCACAATCAGCACATGGAATTGCATCTCCAATCAGATAATCTAGTGAAGAACAGGTGTTATGTGGCCTTCACAGCTGCTTTCACTAAACAGAAATGGGTGCTATGTACATGATGCGTGCAATGAACATCAAAGGTAATCCTATATAGCTGCACCTTATTAGAATAATGAACCGTTTTCTCTTCCACGAGCTAAGTTAGGGAGAGATACTCCTTGAAATTTTAGCTGAGGCAAGTCTCCTGATCTTTCTCATCCAGTATCACATAATGACAGTTAGCCACAGATGTTGCTGAAGAAGACACAAGGACCTGAAGATAATCTGCCTCCATGTGGAGCCATTGCCCAAACTTTAACTACTTGCAGGAGAGGTAGCATTCAGGTCAAGAACACTAGGCCCAGAACTGATTTGGTAGTTAGGGGACAGTGATAGTGACCAGGACTCCTTTACCTAATTTGGCTGGTGTACCAAAGACTGGACAGCATGACTCATGATTTAATCACCTCACATTTAGACTATAACAATTATGTAACTTGGCTAAGTGGAGATGCATGGCTTTCCTCCAAAGGTGGTTGAAAACAATAGCTAATGCAAAAAACAGTGGCTGCACTTCTATCTGGAATTCCATTCATAGCCCATTTAAGACCAGTTTTAAATCAGCTTCATTGACTATGCAATGGTTTCCAAGTCAAGATGCTAGTTCTTACTTGTAGCATCAATATCTAGCTTGAGACTGTGGTGTTTAAGAGACCAAGGCCCTTTCCACACAGGGGAAAAACACGGGGTAACACGGGGTAGGATGGAGGTCATCCCCACCGTGGAGTGCACTGGGGCGGTTAGAAAAGTGGAGGTTCTACACCTCAAAGCGCCCTCGCACGGCCATCGGGGTGGCACTGCGTGTTTTATAAAGACCACCTTTCAAGTGGTCTTTTTAAAACAAGATCGCGCTAGCCCATTGCAGCGCCCCATGAAGAACTGCAGAGGCGCGCAAGCGTGTCTCTGCAGAGCTGCCCAGGGGCAGGCTTCCGGCTGGCGTGCTGCCCTAATTGGTGGAGTGCCACCGGAAGCTGCCAGTGGCCATTTTGGGCGCTGACGGCCACTGCCACCGTGTAGAGCGGCGAACGCACGGTGCTCCCCGCGGTGACAGAGCAACTCAGATAAAGGTAAGCTCTGTTTCCGTGTGCGCTGCCCCGTTTCCCCGCGTTTCACGCCCCCCCGTGTGGAAAGGGCCTAAGTCTTTCCATATCATCTTGCCTAGAGTTTATGTTGATCATTCAAGACCTTGTTATAGGCTCCATCTCCAAATGAAAACCTGAGATAGGGATCTTTGTATAGTGGTGTCCCTGTTCTGGAACTTCTGGTTAGTCTTACTCCCTTGTTACTAGCTTTTATTAAATTGACAAAATACAATGTGGTGTGGTGGTCAGAGCAGAGCTGGATAAGTTTGAGAGGTCTGGGACCCAGTTTTCCCACAAGATCTGCTGTGGGCAGCTTCCTTCTTATTTTAGCTGGAAGTAGCTGCTGCTACGGAGAGAGAGGTAAATAGACATGTGGCCTCAGCTGTAGCAGTAGACTTCTTGGTGGCAGAGGCACTGATTGTGGGCCTAATTCCAGCCAAGATTCGGAAAAAATATTTTACAGTATAAAAAGGAGGAAGGAAAAAGGAAAAAGAAGAAGAAAGAAATATGGCAGCTTCTTTAAGACCAACTGGTTTTTATTTTTGCATGAGTTTTTGTGCGTATAAACCCACTACTTCAGATGTGGTGCTAGGTTTTATGAATTTATAGGCCCTAGAATTACCCTGCTAGCATGATCACTGGGATTTTGGGATTGTTGTCTTAAAACAATTAATAACCACTTGCCCCAGAATCCCATGAGCAGGGCCTCTGTTTTAGCCAGCATAAATCTGGCACCTTCTTATTTGTGTGTCGTAGAACTGAGAGCTGCAGGAATGGGATCCCCTCTTCATAGCCTGTGTCATTGACAGTGTTGCATTAAGCGCAAGTGGCTTCCACTCTCTTCAATGGGCAATATGCCTTCCAGAGGCATCAGAAGGATTTCCATAGGGGGCCTTTCCCAGCATTTGCAGCTCAAAGGATTAATGGCTAAGAGTGCATAGAATACATTCTGTAAATTACTGATTGAAGCAGAATTGCTAGTATCTTCTTAGAAGCAGTTGTAGCATATTTCCTTTCTCCCCCTTTAAAAATCCTACTCCATTGTCTCTTACCAGATCAAACAACAACAGCCAATGAACACGGATCAATGGTATCTGCAGCTACCATGTTTGGGTAGGTTTAATCCATTTATGTGAAAATCAAGTTACTGCTTGTCTGGACATATGTGGTTTCTTTCTCTTCCTTTACTAGTAACAATTGATAGCATTACTTCAGAAGAAATTAATCCAGAGAATTAATTAGCAAAATCTAATATCCAATAAATGTAGCCCTGAGAGAGATTTCATGGGTGGTCAATTCTGACATTAAATGGAAAGTGGAAGAACGATATCCTGAGTGACTCTTTCTGCACAGAAGCTGCAGAGATATATTTTTTTTAAAGAATGGGTACAATAATGTTGACAGTAGAGGAAAAATAAATAAATAGGATGCCAGCCTTTTATAGCAGACTTCAGCAATTTCATTTTATAAGAAATGCCTTATTTTCCAGCTAAGAACTGAAGACTAAAGTGGCAGTCCAATGGTCACTGAAGTACACTCCACTGAACTCAGTGACATTACTTCTGAGCATATGGATAGAGGCTTGTGCTGTAAGAGATGGTTGAGGGTCCCAATAATCTTTAATCTTCCTTTTTCACTTGGGGGAACTCAACATGAACCCAAACATGCTTTGGGGGATCCCTTTCTTATGGTGGCAGTGCTGCTGCTGCTACAATCCACTTTAGATCAGGCTCTTGTGATTCAGTAGTGCAAGGAGAGGGAAGAAAACATAGACTCTCTGATGCTGTTGGACTACAGTGCCCATCATTCATCAGTTCTTGCCATGCCATGCAGACTAGGTCTGATGGGAATTGTAGTTCAAATATAGCTGGGTGGCCATGCATTGCCCATTCTAGTGGGAACCAAACATTATTGTTTGATTATTATTGGCTGAAAACCAGTGCTTTAGACATTAGTCACAGAAGCATGAGGGGGTTCTGTATTAAGATATATACAACCAATGAGGAATGTGTGGCTTTCCAAAGGTACCTTTCATCAGCACTAGCCAGCAGTGCCGGCAGTGAAGGTTGGTGGGAGCTCCTGTCCAACAATGTTTGGGACTCATGATACCCCAGTCCTAATGTTTAGGACCCATTATATTGCAAGGTCCCACCTTTCAAGTAGACTATAGACAAGCATCAGACAGTATATAATACCCTGAGATGGTGTGGGGAGAGGAAACAGCTTTCCTTGCACCTTATTTGTATGGTCTGATGCAAGGAGTGTTGCATTTTTCTCACGGTGACCTGTGGAACCTCTCCCCACAACATAATAGTAGAAATATCTGAAAAGGTAAATACCCGTCTGATCTTGGAAGCTAAGCATACTCAGGCCTGGTTTGTATCAAGGAATACCTAGTGATGTAGGCTAAATTTCAGAAGAAATCAATGGCAAACCACCTCTGAGTATTGCCTGCCTAAGAAAACCTTATGAAAGTCATGGTATTGTTATACATCAATAAGTGACATGAAGGTACAAACACATACACGGTGTTTCATTATGAAATGAGTAAAGTTCTGTCTTGTTAAACTCCAAAAGTCTTCATTCTTTAGTTATTCGGGGGAAGGGTGGGATGACAAAATAACTACAAGTAACTAGATACTTGTAACAGGTTACTTTCAAGCTTTGACTAGAATTCAGGATTCTTTCACTTAAAATAAAAAAAGAAGCTAATTGAATGTGTTTAAATGACTGACTAATTTTTTTTCCCTCTCAGAGAAAAGGACCTGGAGGCATGTGTAAAACTAGTAGCTACATAAAGCAAAAGAATCAGATGTCTGCTGGGCAAATTGACAGAACTCATTAATCTTGGACGGAGAGTTCTGTGGAGTCTGTTCTTTCGTGTACCTGCCCATGCCTAAAGTAATTACATGATGGCACTATTAATACTGAGGAGCTTGGGCCGGGATGGGGTTATCTCCTCTTCTTCAGAATTGATTGCTAGCTGATTAGTGGACAACATTTCTCTCTTGCTGTATAATTGCTTTTGTGCTATTGTAGTCTTTCTAACCTGGGGGTTAGGCCATCGTGATGGTTTCAAGGCCCTGACAATAGCACCACAGCCCTCAAAGTAATGAAGTGGAACTCAGTCCTGGCAAATTCCCTGAATGGTAGATGCCTAGTTAAATGTATTAGGAGGGGAAGCTCCTGCTCACAACAAAAATGGCAGCAGGAGATTTCACTGGCTCTTTTCTCCCTTCTGTTTTGATGTAAAATGTTAGATTTCTCTAAAGAAGTAAAACAGGCATTGGGTGTAATTAATCTGGTTACAGATATTAAGCTGTCAATTAGCATGACAGACCTATGCAGCAGATTCTGGAGGAATCCATAATCTCCCAGGAAAGGCATGGAATTGTCCTCATTAAGCATTCTTTGAAATCTTTGTGGTTGATTTTGACAGAGTTTAAGAGACTCAACATATGTGTCTCTCATGCCTAATGGTCATAATGCACAGTGTAGGTAAATGACAAGGTGTGGCTATCAAAACCCCAGCATGCACTGTCATGAAAGCTACATTTATGGTAGCCAGAGACAAAGGATGCTAGTGTCCTTCAGCTGTATTGGCAGTACAGGCACTTAGAACCTGGAAATAGTGCATGGTACCTGTAACCAGTGGCAGCAGTTGGCTTCCATGTCAGTGGGTACTGAATCTGCACTGAGTTTTAAATCTGAAACCCTAAATGACCTATCCAGGATGCTGAAATTAGTTTAGGGATAAGGTTTAACAATTGTGTAGGCTTACTGATACTTTCCCCTCAGACAGAAAAGAAGGGAGTTCTGGAGTTCTAATTACTTTCGACAGCCATTTTGAGAAAGGAGCACTTGATTAATCAGCAGCCAATACACAGCAGACTGTGCAACCACAAGGTTGAGAGGCCATACCCTCAGCAGTGGGAGGGGGCTTTGCTCATTCAAAAGGGGAAAAAAAAACCTTCGATTTTAAACACAAACCTGGCAAGCCTGGGGTGAGGACTGCAAGGGTTGGGAGGAGGAAAGGGGGGCAAGCATGTGGCTTGCAAATAATCAAATTTGAAGGTCACACTTGTGAATGTGGAGGGAGGACTATACTTTAAAATCTTGTTTCTTGGAGAAGGGTAATCATTTGGGGGATTTGGGGCCATTCTCTTCCTTGTTTTGCTATATGTTTGTAAAGAATAAAAGACTTGAAAAAGTAATACATTACTAATCTATTACTCTTCAAGTAACAAGCATGAGCAACAAGCTAACTCTTCAAAAGTTAATTTTTCAAAAGCAATGACTTTTTCAAAAGTAACGGCTAACACTTTTAATCAAATATACAGCCGGATATATAGCATTCCAAATTCTGCATGATCACAATTCCCCAGTTCTTGTGCACATGTTTTTGAAAATTTTACTGCTTTCTTGCTTGGGAACATTTCTCTGTCTAACTGAAAATATCCTTTCACATAAACAACCACATTGATTTGGAAATTTTGTGCATTTGTTACTTAGGACAATTTCTGCTTGGTTATTTTGGAAACATCTGCAAAGAACACAGGGGAAAAGCTGTTTGGTTTATTCATTTTGTACTGCTCTTAGTTTTCGGTTTAGTTGTGAATCATAGAATCATAGAGTTGGAAGAGACCCTGGGGCCATCAAGTCCAACCCCCTGCTATGCAGGAACACCCATCAAAGCATTCCCAACAGATGGCCATCCAGCCTCTGCTTAAAAACCTGCAAAGAAGGAAACTCTACCACACTCCGAGGCAGCATATTCCACTGCTGGACAGCTCAGACCGTCAGGAATTTCTTCCCGAGGTTCAAGTGGAATCTCCTTTCCTGCAGCTTGAATCTACTGCTCCTTGTCCTGTTCTCTGGAGCGGCAGAGAACAAGCCTGCTCCCTCCTCAACATGACATCCCTTTAAACATGGCTATCACGTCCCCTCTTAACCTTCTCTTCCGCAGACTAAACATACCCAGCTCTCTAAGCTGTTCTTCATAGGGCATGGCTTCCAGACTCTTCACTATTTTGGTCGCCCTCTTCTGGACACGTTCTAGATTATTGATATCCTTCCTGAACTGAGGTGCCCAGAACTGGACACAGTATTCCAAATGAGGCCTAACCAAGGCAGAATAGAGTGGTACCATTACCTCCCTCAGTCTAGACACCATACTCCTATTGATGCAACCAAGACTCGCGTTGGCTTTCTTGGCTGCCACATCACACTGCTGACTTATGTTCAGCTTGTGATCTACCAAGACTCCTAGATCCCTTTCACACTTACTGCTATCCAGCCACACATCCCCATCCTATATTTGTGCATTCCATTTTTTCTGCCTAAGTGCAGGACCTTACATTTCTCTCTGTTGAAATTCAATCAATTCAATGAAATAAATCCTAAGTATTTCCAGTGTCCACTAGACTTTCTTCTTTCTTTTTCTACTCAGATTTTAAAAGCATAGGACAACTGGATCATTTGCATCTAGTTAAACTAGTTCAAGCACAGCAAGCCAAATTCCAGAATGTATTGCATGTTAATGGATAGTTCTGTGACTAAGATCTATGAACTTTCTGCTTGTGTCTTATAATCAGCATCCACATGAGCAGCCTACTTTTATGGTTAAAGAAAACAGCTGAACATATTAATATATGAATTAGATTTTCTCAATTTGAAGAGATTCACTAGGCATGCCCGAGAACCCTTGTTTCAGTTATATGAAGTTATTCAGAGTCTGCAACACTGGCATTTTTTTTAAACAAATCAATTTATCTAATTATCACTTTAATCCTCTTGAAACAGCAAACCATTGATGACCATGGTATGCATTCACATGGGTAAAATACATCAGCGTATATATAATATTTAGCTCTGTCTTTGCTATGTTGTCCTTTGCTGTCATGTTTCTTGTGTTAAACCTTTGAAGAGTGAATCTGAAAATAACAGGCTGAGCTCATTAGTAGATTAGGTGCGGCAGTGAATCCATGTGTTCACGATGAATTCTTGTTCTTCCAGCCCGATATGGTTTCTCTTTGAGAGCAATTACATCTGATTGACATGTTTTCATGTGCCTCCAGCCTTGGTTTTTTCTTACTGAACAACTCTAGATCAAGGACAGTGGGTTTTTTTTTTTTTTACTATTGCTATTAACTAAAATCAGGATCCCAGCAAAAAAGTTAAATACCTTTTAAAGATGCAACTTGAAACAAATTATAAAATATGTATAAAGGAGGGCTCTTTTTTTGTTTCTTGTACTGAAGTTGTTGAAAGTCAAGTAGAAAGCATAGTTTAAGATGCAGGTGTGAATGAACAATTAAGGAGGGATTTAGATGCTCTTCTGCCATTTCATTGCAAGGGAGGTGTGCAAATCCAGGGCAAAAAGATAGTTTCTGAAGGTCAAAGGATCCCATCCAACATGTAATTTTTGATAATTCATTTTGCATTGTGGTGGTTGATTTTGTGGTGAGTTAATACTCTGGAAATGTATTTATTCAGTCATTAAAAGTTTGATATCCTGCCCAGTATCTAAAAAAACAGAAGGTGGAGTACAATAAAATCAACTGGAACAGTTTAAAACAATTACATATAAATTGAGTAGATGAAAAGCATGTTAAATGCATATTAAAACAAGATAGTTTAAACCAGCTAAAAAGGTTGGAGACCATTAAAATCATGCTCATGGGCAGATTTGCATAAAATCAATTAAGCCACCAAAGCCTTTAGTAGAACTCACTTTGCCCCACAGTGACATATTTACCATTCCTTTATGCCCAGTGACATCCCCCACTTCATTGCTGCACCTTCAGCAAACTAAACCCAAGTACAAAGCAGAAGTATGACATTTGCTTAGCTTCACATTTCATTGACTGCCCATGCAAGCAGCCACTGAGGTATTCTTTTGCCTCTGTTCTACCACTGCAGCCCAGTTCCATCAAAACATCCCATCAAGGTCACCAAATACATTACATCAAGGTCAGTGAAATCAGGGTATCAACAACTACACTGCTAATAATGCAGGCTGATTCTTATACTTTTTGTTCCTAGAATGTGTTTTCCAGGCTCACCCATTGTTCTGATGTTCCTACCTGTGCCACTGCTGTATACAGTCTCAGCAGCATTAGCCAGTAGCCATGGTCTTCATGATACTACAGCTAACCACTCAGCATTGTATATCGCCACTGGTTAGATAAGTGCTATTGTCCAATATGCAGGCTGTGGAGTTCTGCCTGCCTCTTCTTTCACACAGCTTCAGCAGCCAAAGAAAACAACCAGTGACAAGTCTCCCCTCACAAAACTGGCATGGTAGAAATAAAGACAGATTTCTACAGTTAGGTGGAACTCACCAATACAGAGGAGATAGGGTGGGGTAAGCCAGGAAAGGGAATAACTTAAAAGCTGCATGGAACAACTCCCCTCCTGAAAAAGGGAAGAATTTAACACTATTTCTACTCTCTGGTCCTTTTCAATTTTTTTTTTTTCAAACCAAAGGACAGAAATTAATGCAAAAAACAAATTGCAACATGTCTGAAGAAAAAAAAAGTACTGTGCAAAATATATGAAAATTTCCCATAGTTTACATGTCAGTGCTATGTCAGTTCAGACTCTGGGCATTTTCATACCACATTGTTATAGTGCTATTATTCCACTTTCAGCATCCCATGTAATTCTGGGACTTGTAGTTTACTGAGGCCAAAGAGCTCTCTGGCTAAGAATTTCAAATGCTCCTCCTTAAACTGCAAACCCCAGGATTCCATAGGATGTTGAAAGTGGAATAGCAGCACTATAACAGTGTAGTGCGGAAATGGCCTCTCTCTGCCATACTTGCTGTACCACCAAGAGGCCAAAAGTGTAATAATGTTCCATAAATTAAGGTTGAGGACCAATTGGCTCTCCTGGTTTCATTACACTGAGGGCAGTAGGTACAGCGACAACAGCAAGAGTAAAATAGCACCAGCAAAGAATCGAGAGGGAGGTGGAAGAGAGAGCCAGTGAAAAGGATGATAGGAAAAGAACTTCCAGCTCCAAGCTGCCTATCCTCTCAAACGCATAGAATATAGGGAGCAAAATTACTATGGGAGATGTGGTTTGGATGGTTGCCATGTGTTCCAGGCATTTTTGAATGATATAAGAGGGAAGGCCTTCTTAGTGGCTGCTCCCAGATTTTAGAATTCTCTCTCCCATAAGACTAGGATGGCTCTCTCTTGCTTTCTTTCCATCTACAATTGAAAACCTTTTTCTTCCAGCAAGCTTTTTTGTTTATCATTTGTCTTTTAATGAATTTTTGAAATAGTTTTAATTCTATAGATTGATAAATGGCTTTTATAATAGTTTTTATATATTTTGCTGATGTTTTTGTATATTTTCAGTCTGTTATACTGGGAAAAGGATAGAAATGTAACAACAACAACAAATCACACAAATTTCCCGCCACCTGACATCTGCCAGTGTTACTTTTTGTAGAAAAGGCAACTTTGCCCGAAATTTTCTTTCTATTCTGTCAACAAGCAAAAAGGTTATTGAGAATTGTAGTATAAACAATAACAATGAATCACTTAGGGTGGGCTTGAGAATAAGTTATATCAGTGGTTCCTAATTTGTGATCCTTGGAAGGCCACAAAGTCCTCATAGGGGTCTGTAGTTGCATTGGCCAGTTGGCCCACAAGGAGTGGCACAGTCCCTACCTTAGTGCTGCAGCAGCCAATGGCTACTCAGAGACAAGACTTCTGCATGGAATGGAGGAGGCAGAGTAGGAAGGTTTTGTGTGTGAGTGTGGAGTGCAGGGAAGGGAAGGGAAGCAGGCAGGCTGGCAGGGGACCTCTTGCAGTATAGTGTGGGATGGGGCAGGTGTCCTATCTCAGTCCTAGCAGCACAGCTGATAATTCAAACCAAACAACTTGAATAGCTCCCATCTCATTACTTCCTCCTCCTCCTCCTCCTCCTCTGTAAGCACAAAGTCAAAAATAAAGTCCAATGGAATTCCATAAATAAAGTCCAACAGAATTAGAAGTCAAGTGAATCTAAAGTCAAACAGGGTAATCCAGAGTCAGGTACAGAGTTCAGCAAGGCATCCAGAGAGGTCAGATAATAATAATAATAATAAAATTTATTTCTATCCCGCCTCTCGAGGTGGATCAAGGCGGCGAACAACATGAAATACATGAAATACATTAAAAGACATTAAAAACATTCCCAATCCTCCCCACCCACCCACCAACCCACCTAATCCAACCCCTTAAAACACACAACAATTAACAGTCAATCAATTAACTATTAACAAAACAGCAAGCCAATTGATGGGAGATAAGCTCTGACAACTCCTGGAGGGGAAAGGTGGCAGCTATACAGGTCAGCCACCTAATGCAGCTATTGCCTGGGTAATTATTGCTGGTTATAAATTCTCTGGGATCGATGTAGGCTCTCTTTTTGTTGTCTGTGCTCAGCAGGTGCTGGTAAGTTATCTTCTGTGTTATCTTAGAAGTTATCTGGTAAATTATCTTCTGTGGCTGAAGGGGTAGGACTCTCTCCTGAAGCTGGCACTGTTTATGGCACTGTAACCTCCTCCTGTACAGCAAATCCTGGCATGTCCCATGTTTCAGACTCTGAGTCAGAGTCCACATTCTGGAAGCAGGGCATGACAGCTGGGGATGTTCATCTCCCAGACCTGGTGTCCTCCCTAGGCAAGAGTGGCAAGCAGGTCACATCCTCATGATGGGCTCAGCAGAAAGGGATAGCAGTCGGCTACAGGGACAAACATGAGGCTGCCAGCTCTGGAGGCTCCCAGGCTGAAAATCATGGAAAAGTAGACACCCCCATCAGTGGGGTAGGTGCCTGTATTCAAGCGCCAGTGGGCAAGTAGGTGGCAGTGTATGTGGGGAGGGAAGAGTCACCCGAAAGTTGTGAGGCAGTGGTGGAGAGTCAGGGGAAACAGAAGTGAAAAGAGAAGACTCCTCTTCCTCCTCCCCTGCAAGCCCTCCTGGGCTGCCCCACCACCATTGCTTTCTCCTTCTGGGGAAGAGAAGGCGTGCTTGAAGAGGGTGCTTGAAGAGGCACTGGAGTGAAGAAGAGGAATGGCAGCAAGTATTGGAGGTCTTTTCCAGGGCATGAGAAAGTGAGACTTTACTGAAAGGAGTGTGTGGAGGGTGGGGGAGTTGGCTACTTTGAAGGGGCTACAGAGTGACATGGTGTGTGTGTGTGGGGGCACAGTGATTTCCTGGGGGAGAAGAGGTAGGTAGGGGAGAACTACTCCAGAAGATAGAAGTTTTGGTCGAGAAGAGCATGGCAATGTCCATGTCTGGCTGAGAGGCTGCTTCACAAAGTTTCCCAGATGTCTCCCTAGTACAGTGCAGGACCTAGTAAGTCAGGTGGGCTGGGCTGAGGGGAAAGAGCCTTTAAACGTGTGCTTGGAGAGAATGTTAGAATTAACAAGTAATAGTAGGCCATGGTTTGGTGTTCAATTCCCCTCCTCCTCCTCTTCCTCCTACTCCTTTTTTGTATGGAATCATTCCAACAAAAATATTGTAATAGGACAGTGTGCATTTACTTACTTCTCTCTTCTCTCAAAGTGTGAAGACCTTTGATGAGGAACTTTAAATAAATATTTGATGCACTCTGGAGTTTTAAGCTTTTAGTCTTGGTGGTCTGTGGCAACAAAAGATATTTAAAGGTGTCAGTGGTAAAGAAAAGGTTAAGAACCACTGAGTTATATCATTTTAAAATAAGTTTTCAAGCTCAGTAACTGATCTAAAGTTGCCCAGCAAGCTTTCTCACTGAATAAAGGCCTACACCTAGGTTTCTTCAGTCATAGTCCAATACAGTAATGGGCACACTATATTGCCTGTCAGTAAAAGCCAGATGTGTTGTGCAAGCTGGGATCAACATTTTTAGGATAAAAATTAACTTGATCAGCTGAGTTGTTTGTCAAGTTTAAACCAAGGAAAACTTCACTGGATTCTCTGCTACATCCTCTGCTCTGTTTACATTCCCCTTGTTCTGGGCTGTGTACTCCTTCTGCTCATTTAGATGATGCACATCCCTGCATAGTCAAGCTTATGAGGACAATTGCAACTGTGATCAAGTGATGTTCAAAACATTCTCTTTTTCTTCCATTAGTTTCATTGCCACACTTACTACCCTGCTAGTTTACTACCTCATTAATGTCATTTTAACAGCATCCTTCCTTTCAACATTTCCCATTCTGGTGTGTCTTCTGCAGTCTTTCACTCAATGGCGTCTCCTACTATCCTTTAGAACTGAATTGAGGGATGATAGTGATTCAGATGAGTCTCTACCAGGCTCCTTGATGGGCTATTGTTTTTGGTTCAGAACCAAAGCAAAGCATAATTAAGTCAAGCTCAAGTACCCATGGCCAGATTGTATATGAACATTTTAATTATTCTCACTTTCCAAAGGGATGTGTGGATGGGGAGAAGAGGAGGGCAGCAATAACGAAGGGAAAATGAGTTCTGTTGGAACAGCTATGAAGCAAGCTCACAATATGTCCAGATCTATTGCCTGATCTTGGATCATTTCAAAGAAAAGTGTTTCATCAGCAATTATCTGGCTAAACAGAAGTCCCTCTCACTGGTAGCTTACAAGTATTTTACATTTGCCATGCTGTGTGCTGAAGACTGGCAATTCTGGTACCATCTCCCTCCATCATGCTTGCCTTTAGTTCGAATGGTGTTGTGGTTGTTACTTTCCATTCAGAAACAGATATGAAAACAAGACAAAGAAGAAAAGCATTTGCCTGCTGAACCCAAAGCACGATTGTACAAAAGGCTTCTTCAACACTTAAAGCTCCTCTTTGATCTTTCCACCATCAGACATTTTAAAAAAATAAAAAAAATAAAACAAGAACTCCAACAATTAAAACCAGAGGGTTGTTTTAAAGAATTTTGTTTGGTTTAAACACATGTGACATAATTGGTTTTTGTTTGTTTTTGAAAAGTACTGTTTGGATGCATGGAAAATGAAATGTATATATATGTCTAGGGTTCAATGGGTGGTGGCTGATACACACACACACACACACACACACACAATCCTTTAATTGAGTTCATTTTGATGCTTTGTAATGGCACATGAAGTGTAGGCTGTACTTGGAAGAGATTTTTTTTTCTGCCTGCCTAAGGTTCTTGTGAAAGATCAAGGGAGTGCCTGAATTCTTCTGACATTAACTATTCTATATTAGTATGGCATTATAATCACCAGTAATATTTTCTTAGCAATCTGTGTGTAAAGCATGACAATCAAAACAGATCTATCAGCGGCAATAGGTTCAGTATGTGGTATAGCTTTAATTGCACTTAAGAGAACCCATTTGCTTTTACCACTCAGAAACCCCAAGCCCTAATTATTTCCATTGGGGTAGTTAGAATAGCATGCTTTGGCAGTAGCCTCAAGCCCGATTAAATGTTATTTATTTCCTTAGAGCTGGTTCTTCAACTGATTGCTGCATTCAGAGTGCAAAGGGGTGGGTTGATTGTCTCCTATTGGAGCAATCTAGAAGGGGACAAAGAAAGAAGCCACTTTGTGAAAGAAACCATTGTCCCTTGAAGTGTGTTCCACGACAGGAGATAGCTATATAAATCTCCACCCATACGGTCAATATTTCTTTATATTGAAAGACACATTAGTCTGAGTTTGTCTTTAAAAAACTAATGACCAGCTCTACCTTAAGGTGGAGAAAAGTCCCATGTCTTTAGTTCCTTTCATCATATGGAATGCAAGGCACATTCTTACCATGATTAAATTGGTCTGCTTGCTAAGGAGTGACAGGTGGTGAGGAAAACCACATCATGAACTTGTCTGATGTGGAATAGGCCCACAGCAAGGTAGTAACTAGACTGCACTTATTAGGTACACATATCCCTCTAGAAGCAAAAAGAGCTATTTTTGATTTGGGTGCCATGTTAGAAACAGAGCCTGGAGAGTTGCTTTTGAAAAGGGCTAAGGCCATTTCCGCACTACACAGTTATGGTAGTATTATTCCACTTTCAACATCCTATGGAATCCTGGGGTTTTCAGTTTCGGGAAGAGCATTTAGAATTCTCAGCCAGAGAGTTCTTTAGCCTCAGTAAACTGCACACCTTAAATTTGCTTTTGCAAGAAAAAGAATTTAATGTTAACTGTAGGATTTTATAATTAGTAATTTTGGATAAGTAGGAGTTGAAACATTTGAATAGTGTCTGTAATTAGCGGAGTTTCTCCTATATAGATTTATCTACAACCTGTCTTAGGAGAGCTTGCAACAATATTTTTAAAAAGATTTTTACTGTTTTAAGTTAGTCTTTAGTCTCTAGTACGTAGTATTTAGTATTCATTATTTCTGTGTTTACATTTTTCTTTTTGTCTTTTTCATAATTTGTTTACTGCTGTAATTTGTTGTTGCTTCTGTTTTATCTTTGTTTGATTTGTTTATATTTAAATAATAAATAAATAAATAAATAAATATAAAAATTGTTTTGAAGGAGGCCTTTCTTTCAGTCCTGTAAGAATTGTGCCCATAGTCATTTAGCTGATTTTAATTTATTTTTGCTATCTATGTGAAGGTCCCTAAAATATCATCAGGATATTTAGTGCAGGGCTGGGCAAACAGTGGCCCAGGGCCCGTATAAGGTCCTCCAAGCCCTTTTTTCACCTAATAGCACCTCAAAAATAAATATTTTGTATGTATTTTCTGAGTGATTTGCCACCAAAAATAAGTAGCAGTTTGCTAAAGGCTGTGTTGTTGGTGATAGTAATGGAAAACGGAAGGTTTAGGTTCCCCTTTGTATGCTAGGACTTATCAAGAAACGTATTAATTTGATTTGATTTAGAAGAGTTTTGTACTGATTCTGTTCTTTCTCTTCCTGGTTGCACTCTTCCACAAACATCATCCTGCCACTTTCCTAGTGATAATCTGCGATGGCATTCTTCATGTCTTTGTGGTTCAGGAACTAACAGCCTTCCATAGAATCATAGGTCATTTCCGCACTAGCCTGTTATAGCGCGATGATTCCACTTTCAACATCCTCTGGAATCCTGGGGTTTGTAGTTTCGGGAGGGGCTGCCTGCCCCCCCGAAACTGCAAACCCCAGGATTTCAGAGGATGTTGAAAGTGGAATCATCACGCTATAACAGGCTAGTGCGGAAATGGCTATAGACTCATAGATATTTGGCTCAGGTGCTAATGCTACATCCATAAACTACCATAGTTAGTGCAGTTTCCAATCCTGAGGTAAAATCAATGACTATAAGTAATTAATTGATAGCATTTAATTTATTCAAATATTAATCAAGTGCAATTTTCAAGAAATGAATAATATTTGATTAATTAAAATAAATTAATCTCAAATAACAATTAAGCCACTGTGGTTGGGAAGGAATTTATTTCTTAATATTCAGAAATTTATTCTATAATGAATTTAATCTTCCATGAATAACTAATACTTAAAGTATTAAAATTAAACCAGTCTTTCAAAATAGTAATCTCTGATTAAATGGGGAGGGGGTAGTACACTTGTTAAAGCTCAAAAATATAAAATGAAAATAATTTAAAATCTATCGATACAGCTGTTTATCCATCTATTGTGTTTTAAGTATTTTTTTTCTCATAAATAGTATGGTAAATGCTGTCTTTTTCCTTTTAGACCACAGCTTTTGGGAGTCCTGCTCTTGAGGAGTTGGCTCACAGAAGTTAACCCAACCCTGCTTTACTGAGCAGTAGTAATTTAAATTTGAGGGGTCACACACTGCAGCAATGCCAGCAAGAAACAGTTATGCTAAAGAGTTATGATGGGAGGTGTGTTGATATTCCAGATGAAGGGTCTGGACCTGAGGCTGAATTACAATTTTGGATGGATCTTTAGGGTCACATTCCAGTAGCGGTAAGGGCAGAAAGCAGCACCATAGCAAAGTGGGTATAGTAAGATACAAATCTTACTAACTTACCCCTGTGCAACAGCTTTCACACTTGTAGAAATCTTCACTCTCTGCAAACCATTCTAGGCAAAGTCTTCCTGGTCTGCAAACTAGCATTCCTGCTCCATGCAGAACCATTGATCTCCATGCATTTGTAACTCCCTCCTCCAGTCTTCAAACCAGAACTCTGATGCCCCAATAAAATGCCCTGGGCTGTAAAGCTGAACTTAATATAAGACTGCCACAGGTTATTCACTGATCAGGGCAAAAGTCTACTAACTGGAGATAAGGGCAAAAGGAGCTTGGCAGCAATGTGGAGGAATCTTTGGGAGCTAGGGTCTACTGGATTAGGCCCATCAGCTGGAGGTTCCTCTCCCCTGCTCACAGTAGATGTTCCTGCCTACAACTTTAATCAGTCCCACTCAGCTTGGCCAACGGTAAGGGAAACGGAATCCGAAACATCTGAAGGGCCGAAGTTTCCTTGCTTCTGCATTATGAATCATAGATTTTTGAGGTGGAAATCCATAGACAGAGATGAGCTCCTATACCTGCTGCATAATCAGCAGCAAGACCAGGGGCAAAACTTTTCTCAACCTAGACATGCAGTGGCATCGACTGCTGAACTGTTGTTTGTCATGGAACTATTATTTTTATTTAATTGTTTTAGAACAGCTTTTTATCCTTTTTGAGTGCCAGTATTTTTGAGTGTCAATTTTGATTTAACACTATCAATAGATTAATTCTATTTTGATGCTTTTAGCTATACTGTATTTTGTATGCTTTTAGCTATACTGTATTTGTTTTAAATGGTAAGCTACCTTGATTTCCAGTTTTGGGGAAAAGCTAGGATATTGAAATGATGATGGTGATGGAGATATTAAAACCATATAAATAGCAATAGCATTTATTTCTATACCGCCTATCAACTAGTGTTATCTAAGCGGTTTACAATGTATTTTAGCTAATTGCCCCCAACAAGCTGGGTACTCATTTTACCGACCTGCGAAAGGATGGAAGGCTGAGTCAACCTTGGAGCCTGGCAGGATCGAACTCACAACCTTGTGGTTGCAGTACTGGCATTTAACCACTGCGCCACCAGGGTAAACCTGTTAGGACGAAAAAAAATTGCCAAGAAGCTTTGCATATTTCTTTTTTTACTTTAACCCCCAATCCACAAAACTGAAACTGGCTGCCCCCCACCTTTTTTTTTTTAAATGCCAGTATCTCTCAAAATTATTAATGATACTTCTGGGAGGAAAAAGAAAACCCAAAACCAAGACACAGAAATACCACTATACCAACACCTGTCTTTAGTCTTTAGTGTCCCTCCTGCTCAAATATCATTTGTCACTTGTAGTTGTTACTTTGTATAAAAAAAAATGGACCAAATATTGATCTGGGAGCCCAAGTACGTCTGGCAGACTCTTCTGAGAAAAAAAAAGGGGGCTGGCATTCCTGCTGCGTTAGCCATGACAGAAGTCACAGAAGGAATGCGGAACTCAAGGCAGGGATTCCAACTGCATTTCAAGGTAACTCCTCTAATTATTCATCTTTGGATGCTCATCTTAGTGGGATTCTGAAGGTTTAGAGCAGCCTTCTCCAATTTGGGGGCCCTGGGTGTGATGGGCCAGAATTCTAGTTAGCATGGCCAATGGTCGGGGAGGATGGAAGTTATTGTCCATAACATGCAGAGGGCATTGGTCTAGGGAGGCTGGTTTAGGATGTCTCCGCTATCTTGAATATATAGAGTATGTGTGTAGACTGAGAAGATCTTCTATTTTAACGTATTCTTTATGACGTCCATTACTTGCCATTCACATTTGAATAAACTCAGAAATAGTAAGCTCTCAAGCTTTTTCCTCTCTGTCTTTGAGACATAATGGTTTCCTTTATTACATATCATAAGTATTGAAACTTTTAAGGTCATCCAAATTCTGCAGCAGACCTCTCCAGGTTTGGGAAGAAGTCTTGACTTTTTTCTGATAATGAAAGATTTTAAAACAAGTGCACAAGCACATAGAGAGAGAGAGAGAGAAGGGAGGAAAAAAGGAGGCCTATTGAAATGTTCCCCTCCGCTGAGTATTATTACTGTTGTAAAGATAATATTAATATACATTTGCAATGCTTTGTGGATCAGTACCTGGCAGCCGACCAATAAGAGGCATAAAACATTAACAGCTAAAAAGGGAGTTATGGATTCCTCTGGGTTTGTAATTTGTTGTTCATTACAACCAGCCAGCGAAGTAGTCCTGAGCTGATTCATAGAGAATAAAATAGATTTGGTTTAATAATATCTTCAGGTCTTTGAATAAATTATGAATGCATCTTGACTGCGAGAAGGAGACAGTGACATTATGAAACGGTAATGAACAGATCTTCAAGAGGAAAACAACCTCAGATGATCATCACCCCATTCAAAACCTATTAAGCTGTGATGAAATGAAAAGAGGGTGTCCCCCCACCCTCCTTGAGTAGTTGTGCAACAAGTTGTACGTTGTGGACTTTAATAATATATTTTCTTCACAAGCAATAACACAGCAATTAGGAAGTGCTCAGTGAGGTAGAAATAATGGTAACTGCGGTGCAGATTAGCTATGCTGAAGGGAGTTCACAGACATACAATAAAACAACATATTCCAGGCTGTTCCTGTTGTATAATTTCTCCTTTTATTTACTTATCTCTCACTTAAAGAGGATTCCTGGCAGTAATGAGGCTACATAAATGCACACCCAATCCTAGGAAGGTGCTGCAAATTATATAAAAGATAAATCTAATGATTACCTATTATAATGACAGTGCAATCTTGTCTTCACTCATGGGGAAATTGTACCATGGTGAGAAGCCCAAAGCTGGCGAGAGATTGCTGCGGCACAAATGTGTATTCATTATTTCTGAACCTACTTTGCCTTCGCCTGGCTGTTGATAGAAGATGGGTAATTTGGTTGAACAGGCGCCACTTAGACAAGAGTTCACAAACCTTTAGGCTTGGACAGCAATACACATAAGCAACATGGCAAATAAGGAAATAATGAGCCTGAAAACATGTGGGCTTTTTCTTCCTTGGAAATTCTCCAGTATGGGCTTCAATTGCATTAAAAAAGAGAGAAAGAAAGCTCCATAATCTCAGCTGCCACATCACATCTCAAACAGTGTAATTGCTTCATAAGTAAGCATCCATAAACAGTGTCCTAATGCAAGTTTCAGGACAAGATGTACTTTGGAGTCCATCAGTGCTAACACAGGGAAATGGGTTTCAAGCAGTATAGCCCCAAAGAGGTTCAGAGCAGACTCCTAAGTATGTTTCTCTGGATGTAAATCCCCCATTAAGGTTAACGCGGGGCTTACTTTTAGTGAGTAGATATAAGATGGTAGATTTGCAGATGGAAATGTAGCTTTTCCGAAATTAGTGGCAAAACTTACATTGACCTCAGGCAAGATTAGGATCTGTGCTCACATAATGGCGGTGGAACTCTTTCACAGCTCTTTGGCATTTCTCTTTGTTAGTTTGTTTATTCTGTTTTAAAACCCACCTTAGGGTATTATTAGGTGCTAGCATTCAAAATCTCCAGATGTCTTTCGGCCTTTTCACACTACAGTATTATAGTGCCATGATTCCACTTTAAGTACCATGGTTCTGTCTTAGAGAATCCTGGGATTTGCAGTGTAGACAGGAGTACTTAGAATTCTCAGCCAGAGAGTTCTAGTTCCGCACCAGACTACACATCCCAGGATGCTGTCTGTAAAAGGAAAACCATTCCTTTCAAAATCACCATGCAAAACACACCTGGAATATTAAACTTACAGCTAGAAATTCCAAATGGATTTTATTAATACTAACTTTAATACTAACTTCATTGTAACGTCTTCCTCTGGCACCATTTGAGACCTAAATAGTCTTAGTGTTAACAAATGTATCATGTTTAATGCTCATTAAATTCTGCTTTGCTCAGGAAAGCCAGGATGGTTCATAACTGTAGAAAGAACGAATCTTCTTTTCTTGTTTCTGACTGACCCTACTGACCCTGAAACCATTTACACTGTAAATTAATTAACATCATTAGGACTAAACTTTCTCTCTAGTTTTTCTTAGTCTCCTTCCCAGTATGTCAGATACACGTTATAGGGCTTGAACAGAAATGTTCCCTCTCGTCTTTGTCATTCTGTTTTCACATTTTCAGAGCTGCATTGCTATTTCAATGGTTCTGGTACTAGTAGCAGCAGTTCTGCATGGAAACATAAGGAGAACCATGATGGAAAGTGAGTCGCTCTAGTTTTTGTTTAGGAAACCTTGCCTCTCAGATATTATTACCTCATATCTTGCTTGCCCAAGTTCTAAGTACATTTGTAGTTTACTTCTCTGTATTCAGGGGAATAAGCATTTCTGCAACACAAAGGGTAAGGAAGAATTTAGTTCAGGTTCCTAGTGCAATGCTGGGACTACAGTGCAGGAAGACATGCAGCTAGTTATCCAGTGGAACTTACCACACAAATTAGCATGAGCAACTGCAATTGTTAAGTCAGGCTAGATGAGTGCCCATACAAAGTACTCAAAGAAGCAGTGCTGATGAGAACAGAGCTCTTCAGAAATATTTATTGAGGAAACAAAATCAATTACAGTCCTCCATCCACATTTGTGGGTTTGACTTTCATAAATGTCACCCCAAGCTTGTGAAGCTTGTGTTTAAAATGGACATTGAGCAAAGCCCCCCCACTGCTCAAGGCACGTCCTGTCTGCCATGTGGTTGCACATTCTGCTGTGTAATGGCTCTTGATTTGTCAGGTGCTCTTTGCTCCTACTCCTTCTCTCTGGGAGGAACCTCCTTTCTGAAGATGGCAACTGGAAGTAGTAGAACACCAGAAGTTAGCATTCTGCTCTTCTCTGTCTGAGGGGAAAGTATCAGTAAGCCCTTTACCTTGCCTTTTTTCTTCCCCCTGGGAAGGGGGAGCTCTGGAGGAGAGTGGGAGGGGGATTGCGGGGGTGGGTATTCATGGCTCTTCCACTTTCACGAAGGTTCTGCACCCTGAACAAATGTGGAAAGGCCACTGTACTAGACAGCAGTTACCAAGTTAACTACAGCTAACCACTTGAGGGCTTCTGCAGAAAGTAGAGAGAAAGAGCAATAGGTATGGAGGCTGGTTTGGGTGACATGGTTGCACAGTACAATTTTGCCTTCAGGAGAGAAGGAAAAGAGGAAAAAGATGTATAGAGTGTGAGGGAAATTACAGACTACTGTGGAAGGCATATAAAAAGGAGGAAGGGAAGGGGATTAAAAAAGAATGTGGCAGTATCTTTCAAGCTAACTGGTTTTAGCGTGAGCTTTTGTGGATATAATTTCAATCTTCAGATGTAATACAGAGTGATATTAAAGCCTAAGGTTATAAGCATATTTATACAGTTGTGGGATCAGGATAGAATGTAATAGAATCAAGAAAGATACAAATCATGTCCCTTGCTGTAAATTTTCAAAGGTTGGGTGAGGTGATACAAGTTTTTCAGATCTTTATAGTGGTCAATTAGTGTTGATTTGTGAAAGCAATAAATCTGCTTACCAAAAGTCAGTTTCCCTGGGTTCAAAACTTTCTTTGAGAAGATTTCTTTTGTTATTTGTGCAGTAGCAAAGATTCTCGTGTTAATATGTGTAGTGTATCATGAAACCATTGTCTTTGCTCATATGCTGCTAGTGGATTGAAATTTGTGAATCTAATTCAATTCAGCAGTTCTCTTTCTAGTCTTCCTTTGTATTTTCATTGTTCAAGGACTGCAACTTGTAAATCCCTTACTGTGTGTCTAGGAATGTCAAAATGTTCTGCAACCAGTTTTTGGTTATTGCCATTTCTTTGAAAACTACTGCAATGTTGAAGTATGTGATTGGGAGGAAGTTCTTGGAGGAGAGAGTTCCAGTTGAACACCAAAGAAATCATTACTTAACAAAGATGGATTTGAACCAACAATCTGAAGCAAATAACTCTTGGAGAAAGTACAGATCAGTTTGATTGGAAATCGAGAAGGATTTAGCACTTAAAAATTCCTGGAGGGGCTTCTTCCTGGTCCAGGTCAATCATGACAGAGTAGTATATTATTCCTTTTTCCTTTTTTGCTCCTTTCAGTCAAAATGGCACCATTTGAACCAGTATATGAAGGGACACACAAAATGGTAGTGGAACATTGCTTCCTGACAACCGTCTTGAATGCCCATTTAAAACAGAGAGACACATATAATTACAGTACACATGATGACTCATCTTCCAAACTATGCCAAGCTCTATGGCAGCATATGATATGCCCTCAAATGTCTAATACCAAATTGAGATAGTCTAGGCATCTAGTCAGGATGTCACAACCTGAGATCCTTCATATAATGATTTTCCTTGGAGCATGTGGCTTGACTTGCTTGCTCCATAGCCTCAAACTGTCCTGATTTAGCAGGCACAGTCCTGATTAAATCCTCTTTCGGCCCACTATTTCAGCTGCTTTAAAAATGTCCTGGTTTCTTTCCTTCTTCCGCTTTCCACCTTTATTCTGCCTAACTTCAGTTACCACAAATTGACTTCAAATCGCGAAAGCTGTTTGTGTTCAATTAACTCAAAGAGGAGAAGAGGGGGTAGAATCTTGCTCTTCCTTGTAAAGTCAGGCAAAATTAAACTGCTGAAACCTCTTCTAGCTTATGTGTTCTTCTTCATTAACCTTTAACTTACTGACCATACTTGGATGTTGCTTGGCCACGTGTGTCTCATTTTTCATCTGTGAAACACTGGAGGGTATGTTGCCTGAGAGACCTGGACTGTTCAATTCTGTAGGCACTTTTCCAGCAGATACTATGGCTTTGACTGCATGATAGAGACCTAGTGTGTGGATGGCTGTGCCTTGTGGCAAGGGCTCTGACTTTATAGCTTCTTTACTCCTTTAAAATGTGATATTCTGCAATATCATCCACTATCTCAGCCCTGCTCAGAGACCCCTATGGTTTGATACCCTCATGCTCTCCTTCTGTCTCTCCAGCCTTTTGGATAAATGGCCTTTTTGTACTATAAGTTGAAACTTGACCAAAGGATTTACAAGCTGCTTAATTTAGCCAATATTCCAGTATTGGAAGAGTAAAAAAGCAGATGACCTTCTAATTCTATCTATCTATAATTTGTTCTCCCAAGAGTCAGAGGTTCATGCAGATTTTATGCATCCTTTCTGGATGAAATTATTTGCTCATTTAATTTCGTTAAAAAAAGGTACCTTTCCCCCCACTGTTCAAAATGAACTGTAAGTCTTCAGGCACCAGTAGATGTATCAACTGCATGATTCTAAACATTCATTTTAAAGAAAGAAAATAGCAATTATTAAAATCCTCTTCCAACATATAAATCACTCTAGGTAGTTATTACACTGAAAGTGTTCCATTATACTTTTTTATATTAATTCTTAATTGCTTTGATTTTTTCCCCTCGTCTGAAAATATAATTGGAAACAATATTTTTTCCTCTTGTTCTAATTAAAATATTTTAATAAATGTTTATTTAGATACTATGTCATGGAAGGTTGAAGCCTTGGCTGCCTAATGTAATGTAAAATCAATTAGGGACAGAAAAATATCTATTTTTAATTTGCCAGTGTTGGATATATAGTGGATACCATGGGAGAGGGGGAGGGATGGAGGAAAGATCTGCATAAATCTTTCCACAAAAAATATTAATGATTTCTTTTAATTTTCAACAGACTGTATTGTTTGCCTATTCATATATTCAAAGGTAATCTATTTTTCCTTCAAGGCTGCTTGTGAGTGGCCATGTTGTAATAATCCTTTGCCACTGTGTCTTCTAAAGAGAGTTGGAATGGAATTCTTCACATGTGTCTTGCATTCTATGTCCATTTGTCTCATACAACGACTAGCATGCAAATACCACAGCATGTTGGGCTGTGCACGCAACCCATGTACCTAATCATGTGCAGAAACAATGCAAAGATGTGAACACTGCATGTGAATTAATAACATTTCTGCCAGCATAAATACAATCCTCCCCCCACCATAAATCATTCCAGCCTGTCAAAATGGATCTGCACTGGCAAAGAAACAAGGGTAACATTTTAATTTTCCCCATCTGGCAAGATATGTTTCTGGGTTTCCCCCCCCCCTCTCCAGTTATTGAATTTATATGAGCACCTATGTATTGTACAGTAGAGCGAATGAAAAGGATCTGCATGGAGAATGAGAATAAAGCTTAAGTGTTGCATAAGAACAGCTGCTGAATGACTTTGAGCCTTTGTATAACAGGCCAGACAGATTTAGTCCTGTTTGCACACGCTTGTATGAAGAGAACTGAGAAGCAGTACACTTGTCTCCTAAGTGCCAAAAACATTAGAGCTAGAATCCTGCATATCTGATAAGTCAAACAAGCAACAAACTCACTCACTAAAGAGCAGATCCAATGTGAAGTGAGGGCAGACTGATCACGAGTTACCAGCTGCCTCTATATCAAGAGGGTCTGGGAGTCACTGTGCCTCACCTCAATGCAGTGAACAGACTGAGCAGTACCTGCCAGCACTTTTGTCTGCAGAGGTGGAATGTAGCCATTGATTCGATGGGCATTTGCACTACACTGTTACAGTGCTATTATTCAATTTTCAACATCTTATGGAATCCTGGGGTTTGCAGTTTAGGGAGGGCATTTAGAATTCTCAGCCCGAGAGCTTTTTGGCCTCAGGAAATTACAAACCCCAGAATTCCACAGGATGTTGAAAGTGGAATAATAGCACTATAACAGTGTAATGCAGAAATGGCCTATGTCCCTCAAGGGGTTATCTGATATCATTTGCACCTAAAACTTCCAGCCTGAAATCTCCATTTTGGGACTTCAGTCTAAGTACAGGACCAAGAGCTATTGTTCCTGTTCGGAGACATTAGTTCCCATAATGCCTTTGGGTAGGAGGCTTCATTTGTATTTTGAAGCAAATACATGTGAAAGCAGGTCCCTCAGAGATACCAGTTACAGCAAATTCTATTACTTTGGATGTATATTTTTGACCCTAACACATCAATGGGTTAATTAATTTGTTTGTCACTAAATGCTGCAGCAATATATTGTGGGAAGTGCTGTGATGTAGATCCTTGTTTTTACTGTTCAAGAATGTTTACTGTTCAGGTCTGTGTCATCAACAGACTTGCCACGGTTGTTAGTTATGAAAATGCTGTGTGATCCAAAATGTCCACTGAATTATACTCAGCAAGCCACTGTTTCTTAAAGTCACTCTCTTATTTCAGTAGCCTACATCAGGCTTCACAGGAAACCAGCTACGATGATGAGCTCTGATGAGACTTTTGCTTGCGTGTTCATCCTGTGGCTTTGTGGATTCCTGAGAAGGATATAAGAACTTGTGGGTTCCAGTTTTAAATAACAGTTTTCCAAACAGTTTGATTCTGGTTTGTTCCCACACTACAAACCAGAATTTAAGCAATTTATGTTGCCTGTGTTTGGATAGAATAGAGAACTATTGTTTGTTTTGTGTTGGAAGCAAACATTTCTGCTCTCTGTTGTATGAAAAGAGTGGGTGAGGGCAGGGGAAAGCATGGCTTGTTCACATATTGGTTTCCTGTTTAGAGAACTATGTGAGAAATTTACTCCATCAACATTATTTTGCAGATTTCTCTGATTTGTAGCTCCAGACCCAAAAATGAAAATGCAAACAACCTGTGGTTGGAAAACTATACACTTCTGGGCTTGCAATGCATTCTATGATGAACATATTTGAGGGGGAAAAAAGAGTAAAAAACAATTCTAAAATATTTCTAAATATTTAGAAATAAAAAATTTCTAAAACATACAGAGTCACATTTACAAATAAAGCCTTGTGTCTATCAATGAATCCATTAGTGAAGGCTGCACAAAAATAAAAATAGTTTTTCTACCCCCATAAAACCAAAGTCTGCACAAGATTAGCTTGGAACAGACTTGGAAGTAAAAAAAGATGTAAGTCTGTAGAAGCACATTCAAAAGGTTACACAATTTCTTTTCAAGTTATATCTGAACCAGACCAAAAGGTTGATCATATGGACTGTTCCAAGCACTATTATTAATGCAGAAAGAAAAAGTCATAATAAATATGTAATGTCTGAACCCCATACTCTTAAGAACCTACATACATGCACACACACAGAGACACAAAGGAATCTTGCCTCAACCCAATTACTCTGATGTACTCACTCAGGTGTTTAAAGCTCTGCGCTTATGACTAATATGATCTAGCTGTGTCAAAAATCTGCTGTAAGAAATACCTGAGGTTGCTGTAACAATCAAAATTTGTGGAGCTCCGTACACTACTTTTAAGGGGTTGTTGTACTAATTTACTTATATGCCAGTTTTCAAGGAAAAGACATCTCAAAGTAGTTTGCTAAGAACATTAAAACCATATAACAATTTTAATAAAAAAAAATCCAAAATAAACAACACAGTGACAACAACTTGAAAGGCAAACAAAGGAGTTTGAAACCCAACTCACAACAATTTAACATAAATGTAGTTTTTCCAAAATTACTATTTTGAACCAGCATGAAGACATTTTAGTGAACATGGGACCATTTATATTTCTTTTTGAAGAGACTTCCTAAGATATGGGACCACTGCTGGAAATGCCCTGTCTGTAGTGCCGATATAGTGTGGTGGACCTTGACAGTGGGCCTGGACACATAGGCTGATATTCAGCCCCAGGGAGGTTCACATGGATGCAGGCTGTCTTTCCAGAAACCCCACTTCCAAACTATTTAGGGCTTTGAAGGTCAATGCAACCACAGTAAATTGAGCTGGTAAATGAATAGGATTATTGAGCCAATATATATGAAATTCTCTGCACATTTGAAAATGTTATATAAATGTTAAATTGTACAAACATTTTTAAGAGAACTATTTTAGTAAGTGGGATGTCTGTTCTAAGGCAATATTAAATCAAGGTAATTTGTTATAATGTGTATGTTCTTAGTTCTAATATGTATGAGCTTATTGCAATTCCTGTAACCAAATTCTTAAAGCAAATTCCAGACAATGGCAGATTTCATCAACAGAGTTGTAAACTTGACAAAATAAGGATCGGAATGCATGAGAATCACCAGAACCCTTTAACAAAACTGTAATAGAGGTTGTTATATTAAAAAATGGGATTTTGTTTGTTTGTTGTTACATGTCCTGAACTTTAGTTCCACATCTTGAACTTTATTCAGACTACTCAGAGTTTTAATTTAGTCAAATTCGGTAAAATGTCAAGCCAGTGCTGTTTATCCTGTGGATTACATTTATTGCTCACTGCAGAATTTGCTAACATTTGATTTCTAATTATTTTTTTGTTTATCCATGTGGCAAGATGCTTTGCTTGTTATCCTCTGACCAGCAACCAGTTGGAAATCCAGGATCTAATTTTCATAAGCATTTGGAACAAAGAAAGTTCTGTCTGCCTGTGTGGTGTCCCAAAGCACCTTTTGCGTTTCTCATATTTTATCTGACTGCTTGATGTAACGGAGCAGGTAACAGCCCTGCAGACTGTCTTCCTTCGTAGAGGGAAAAGGTCCTTTCTAGTGGAACATTTTTGAGGTAGAGTTAGGTGTATGTCATTTTTGGCACAATCTTTGCTATATTGTTATAATATTAGGTTCAGGCTAGGGGAAGGCAAAGGTAATAATCCAAGTAACTCAAGATACCTAAGACACCCACACCCCCAAACTCTGTTCACATGGTTGTTATAATAATTAACAGAATGTATATGAAGAACACTTGAAACAGTGTGCAAATGTGACCTCATTTTCCAGATGGATGCACCTGTTATTTCTCAATATGTCAATACACTTTTCTTTGCAGGCTTGTTTCCCTAATATTAAGGAATAATAAGACATAAGGTTGGCCTTGGTTCTTTGTTCTTCCGGCATAACAGACATACTTGGATATCTTGGGGATGTCAGGTAGCGTATTGGAGTTAAGAGCTCTTGAAATAAATGCAAAAACCAGAACCTGAGAAGAACCTTGGTGTATAAGTAGAAGTGACTCTTGGGAAAGAAGTCAGCTGAGCCCATCTCTAAAGCCCAGCTCCTCTTGTTCTGGCAAAATGACTCATTCATTGTTAGCCTCACATATGCCATATTGAGCCTTGTTGTTGTGTACCTTCAAGTTGAGCCTATCATGGCATTTCTTTGGCAGAATGGGTTTCTCTTTGCCATCTACTGAGGCTGAAGGAGCATGATTTGTCCAGTTCGTTTCCACAGCTGAATCTGAATTTGAACCCTGGTCTCTCAGAGACCTAATCCAACACTCAAACTGTGCTGGTTGGAGCCTTAGACACTCATTATTTTTGTGAGTCAACAGAAATATGACTTGTATCACTTGTCTGGGGAGCAAATAATTTGATTATGTGTAGCAGAAGGCTTTAGCTCTTTGTCCCGCCACAGTCTTGACTGGAATTAAGTGCTTCCACATTTGTTAAAGGAGGTAGGGCCCTCATTACAAATGATAGGCATAGGGTCGATGTCAGTCCGAATAGGACTTCAGCAGGGGTAAAGAGTTCAATCTCTCCCTTCTCAATTTGCTGTGACCCCTTCCATTGTCTATGGTTCAAGGAAAAAAATTAGCTATGCAGCATTAGAATCTATACAATAGTCATCCTTTATCTGTGGCTTCATTTTCCATGGTTTCAGTTACTTGTGATCAACTGCAGTCCAAAAATATTAAATGGAAAATTTCAGAAATAAACAAGTCATAAGTTTTAAATTGTGCACCGTTTTGAATACCCTGATGAAATCTTGTGTGTCTGCTCTGTTCCACCAGGGATGTGAATCTTGTTGTCCAGCATATGAATACTCTAAACTTTATGTGCCCATTAGTCACTATAGGAAAAAAAAACATAGTATATATAGGGTTTGGTACTATCTGCAGTTTCAGGAATTGACTGGGGGGTCTTGGAATGTAATCTCCTATTAATAAGGGGGGATTACTATATAATGAAAGTGAGTCACATCTAGGTTGGCCCTAAATCCTGAGTGAGGATTATGCAGCCCTCAGGATGCTGGGCTGCAGTTCTCATTGGCTATATTGTCTATTCCTGCTGTCACTTGAAGTCCAAGAAGATCAAGAAGACTGTATGATTCTCACCCCTGTCCTACATAATAGCCACTTTTGATGACCACTGCCATTTTTTCAGCTGCTCTGTTTCCTGGTGTCACAAAGAAATATGGTCTCTGGCACTGGAATACTGATAGTTGCTGATGAAGGGCAGGTGACACCAAGATGAGCAAGGATGGGGTAGAATGGAATAATACTATATGGCAACTGACAAGCATAAAAGAAATCTTCCAAGGTGTTCTCGTAGCATCACAAAGCCTATCTTTGAGGTTCTGAAGTAAATAACAAAAGGCCTCAGAGAAACAGTGGCACTATCATTTGTGACTTCGTGGGGTGGGATAAGAGGGACACAGAGCAGACTGGTGGGATGGACTACGAGCGCAGCTACACTAGACAGTTATAATAGTTTGATACTGCTGTGATTTTCATAGCTCCATCCCATGGAATTCTGGGATTTGTAGTTTAGTGAAGGATACTTAGAATTCTCTGCTAGAGTGCTGTAGTCCAGAAAGTACAAGATTAAAGCTCTTTAACAGAGAATTCTAAGGACCTCACCAAACCACAAAGTGCAAGATTCTGTAGGATGGAACTATGAAATTAAAGTAGTAACATACTACTGCTAGCATTTCACAGGGGAAAGCAGGGACACATGTAGCCAAGTAACATCAGAATGTAGTCAAGGCGGCAAAAACAATATGGAAAAAATATTCTCACTAGGAGAAAGTACAGAACTTTTCTTGTCCCTGACCCTGCTGGAAAGGGCAAGATTCTATCTTCTCTTCTCCCTTCCCCTATACTAAATTCATTGAATGCAAACTATTTTTGGCCTTTGAACATAGCAATTGAAGTAAAGCTGAAAACAAAGGGGGAAAATGAGAAGAAGAGAGAGAAACTGACATTTTAAAAACAGTGGAGAAAGTGGGGCAATTAATTGAGACTGTCCCCAATAGACTGGAACAATTGGAAAATATGATGGTGTAGTATAGGTATGGTCTCAGCAGCATGCCTCTGCAATGACTATCACACACTCTGCATAGCACTGAATCTT
The DNA here is from genome assembly GCA_948472985.1 of Iguana delicatissima. Taxonomy (NCBI): domain Eukaryota; kingdom Metazoa; phylum Chordata; class Lepidosauria; order Squamata; family Iguanidae; genus Iguana; species Iguana delicatissima. Next base: position 482,895 of record CAOKZL010000772.1, read on the forward strand.
ATCTAATAGTCACAGATTACTTTAGTTAATTATGGAGTCTGGAAGTACTATGATTCTCTGGCAAGTGTTACTCAGGCAGATGTAAGTGTGTTGAAAAGGCACTAAGAAATTCTGCGGGGAACAGCTGGAGGAAGAAACCACATAGTTTCTTTTAATCGCTGGTGACTAGAGCAGCCAAGCAGACCCTGTTACCAAGCAAAAGAATAGAGATGAAGGGGTGCTGCATTCTTTCTAAAATGATCCCACATGCCCCTTTTTGTGCCAGTCCACAGCCTTTCGGTCTGCAATAATAAGTTGAGTGCCACTACTGGCAAAGATTTCCCCATACACATGTGCTTACGAGGCACATGAGTTGTGGCAGACAAGGGAAAATGTAAATAAAGAAGTGGACTGAATTCAAGTAGTTTGCAAAACAATGAGCTATGGTTCCTTTCTCTAAAAGTCTCATCTGAGAAAGTCTCATCAAGATCTATTTCATTTTATCCATACAAGGAATAGATTGTGGCCTGTAGATTATCTCTCTTCCCTTTTCTTATCAGGCCCTTTTAAAGACATGAGAAGTTCTTCTGCTTTCAGGGATAATAATGTATTGTGGCTGCCTGGCAATGGAGTCTTCTTGTAGAGTTCTTTCTGCAGTTTCTCCAAGGTTTTGCATTAACTATGCTATGATTTGTTCTCATCTGCTCAGTTTTAGTACATTCCTTATCAGTGTTGCTAACATAGTACATTGTTTGTTAATGCAGTACATTTAAACATCAGCAGATGGGGCCCTTGTTTCCTTGGAAGAATGGTAGGTAAGTAGGTCTGTGCTTTTATAAATCTCTCTGGCAAGAATGTTTTTGATTTGTTTTCCACATTATAGCATCTTAAATTAATAGTCTTTTTTAAACTAAATATGGATCCATGTACAGTCAGAGCACTTCGTGGAAGTGTGGAAGAGAGAACATTTCCACAGCTAAAGGGTATACCCATCAAAAGTTGCTGAACAAAAAGTTATTTCTGCAATCTGAGATGCCTAGACTTGGAAATTAAGATCCCAAATGAATGCCTTGAATCTTGTTTTGGTGCTTTTGACAAATATTATATAGTCACAAGGATGAACCATGGAAACAATCAGAAGCTGTTTTTCTAATTCTCCCAGTTTACAAACCAGGAGAACTCTCTTATACTTTTAGATGCAGCAAAATGCAGCAAGAATATGCTCCTGTTTCTGTTACTTACCCCTTCCTTTGCACCTCCTCAAGGCAGAGGTCTGGAGAGCAGGACGGAGGAGGGAGCAGGTTCTGGTTTATTCTGAGCTTGGAAAAGTTGCTTTTTAGACTATAAATCTCTGAAACAAAGGACCAGCATTGTCATTCCTAAAGTCTGGCCCTATATTCCACTGGACTAGGGGATTAAATATTTGTGAATGTAGACATCTAACAGCCTTATAATATCCTGAAAAAAAGAATTCATATACAGATTCCAAAATAAATAATTTTATGTACAGATTCTAAATCTAAAATAAGATTGAATTTCCAGACTCTGTTTAAAGGTATAAGGATCAAAATTAAAAGGGGTATCAAGTATATAAAATACCTGCTGACTGATGGTTCTGGTAGGCAAATTTCATGCAGGAACAAACAAGCTATGGAGTGTTTTCAAACTGATCTGTATGATTTTCAGCCATCATTTTCTCTTCTGGGGAAAAGTGATGGATGGAATGGGAGTTACATATAAGACAGCACCTATAGACTCAGATGTGCATTGAAGCTTGTTTATATACTGGAGGAGAGGTAACTATATCTCCTGAATGGTATACAGTGCTTTCCAACATTTCACAGAGGAAAACTGGGACACATAGCTGAGCAGTATCAGAGTATGGTTAAAAGGGTGTGACCAGGCAACAAGTGGGCAAAAGTTATTATGAAGGAAGAACACACAAAACTACTATTGTAACCCTTGAAATAAAGTACTGAGTTTAGGAAAGTCCTCCCCTCTCCCCCCCCTAAAAAAAAGGAAAAGGCCAAATCAATAAATACAATACAGCAGCTCCCTCATATGCATGAGGGATACAGTCCCAGACTTAATGTGGAAGGCAGAAAATGTGTATAATACCAAATGCTATATTTGACCCCCAGCCCAGGCGAGGGAAGAAGTCAGCTCCATTGCCTCTCCTCTTCTGCCCTCTGGGCTTCCTTCCTGCTCAGTGAGCAGCCCCCTCCCTGGGAGCCAAATCTGATGGGGGCTTTGGCTACTTGGAGCTGTGGATGTCTCTTGGCTATGGAAGGAGTGTTTTCCTCCTTCCTTAGCCAAGAGAGGTGTGTGGGGAGCCGTGCTGGGCTTTCCATGCCCTTCTTAGGTGAGGAAAGAGTGTCTCGCTCTTACCTCGGCCAAGATAGGCATGAGGGGAGCCGTGCTGGGCTTTCCATGACTCTTGCACCAAGGAAGGAGTGTCTCATTCCTTGGCCAAGAGATGCACAGACCACAGAGAAGTGACACTGTGGATACTGGTCATGCAGTTTTGGGGGACCTACTGTACTCTGTTTGCACAGGCATGCACACAGTGTGATTAACAATAAATATAAGCCAAGATCCTGCATTGTGAGAGGCAGTGACAGAGATCTAATTATCCCCCAAAGCCCACCTTTTAAGTTCTCCATCTCCCCTGACACTGGACATTTCCAGGTCTTCTGAGAGCTGGTGGGTGAGTGACGATGCATCCAAAACTTCCTTCTGTAGCAGTGACCTGTCATAGCGTGCCCACTTGCAGGAAGAGGGCTGGACACATCATCCCTCATACTCAGATCTCTGGCAACTTGGAAACAGTCATGCTGGAGGACCTGTTTGACTTAAAGTAGGTTTTGGGGGAACCTTTGGCTGACGTGATGGTGCAACAACCGTGAAAGTGAATTGTGGCGTTGTAAGTCAGACTTAGGATATCAGAATTGCACAACGGGTAATATTATATAATGTATGTCTGTGTGCCCTCAACTTGCCTGTCGACTTATGGTGACCCCATGAATTTCATAGAGTTTTTTTTTAGGCACTTGGGGTGTTTTGCAAGTTCCTTTCTCTGAAATATAGCCAGCAGCATCTAGTATTAGTTGCCAGTCCCCTATCTGAATACTAACCAGAGCTGACCCTGCTTATATAACACAGTAGTCTAAAATCAAGATGACCTTATTAGTCCTACTCAAAATGACAACTTTGTCTCAGATCCATTGTATGGATTCTGGGTTCATACCCTTCTCTTTTACCCAATGCACATTCATTATACATTAAGTGAAATCCCAGGGTACCCATATCATTGTGCTCATGTGATCACTCTAAGCCAATTATAGGTTCTCAGTCTAACCTAGTTCACAAGATTTTTAGCATAAAAATGGAATGGATGGCATGAAGAAAAATAATGTTCAGTACTTTTAGCTCCAGGAGATAAATGAAATGTAATTAGTGAAGAAAGGTATAGTAGAAAAAAGCTAATAGTTTTAAAAGAAATACATGCATTCCAGTAGCTTATTAAAATGAGTCAAGCTACAATCTGGGACACTTATACCTAGGATTAAGTCCCACTGAATCAATCCACTGAGACTTACTTCTGAATAGATATGTCTATGAGTGCATTGTTAATGTAGATGGAACATGGTTCTGCAGAAAAAAAAAACTCTTTCCAAGGAAGTGGACAGTAAAATCTTTCCCAGTTTGACTGCTACAAATTACATTTCCTTTCCTGGGGACCTGTGAAGCCCCGACACACAAAGAGGCCATTTCCGCACCATACTGTCATAGTGCTATTATACTTCTTTCAACTCAGAAGACCTGGAAAAGTCCTGTGGAATCCTAGGGTTTGCAGTTTAGAGAGGGACATTTAGAATTCTCCACCAGATTGCTCTTTGGCTTCAATAAACTACAAGCCCCAGAATTCCACAGGAGGTTGAAAGTGGAATAATAGCACTATAACAGTATAGGGTGGAAATGGCCAGAGGATGCGTAAATCAAAAGGAAGGGGTAAAGAGATGAAAACCAGTAAAACTAAGCCTTAAAAACATAATCCAGCCAGAAATTCTTCTCTGAACTCTTGTTCCTATTATAGGGAAATTAGAAGTCTGAGGAATCTATTTACTTTGTTTTGTTTGTTTGTTTAAGTATTTGTGAGAAAGAGAGATTGGCAGAGCGCCTAGTACACTGTCCCAGGGCTCTTACAATTCAAAGAACTCCCCAAGGAAAGGGCCTCTTACCAGCTAGGACTCTCCTCTTTGACTGTTTTCTGTAAGGTGTGCTTCAAGAAGCAATTTGGAGTAATATGGCACATTCTGTTCCAAAGCTAGGAAAAGTGCAGCAGTTTGCTCTTATCCAAGTACACTGGGAACAGCACAACTCTGCCATTCCTCTCCCTCCCACTGAGTTGAGTGCAAACTACTTTTGTGCTTTAAATGCTGTTTGCAGCAATTAAAGAAAGCAAAACACAAAGAGGGAAGTGGAAGGAGGAGAGATAAACCGGGGCATTTAAAAGCAGCTGAGGAGGTGGGATGACAGAAGATTAACCATCTGTCCCTACCAGATCAGGACAGTGAGAGAATGCTAAGTACATGCTGGGACTGTGTGTGAATCATATGGAAAGGTGATACAATGATCTGATGGTAAAGGTTGTAGCCCTAGTAAACAACTCAGGGTTCTCTTTTTTTTGTGGTAGTGGTGTGTCATGTCTAATGGAGTGATTTCTGATTCCATAACCAGAAATTGGGCAAACCTGATTTTTGACTTGGCTAATTCAGTGGCCTTAATGTTTACTTTGCAGATGAGACTGATGGTGATTTACTTCTAAACTGCCAGCAATCGCTCTGGTGGTGTACAAACTTATAAAAAAAACCCCAGGTTTCTGCTTGAAAGGGTCTCATGCTCTTGGATACACAAGGCAGAGAACAGACAAAAGGAAGGTCTAGGGGATGAGGTAAATGTTAAGAAGATATTTATAAATATAGCAAAATTCCAGAAAGGCTAATAATTCTGGAACAAATGGGAGAAAGCTTGACAGAAGTGAAATGATTTGAAAAACAGAAATTGAAAAACATGCCCCAGGGGCATGTTCCTGGGGACATTTCCAATAGTAAGAGGCAGTAAAGAAGAAAAGGCATTGTTGATTGACTGAAGGGGGAAAAAAAAAGGAACAAAGCCTGTGAAAGAGAGCTGAGGGTGGAGATACAAACTGGGGTGAAACAATGGAGCCTCTGTGTGTAAGACAAGAGGTTTATAATGGGCACAAGGTAGAATAAGAAGCCAAGAAAAAGAAATGAGAAATGGTTGAAAGCTGAGCTTGCAAAAGAGAGAGAGAATTGAACTATAACTCCCAGAATCCTTGTAGACTTAAAAAGAAATTTTCACAAGCTGTGGTTGAAAGCAGTGAAAGCAACTACCAAAACTGAGAATTTGGCTGGTATATAAGTAACTACTTTATTCAGATTATTTTGCTGCCTTGCACAGTCTTGCCTGTTTTGACTTCCTGGAGTTCTCCAGGGTTTCAAGCTGTAGTTAAGAGTTCAGAAAAGCAATTTTTTTGGGAGGGGGCAGCTGTAACCCCACTTCCGGTGATAGAGTCCTAGAGAGCAGTAAGTGGCTCATGTTGGTCGATGGTTGGCCAAAGGGTGGCCTGAACGAAGGTGCACACTGATAATTTTTTCCTCTTGTCTGCTGCTTGGATGGGAGACCACTTGGAAATCACCTGTGTTTCTGAGCTCTTTGGAATGAGAGTGAGGTGTAAGTGGAATAAATGAATAATACATCTGAAAAGATGCGAATGAAGAAGTGTGATGAGAAAAGGTATAAAGTAATAAAGGAAGGGAAAAGATGAGTATTTGATCCTTTGGAATGGATTCCCTGGAACTGCTGCTTTGTATTGAATAAACTTGCTGTTTGAATGTAGCCAGCTCCAGCAGAGAGGATTTTTGACACAGTTCTTCATAAACCATAAATATTATTATGGAACTGATAGAACAAAACAGATCTTTCTGTCCTATTCTAATATGTCATGCCAGCTTCCTGGATCAGTGGAACACTGTGTAAAAGACAAATATGCGTGATGGCCTACACTGTCATTTGTTAAAAGATCAGTATAAGCAGACATTATTTAAAATAATATAGTTTAGTGTATTGGGAAAGTAGATATTATTATAAATATGAGGAATCACTTATTGAGCGTGACACTTGTGTCCATCTGATTATTTGGCATGAAATATAAAGCCTTGGATATGCAAAAAGCATTCTGGTTAATAACCTTTCTTAACATGCATTTGGACTCAGGCTATTGTGCTTTTCTGGTGGATTTGTATTTGGCTGATCTGATTCCTCCATAGGAAGTTAAACATAAACAGTCAGGTTTCATTATTTGCTTATAGACCACCTTTTGTCCAAAATGTCTTAAGGCTGGAGTACAAAACCAAATATTAAAACAAGTTAGACGAAAATAAAAGTTTAAGAACAGAGCAAATAAAACATTCAGAGAAATCAAACCAATTTTAAGCTCTCTTTTTTTTTTAAAGTTAATGTTGAGTGGAAGAAGAGCCCCCTGCCGCAGAAACTGACAATTGAAGAGGCTAATCTCACCTTCCTAGGGAAGAGCCCCTAAAAAGGCTCTGTCTTGTATTTTGATGGTGGGACATACAACAAGGCCTCTGATGAAGATTGTAAACTACAGTCAAAGGATATGCTAGTATCTTGACCACAGGTCATTTAGAGGCAAACCCTGTCCATTTACCAGAGATACAAAAAGATTGGAAAAGTTACTTTTTGGATTGCAATTCAGCTCTTAAAATTTCTAGCCAACATGGTCATTAGCAGTGCTGGCTGGGGAATTCTATGGGTTGTAATCCAAAAACAGTGTTTCAAAGTTCTCTCTTAAGCATATAAAATTTGGAAAACCCTACTGCCAAAGATCAAATAATGATCTAATACAGCATTTAAGCACCTAATGTTTAGTCTTCTGGGGAGGTCCCAAAGTCGTTTTGTTAAGTGAAGTTTTCAGAAGTATGTTGGTATAGTAGAGCCTTAAAAAAATAAATAAACACCAAATCCAATATTGAAATTATTCTACTAGCTACTAATTAGTTTCTGGGCAAGGTACAAAGATGCAAAGTGTTGGTTGTTACCTTTGAAGCTCTACATGATTTGGGTTTGGGTTACCTACAGAATTGCTTTCTCTTCTAATAATGCCTATTAATAGGTTTGCTACCTGACTTCGGTCTGGAAAATAATTGTCTAACTGTAAAATAATTTTACATGGTGTGAAGAAGTCTCTTTCTGACAGTGATCTAGAACCCTATTGATGAATTTCATTAGGTAATCCCAAATTCAAATCCCTGTTAAACCATGGAAATCCAATGGATGACCTTGGCAAGTCACACTCTCTCAGCCTTAGGGAAAGGCAATGGCAAACTTCCTCTGAATGTTGCTGCTAAATATTTATGATAGGTTGCTGCAAGTTAGTGTCACCTTGAAGGCACGTACCAGCGAGAGACAAGCCTAGTTGTGGTTATATACTTAGAGGTGATTGTGAGAATGAGAGCCAGTGTGGTGTAGTGGTTTGAGTGTTATACTATGACCCTGGAGACTCAGGTTTGATCCCTGCTCAGCTGTGGAAACCAACCTTGGGCATGTTACACACTCTCAGCCCCAGAAAACCACATGGGAGGTTTGCCTTAGGGTCTTCAGAAGTTGGAAATGGCTTGAAGGCATGCAACAACAACAACAACAACAACTGTGAGGATAGCTGAAGGTACTATTGGGAGTGTTTGGATGTAGTAACTGGTGTTCTTCTACTAGATAACAAAAATTAATAAAATGCAAAATAAAATATGTAAAACAGCATACAGACAATTGATGGTAGAATGAAAGCCCATATTTCACTATTGCTAGATACAGAAAGCAGAACATTCTCTTCCTTTTTTCTAAGTTTTGTTCTGCATCTGTCTTAACCAGAGAAGGAAGGGCAATTTGCTCCCTCATGGTCAGTGCAAATGTGTGTACAGTCATGCAGCTTCCCATTTTTCATGTTTTGGTTTTCTTTAAGTCGCTCTCAGGGGGAAAGTAAAACACGTCAAGTGGTCCATTTCTGCTTTCGAGGGTAATTAATCTCAGGAAGGCTCACAGGCTTGTTTAGGGTTGTTCGTTAGGACATTGTTTCAGAAACAGAAAGGAGATATATGTGGAAATCATAAAAGAATAATATTGCAAGTATGTAAAGGAAATTGACCTAATTTCTCATGCTCCAAGATGAACCAGCCTGTTCTAGAGCTGTCTTACCTTTCCATGTATTTCCATGTTACTTTTTCCTCAATTGTTACTTCAGCTGTTAAAAATGGAGTTCAAAGTGAAAAAAGTATCGTATTTGCCGGCCTAGAAGATACACTGGTGTATAAGATGCACCCCATTTTCAAACAGTATTTTTTGGGGAAAAAGTGAGTCTTATCAGTCGCATAGGGACAGGGGTATGGTTTGCTCCTGGCAGCAATATTTGTGGGGCATCCTGGCCCATAGCCACGCCCCCATGCACCACGGCCATGCCCCCACACTCTGCAGCCACACCCCACACACTGTAGCTCCGCCCCTCCCGCCCCCCCACTCCAAGCTCCACCACTGAGTCTTATACGGCAGCAAATACAATAGTTTGCACTCAAGGTAAAGGGAGGGAAAAGAGGAGGGGACAGAATTTTGCTCTTCAATTTTGCCCATTAAGCCCAGGTCAAAGCAAACGGCTGCATACTGTCCTAGTTTGTGTGTTCTTCCTCATTAATGACTTCTGCCATCTTGACCATACTCAGACGTTGCTTGGTCACACATGTCCCAGTGTTTGTATATGAAATTTTGGAGGGTTTGATGATGCCACACCCTCCAAATCAATGTCAGCAGTGCCCCAAACCAGTCAAGTTATGTGGTTGCCTGAGGCAGGAAATTCCAAAAACATTTTCCCTTTTCCTTTCAGTCAAATAACAAATGGAATGTTTTAATTTTCCCAGCTGTTTCTTGGCATCTCAAAGTGTGCCTCACTCTGCCTCACTATATATTTTGTGACAGAACATGTAAGAAACCTGCTGCTGCCATAGCTGAAAGGGGAAACGTATGTCCGTAAGGTTGCCATACTTCTGCTTGAAACGGTTTTGAAATTCTGAATCAAATAAGTTATTTTTCTAATCCATACCACAAGAATTCCAAATGAGTAATGTTCAGAGTTCTAAAATGTTGTTTTAAATTAACAGATATCTGTTTACACCCTTAACTCTATCTTAATGAAGATTTTTGTCTGGGAATACAAACAGCTGTTGGAAATTCTCTTCCATCTATCATTTTAAATCTTTTATTAAATTTGCACCTGGCAGTGCAGCTATAGTTAAAAGTCTGTTCATTATGAGACCCGTGTTTGGGTGGCTTATAACTATCATTTTAAATCTTATCAGGCTGAAACTCTGCCAGCACATTTTTTATTTGTTTGTTAAATCAAAGTGAGCAATATTGAAGCTTTTTCCCCTCCCAAGCAATAATAAACACATCTATTGTATATTAAAAAAATAAACAGATGTATACGGAAGATTATTGCTTAAAAAAAATAAAGTAGGGGGTTTTCTACATAGGTAGTCTGATGCAACGTTTTTCAAAACTGCTTCAGTTTCATCAATAGAGCCTTGGAACTTTATGACTGGATCGCCAGCCTCCTGGGAGTGGAGCCTGAGATCAACAGGTCACAAAGGACTAATGAGTTATGTGATTTCCAACCCAGGAAGTGAGCCAGAGAGTTAAATCTTAAGTAAAGTTCATTGATGTATCTCATTACATCAATATAATGAGATTAACAGAGCAATCCTACCATGATGGTGATGTTGAGAACCAAAGGCAGAATATCTGTCATATCCAAAGGCCTGCCGGTCTCATACTGGCAAGACAGAGGAGAGGAAATGGTGGATTTTGCTGTCCTATCCCCTACTTCTAGGCTTTTCCTTCACCTCCTCCAAGTTCCATCCCATTGACTGCAAGAACTGATCAAGCTTCACTGCTGGTTTGGAGTCATGCCAAGGGACTGGAACTTCCCCAGTCCTCCTAACAATATATTCCTAACACATCCTTTCCCTCCTTCTTTGAACAGCTCTTTTCCTTTCTTTATGTATATTTGTAAGAAGAAGACTGCTTAAGTTTCTGTGGTAGTTGTGATTTTTTTTCCAAGTCTAGATCTCCCTATCCAAACAACAGACCTCTCTCTGTGTCCTTCAAAGAGGAGGTTAGAAGCATCTTATGACCCTTTGGACATCTGTCCGGCCACAAGATTGCAAATCTTGTACCCATTGACATAACTGATCTGCATAGGCATTGATATCCCCCAGAATGACTGTCCTGGTTTTCTTCAACACCATATTTAAGAGTGCCTCAGTCAGCTTAGGCAGGGAGACTGGGTAGCATGGTGGGTTCTACGTTAGTAGCATACTTGTTTTGCCTCTTTGCCCCATATTACAAATCCTGAAAACTAGTGTCAGGATAGAGAGGTTTCCTTAAGAAGGAGATGAAATCCTTCTGGATGATAGGAACTCCTGCCCCTGCCCCTTCATTCTAGGTGGATGCTGCATCAGACAGACCAAATTGGGATAGATTCACTCCACCAAGTTCATCCATCCAGGCCTCAGTAACACACATCACATTAATCACTTCATCTACAATCAGGCAATGGATAGTAATTTTTTAAACTGTAGATTAAGATTGCATACAGCCACAGCACCAGTATGCCACAGGCAGCCTGGCAGGGCACTCATAAAGGCTTGGGTTAGGACTGAAACACAGGATAGTTCTCAGGTGTTTATCCCATCTTTTCCATACATGGCATGTCCACTTCATAGTTTCATAACTTCATCTGTTCAAGATCATACTAGTATGCACTTCTGTATTTTACTAGTAAGTCAGGGCTTTCGTCTTCTACACTGGTGACAGATGGAAATAATGATGCCATTGTATCTTTTTTCCAAAGTTGAAATTCCTTACTTGCTGAGTACTTTTCTATATCGTATAGTTTCACAAAATTTGTTGTAAATCCATTGTACAGAAGGTGGCTTGGGAAACTTCCCATTATTACATGCTATACTTTGCTTCAAGAGGTCTTTTTGCAGGAATTCAGAACTATATTGTTTGGACCAAATAAAAACTTTAATGATAGGTGGACAATTGTGGATTTCTTGTATGCCACTAGGAACTCTGAGGATGCTTTCAACACTACCAGTAAGCATGGATCAGGAAATTTCTCAGTCTAACCAATTTCAAATTTCATTACATCAAATGGCTTGATGAGACACTCAAAAGAGAGCCAGGATAACTGTGTATATCTGTTGAACAGTTCTTGTCAATGTTATACTTCATACTAATTGGGTGACACAGTCCACCTCACAGCAGTTGCAAACATCAAGCTTGTACGCTAAATTTAAACATTGCCCAATATAACATTGTTTTTCTGGGAAGGGTAATGCTGGTTGCTCCTCAGGGACACTGATGTGCTTAAGACAGGAAGCGACTTGTAGCCTGCATACCAGTCCTGAACCAGTCATCCTCATCCATGTGGATGGGTCTGGGTAGTAGAAATAAGTGTACATGGGAACTTCTAGTGTCAGTACACTTCAGGAACATTCATTCCCACAATTAAGAGGGCTGTCCTTACAATATATCAACCTTATAAGCCCCCAAAGGTTCGTAAATGAAGTCCAGTTCACACACTACTTTTGATGTGCGCCCACTGTTGCAAAGCTGGTTCTGTGATTGTTCCTATACGAAAAAATAGGTATTACCAGATTTTTAAAGCTACTGCTTGCTTAACTAGCATCTGTTGGAAGAAGAGAGGGTGTTGGTATGGAAAATTTACCCCCATTATCCAGGCTACCAATGGTCTGGATCCAATATGCATTATGCTGCCTTCTACTGCAGATAACCACTATACCTAGAAACATGCCCTAAAGGGTTAGAAGATCCTCTGAAGCTGGGTGTAAGTGTTGGAAAGGCCTGCCGGGAAAACGGCGGGAGGGGGGAATGTACTTATTAGCATTAGTCTGGACTTTCAGCCATTTCCTTATCATGTGCAGTCTTTTCCAGAAATAAAAACATCCTCTAAAGCAGTTTCAGACTTCCAGAACAGGTTTTCAAAGAATGGTAAGATCTTGCAGACTAGAGCAGGGAGGTCTAGGGGTGGTAACTGTCTAATTTTGAAGGTCATTCCACATCTAGGGGTAGCTGAAGAAAAAGTCCTCTGGGTGACCATTGCCAGTCCAGTCTTGGCCAGTTGAAGTAAATGTCCCCAAAAGGACCTGGTTGTGCAGGCAGATTCTATGAGAGGCGATGATCCCATAGGTGACCAGGACCCAAGCCATGTAGGGCTTTAAAGGTAATAATCAACACTTTGTGCTTTGCCCAGAAACTAAATGGCAGCCAGTGGAGTGATTTTAATATTGGTGTAATATGTTCACTCCTAGATACACCAGTAACCAATCTGGCTGCTGTCTTTTGAACCAATTGAAATTTCTGAATATGGTAGAGAGGTAGCCTAATGTATATCACATTGCAAAAGCCCAACCTTGAGATTACTGGCACATGCACTGCCATCTTTAGGTCCTCCAGCTCTAGAAAGGGGCACAGCTGGTGTATGAGCCAAATCTGATAGTAAATACTCCTGGTTGTTGCATCTATCTGAGCTGTCATTTTGAGTGACGTATGCAAAAGCACTCCCAGGCTATGAACACAGTCTTTCAGGGGGACTGTAACACCATCCTGGACTAGGTGACACACCTCCAAACCCAGGTTTGAACCCTTGACAGTAAGCACCTCTGACTTGTCTGGATTCAGATTCAGTTTGTTTTTCCTCAATCAGTTCATTACTGTACTTCTTCCAGGTATTCATTCAGAGGAGACACACTATCCTTAGCTGGGGCTGTTTTTGAAGGCATGAAGAAATATATTTGGATGTCATTAACATACTGATAGCACCCTGCCCCATGCCTCCAGATGATCTCTCCAAGTACTTTCATGTAAATATTGAATAGGATTGGGGATAGAATGGCACTTTGTAGTATGCCATATAGCAGTACCTTTTTGGAGGAGCAGCTAATCCTAAACACTGCTATCTGGAATCTACCTGAAAGACAGGACTGGAACCAGTGAAGCACAGTGCTTCCAGTTCTCAGATCTCTCAGACATTCCAGAAGGATCCTGGTCAATGGTATTGAATGCCACTGAGAGGTCCAAAGGCACCAGCAGTCACGCAATAGCAATAGCAATAGCAATAGCATTTATTTCTATTCTGCCTATCAACTAGTGTTATCTAAGCGGTTTACAATGTATTTTAGCTAACTGACCCCAACAAGCTGGGTACTCATTTTACTGACCTGCAAAAGGATGGACGGCTGAGTCAACCTTGGAGCCTGGCAGGATCGAACTCACAACCTTGTGGTTGCAATACTGGCATTTAACCACTGTGCCACCAGGGCGCTCCACGCACTCTTTGTGTCACTGCTCAGGTGAGGATCATCCACTAAGCCAACCATAATGGTCTCAACTCTGTATCCTGCTTTGAAGCCAGTTCGAAATGTGTCTAGATAAATCTATAGCATGCAGGTACTGTTGTGTGGCTTCAAGTTGTTTCTGATTTATGGCAACCCTAAGATGAATCTATCATAGGGTTTTCTGGGGCTGAGAATGTGTGATGTTCCCAAAGTTCCCAGTGGGTTTCCTTGGCTGAGTGGGGAATTGCACCCTTATTTCCTGGGTCATAGTCCAATGCTCCAACTACTACACTATGCTGGCTGTCATGCCAGTATTAGCCAGTGCATATAATGACTAAAACAGTGTAGGGGTGCAAACCTGCTAACCCAGCAATGGGGGTGATCACCAGTCCTGAGACAATCAAAAAATGCAACAAGAGATAGCGCCAGAAGATGACACTCCCAGCTTGAAAAGCACTCAAAAGGCTCCTGGGATACAACAGAAGACAACTGTGAGTAGCACTGTGGTTAATTATGCAACTGGACTCAAGCTGAAAGGATGTTCAGCTATCGGTCTAAGGTGAAAGGAATGTCCAAAGCTGCACAACACATATTATAGAAACATGGAATTTGAGAAGCACAAATCAGGGGAAGGTAGATATTGCAAAACATGAAATGAAATATATAAACATTGCAAAACGTAGGGTGAGTAAAGTTGGCAGGAATGAATCATTTTGAGTCTGATAATTAAATGGTAATGTACTCAGGAAATGAAAATCTAAGAAGGAATAGGGTGGCATTAATAATGAGGAGAGATGTAGCAAAAGCAATGAAAGAATATAATGCAGAGTCTGACTGAATAATGTCAATAAGACTTCAAGAAAACCCATCAGTATAACCATATTCCAAGTTTGTGCTCCAACTACAGAGGCAGAGGAAAAAGAAATTGAAAGATGCTATGCTGGAGTCCAGGAGAAATTTGACTACACGCCAAAGCAGGACTTCTTGTTAATAATAGGTGATTTGAATGCAAAAGTAAGACAGAGCAGAACCAAAAATGTGGCCTAGGATCAAAAAATGAAGTAACTGAATTTTCTGAGGCCAATAGGCATTTCACTGCAAAAACATACTTCAAGCAATAATATACATAGAAGTCAAAGAAACTATACAGTAGCCTCTCCCCATTCATGAGTGTTTGGGGTACGGAGCCCTTACGAATGTGGAAAAAACATGAATAACTCCCCTGTATGATTTCTCTCCCATTCCCCTCCAGAGCTCCCCCTCCTATTCTTTGCCTCTTGCCCCGCCATGGGGGGGGGCAGTGGTGACAAAAAAGACAAGCTAAAAAGCTTACCAGTACTTTCCCCTCAGACAGAGAAGAAGAGAGTTCTGGAGTTCTAATTACTTCTGGAAGTCATCTTCAGAAAGGAGCACCTGACCAATCAGCACTCTATATACAACAGAATGTGCAACCACATGGCAGAGAGGCTACACCTTCAGCCATGTGGGAGGGGCTTTGCTCACCCAAAAGGAAAAAAAAAACCCACTCCATTTTAAGCACAAACCTCGCAAGCCTGAAGTGAGCAATGCCAGGGATGGGAGGTGGAAAATGGGGTGGGGATACAAGCACATGCCTCCCAAGTAATCAAATTCATGAAGGTGAAACCTGTAAATGTGGAAAGGCTACTGTATAATTGGAAACAGAAGAGGGGAACGCTTCATTCTCTCTGCAAAAACAAGGCCAGATTGGGGCATAGGCCATAAACTGTTTATTTCAAAATTAGAGTAAAGCTAAAGACAACACTACTTGAAGAACATAGAAATTAAAGATAATGTAAAAAATAATTTGTAGTATTAAACCTAATCGACCCAGAAACAGAAGAACTCAAGACTGAAGCCAGGGACATTGTCAGAAGACTACAAAAAGACATTATCTGCAGCCAAAAAGAAAGAGAAACCTCAGTGAGTGACAGATAAAACTGTTCAAGCAGTTAATGACAGATGAGAAGCAAATGTAAAAAGTGACAGAAATAGGGCCAAAATCCTGAGTGCAACTATTCAGTGACTTGTGCAGAGAGACAAAGACAACTACTATAATTATAAATGCAGAGACATATAAGATAAAAACAAAAAAAGGAAGACCAAGAGACCACTTCTACAAGATCCAAGAACTCAAAGGGAAATTTAAACCAAGAGTGAGGATACTGTACAATCAGCAGAGGAATGCATTACATGACCAAGTAAAAATAAAAAGATGATGAAAGCAATACACTGATGCATTATATAAAAGAAATTGTACATTCATCCCACTAAAGTGAAAGTGTGTGTGTGCGGGCACATGTACGTGTGCACATGAAAGAAAGAGCAGGTCATTCTATTGGTCAACTGATAAATCAGCAGTTTTGGCTCTTCTCATTTTGAACAGTTTCTATTCTAGCTGTTTGTGATAAGAAGAACTAGTAATGTCCAATTGAACTAAAACTGATTGCATAACATTAAGAACTTGTTCTGGAGTTTACTTGCTTTTCTTCTCTCTTCCTCTTTAGGAAAAGAAACAAAATAAACATGAAAACACCTTGGCTGCTTTGTATTTAAGGGTAAAACACCCAGCCCAAAGACTAGAAATATATTGCCCAGTTTCAAAAGGCTTGAGAAAATCCATGAAACAAGTATATATTCAGTACACCTTTCCCTCTTTCCTTTCCTTGCTTCTGAAGCATCCCTGTGTAGTTTAATGTGGAGGCTGTTTTTAAGTTGATGAAATGTAGCCTTTTTTTAAAAAAAAATGTTGATGAAATCTTAATCCCATTATAGGACAAAATTGTTATCACCTTGAGGAGATTGTTTATCTCTCTGACCTCCTCATTTTCATTTCATCATTGTGGACATTCTGAAAACTCAAAGATCCTCATCAAGGTTTTGTTTGAAAATTTCTTTAATGTCATAAAATTATGAACTTTTGCATGCTAAGGGAGTCATCTGGCTCTATAGAAACTTTTCTCTTATTTGTGAGTGATGTTCTTTGCTTCCAAATTAACAGGCAGTCAGCCATGTGACTTAGCTCTTAGAGGGAACAGTAAGAGAAGAAATGGATACTCCTTTTCAAGGGATTTTTTTTTCTTTCAAAGTCAGTTTTTTAAGTAATGGCTAACAGCCTAATTGCATACATATTCACTTGCTTCCCTCTGCATTTGATGTGGCCCACTACTTAGTAAGTGTGCATAGGAACAGCCTAAGAGGAGTAGCTTGGTACACTGTAATGGTAGAATGCAGCCTAAGAGTAGCATCAAACATACATTATTATGTAATGACAGTGATGGAAATGTGGAGCACAAATGACTCATGTTCCTGGTTTCTCAATGCTCTTTGTGACATCCAAGGTGGAAATTTCTCATTCCTTACTGTGGTGTGAAGGGGAGTTTGTGCATTTCACTGTACCAGAAATGTCCACCTTATTTCACTATATTGGGACATTCCAAACCTCCATAATGGTGTTGCTGGGAAAGTTGGATCAAAGAAAGCACAAGTCTCCCAAAATTGTATCAGTGAAATCCAAGGGCTTGGCCAAGACACTGTGTTGTCTAAGGCAAAGGACAAGATGATACCCCTGTTGTCTGTGGCAGTTGGTGATTCCCATGTCATGGGGCAATGAATCCACTCTGTGATTTATTACAAACTTTAAAACTGCTGTCTATGCCAAAGGTGCTGAATCTATTTGGAGCATAAAGTTCAGCACTTGGCTATTTCCTAAAGGATACAGAGTAGATTTGCTGCCCTCTGATATGTAATGACACTACATCTTGTTGGAGGCAAAAGACAAAATGGCATCTGGAACAGGAATTCTGGTACAAGTTCTGACTGGAATTGCAGTTGACTCTTACTTGAACACTAGTGAAGGAAAAGCGTCTGTCACCACATCTGAGGGCATCACACTGGCTTAGGGGATATAAGACAAGACCACATGGCATCCAGAGTTGTGCCTTCCAACACTTTACCACTGCTCTGCATCTTCCCCTAACCCAAATGCACTGGCTGCGGCAGCTATCTTAGTAGGGACAGCACTGGAAATCAAAGGAAATTCACAGGATACCACTAATGCAAACACTAGGTTTCAGAACAGCTTGGCTAATTCAGTAGCGTTTTGTGGGCACATGTTCAATTAAATAATCCAGGTCTTTTAATAATACAGTTCCTTTACTTAAGGTATGCATGAATGCTAACCATCAAATCCAGTTTGTGAGTACCAACCAACTTTGGTGTTTTGTTTATGTATCATTTTATTTCAGTTGCTTCCACTCTTTATGTGTAATCCATGAATGATTTTGGAGGGAAGCTTATGGTTTGGATGAAAAGTCATGGGTATACATAATGGGAACATTCAGTGATATCCAGCTAAGAATGATTGACAATGTCTGTAACTACTTATTATGTCAAGGCTTCAGCACACCAATTGATGGGAAATGATGTATAATAAATTAGAATGATCACACATCATTTCCCATCGATTGAAATGCCAAATCCTTTGATGGAGTAATGAGTTATGGCCAATACCACTCACTGTCTTAGTGGGAGATTGATTGCTTATCCTTTCATCAATGTGATCAAACTAAGAAAGCCAAAGTGGAAGCATCGTCGCAAAGTAATGTTCTACTTTGAGGATGGAGATGAATTAATACTACATAAATAGGGCTGTTTTTACAATCACTCCATTTCACTCTTGTAATTTGCCATGGCTTCTCCCTCTGGGAACTCTTCTATTAAACTTCTTTCCATTAGCAGGTATCTGTTCAGTAGTCCCTGGAGGCCTAAAACTGGAGATGAGTATTGCCTTCATACTTGTGGGTATCTCCCAGGCATCTGGTTGGCTACTGAGAGAATGGAATGCTGGTTTAGATAGTTTTTGGTCTGAGCTGGTATGCCTCTTTCTAGGGTTGCATCCCTGCCACTGATGAACTAACATCATAGGGATCACAGAGTTCTTAGTGGAGTTCTTATATTTCCCATAAAGAGGAGTCTGCAAGTCTTGGGGAGAAAGTCTTCAGAGGAGGCAAGATTTCCCATCTGTCCAGAGGGATGGTTTCATGTCACTTTGTATAAATCTATCCTGCAGATGACCAGCTGACACTGTGTGGTGATATGTTGACAGCTGGTGCTTTACAGTGGCCTGGAGTATGGCGTGCTTAATTATAGCACTCCAGTGACTACATTTGCTTCATAGGTCAGTGCAACAGTGCTTTGCTGAGATATTCCTCTAGGGGTCATGTTGAAGAAGAATCTTCAGATTACAGATTTTGTTTGATGCTGCTTTGGAGGGATTTTTTTAAAAAGTAACTGTTCAGTTTTATTGTATGTTAACGCATTGGATATTTGAACTGCTTTGAATTTTTGTTAATAAATCCTTTAGAGACAGTATTTACAAATGAACTTGTAAAGATATTTTCTCAGCCTTAACTCTAATAACAGAAGCATGGCCTCTTTCTGACTGCCATTTTATATTAGAGGTCCGTGTAAAAATGGATTTTATAGGGCAACCAGATGTTGAACAAACTCCTGACGTGGGTTTGTCAGAACACAGGAGTAAGGTTGCTGAATTTATATTAGCCTGCTCTTCCCTAATGCTTTTCCAAAATAAGTTGAATTTCCTGTGATAAAATGACCTGCCAGGACCTAATTGTTGGCTATAAATAAGCACAATATCTGCACAGGTGGTAATTGATTAAAAATTGTAATATGTATAAAGCATCATACAGTACACGTCTATATGTCTTCTTGGTTCAGTTGGACGTCTAGATAATGGTATATACAGAGCTGGAAGTGATGTTATTTTGTGATAACAAGATGGCAATGATGACATTGTTCTCCCATGTTTTCATGTGGTCAAGTGTGTGTTTCTTTCTTTTAGTTGTTCTGAAAATGTTGCTTTTAAAATTGTCTTTGTGGTTTTGTGCAGTCATTTTTATACCTTTGAATCTTCAAAAAGAAAAATGTCAAAAATAATAAAAATGTGTTAGTAATTAACACAGTACTTGGAAAATAAAGAGTAATGGCAATTGTTGTTGTGTGCCTTTAAGTGATTTCCAACTTACAGTGACTCTGAGATGAACCTATCATGGGGTCTTCTAGGGCTGAGAGTGTGTGATGTGCCCAAGGTCACCCGGTGGGCTTTCATGACTGAGCTTGGTCTCCAGGGCCATAGTCTCCTAACACTCAAGCCAGTACATCATGCTGGCAATGCTAATATATTATAAATTTCTAAAAGTAACTGCTAATGGCAATATGCTTATTCTAAAATAACTATGTGGATAGGATTGCACAGACGTAGTGGTAGCCTTGCAGCTACTTAGAGGTAAATCTCCCAGTTGCTGTTTTGGTAAGTTGCAAGATGTAAAATGTACCATTCAGTAAATGATGTAGAATTCTGGTCTCAGTTGTCCCATATCTTCCCAGAGAGCGCTCTTAGTTTGCAAAATGGAAGCAAGAGGCTTTTATGAAAGTCTATTGTACCCCTTTACCTGGGAATCAACCACACTCAATTCAGTGTGACTTATTTCTGTGCTGATATAGATATACATATTTTACCGAGATAAAAAAAACAAGATGAAGAGAGCCAGATGTTACAACTAACATCATTGATTCAAATGAATAATGAAAAAATAAATATAGAGTAGGAAAAGGAGAACAAGAAGAAGGGAATAAAAAGTGGAAGACAGCGTAACAATTAGATGCAACTCTGAGTTAAAAAAGGGGTAGAAAGAGATCTTGTAGCATCTTTAAGACTAACTGAGAATGGGACGTTTTAGCATCTGGTAAAGTAGACTGAGGCCATTTCTGCACTAGACTGTTGTAGTGCTATTATTCCACTTTCAACATCCTATGGAATCCTGGGGTTTGCAGTTTAGCTCACTCAACTGCAAACCCCAGGATTCCATAGGATGTTGAAAGTGGAAAAATAGCGCTATAACAGTCTAGTACAGAAACGGCCTGAGAATGCACAAACTTATGCTACAAACTTCCTTCTCTCAAAGGTGCTACAAGGTCCCTTTGTATGCTGATACAGCTTAACACATCTTTGAATGTTGTTCTTAAAAAATGATATAGTGGTAACGTACTGCAGAAGCATTTATTGAGGCAGTAAGCCCAGAGGTTTAGGAAGGAGTATATAGGATTTTCAGCCAGTGAGGTCCAGAACATCCCCAAACTACAAACCCTGTGATTCCATAGGATGCAGTTAAAGTGGATCTAAAACACTATAACTGTGTGATATGAAAGGGCCCCTAGTGACCCATGCCATCTATTCCACTGTAGTAAACTGAACCTCTGGATTTCCTTTCCATGGGGAACTAGAAGGTCAACAAAAGCCTTGCAGAGTTGATGGCTCTACCTATAAGTCGACTTCCTGAGTCTCATTTTTGGTATTATATAGGCTGAAGGGAAGCACAAGAGTGAATCATTTTAGAATCCTCTTGGAGCTCATGAGATTCACTTTGCAAATTATGGGAATAGATGAATCTTCTTGCAAGTCCAGATGCAACATTTCATCCCTGGATGATTAGAAGTTGGCTTGCATGCATGAATGATGGCTAATGGAGATGTGACATTGAATGTGTGGCTGAGTGCGTTAACCTGTGGGTTACATTACTGTGCATTTACACAGCAGTTCTGGGAATTACAATTTGGTTTCAGTGTATTGTAGCTAACAGCATGGGCACATTTACATCTCCTTGTGACACTGTGAGGTAATTTCTAAAAAAAGTGATTTTTTTGGCCAAGGATAGTAAACTATAAGAGCAGCTGCTGTTGCTCCTCCTCCTCCTGACCCTCTTAAAATAAATACATAATTTATCACAAAGACTGTACTCAATACGATCCTTCTGAAGTGTAGTCGAGAGGTAGTTACTTATTATGCATATGCAGTAGGTTCATTTTAAATATTTTAAACCATCTTGCTACTTTTACCTGTTCCTATAAATACGGAAAAGTTACATATACTTTCTGGCTTATAATCATTTTGACAATGTTTATAATTTGTATTAATTCAAATGCTTGCAAGTATAAAAATCTACTTGAAACTAATAAACATCTATTTTACTATATTTCTTTAAACAGAAAAGATAAAGTTTATGGGGGAAGGTATGTGCCATAGTGCAGTAATGGATTTCTTAGTGCTTCAAGGTACATGTTTAAATAAATTCAAAGAGATTTTAATGGCTTTTTGAATGTAAAAACTGGGTTTACTTGGTATTTACTTACCTACTTATTTATAAATCTTTATTTATTTGAAGCATTTTTACCCCATTGTGCGTTAGAAAAAACTTCCTAGAACAACATACGAAGATCAATAGTAGGACAGTGGCTCCTGTTAGACTTACACACACAGTCACACACACACACACAGAGTGACAACACAGGAAAAAAGTGGGCACACTCTCTTAGTTATAATGTTCTTATAATGTGCAGAACTTAGAAGGTTACTTTTAAAAGTGGTTGAAGGAGCCTGTTTTTCTAACGATAGACATCTGCCTTTGGACAGAGTTCTGTTGGATTTGTCCTATTTGTCTTTGACCAGTAGGAGAAAAACAGGGCCTTTTCTGATGTAGCATCCTGGTTATGGAAGGTCTACTCTTGGAGACCGAATTGGCATTGACACTGGTTTCATTCTGGTACCAGATAAGAACAACAGCTGCAATGCTGTTAAGGATTTACAAATGCATAGGCACCATAGTGAATCTTACCCCAATTCTCCCAGTCCCCTCTTACTTGATAGCAGCCACCATGATTGATAGGTCTGTTCTCCTGTTAGGTGGGAAGCAGCTAACTAACATTCCCATCACCTTCAGTATGAGAAGAAGAAGTGGGATTTCTGTTGAAATTCCTCCCTGTGCTGAAGATAGCTTGCATGAGAGAGAATGGGACAGCCAACTAGCTGTTTCCCAATCAACAAGGCAACATTCCCTGTCAGCTGCAGCAACTGCTGCCCAGTCACTGAGAATTGGGGGAACTTTCACAATCCCTATATATCCCCTAAACCAGTGGTTCTCAACCTGTGGGTCCCCAGATGTTTGTGGACTTCAGCTCCCAGAAGCCCCAACCACTATGGTCAATGCTCAAGGCTTCTGGGAGCTGAAGTCCACAAACATCTGGGGACCCACAGGTTGAGAACCACTGCCCTAAATTAAGGGCTATGTTAGGATCATGAATATGAAACTCAATTGTGTATCTCTACATTGTGCATTTGTAACTGCCTGATAGATTCTGATCTTAGCTTTATCTTAAAGGCTTTGGTGTGTAATTGATTTGAACATTTTAAACCTTGACAAATGGTTTAATATATGATTAGTTTGTTTTAAAATTTTGAATGATTTCAAACTGCTTAAGTTGATTTACCTGTATGCCTCCATAAGATCCTATGATATAGAGTGAGCTAGAAATATTTTAACAAATGAAAAATAAATAAAAATAAAGTTATAATTCTAAGTTCCTGAAAAGTAATTACTTGCTATTTTATACTTAACAGTTTTGTAACATAACTTTTTATTGTCCCATTTCTCAAAAGGAACTAAAACAGTTAGCTTTCATTAAATTTGGAATGATAAAATCCATTGACCAATACAAAACACAATCTACTTCTATCTACCTTATTGTTTCAACACCCACAACAGAGCATGACATAGTAACATGAGACACAGCATAAGCTAGCTTTTGAACTATAGAACATTCCTCCTCTACTATCCAATGAAGTCACGCCCCGTAGATATAAAAGTATCTAAAACATTGTAATTATATACATTTTGAGATTTCCTTTTTCCAGTCTTTAAATATTTTTCCATTACCTATTATTGGTAAATTTTGAAATAAAAACATCATTTTTGGTAGTAATGTCATTTTAAAAGTGTTTATCCTTTCCAAAAAAGATAAATTCAATTTGCTCTGTTTCTCCATTTCTTTTTTCATTTCCTTCCAGACCATTTCATAATTGTTTTGGAACAATTCTTGGTTCTTCTTTGTTACATAGATTTCTAAATATTTTATCTTATTGGATAAGATTTCTGGAGAAGAAAATTTGTTATGGGACTTGGGAGGGGGAGGGGAACATTTGGAAGAAATGTCCCCATTTTGTAATTTTTTTTTGAAAACTTTAATAAAAATATTTTTAAAAAATTGTAATTATACTGCAGACTGAGTGAAATGATCCCTTATCAAGCTGCAAAACTAAAGGAGTACATTTGAATCTTGGTTATTGGCTAAAAGGATCTAATTACAATAGGCTGACATTCTAGATCAGTTACTTAGCTAGAATACCTACCTTAGCTGCATAGCTCAGTTACATCTCCTGGCCTGAACCCTCTATCCTGACTTACTAGACAGCAACCTCTGTGAGCCACAGATCTTGTTGATCGGAATGCAGCAGACTGAAATTCCCATCCTCCTTTCTCTTTGGCAATCTCTGGTGCAAAAGCCAGAAGCACAGTCCCTCTTGCAATTCCTCCTTACACTGGAGATCACTGAAGGGGGAGTGAGAAAGTCAGTTTTGATCAACAGGAGAACAGACCCTCATTGCTTGCAGCAGTTGCTATCCAGTAAGTAGAGATTGAGGGACTTTTATGATTCCTATGTACACTGTTGAATACATGAATATGAATCAAATATGAATGCATAACCCTGGGTTATCCATTGTAATTGCAATAATGAATTCCAGTCATAGTTCTTTTTTGTTAAGTAGTTACTTCTGAGCTCCATTAGCAAATAGAAACAATTCAAAGAGAGGAGGATCTATATGATTCTGGTCTCTCAATGGAGCTGGTGTCACAGGCCTTCCCCCTTCTCTTGCTCTACTAAAGCACCTGTTGCCAGGTCTGTAACTGCTTTTGTGTCCATCTCTCATAGTTAAGGGACAAATCATTTTTGGAAGGTTGAAGGGCTGCTGTCTTACTTGCAGTGTGAGCAGCAATGTGCTTTACAGTATGAGTTTGCACAGCCAGTAAAAGTAAAGATCTTTCTGTAGTTGCCAACTAGATTTGGGAAAAAGCAAACAGTCATGGCTAAGCTTAACTCCCCACACCACTCCTGACAGCCACGTTAAAAGCCAGTCAGCCATTCCCAAGCAACAGAGGTCTTTCTTTCTTCTCCCCACAGGATCACTCAGTGGTGGGAGGGGACTGATCACATCAAACTGCAGTTCCTCTTGCAGCAGAAGCACAGATGTCCCATCACTCTGGATGGCTGATTGGCTTGCGAGGTAGATATCAGGGGTCATTTGTGATTGTGTCAACAGTTCCATGATCACAAATGAGAATACAATGGAGTTATGATTTCTTAAATCTGACTTAGGACATTACAGCTGACCAATGGAATGCAAGCCAGTATTTCTATGTGGGGATGAGTGGGAGTGGGACACAGAGCACTATCTGTTACAGGTAATAGGTACAAACAGCAGCACCAAATGACAGAACAGAACATTATCCTCCTATTGCACATGTACTAGATATAGCCCCATTGAATATAGTAGATTTTTTTTTCTATAGATAGCAGGAACTTCCATCTGAGGAGACATCCATAAGATTTGACTGTGGAGCAATAGACGGAAACCAAAAAGGATAGCCAGTTGCAGATGGCAGTGGTTAGAATGTCAGAGTGGGAGATGTAGTTTCAAGTGCCCATTGAGCCATGAAACACTTGGGCCAGAATGCTGCTGGTGACATACACAGGAATGCATTGTGCTAGGCATGTGAAATTACCTTTTTTGGATGATGTGGAATGGATGCATTCAGCTGATGGTGGCAGGAATAGAGTTCTGCATGTAGAAACACTGCAGATGTGCAAAAAGGCACCTAGAGCAGTGTGTCAGTGCACATTGCACATTATCCAGGGTGGTGACAGCCAAGCATAATCTTTCTCATGCATTGCGCTGCAGTGGCATGCAGCATAGGGACTGCAACATGCAAGCATGGCATAACTCTGCCAGTGGATGTTTATGCTATGCTGAGATGAGGTAGGATCCCAGCCTGGGTGACCTTGGGCTAGTTGCTCTCTCTTAGCGTGATCTACTTCACAGGGTTAATGGGAGGATAAAATGGGGAGGAGTATGCTGCTTTGAGCTCCCTGTAGGAAAGGTTGGATTTATTAAAAATACATACATAAAGTGGTTATAGTACAAACATGACCCCTCTCCCCAAACCGTAGCTCCTTCAAAAAATTATCAGTGATAGGATAAGGAAAGCTTTGAGTGATGAACTGAGTGTCTTTCATTCTGAATAATCCATAACAGATCATCTACTTGATTAATCTTTACACACAGACATAGATACACACAAAGATGTAGGAAGACATGTTCTTTTCTTTGTAGACTTTAACACAAACTTGGAATATAGATAAGGAAGACAAACTAACTTAGGTCCTGTACATTATAAGCACATGTTTACCTAGCATTGGAATCAACATGTGAAGTGTGGTGGTCCCACTCCAGTTCTTTCATTCTTTTCTTTGTATGTTGGCTCTTCCTTCTCTTCCTCCTCCTCTCTTTTTCCCAATAATGGAACTCAAAATGGCTTACAGATCATTAAAACTGATACAAATTAAAACATACATAAAAATCAGTAATATGTCTACGTCTGTTTATTTCTCTCTCTCTCTCTCTCCTGTTTCTGTGTGTCTCTGCCTATGGAGGAAGAGACACACAGAGAGAGGTTATTTAAAAATAAGCAAAAATTAAAGCAATTTAAAATTCATTAAAAGCAGAATGCAATGGTCTATATATAACAAATATTATATTCATTAAAAGCCCATCAGAGTCAGTTCCCACAGGCTTCATGGAATAATAAAGTTTTCACTTGCTGGCAGAAGGAGGGCAAGGAGGGAGCCATCCTAGTTTCCCAAGAGAAGGAGTTCCAAGACATGGAAGCAGCTACTGAGAAGCCCCTTTCTCTTATTCCTACCAAGTGGGACAGGTGGTGAGGCAGAGGGAAGGGTCTCTTTTGAAGATCCAAGAACACTAACAGGTTCACAAAGTGTGATGCAGTTCTTCAAATAGCCTGGACCCAATCCATATAAGGTTTTATAGGTCATCACCAGCATTTTGAATTTTGCTGGGAACAGGACCAGCAAAATTGGATTAGAGGGAGTTGTATGTTCCCTCTGGCCGGCCCAAGTTAACCATCTTTATAAACAAACAGAGCTAGTTTTGCTCAGTTTTGTCTTTCAATAGTTTTGTTTAGATTTCCTGATAAGCTCACATGGTCTTTACCTTACAGTCTCTGTGCAGAGGTGATGATGGTGGTAATGGAGGAGCAGAGCTGGAGCATTTGTCCCCTGTCATTGAGTGGGAGACGTTTAACCCTTGTCTAAGACTGGTACTGTTGTCTAGTCTTAGTTCATCCTGCGTACCCTCTAGTGGCATCTCTCTGAGAGCCCCATCTCATTGGTTTGTAAACCAAGCATACCATTTTTATTTCTTCTTTGCCTATCAGTGTTACAAAGGCACATTATGCATCTGTCAATATACTGACAACCTCCACGTTTGCATGTTAAAAATGTACATAATTTGAATGAAGGCATTTTATGAGAGATTTTTTAAAAGTGCAAAGCCATTATTCCTTCCATTGAAGCTTTTAAAATTACACATAAGCGAAGCATTTTCATTTCTGATTTGGAAACAAAAACTTCTGGGATTGCTCAAAATGAGTTTATGGTCCCTCAGGCTTTGTCTTTATTAGCAGCTTAAGTGTATATTTAGTCTTGTCATATGTGAACTCCTTTCTACTGTTTTTTAAATTAGCATGGGATAAAATCGCTTCATCTTTTTGTTTTTACAATGGGTTTCATTTGTGTTGCAAACATGAAAGCCGTGCCTTTGGATAGTGGATTCAACTTGCTGATTATATATGTGTGTGTGTGTGTGTGTGTGTGTGTGTGTGCATGCGCACGCATGTGTGAACATGATAAAATTAAGTGACACAGTGTATATCCCTCAGGCATCTAAGGTCATGATGTTAAGTGTCATTAGCATAACTGAGACCCACATGAGAAGTGCAGTATCAAAAATGATTAAAAGGTGAAATATATTGCAAAAGTTCCAGCTGTTTAGCTGTAATCTTTCTTGAGCTAGATAGTGTGCCATTATCCTTTTAAAATAAATCCATGGAAAGGACCATCTTTTGAATGCTGATTAATTTAATCATCAGTTTATGAAAGCTGCACATTGTCGTGTCAGTGATGTTGCTTTTATACATGGAAAGACACGTATGTTGTATATGCATACATTTGATGCAACAGCAACATACCAAGAGGCTCCTTCCTCGGCAACTGCTTCCCAGAGGCTCCTTCATTAATAACTGCTAAACAGACTGCAGAAAAGGTACTGGTGCTTCATGCAATAGACACAAATAGTCTCTGGATGGCACGCTATGCCTTGCCAAGAAAACTGATCACCTTAAACTCTTGTGTCATGTAAAACCAGTAATTCTTGAAGGGTTCCAAATGTAAAATGGATTAGATATAGTTTGGTTCCTCAGGATATACCACAATGTACTTTAAAAAAACAACAGTGTCACATAGATCAATTTCTTTCCCACCCAAAGTGAACCTAAATTTTATAGTATGATAATAGACATAGGAGGTAAAATGACCCACTCCTTGTGAGAACTAGGAGCTTGAGTCTGGCAAAGTCAGTTAGGGGAAAAAAGTAGTCCCAGCCATTTGTGCTCTTTATTACATTTCTCTTGAGATGCCCTTTCTATTTGTCCATGTCTCCCTCTTTTGGGGCTCCTCCAGAAAGGGCACTTGTATTAGGAGGGTTTAGTATTTGTTCCTGTAGTTCTTTGTTGTTGTTTTTTTAAAATGTCTAAATGACTTTATGTTATCTCAAATTATTTTCTGGCAATTTCCAGCACCAGCTGCAACATTTTATTCCCACATGCAGGTGAGTTTCTTTTTAATTCCAAGATATATCAGAATAATACATTTCCTTCTCCTTTCTTTTTTTTAAAATAGATTGAGTTATGATGCTATAGTGTGAAATAACATGTTTGCATTATTGTTTTTTTTTAAAAAACGAGAAGAGAAAAATTGGTCTTTATTCCATAGGAGTACCTCAGCAAACCATGTCCCAGTTTTACAAAACCTTGAAAAGCTTCAGTGCAGATCCAAGAAAGTACAAAAGAGAGCCCCAAAGAATGGAATAAATAAATTTGGAGGTGATGATCCAGCAAACCCGACGAGTTGTACTGCAAGAACTCATGCTGCTTTAGATCACTCTGGAAGAGCCCTTTATTCTTGACTAATGTCATGCCCTGACCAATATTACATTGCTATGCCCACCTTGGACCTACCTTTCCATGGTATTGGGGTTTTATGCTCCTGTTAGACAAAAGGCTGTGCTGATGGTAGCACTGTTGCTGGTAGGATCTCTGATGTTAGGCAGATTTTCACTGAGCACATTCCTACTCACAATGTATACTTCCCTATAACAAAAAAGCCCATTTTCATACTCAAATGCCATACATCTGAACCATACCTTTATAATAGGAAAGGATGAGAGCCGCTCTCAACTTCAGTGTGCAAGACAGTCTTATGCAGGAGAGAAAGACAGACTTTGTTTATCATTAGCACCCAGCATCCAGAAACCAAAGAACCATGTGCATGATAGTGATTCCAGAAGGTAGACATAGAATTTTAGAAAAAGGTGCCTTGGAACCAGAATCTGTCTCTAACTGACCAAGGGTAGGATGATGCTCTTTGACTCTAATAATGGAAGGGCAAAAAGGAATGTTGACTTGGCTAGATACAAAAGTAGATGAGTGGGATGGAATAAATCTTTGTTGTTCTAGTTGAAGTGTCCAGTCCTGAGATCTACCACTATATGTAGAACATTTCAGGTTTCCTTTAGATGGTAGAATATGGCAAAACATGTGAGCATCTACATAATTTCTATTTTAAAAATGGCCATAAGGTGAAAAAGGAAGAAAAATCAACTTCCATTGATTTTTGTCTCAGACCAGATCTCATCATGCTTTAATACTTGGGTGTGCATTGATGAAATATCATGGCTATAAAGGCTATTAATATTCATAGGAAGTCTGAAATAATTCATGACATTCTTGAGTAACGTTGGCTGATGTATGGTGGTAAACAATATCATTTATACTGGATTCTTAAAAAAAAAATAATTTACAAAGACGAGTTCTTATACACGGACTAAACCTTGTATTTGTTGTTACAATTTCTTGGCTTCCACTTCGAGGAGATTTTCAATTAACTGGACAAAATTCATAGTAATTATTCATTTTATTATAGTCAGTTTAGATATGGTAAAGATTAGGAGAGTAAAACAAATCATTTTCATGACAGAGGCTAGCGATACATTATTGTTGTTCTCACTATTTTGCCTCCTGCATAAAGATGATATACAGCAACCATTTTTATTTATTTATTTATTTAGTTGGTTAGTTTTGAATTCCATGACCAACTCTTTGGGCTATATTTTTTTTATCGGTTTTAATTTGCTCCTGAAAATTATTTTGGCTCTCCTTCTTACAACAGAAGTCTCTGATCTTGCATGATGGATGAAGAGGACATGCAGAGGAAGGGTGTGGGCTTATTTGTGAATGAAGCAACCCACAAAACATAAAACAACACACCCCAATGTGCTCTGTGCGCCTTACATTGAGATGTTTGCAAAGTGTGAAATTAATGATATGAAGCAGGCCAACCTGTTCTCTTGGCACACAGCGAATGCCACCTCATTCTAGCTAGCTGCAGCTGTATGCTTTGCGGCATGTTATGTCTCTTATTAAGGGCTCTGGTACCTGCAGTCTTTTAAAAGTGTGTTAGATATTGGTAAAGTTTGTTTTATGCATTATACATAAACCTTGTCATTAGGATTTAACAAAGCAGTTTGCACAGGAAGATTAGAAATAAAATCTCTGTATGCAAAAATGATTTGGATGGCTTCATTTGATAATGCTGACTTAAAATTATAACAGTGTTTCACTTTTGGTTTTCACAAGTTCAGGACCAAAGGGAAAACAGATCAGATCAATGCGACGATAGCAACTGGTCTGAAGATTCTGATGCTACTTCCATCATAAATCTGATGTATGTATCTATATTGCTATCCTTGCAAACTGCATTTGGATGCTATTTCAAACCAACCGGTAATCAAGTGAGGTAAATACATGTGTGACCACACCAACTTTTGCTGGTTGATAGTTGGCTATGGGAAGGTAAAACAATAGAATGCTGAAGGCAAATTAGCACATGTGTCATTGAAAGATCAGTGCTCATGGGCTGAGATCCTACATTGGAGTTGTGTAGCATCTGTCCCCACATGCAGAATTATGCATTAATTGCACTATGTTGTTGATTCTCTTGTTGTGTGCCATGAAGTCATGCCTGACTTAGGGAGACACTAAAAAGACCTTTTCACAGGGTTTTCTTGGCAGGATTTTTTTTCAGAAACGTTTGCCTTTGCCTTCCTCTGAGGCTGAGAGAGTGTAATTTGCCCACAGTCACCCAGCGGGTTTCCATGGCTCAGCAGGGATTCTGCAGAGTCACAGTTCAACACTCACACTACTACATCACACTAACTCTCACCAGAGACACTAAGGAAAATAACGTTCAAAATGCCTACAATCACTGTATTCAGGGAAATAGCATTCGCTATGCCCAGTGACATTGTGGATGATTGGGTGAATTACAACATTTGTTCAGAGGGTGTTTGTCTGTACTTTCCTCTGAGGCCGAAAGAGTATGACTTGCCCAAGATCACCCAGAGTTTTCCAGTGTCCAACACACAAACCACTACATCAAGCTGCCTCTTGATTATGCTATGGAACACTTGTTTTCAGTGAGATTGTTGGAAAATGAATGGGCAACTAAGTACATAACTGAAGGAATACTACTGCCAGTTTTGGCAGGGACAGATAGATATACATCAGCAGAAAGTATGCATCCACATTAGCAATACCCACTGCACAAGCAATCCCGTTGTACCACTTTGAACTGAACATGGATATTGCTCATTGGACAAAAATGCCCATTGCTTTCACAGGTAAACCTACACATGCGTGGCACCAGCAGGAATCCCTCCCTTGTGTCCTGGCTGACACTCATATAAGAGGAAGGAAAGATAATTTTGACTTAATTTCTCTCCTCCTGCTGTGGCATTTCTCATACTGTTCCAGAACATTCTCTACGTCTCCAGAACATGAGAGATGAATTGTTAAATGATCTGCTCTTCTGTGGGTCCTGGTTCCAACCAGCTGTGCTTTCTGTTGGCCTATACATACATTCAAGTTGTTACCTTGTGCTACAGTTATCATACATTCAACAATCTTGTGTGAATCACCTTCAATGGTAACATATTGAAGTGTGTGTGTGTGTGCCTTGGAATAATCTGTCATCTTATGGTGACATTCATAGGGTTTTCTTAGTCAAGGAATGCTCAGAGGTGGCTTTTCCAGTTCCTTGCTCTGAAATAAAGCCTAAAGCACCTGGTATTCATTGGCAGTCTCCCATCCAATTACTAACCAGAGCTGACCCTGTTTAGCTTCCAAGATCAGATGTAGTCTGGTGCCTTTAGGTATACCGTAATCAAATGATAAATAAACCCTAGGTTTTTGTCTGTGTAATGACATTAGTAGATCTTCTGGGACAAGGTGAATGTGCCCCCTACTAGGGCTGTAATTCCTTGAGGGAGCAACATGAGGACAGCTACGGATGTATACCTTTCCCTTGTATCGAGAAATGTTTTCATCAGAGCAGGAACAGCAGAGCAACTTGTCACTCTATTCAAACGCTTTTCCCTTATAAAGAAAAGCAAACCTCACTGGAAGGGTTTGGAAGATGGACAAGATTATACTGGGGGCTGGGGTGTAAATATGAGAGGCCAAAATGAGGGCATTTCCTTGCTAATGAAATTTTCCTTGAATTCCCTAATTTCCAGTACTACAGTAACTTAAAACTTCAATTGAACCTTCAGAAATACTATATACTCATCCAAAGAGAAAGGGAAGACAAATCTATCAAGGGGATAAGAACAAAGCAAGGCAAAGCTACCAAGGGAATGAGAACACAGCAAGTGTAAATGGAGTGAATGGTTTTCAGTACAGTATCTCTCTCTGCCATGCTAGAAATTTGGAGACTGAAGGAAGTTGGAGTGACAGAGTTCTTGTCTGGAGAGACAATGCCCTTATTTTGCTCTCACTTGTAGCTACACCTACACCCCCATCACAATCTCATCCATCCTCCAAACATTTCCAGTGAGCTTTGCTTGTCTTTATATGGGCAAAGCTTATGAGTAGAGTGACATCTAAGAGTAGTTCCTTTTCTTGCTCTGATGAAATCTTTTCTGGATACAAAGAGGAGGTATATGTCCATGGACCTCATTCTATGGAGACAGATGTTAATCTGTGGATTCCAGTCCTACAGAGTCAGCCCACATTGTTTTGCTGCTGGAATGGACATGGAGAAGAAAGATTTCAGGAGATGGCAACATTCTTGCTTTGTCTTTAAAAACCAATGATAAATACATGAAATCAACTAAATAATAAATGAATTAATGCTTGTGAGTAGTTCCCAATGGATCTTTTTGTGTGGGTAAGTGGGTCTTCATGGGAAAACATTTTCCAGTCCTTTCCTAAGAGTATAGTGTTGCAAGAGGAGAGAAGAAGATGGGAGAGGAGTGCCAAAGGCTGAAAGCAGTAAGTGGACAATATTTTCAGTTTTTGTTTTGTTCATCCTGAACTTGGAGATGTTTTTTATATACAGATTTTTATGCATTTTTTCCCTACAACATACATTGCGTATATATTTTTGCCTAATATACACATTTTAGTCAGCAACAGAATTCATTTTTAAACCCTTTTCCACACCCACTCAAAATTTTCTATTCCTGTGTCTTAACAGAGGCATTTTAAAATATATTTTGGGGGGAGAAGTTTGAGGGACTTCTGTGGAAGGTTATTTTGAAGGAGTGGATGAGTTTTGGTTCGCGGTTTTGGAAGTTCAGGATTAGATAAGATTAAAATGTGTGAACTGCACAAATTCCACCCATATTCCTAGTAATAACTCTAACCATTCTTTCATCGTGTTGGTGGCTGAGGTGTAGCGATCACAGCGACTAGTATTTATCGAACACTTATGAATATTCAGTGTCAAGAGTTCTTCTGAGGCAATGCAGGATGAACCCACGGCTGCCCCAGCAGTGCATCAGTATGAAAATGAGCAAATTAGCAGATGACTCCCCTTCCTGAAAGACAGATCAAAAGATATTACTTGAAGAAAAGAAAGATGCTATTAATGACACTGATAAATTATAGTTCACTAATGTTGGCTACATCGCACATGAACCTGAGAGCAATCCTAATGGATGACTGTCAAGGGTTAAATCCCTTCCATAAGCATTGCTAAACAAGCTAAATATTCCATTCTGTCTCACTCAATGCGTTCTGTGAGGTAAAGTCAAATAATTAACTTTAATGTATCTTTTAAGCTCTCCTGGCCATTCCGTGAAGGACTGTAACACAGAAATGCTCTCATCACAATGTTACCACTGACACATTGTAACAAGAGTTAATGTGTTAATTCAGCAATCAGGGTTTTTGATAAGTACAAAGATGTCCTCAGACCTCATTATAAATTATCATTTTCTGAGCGGCAGCTTTTTTTTTTTTTGGAAAATGTTTTTATTAAAAAATACTTTTCTTTTAATTATAGGGTCACCAGAAGCCATTCTCAGTAAGACAACATTCATTCCTAAAAGCTTTTCTGACACAAAAATCAAATCAGTTAAAAGGGCTTTGGGGCATGTGTTCCCCCCGCCTTTTCGAATCAAGCTTTCTACACAGAGTGGAGATTTGCTTTGTGCAGTGCCGTATGCTCTTCGAAACAAAGGGATGGATGGCAAAAGGGTGGCATGGGCCAAGTTTGCATTACTCTGAAAGAAGAAGTGCACTGGATATGTGCACATTCAATTAAAGACCTGCTGAAGAAAATATAATCTGAAATTATTTACATGCTGAATCAGACCTTGGCTATGGTTTAATGTTATGGGACAGTCATCATAAAGAAGGGGAATTCTTATATATCAGTGGCCATTTCTGTGCTACACTGTTATGGTGCTATTATTCCACTTTCAACATCCTGTGGAATTCTGGGGTTTGTGGTTTACTGAGGCCAAAGAGCTCTCTGGCTGAGATTTCTAAATGCTCCTTCCTAAACTGCAAACCCCAGGATTCCATAGGATGTTGAAAGTGGAATAATAGCGCTGTAACAGTCTAGTGCGGAAATGGCCCTGGTCTCCAGTGTCATAGTTCAACACTCCATGCACCAACTGCACCATACTAGCTCTCACAAAACAGTTATTTATGGGCAACGTTCCATACTCATGAGCACTGTGTAGTTATGATTTTGACAGCGTTGTCATGTTTATAACTACCCCAACCTATTGCACTGGGAGAAGGAGGCCCATTCCGCCTGTGATCAGAGCACAGTTAAATGACATTTGTATCAGATTTGGGAGGGGGATGAGGCCAGGAAGAGTTACAGAATTCCAACCACAGATTGTTAATTGCTGTCAAGCTTTGACCGAAGTCAGGATCATCCAGGGAATGGCAGCTAATGGCTTGGGGGCCAACACTTGTCCAGGAAGCACCCTTGTGAGTGGCACTGCCTTAAAACATCCAAGGACTCAGCTGAAACCCATGCCATTCTTTAGCAGGTTTTGTCAGTGTTACTGTGTTTCAGATACTGCAGCTTGAAAGTTCTTGTTAGTCCCAGCTGGTAGCTTGGTAAGTCAACACAATGTGAGGTCTATTAACTCTAGTTTGGACTAAGAACAAAATTCATGCTGTTGTAAGCCATCACAGAAGCTTTGGTTAGTATAAACCCTCCAAATAAGTAGCTAAATAGGCAGATATATGCCTATCAGTATGTAACAGGAGATTACCTCCCAACACCCTTGGTCTAATTAGGTTTGTGAGAGTTTGACTTAAGAAAATGTTACTAGTGTGTTCAGAAACCCTGCTAATCCTTTCTGCTCTCCTCAGTTCCTTATTGTTATGTATAGTGAAAGAAGAAAACAAAGATAAATATGTTTTTAGAGAGATGGTTCCCTGTTATCATTTATACCTTAACGGCTGATTCCTATACAGAGCTGTTAGCATGTTTATATCTGCCAGGCCAGCACATGGTCAAAATGAAAAGCCCTGCCAGGAGGCTTATCCTGGATCTTCAGAGGGTGGAAGCATCTGACAGAGGCTGGTATGGTAGTGGGCCATTCAGTACTTACAGAGCTATCTGGGCAGTTCCGGCATCTCCTAGGGGCAAAAGATGGCCATTTTGGCCTGTGGCTGGCAGTGAAATCAGGATACTTCCATAGCTATGCTATGGGATATGAGATATCAGATGCCTTCTTGTGCAAGGGTTAAAAATGTCCAACTGCCCAAACAATTGGAAGCTACACAAATGTAATGTCCCTTTGGATCCTGATCCAAGAGATTTCATTACCTGGAGCAAAGGACAAGATTATGTGTCTCTCATCCCATATACAGAAGTTGGACTAGCAGCTGAATCTTACTTCAGCATTGGCAATAGTGCAATGTCTTAACTGTACCTGAGGACAGGATGTTAACTTGGGGGGCACAAGGCAGGCTGTGGGACTTGTACTGCTTCTCCCAGTCCTAACCCTTCAGCATGTACTGCGTGAGGTGCCTGCTCTAGTTAAACTAATGGCAGGGCCAGTCCTGTCTGTCTCCTGCAAAGATACTTATCCTTTCCTTCATCACAATGCACATGAATGGTTAAAACAGCTTTGCGTAAATTATGCAATTGTGGGTGCTAATTCCGTAGTGTTTATAATCACCTTTCTGATTGCAGCAAATAAAGACCCAGCATCAAAAATAGCAATGAGTAGATTTTTCTGTGTTTTGCTTGCATGTGTGAAGGTTGACTTCTCTGCCTGGTAACATAATGAAGACATGACAAGGAGGTAGAGAGGGCAGATAGAGATGCCTTAGTTTAAGCACTTCAACTTTCTTTAAAGAATAGAATACATATCTTAAGATTTTGTCAGTATTAAATTAAGAGAGGAAGAAGAGAAGGGAGAGAAGGAGACTGAAATCCATGAAGATTCTTTGTAGTAGGATGCTAAGAATGAAGCATATCATGACATCACTGTTTCTCAGGGAAGACTCATTTGTTTATTTATTATTTTATTTGTTTGCCAATATGTGTATACTACTTGGATTCAAAAATTTCAAAGTACTGTATATATTAATAAAATGTACAAGGTGCGCAATACACAATAAACAAATGAGCATATGCTCCTTGTGTGGTCAAAAGAAATTCAGGGAAGGCTTATAGAAAAAAGCATGTGGCTCAAAAATTAAGTATAGCTGAAACATCTTAAGACTTTAAGAGAATTCCACATGGTAGGTGGCACCACACTACATGCCCTGCTACAGGTGACTGCTGAGCTGACTTTAGGAGAATGTGACAGTTATAGGAAGGCTCCTCCAGATGACCTCAGGGACCACTAATTGGGATTTGTTTGGAAGACCAGTGGTGATGTTTCTAGAATCTTGCTCACCTAATGGTTAAGGCTGTTTTTCATGAAAGTAAATGGAGCTAAAATCAAGTTGCATTGGCTTCAACTGTGTTTCTGGGCCCAATTCCAGATGTTGGGTTTTACCTGAAAAATCCTAAAAGTTCTAGGGATAGAACTTGAAATGTTTTAATCTATTTGAGCCCCCCTTTCCTCTGTCCTCCACCTGCAACAGTGCATTCTGAGATATGCCCCAGAGGCCCTGCTTAGAGCTCTATTTTTCACAGTTGTCACACTGGTTTTTGTTAGAAGAGGACCATTTTATTGGCTCCCCTAACAAGGTGAAATAAATGCATTTCACTGGGATGTGCAGTGAATTATTGCCTGCTTTCCAGTTTTCTTTGGTTTTTGAAACAGTATCATAACCTTCTCCTGAATGAGGCTGCTTAGCAGGATATGTTAATTCCATATTTTTATTGGTATTAGCTGTTGTATTATTTCTTGTAACAGTTAACCCCAAGCCACCTTGGGCTTCACTGTGGGAGAAAGGTGGCATATAAATAAATAAATAAATAAAATAAACCACATTATATATTATATCAAAAGTGATATATAAAATCATAGCAACTATATTTTATAAAACTTCTTTTTAAAACACATGCTCTTTTAATGTATGTATGTGCCACTTCCCCTGAGAACTTGGAAAAAGTTGTTGGTTGAGGATTCCAGGGATTATAGTTCAAAAAACAACTTTTCTGAGCTATGCCTTCTCTCAACTACTCTGCCCTCTCCTGTGGTCGTTACAGGGTCTCTCCAATATTTATATTAAAATAGAACCCCCTCTCTCTCACACACATACCATCTCTATGCAGTATCTACACCCCATGTAGACTGTCTCTAGATTTTCTGTACATAGCTGTTCATTGGATATGAACCTGCCTATATTTTGAGAGCTTCTCGGGAAGCCCTTCTCTCTGTCCCACTACCTTCATAGATAAATCTGGTGTGTACATCTGGTATCCTCACAGGTACGTGTGGTTGCTCCTAGGCTCTGGAATTCTATTCCCAGAGAGGGTATGCTAGCAATTTCCTTGCTATGTTTCCATAGGCAGATGAAGAATTTTTTGTTTCAGTAGCCCTTTGAAGATAAGTTGCTGAAAAGGAAGGTTGCACAATGTACTGGATTTTCTATTTGCTGTTTTTATCTTAATGGTTTATGTTTTTAACAGGTTTTAATATTTTGATAGTTTAATTACATTTTAAACTTTTGTATGTTGCGATTTTTTTTAAGCTATGTATGTTTCAACTGCTGTAAGCCATCTTAAGTCCTGAACTGTGAAACAGGTAGGATAACAACAGCAGCAGCAGCAGCAGCAGCAGCAGCAACAACAACAGAAATGCAGCTAGAAGAGAGGAAATAAATTAAATTACAAGGTGCAAAGTTGGCCAAGTAATGCAAAATACTTAAAAATGAAAATGGCTGCCAAGAGTCTGATTATTCTATTTGAAAGATGAACTCACCTGATGTGCAAGTTTTATGAACCGGACCATCCAACAACAACAACAAAAAATCAGTGTTTTGCAAGAGTGAGGCCCTTTACGCATGGCATTTGCCATGCGAAAGGGCACCTGGAGCATCGCGCAATTGTGAGGAGCGATCTGAATGACACAGTCGCAATCGCACAACGCTCTAGGGT
The DNA here is from genome assembly GCA_948472985.1 of Iguana delicatissima. NCBI lineage: Eukaryota > Metazoa > Chordata > Lepidosauria > Squamata > Iguanidae > Iguana > Iguana delicatissima. The sequence goes on from CAOKZL010000772.1 coordinate 521,600, forward strand.
CTGGCAGGTGCCGATTGCGCACCTTTTCATTTTCGTCTGGAAGCCAAAAATGGTGCACAATCGCGCATTGCTCCCGGGCCTCACACGCACTTACCTGGTGTGTGGAGCCTCTGGAGCTGCGCCGGTCGTGCTTCCTGCCCCAGCACAGCCTGGGAAACTCCCAGGCTGCGCTGCGGAAGGAAGAAGCAGGGCTCTTGCATGAGCAGGCAGCTCGTGCGGAGCTGAAGCGGCAGGGACGCAAGATCTTCTCACCGGAGGCTGCTTGCGCGATCCCTGCAGCTCAACACCGGAAAAATGTAAGGTGCGGAAAGGGCCTGAGGCACCTTAAGTTCTAGATTTCAATTTTGCTGCCAACAAGATTGTGGATAGCTATGTAAATAAAGACGTTAGCTAGCAAATGAAGCCATGACTTCTGGTTTAATGGAATATATTCATTATTATAGAGATGCCATTTGTAGCTCCAAAACTGAGCTTGATGTAATCTGGATGTCTTGCAATAATAGAACATCGAAATAATTCTCATGTTCATATAGGTTGCTTTTAGTATTACAAAAAAGGCAGGATTGTTTCTGTGTGTATGTGCTACAGTTCAATAAAATTGTAAAATACATGCTGAATCTGTTCCAAAGAGACTTTCTTTATGACTCACATTATATGGCATCTCACTGATCTTTGCTGAGTCTATTAGTTTTGTTGCACCTTTTGTTTATGAGACTCTCCAGTGCTGTTTGGTGTGAAGCTCTGTTTCGTTTGGGGTTTTCCTCATCTTCTCTTTGCTCCCCTCTTTTATTTTTGATAGTGTTTTGTGGACTGCAGTTCAGTGATGTCAGAGCATACAGCGTGTGAAGGAGGGACAAGAACAGTGAAAAAGGAGACAACGTTAAAAACATTTCTTCATTTATTGTTTCCCTCTATAATCCATACTACGTGATGATGAGGAACATGAGGTGAAATGGAAGATTAATGAAAATAATCAGTGGAGACTTGCTGCTTAGTAAATAAAAGTAAATAAAAGTCAATCAGTAGCTTTGCTGGGGTCTAAATGATGAATATTTTTGAACCAATGTGAAGTTTTAGCTAAAAGGACAGCTATGCCTTCCCAAGATGATATGTGCCTTTGAAGGATCAAGGCCCTTTTACATAACACAGTTATAACACTCTGATACTGCTTCAAGTGCATTGGCTTTATCTGATGGAATCTAGGAATTAGCACTTTCATACAGTATTTAGAATGCTGTACAAGAAAGTGCTAGTACCTGATGAGACTATAAATCCCAGGATTCCATAGGATACAGCCACAGGGCAACAATGGAATGTATGCAATTGCACACAATGTGGAGAAAGTGAATAAGGTGATATTTTTGTCTTCTCTCACAATAGTAAACCTCTCAATAGTAAAACTTGGGCTTAGTCAATGAGGCTGAATGAGAGACACTGAGGACAGCATTTCTTTACACAGTTCATAGTTAAACTATGAGAATTTCTGCCACAAGATGAAGTGATGACCACCAAGGCTAGAACCCCTCCCTAAACTGCAAACTCCAGGATTCCATAGGATATTGAAAGTAGAATAATAGAACTACAACAAGCTAGTGTGGAAATGGCCTAAGTTGCATGGCTTCCTGGAGGATGAGACTATCCATAGTTGCTAGTCAAGGCTGTCGTGTATTATAAGAGGTACTGTGCCTCTTGTTACCACTTGTCATGGAACACATATGAGAGGTTGCTGTTGTGTGCATGTCTTAATTGTAAGCTCCTAATTAGCTCACCAAAGAAAATGCTAGACTAGATAGGCCTTCAGAGTGATCCAGCCTGGCTCTTCATAGGTTCTTATCTGCTACTCCAGATTCTGCCAGCTCAGTTTAAACATCAGGGTTGGTCTTAGAAGGCACATCTCATAGCTATCCTCCATGAATCCATCTACTCCTTTTACAGTTTAACCTAAGTTAATGACCATCACCATCACACCTTGTGGCAGTGAACCATATAAGTTAATTGTGCATAAGACAGACCAGTTTTGGATTGGGGTAATTTCAATATATTTTTTAAACATTTCAAACAGTTCCTTAGAATCTGAGAAGTTTTCTGCCTTACATCCAAAGCATCTAATCCTTTAATTTTTCATTAGATCCGTCTGAAGTTGACTAATATTACTTTACTAAATACAACTCAGCAGCCAGGCAATTCTATATTTCAACAAAAGTGCTGCAGAAATCTATTTCTCTTTAAATTTTTCCTATTCTTTCGAATGGCAGTTTGCAGAGTGCATCTGGGTGTACGACTAATGACCCGTGAGCAATAAGCAACTGTTTAAGTAAAATGCACTATGAAAAAGCTTTTACCAAACAGCATTTTAATATTTTAAATAGATTTTCCATTGCAGGCCCTTTGTAACTGGATTAGTTCTCTGATATGTTCTGACAGAGCTGTTGTTAGGGATACTCCATTAACTTTGTCTGTCATCTTATTTTCCCCAGTATCCGGCATAACACCCTTATATTTCATAATTTGTATTGCTATCAGTGCTGATTTGTAAATGTGCAAATTATAATTAACAACGGCTACTACTTCTATTAAATATTAAATCATTCTTGCAGCTTAGATTTTCCACAGCAGATGGAGCCCTGCAGTATGCAAATAGACTTTTCCTTAAGTCATCAGCAGTTTTATCCTCAAATTTTGGCTTTCTCTTCCCCCACCCCATTTACTTTACGTTTCCTATAGTGTTTGTGTTAATATTTATTCACTGCAGATTCTCCCCTGCCCAATAAGAATTTTATGGGCTTTTGCATTTTTGCATTGTACTTTTGTCCCACTTCATTAACAGACTCTTCTTCTTGGAGCTGGCTTGCAAAGTCACACATACTTTTTGTTTCTACCTATGCCGCAGTATTTCCCTAAAAGCTATTTTGTTACATTTTAATATGGAGAGCAGAAGCAAAAAAAAAAAAAAAAAAAAAGGCGGGGGGAGAAAGGAAGGGGGAAATTGCTGGTACGCCTACATAGTTTTTAATTTGGAAACCAATCTATGTGCACAATTTTACCCTCAGACTAAGCAAAAAGCATTTAAGGTTTTATACTGTGTCTTAAACATTCTATTAAATGTCATCAGCTGATTCAGGGAAAATCTATTGCGAAAATATTAGAGACGTGTAAAATGTATAAATGTAATAGATAATCGCTACATAGGGATGGATGTGAAATCCTTTCATTTATCAGGAAACTATAAAGCGATAAGAAGAAAAAATGGATAGGATATGAAATTTTTCTGATGGATGCCATCGTAAGGAGGAAACTCTGATTTGGGTTGTTTACCGATGGGAGTTGTGAACACCAGCCCAGCATTAATTCAGCCATCTGTGTTTTCAGAGAGATCTGAAAGACAGGTGTAAGAAGCCAGAGAATCCAATTGAATGAATCCTATTTATCTGATACAGTGAGTTATAGCACTGCTGGTGAGTTGTGATCTGATTTGAAGTGCAGTACTGGAATTACACATGTACCAGTGCCCCTGAGTTTAAGAGCCAGTGTGGGCTGGTGGTTAGAGTGTCATATTGGAGCCTGGGAGATCCAGTTTCAAACCTCTACTGAACCATGAAACTCAATGGGAGATCACGTGCTGGTAATTCTTCCCCAGCTGCATCTATCTCATGGATTTGTTATAAAAATAACTGAGCAAGGAAGAGAGACATACTTCTAAGTATGCCTCCTTAAATTCACAGAACTGAGCAAGAGAGAGTTTCATGTTTATACCCGCCACACCCACTGCTGTGTGATTAGAACTGGTTCTTTCTTGCTTCTATGGCTGCAGTATCTATCTCTATAATCCTATTAGAGAGTGAGTAGGATTCCCAGACCTCAGGAACTGGCCATGAGTCTCAGGGCCTGGCCTTTCTTCTCTAAGCCTCAGGTCTAGAGGATGAATCTCAAGATGAAACCTCTGCTCTCAAAAGTTTATTTTTTATGTATGCTACTGGTTCCAGTTATTTCAAGCTGCTTTGAAGTTGCCACTGTAGACTTTCCAGAGACCTTATCCCTCCCGTTCCTTTTTTTCACATTTGGTGGACCTTGTTTTTCAAACTGGAATGACAACTTTGGGCAATGTAGTTGAAGTTAATGCATTGTGGTTAATTATATCACCAGGCACTGTCTCTGGCTGTCAGGTTTGGGCCTTGAAATCTCAGGGCCTAGCATGCTCCTGATCTAGCAGTTCCACTGGGAAGCTTGTTCCACTTTCCTTTGTCTTCTGTCTTGCTGCCATTGGCTACTATCGGTTCTTTCTACTGCATTGGACTAGTAGTATTGGGATCTTTGCCTCTTCAAATGTTTCAACTGCTAGAAGCCCCAGGCAGCACAACCAACAATGAAAACTAATGGGAATTGTGGTCCAAAACATCTGAAGAGAGCCAGAATTCTCCAACCATGGTCCAAAGTATTTGCATGAAATGGATTTCTTCCTATTCATTAGGCAAGAAGATGGTTGTCAATAATGTTAATGAAAAATATTCTTGTCCTCACTGCCAGGTTCTTCTAGATTTTTGGTCTTAATTCAGTAGGATTATGTTGCTGCAGATGTGGAAGAAGAGGATGATTATTTATTGCCTGAATCCCCTGGTTAATTTGAGACCTGCCTTGGGTCCCAGTCTGGGAGAAAGGCAGCATACAAATGAAATAAAACACATCATTGCAACTAAAGTTAACCCATTGAATCAATGGGATTTATTTATACATTGACTCACCATTCAACAATTGGTTCAATGAATCCACTCTAGCTTGGACTAAATAAGATCCTGGCCTTCTGTATATCTGCGGTCAACTAACAACAGTGGTCTGTCAAATGTGAATGTATGTTCCCATTAAAATAACTGGACACTTTGGCCTTTTCTGGAAACTATCTATGAACCCAAGTACCTCCTGATCAAAATATTTTCTCTTTCCCAGTGGCCACCATCCTGTCATATTGTGGTTACATGCTTTGGGAGAATTCAGTTCTGTTGAAGAGGCAGAACTTTGTTATACTTTGGACATATCATGAGAAGACATGACTCATTAGAAAAGACAATAATGCTTGGGAAGATAAAAAGGTAGTTGGAAAAGAGGAAGATTGCATTATAGATGGATAGACTTAAAGGAAACCGAGGCCCAAAGTCTGAAAGACCTGAGCAGGGTTGTTGATGATAGGATGACTTTTGGGGCTTTCATTCATAGGGTCACCGTAAGTCAAAGTCAGCTTGATGGCAGTTAACAACAGAGGAGGCAGAATAAAATATGAAGTTTGTGCCTGTGTCTAAGCCATAGCTTTTACCCTTTTATTCGAGTTTTGTGTTCTGGGGTGTGGGAGTACTTGTAGAAGATTTAGAATGTGTGTGGAGTTACAGGCAGAACAAATTAGTCTCAAACAGAAGAAATCTTTTTGGAGTACAGGTGAAGAAAGGAGACAGGAAATGTAAAAGGCTGCTCCTTTAGAGTGATGAGAGGAGCTGCAAGAGTCTGCTGAGAGGAGGTAAAAGGGGGAAATCCTGTTTTTGAAATAGGTAAACTTGTAACTTGAGGGATTAATTATCAGGAAGGAGATCTATTAAAAAGATTCCATCCTACCCGCCAAGCAATAGGATCGTTAATTTGGCTCTAAGTAAGTCCCACATTTTTTTTAATATTCTCATACGAATGCAACCATGTTCTGTCTACTTTAAGGGTCAGAATGTAAAATGATGTTGGACATACATGTGATACCCTGTGCATCTACTGCCCCTGCCTGTATAACAATCCTACAGTGATGGGTTAGAGTCCACCACCCTCTTCTCTGCTTTGTCATTCCAAAGGCAGGGACAGAAGTACATTCCAGTGGAAAAAACACTGGTTCAACAATCTCTGTTGATCCATTCCCTGGCTCAGTATCTGGCTTACCATTTTAATACTTCTACATTTGTCAGACTCATAGTCACCCATTTAGGGACTCCTAAATAACGAGGTAGGGGTGAGAACTCAAATGGTTTTTAAAAGAGTAAAATGACTCCAGAATTGGGGCAGTGGTGATTGTAGGTTTTATGAGGATGTTATGAACATCAGTTACTCAGCTGTCCTATTCAAGCTTCTGTTGAAAACTTGCAGATGAGCTCCTGCCTTACCTTCTCACTGCAATAGGAGGGACATTTAGACTGAGTGTGGTAGGGATGTAATCTATGTTATGAAAATTAGAAGAAAAATCTCTTACTGTAAAACATTTTTGAGGAAGTTGGGGTCCCCCTCCTTTAATGGTGGCAGTAGAAGACTAACCCAGAGAGACTTATCTTGGTCTGTCAGAAACTTAAATGGCTGTGGAAACACAGAACTCAGAGGAATTTGCTGCCAAATTAAGCAATGAGTAATGAAAACTACTTTGTGTTTCAAATCATCATTCACTGAACTGTAATAGCTTCAATAGCACAAAATTGAAATCTAACAAGTTAGGGTCTTGACCTTGTGCATGTTGGATGTGTGTGTGTGGAACTGGCAGAAATGTGAGCATGTTAAACCCTATTAAATGGCTGATCTAAATATCACAGCATTCATAGTGAACTTGTTCCAATTCTGTTGTCGGTTCACTCCAGTTCCACATCTGGTTTAGGCATTTGGTAGTACTCTCTTACTTGAATCACACCAAATGTTGTGAGTTTTACATAGGGTTGCCAGATCTCAGGGCCTGACCCTGGGGGTCCAGTTTTCGTCAGTTGTCTTCAGCAGAAGATGAGGGTGTACATTCTCCAGTTTTGGGGGGCTTAGTTCTAGGAAGGGGAAAAGAAACAGCTTGCTACGGTTTCTATGGCCATTTTGGCACTAGACTGTTATCGTGCTATTATTCCACTTTCAGCATCTTATAGAATCCTGGGTCCCTCCCTAAACTGCGAACTCCAGGATTCCATAGGAAGTTGAAAGTGGAATAATAGCACTATAACAGTCTAGTTTGGAAATGACCTAAGTTTTAATTGAGTTGTTGCTGCATCGTTCGAAGACATAGCAACTCATAAAGAAAGAGAATGTTTTTTCCTGGTTGGAAATTAAGACAGAAATCTTAGCTAAAGGGGCTGTTCCCACAGCTAGGTGAAATGAAGAGGAGATGGGATAAGGAAATTTTACTTTAGCCTGTTTGCTTCTAGCCAAAAGGTGGATACAGAACTAAATGGAGAGTGCCACCATGACTGGAAGGGAAGGAGGAAGTGAATACACAAACCTCTTGGAAAGAGAGCCCTGCTGGTGCAGTGGTTAAATGCCAGTACTGCAGCCACAACGTTGTGAGTTCGATCCTGCAAGGCTGCAGGTTGCCTCAGCCTTCCATCCTTCCGTAATTTGGTAAAATGAGTACCCAGCTTGTTGGGGGCAATCAGCTAAATACATTGTTAGCAGTTACATATCTATATTGCTTACCAGTGTGAAGCACTCCCTAAACAGTTTACAATGTATTCAGCTGTTCTGTGTCCACCTTTTGGCTAGAAGGAAACAGGCTGAAGTAAAATTTCCTTATCCCATCTCCTCTTCTTTTCACCTAGCTGTGGGAACAGCCCCTTTAGCTAAGATTTCTGTCTTAATTTCCAAACAAGAAAATACATTCTCTTTATGAATTTGAATGACAAGCTGTGAGCATCTGTGGTTGGCACTTAATTCACAACACTTAATGATGTCACCAAGGACTTTCCCTGGGTCTCAGGCTTTGGCCCAGAAACCTCAGGGCCTGAACTGGAAATCCTAGTGTGATATGTTCTCTATGTATATATTGTTAACTGAACGACAGTTTGAAAAAGATGTTTGTTTGGATTAGAACTCCTAGAATTTCCAGCCACTGTGTCAGAATCCCACATGTACAGATATCTGATGCATGTGATCTGACCCTAGGACTAAACTTGTCCAGAAGACCCAGAGTGAAGACAGGTTAGTGATACAGTTGGGCTAAATAAGTGTTTGACACTGTATCCTCTGTTGGATAGACCACATCTGAACCAGACAGTTCTTAGTGAACATCAAGACAAGGGTGAGGAGGTGGAGACAGAACTGGGCATTGCAAACTAGTGAGGTCATTGAGAAAAGAAGAGCCATTAAAAAGATTGCAACTGATGAGGCAATCACACCAAAAATAACCCGAGAGTGCATGCCGTTTTGTCAGTCTGAGCTGAAACATGACTGATGTCTGATGTAGAGGAAACCATGCTTTGAATTTTGAACAGATCAAACCATCCGTGGACATAGCTGGAAAGGATCCTATTGCTTTATCTGATTGTTGTATCAGTCCTGGAGACTCAGGAGAACTGGACACAGTGTTAAATCATTTATATATTCATATGTTTTTAAAAGGTTCAGTGTTCAAAGGGAGACAGAGTGCATGTCAAGTGTGTTCGTTTGTTTCATACATTGAAGAGATTTATAGGAGAAGCAAAGTTGGTGAAGTCCTAGTTGTAACAGTTAAAGAATTATGGGTCTCTCCAGCACTGTTTACTGAGCATCTGATTTCTGAGATGCGCACTTCCGTTTCATACTGGAACTGGAGGTGCATGTTCTTCACTTTTGTATTCCCAAGGACTGACTTTCAGGGATCAAACTGTATATTCCTTTTCAAAGCTTGAGAAAAGTTACTTTTTGGACTACAACTCCCAGAATCCTCCCCTCCCCATGAGCATGTTCAATGCTATTCTGGGATTTGTATCCAAAAGGTTATTTTTCTAAGCTCTGCTTTTAATACATAGTGCCAGCTATGTCTTTCTATTTTTCCTTGCTCAGAAGAAAGGGCAGGGAGCCAGTCTAAGATGTATTATCCCAAGATAGAGAAGTTTATTTTTTTTTCTTTTTTCTTTTGGACGCAACTCTGCTCTACCATGACTCAAATCTCGCAGGTTCTTATTCCAGTAATTGGTGTAGACAAGCACAAGACTGGAAAGTCCAGTGGATGGGAGCTGCAGTGTAGCCAGAACTTGCAAGATGATTCAAGCTCTGTGTGGGGTTCTAGACTTCAGGTACCCCAACTCCACATTCCTTCCCTCCTTCGCTGACAGGTCTCCTGTACAGCAGCTAGGAAAAGTTTAAAAGCTTATATTTCAATGGCAATCTCCAACTCTAGGGGAAGGATAGGACTTCAACCTTCTTTTGTATAAAAAGTGACTGATCTATTCACTACACAGAAGTATGATAGAATTATTTGCTTTTGGATGAAGGGAAGTGACATGGTACAAACAGCCTCTTTCATAGATTGGTATTTTAATCTAAAAGGGACTTAAAAAAAAAATCTCCCCCTAGGACACATGAGAATTCTTTCACGGCACAAAGTTTTGGTATTCTGAATGCAAAACAGAAATCTTGCATGAATTTAAGGCTCAAACTATGTAAGATAGTAAATGTATCTATATGAATCACATGTGCAGGATTCTTTTCCTTTTTGTTAAACAAACATAAGATATCCTGACTGTTCCCCTGTTTGGATCATGGCATTGATGGAATATGACTTAATCCATTCTCCTTTACCATCTTCCTACTGCACCCTATGCTCCAAAGTTCCTCTTAGCTACAAGCAGGATATCTGAAGAGGCAGCTGAAAGCATTCATTTGTAGGTAACTCCATGCTTTGCCACAGAACAAAAAGTAGTGATGAATCTGCAAGTCATGACACTATAGTGGGATCAAGCTGAAAGAACGGATGTTTATCCCCCCCAACCCTAGAATGTTGCCACCTATCTGCATCTGAATGGTACTAAACATTTCTTTACTATTTAAGCAAGAGTAAACCAATGAAAAATTCTCTGGCATGGCAGAGTTGATCATTGGTGTGGGCTCAGAATGCAAAGTCTACTGAATCCAGAACAATTTTAACATGGTTTCAAAACAGGGACAGAAAGAATGTTAAAAAAATTATCAATTTTTTTTTGATGAAAATGGGTTTCTTGAGTGTTGGGGAACCCTAGTGAGTAAAATAATAGATGAGTGAGAATAATGACAGTTCAGGACATATTCTGCACAAAAAAATGCATGCTTCGTGCACAGAGAACCGTACTTTCTTTGCAGAAAACAAGTTTCCTGAACAGAATACTGTTCGGAATACCACCTGTAAGTCATGGTGGCAGCAAATCTCTAATTGATTGATAGAACTGAACTGTACAACTGCCAGCTTACACTGGGCCTTTCCTCATTACATTGTCATAGTGCTATTATTCCACTTTCAATATCCTGTGGCATTCTGGGGTTTGTAGTTTCCTGAGGCCAAGAAGCTCTCTGGCTGAGAATTCTAAATGCCCCTCCCTAAACTGCAAACCCCAGGATTCCATAGGATGTTGAAAGTGGAATAACTGCACTATAACAGCATAGTGCGGAAAGGACCATTGTCTCAGAAATCAGAAGCAGGTCAGATCAATGGCTATCATTCACATCTGGAGGCTGCTGAGACCATAGCACTTGCTTTGTAATCTCTAAAAAAAAAAAAAAAAAAAAAAGGCGAAAGATATAAATGGTTTTCATTCTAGCAAGTGTAAATTCTCCAATGGCCTTCAGAATTTCCTGAAAACCACTTCAGAATTTTCTGAAAAGTCGGTATGTTAAGTGGCTACAAAAAAAAGTATTGATGTGTTTGGAAGTCCTAAAAGAATGTTAACCTCTTACAAAGCAGTCTGTTCTTAAAGGGTAACAATATGAAAGGAACATAGAATACTGCACCTTTGATTCCTATAGCACCATTACATAGGCTTTTAAAGTAATGAGATTTCAACTGTTTTGAGGGTAAGGGGCAGGGATCTAGTGCATATATAAAATATTGCAATGTCTTCTAAGCACTTATGCCCACATACAATATCTGTATAATGGAAACAATTATAGATTTCCAGAGGCACTAGTTCTTAAAAAGCAAGACGTGAAATATTCACCTTGATGTGTAATTTGTGTTTAGTTTTTTTCTTTCTTTTCAATTTGATGAAGTCTTTAGTTTTATTGAATGGGTTTGTTAAATGGCAAACACAATGGTGAAAATTTCTTTTTTGATGCTTTGAAAATTTATATATTTTTTTTATTAAACATTAAACCAAAACAGAAACAGAAACAACAAATAACAATAATATAACACAATAACAGAAGAAAACAATAGAACAATTCAACAACAACTTATAATGAAGATATCACTAAATTAACAAATAATTAAAAAAGATGATTCCTGCCCTTTTGGTAAACAGCTCCTATTGAAATAATTGTACTTAACTTTCTTTTAAACTCAGTAACTAAAATCTAAATTATTTATTGTTGCCTGTAAAATTTATGTCTTAGACAATGAAAATATCTCATATAACAAAGTATATAGCAAAATGAATTAATAACTGTCTCTAGTAATGTTAAAATAATGATGTTATTAAACTCATAGAATCTATTTAAAAATCTGATAAATAAATCTACCATTGTCAAATGTTATGGTAAGTAAATTATGGAACTTATTCTCTATATAAGTCTCTTAGTTATATTTATAAAATCATTAGAAGGTCTTATAATCTAAAACAAATACAAAAATTATTCTAATCAAGCAGTATTACCAAGTCTTCATTAAAGTAAAATAATTCTTAAAATTAAAAAAAAAGTTATTAGTAAATTTTAAATAGTATTCATTTAACTACACAATAAAAAGAATATTCTAAAATAGCAATTATTTAAAATAATCTCATATTTTCATAATTTCAAAATTTCATAATATCTTTCTTATTTCTTATGTAATAAAGGAAGAAAAAACTTGTAGTCTTACATGCTAAAAACGTAGTATCATCAATTCACCTTCAGTTTTTCTTAATTAAATATTGCCACTCAGATAGGAATTTATCTTTTGTTTGACTCTTTAATCTAGATGTTAGTTTATCCATTTCCACAGTTTCCATCAGCCTATTAAACCATTCAGACATTGAAGAAATCTCTGATTCCCCCCCCCCAGTACTTTTCATAGACTAGTCTTGCAGTGAGTAACATGTATTCTACTAATTTTTGCTGTTGTTTATCAACTGTGGTATCTTCTTCCCAGATACCTAGCAAAAGAGAACTTTACTTCTTTGAAGTTTCATTAAGACTATTTTTAAATTGTTGCTGTTGTTATTGTATGCTTTCAAGTTATTTCTGACTTGTGGCAACGCTAAGGCAAACCTATCATGGGCTTCTCTTAGCAAGATTTGTTTGGAGGAGGGTTTGCCTTTGCCTTCCTTTGAGGCTGAAAGAGTGTGACTTTCCCAGGGTCACCCAGTGAGTTTCCATAGCCTAGCAGTGATTTGAACTCTTGTCTTCAGAGCCATGGTCAATCACTCAAGTTAGTACACCACACTGGTTCTCTATTTTTAAACGCATATATATATAAGCACATGCATATTTTCTGTATTTTACATGAGCAACTGAAGATTGCTTCCCACAATTAGAACCTGGATCATTATGACAAATAAGCTCTGTAATAACAGGACTACATGAAATGTCTTCCATTGGAAACACTTATTAGAAGATCGATGCAATCATTTGAATCTGAGTTCAAAAAACTTACACAGAACTGTATGTAGACAACACACATACATATATTTTCTAGTAGAAACCCAAAATAATTATAAATGTTACTCACCTATCAAAATGTAGAAAATTTATGTTTTTTAGACTATAATAACCAGTTTCTTTTGGTCAACCTGACCAGTGACCACGCTGACTTTAGAATTCTGGGAGGTTACAGTTCAAAAAAGAAAAAAAGAAAAGAAAAAAAAAGTAAAATTTGCAGACTCTGTCAAATACCACATGATAGATACATGATTCATTCTGTGCAAAGAATGTGGCCACCACAGATCAATGTGTCCTTGTTCATCGGTTCCTTTCTGTAGCGTTGACTGACAAAATCTGTCATTTCTGGATATCCCTACAGTTCTTCTGGAAATTGAAATTTATGTTGTGTCGTGGCCTTGACTGCAAAGAGGGAGTTACTTTAGAGGGCTGGGAAAATGTTTTGGTCGTAGCTTTTCCAAATTTGGCTGTCACGTCTTTGAAGGCAGGGGGGCTGAAAATTCATCCCAGGGGCTCCATGTAGCCCCACCCAGCATTTTTGCACCCCAGCTCCCCTCGCATAAATATCCTCACACTAAACGTTTCTTGTTTCCAGATGATTTTTTTTTTTTGCATCCCCCTGTGACTGAGAGATGATATGTCTACCTTTAGAAGAAATCTGATGCCGCTTTTAAGTCCTTTCATGCTTCACAATTATAGCACTACAATTCCACTTTAATTGCTATGGCTCTTTCCTGTGGAACCATGGGATTGGCAGCTTAGGAAGGGTCATTTGGAATTCATGGAGTTCTAGTGTCTCTCCCAGCTACAAATCCAAGAACTCCATTGCCATGGCAGTTAAAGTGAAATCATAGCAATATAATTGTGTAGTGCAAAAAGGTCCTGTTACAATGGGCCCCCAGGCCAGCTGCAGTTTTCTCACCCATGGGATAAGGCAAGAGTAATGTTTTTCCCCCTACAGGAAAAGGAATTGGGGAGGAGGATAGGTGTGAACCTTTCAAAAACATGATTAAGTTAAATCAGGAGTAATGTCACAGGCATTTGCTTTGGAGTTGTTGTTCACAACATGAAAGGCACGTGTATTTCAGAAGAGCTTGATGTGAGTGCAGCTCGAAGAAAGGGTGCGAGGATTCAGTGGTCTCTAAGTATCCATTTTCCTTGATTCTGATAATACATTATTCTGGAGTGAGCAAAGTGCAGCTTTTTAAGGCCATAAGCAGCCCCCTTAAGGCTGTTTTTGTGACCTCCTCCAGACTCCCTGGGATTCCTTCTGTTTGGCAACAAACAAACATTGTTGAGTTGCTTCTCCTGGAAGCTTCCAAGTGTAGTCATTTACATTTCAAACATATTGTAGTGAAACAATTATGGTACCTCCATCCTTATGTCTTTGTGAAAGATTGTAGTTTCTTTGTCTTACACTTATTAGTCTTCTAGAACTTGCCATTTTGGTTATGTCAACTGTCAAGGATCAGTCTTACCCACTAGTCAGATCAACATCCATATTCCCGTTAAGGACACCTTAAGCATTAGATTATCAGGAAATTATTTCAGAAGACTAGGTTGCAGCTTTTAAAGTTTCAGGCTATTTATTTACATAATCAAATAAGTAAAATACATGTGTGTGTGTGTGTGTGAGTATACACACACACACTCCTCTTAGAGAAGAACACAGACTTCTCAGTCTAGGTATACAATTTCCGTTTCGTATTTTGTAAGGAGATGAGACTCCTATTCATTATGGATACAGAATCATCCACTGAGGCACTATACATCTCTATGGAGACATCTATTATATAAAGAGGCATCTCTGTACCTTCCTCTATATATTGGAACTAGAGGCATCTGTTATATCACCATCTATAAAAGACCTTGCACCACAGTGCAGCATCTAATAGCCTAGCTATCACCAGCATTATTGAATATGGTACTTATCTCAAGAACAGCATAGTAGATAGCTGTTGTGAACAGCTGCAGCCATTGTTGGTGGAAGGGGTCAAGACACCACTTGTCCCCATTTGGTCTAGAGTTGGCTTGTATATCCAAGTATATCAAGCCCCTTCTTATATATAGCTCTATCTATCAGGAATGTGTTTCACCTGTCTTTTGTTATTAGCCAATTAGAAATGAGATTTATATGCCAATACATCCTTGGTTTATCTTACAGCTGCTGACCCTTACCTTCTATCAGTATGGGACAAACTTAACCTGTATGAGCTGGCATGACAATGGTCTCTTTCACTTATTGTCCTTTTGGTCAACTGTCTTACTTTAATGTTGCTTTTATTATTTTCATATTGTTGAAACTTTAATTGGCCAAATACCCAGAAGTATGAGTTTTAGGGATGCAAACCTTACTCATAACTCTACCACATCATCATTAATATTCCATGTGGTTTTCTATTAATTTGCTACCAATACACATTTCAAGGTTTAAATTTGCATACAAAATATAGTGTTCAGTCTATAAAAGTATGTGTGGAGCGTCTGCAATTCCCCACCTCTACATTAAAGAAGTATTCTCACACCCATTTTTCATCTATGTTGCAAGACATGGTAGCTTAAGTTAAGCAGGTCTCGAGTTGGTTAATATCTAGACAGGAGACTGCTTGGATAAGAAAACACCTGGGAGCCCCCACCACATACCTCCTTGAGTTCCATGATGGAAGAAAGATGAGGTATAAATGGACTAATCAGATTCAAGGAGCTGGCTCTAGAATTTGTCATATTTAGAGTCTGTTGTTGTTGTTGTTGTTGTTGCTGTTGTGTCCCTTGAAGTCATTTCTGTCTTATGATAACCCTAATGTGAACCTATCATGGGGTTTTCTTGGCAAGATTTGTTCAGAGGGGGTTTACCTTGCCCTCCTTTGGGGCTGAGAGAGTATGACTTGCCCAAGGTCACCCAACAGATTTCCATGGCCAAATGGAGATTCAGTCCCTGGTCTGCGAAGTCATAGTTGAACTCTCAGATCACTACACTACGCTGTGGACCTCTCTGTAAAATGAAGGAAGTATGGTAACTCTACCAAAACTTTACTGCCTGAGTTGGCTGCCTCATTCTATCCAGTGGCAGAGCTCTGTGAACACAGCTCCAACTTTTCTTTTCACTTTCTTTGTCAAGATAAACCAGAGGTAAACCAAGGATGGAGAGCACAGGGACAGTGCAGACATCCTTGTGTTCTCTCCATCCAAATGGGTGAACAGGGCTCTATGCTTATGTAAATCCTGCAGTCCAATCACCTTTAAAACTACTCGAAAATGCTTAGTTTTAAAAAAGTATGATGGCGCAGTGGTGGTGGGGGGAAGGCTGCCATGTCTGAGGCCATCAAGAGTCAAAGACATAATTTGAAATGATAAACATATCCATTTTAAGGCACACATTACTTTGCATAGTTAAT
This sequence comes from Iguana delicatissima, assembly GCA_948472985.1. NCBI lineage: Eukaryota > Metazoa > Chordata > Lepidosauria > Squamata > Iguanidae > Iguana > Iguana delicatissima. The sequence goes on from CAOKZL010000772.1 coordinate 537,508, forward strand.
ATCACCATAATTAGTCATAGTTCTTGTAATTTATTGGAAAGAGTACTCAACCCCTCTAGTGTACTACAGTGATGAATGTTGGTAGTGCAACTTTGGAAGCTGGAATCAAGAAAATTAGTAACAGTTGGAGAATTAGCATGTAAATCAATAATATTCTTTCTCTAGCATCTTTAAAAGCTTGGGTATACATCATACGCTGCAAAATGAAGAGAAGCATGAAAGTTAGAATCATAGCCTGCTCTAAATGATTAGGCCCGCTTCTTGTTTCAGCAAATATTTTTTTTTCTAAAAAAGAAACCTTCTGAAACATTAGAGTAAATCTCCAGTAAATATTTAAACTATGTATAACTAGTCACAAATAAATTAAGCTGGCTTTATGCCTTGTCTCTAATGAGAAGGGCACCACATTCATTGAAAACGTGATTAGTATTATTCATTAAGCAATAACAAAAAAAAATCCTCATTTGTATCTTATTATCACTATTCTGCATAAACTAACACAATTTGTCATGAACTCCCTCATTTGCTGTATCCTCAAAAAAGCAGATTATGCTTATTTTTCATTTGGACAGTGGAAAATCAAGCCAGGTGTTTGGCAGCACCAGAGTGTTCAGGTGTAACTGTGCCAGTGATGGTACATTACGAGCAGCGTGGATGAAGAATGAGGCATGGAGAATCATGGGACTGAGGTGCCTGGAGGCCCTTCCCTTCAGAGTGGTCCTGCTGATGAGACAGGTGTTGTTGTTCAGAGAAAAAAAAGAAAGAGAAACTTTTTTGTAAAGTCAGCCTTTCACCTTCAGCGAGAAAGTAAAAGTGCTAATGACTGAAGTGTGTTTGCATTCAGAACGAGATGGTTCTCCGTCATCTTTCTGCCGTTAAATTCCCTAAAGCAGACAAATGCATAATACTAGTTGTATTTGAGTTTATTATGAAGAAAAAAAAAGAAAGGTTGTCTGAAAGACTGTATGCTCCCAAGCAAGCCTGACCAAACCCCCCTTCACACTACTGTCCTGGCAACATCCTATGGAATCCTGGGGTTTGCAGTTTAGGGAAAGATATTTAGAATTCTCAGCCAGAAAGCTATAGTCACTCACCTTCTGAGATTGCTATCTTTCACACTACACAGTTATAGTGCAATAATTCCATTTTCACTACCATGCTTCCATCCTGTGATACTCTGTGATCTTAATTTACAGGGGTGCACTTAGCATTCTCAGCCAAAGAACTCCAGTGTCTCCCCAAACTACAAACTCCAAGATGCTATTGGATGCAACCATGACCATTAAAGTGGAATCATAGTGCTATAACTGGATAGGGTGAAAAGACTCCTGATCTCAGTCCTGCTGACATTGAGAGGCATGTCTGATCAAGATTTGAGAGAGGGATTTCTCAGTGACCACTCCCATGCTCTGGAACTCTTGCTGTGCTTTTTTTTTTTTTTAAAAAAACAAAATACTGATGTGATTTTAGTTGTGGTTTAAAACTATTTTTAACTGCGTTTCTTTCACTTGAGTTCTAATACCATCAGCCATATAAAGTGTATTTTTTTATTTTGTTTAAAAATGTCAATAAACAAATGTGAGAACCAGTCTCCCTATTTCATTATTATTGCTGTTCAAATTGAGTTGGGATGCTTTCCTTCCTTCTCTTCAGGCAGACCCATAATGCTGCCACTGTTGTTTAGATGGAGATAATTGAGTTTGCCCCCCATCTTCAACCATTCCACTTGATTCAGAAAATTCTTCCACTTCATTTTTTTTCCCTCCCACTTCAGGCAAGAAATCTTATATTCTCCTTTGCTGCATCCTCCCCATCCCTCCAAAATATACTTGTGGTGTGTCATCTTAGGAAGGTTTATGGTCTCGGAACTTTGTACATATATAGTGGGCCCAAACTGATAGCAAGGATGAAGACACAGAAACAGGTCACTGCCCTGAGAGGCTAATAGGACACACTTTTATTAAGCACCTGTACATCTTCAGAATTCAGGATGTAGGATAGTATCCATACTATCCAGGTATAGATGCCATTTCCTTGCCATGGCCCCATCCTATGGATTCCTGGGATTTGTAGTTTATAAAGGTGGCTTACTCAGAACTAGAGCTCTCTAGCAAAGAATTCTAAGTACCTCACTATATGACAGGTCCCAGAATTCCAAAGGATAAATAGGCCTTTCATCTGACTCTGTAAAGCAGTTTGATATGTCTGAACTTTTCAGCCCACCAGCTCTTACCATCTTCTAGTTGTATGCATTCTCGAGATGTGGAGATAATATTTGCTGTTACTTTGAGAATGAACTCTTGGTGAGGTCTTTTACCATGTGTGACAGTTAGGGCTTTGATTTGATAGTTCAATTATGCTTAATGAAGTTACTTAATGATATTATATTCATGGGCATTACAACAGTATAGTTGTCACTTTGATACAAAGACGCAGCATAATGACCATGCATAGTGATGTGAAGCAAACAGATGTTGTGGAAACTATATTATTAAGGAATACTTTAAAAGTTTCCTGCTCCTGAATCTCTTAGATAATGCTGCTGAAGGCTGGAAATGGTTTCTGTAGGAAATACAGCTGTTTCTGATCACCATTCAGACAGGTGATACTCCAGATTAGCAGAAGATAACATTTTCCCCTGGAATATTGCTATAACAAAAGAATAAGTGGTTGCAATTCCTCTGAGCTGTCTCCTGACAAGGGAGTCAGTTATGATTCTGTGTTGCAGAATCCAAGCAATGTTGCCTGCAATGGAATAAAGAAGCAATAGAAGCAGAGAAAAGTTCCTCTATTGTTCTCAATAATAGTAAGTAAAAGGAGCAAATTTCTACTGTAAACCTGTTTCATATGAGAGCTAAATATCAGATGTGCTATTTTGGAAACCTAAAGCAGGGTTGGGCATACTGTCTGAGGCCATCTTTTCCTGAATGGCAGGGGGTAGGACTCAGTGGCCCTTGTAGTCTATTCCAACTCTATGATTCTATGAATCACTTGATGACTTCCATATTAGGGGGATGGCGCAAGCTTAAAGGAACTATCCATGGTGCTGAATCTTATCTCCCAAGTAGGTCCAGCTCCTTGGAAAGCTTCTTTAAAGTTCAGAGTAAAATCTGGAGTGGATTCACCACCTTACTGACATGGAAGCCAACATGATTCACTGTTGACAATTAGGCAGAATGAGGTGGCTGTCTCAGACAAATTATTTGGGTAATTAAATATTTAATTGTTATTGTATTTTTGTGGCTAGATTAGAACAACAAGCATTTGTGGAGCTGTCTGTTTTAGGTGCCAAAGTAACTGCCTGCAGGTGATAGTCATCTTGGCTGAGGAGTAAGATAACGTTTGCTTCCCTGCCTTATGCAGGCAAAATTTCTAGTTCTGACCTTGGAACTTGAGAGGCTCCTGTATAAGACTGGACATCAAACACAAAAATATTTATAGGTACGAATCCTTTAAGTAGCTTAAACTGATGTACATGCAATCTGCCTAAGGGAACAGTCTATCAGTCCTTGTTCTTCTAGGAAAAACAAACCTGTTCCTGCTTTTGTTTGGGATGGACCGTGTGTGGATCAGTGGCTGCTGTTTGTTCTTCAGAGACTCATTCACTGTACACAATTATCACACCATGATTCCAATTTAACTACCATGGTGCCATCCCATGGATTCCTAGGAGTGGCAGTTTAGGAAGGAGCACTTAGAATTCTCAGTCAGAGAGCTCTCCTGATGCCTCACCAAACAAGAAGCCCACGATTCCATAGGAAGTTCTCCCTGGAAGCTGAAGTGGAATCGTAGTGCTATAACTATATAGAGTGAAATGCTGAGAAGGGTACGGAATGTTGGGAAATGTATTATGTACTTGATTGAAATTATTTATTCATTACATTCCTATCCTGCCTCTCCTTCAGTGAGCTGAGGGCACTCCACATGGGTCTCTTCTGCCCTTTCTTCTCATGACAACCCTGTGAACTAGGTCAAGAGTGTGATAATGGGCTCTCCCCCATTATCTAGCAACATAACTGAGAGAATAGTTTCCTTTCCAGGTACACAAGGGGTTAATAAGCTGTTGGGTTTAAGTTACATTTACCAGAGTCAATGTCACAGAAGGATGTCAGAGATCATGAGAGACAATGGCCCCAATCAACAAGTTACAGCAAGCTGAGGGACAAGATGAAAATCTTCTAGACTCTTTGAACAGGAAATTATATAAAGCCTTAAGAGACCAAGAGGTGAGAGAGAGAGAGAGAGAGAGAGAGGGGAGGATAAACCAGGACCCAATTGCAGGCTGAACAAGGCATGTCCAGACTCCCAGCTCCCATGCCATTCCCAGCATCCAGAACATCATATCCTGAGTAGACAGGAATGTATAGTTAGATGAATTAGGATTGTTATGTTCTTTTGAACCTCTGGCTGATATGACTTAACTTGTTTGTACTGCGTAAGTAATGCCTGAAGGAAGGTGCCTTCATTAATGAGGTGGTGGTTGTTATTGTTGTTATTGTGTTATTGTTATTGTGTGCCCTCAAGTTGTTTCTGACTTACAGAATCTCTATTGTGGGGCTTTTTGGGGGCTGAGAGTGTGTGAAGCACCCAAGGTCACCCACTGAGTTTCCATGGCCAAGCGGGGAACTGAACCCTGGTCTCCAATGCACAATGTCCAATGCTCAAACCACTAGACCATATTAGCTCTCACTCACAAATGAGATACCTTGTTGTCAATGTTGTTCACATGCTTAGAATAAAAGTTTCTCCTTTTGAAAACCTCCTCTTTTCCATGCTCTCTTCATATGCCTTCCATGGTGTATATATGTGTGCATGCACATATGTATAGAATTCCTAGTTCCCACAGGGAGTGGATAGGAAAAACCTCTGCAGTCAGAGGTGCAGGTCTAGAGATTGTTTCCTCCTTAGCTTTCTACTGCGTTACTGCATGATGGGGATTAAAATCAGGAGGTGGTGGCAATAGATGATCTGCAGGGGTCCCATCTCCTACTCAAGAGTAGGGAACAGTATTGAGTGAGATATTCTTCCCTCACAAGGAGAGGGGTAGAAAGAGAGGGAGACAAAGATAGATAGATAGATAGATAGATAGATAGATAGATAGATAGATAGATAGATAGATAGATAGATAGATATTCAATGAGCTTCTTGGCTCAATGGGGACATGACCTAAAACCTCAAGTCCCAGTCCTCCACAACTGTACCATGCCAGCTCTTTTCTTCTGCTCTTTGCTGGTTAACCAGTAGTAAATTGCTATGGCAGTAGTGAAAAATATATTCAGTTCCATGCGTTGAAAGGCCAGTGATGTGCAGATGGGTACACTGGAGGTGGGTCATTGCTCCTTATGATCGGTAACAGCAGGTAAGAGCCAATTAGCTTGGTTTCCTTTAAAAACAAATCCTCACAGTTTTTGCTAGAGTCTGTTTCTCACTTCCCCTCCTCCCAACCCCCAAAAGATGCCAGACCCTTAATGGGGGAGAAGGAAAAACTTATGTTACCTCTGCATTCATTAGAATTGGAAATGGAGAGTCACTTTTCTAGCCTGGAGCCAGAAGGTGGGCTATCTAGGAGGCAGGGTTGATAGCTTTTGAATACCACATGAAATCTATAGATACAAGGCTGGTGTCATATGACAAGAGCCTTAAGCAGATGGATGACAGTGTGTGTGTGCACTATAGGCTGCTGTTAATTTACTAGCTAGAGATAATGCGTCTTTAAAATTAAAAAAAAATGAGTCACTGCAAAACAGACTGAGGCTATAGCTTGCAGATTGTAGAACTTAGATGGGGGTGTGTGATAGAGGTGGTGTATGTCATTATGAAAACTTAAGAGTTTAAATAATAATAATGATAAATTGGCACCATCATTTTCCATATTTTGAGCTTCGATGGATTAAGTGAAAATATGAACTTTGTTCAACCAATGGTTCATAAAGTGTGTTTTTTTCTAAAAAAATATACCTGCCAATTACCAAGTGACTAAAATGATCCCATCTTTTAAAGCTGTTTTTCACTTAGTAAAAGAGTTTGGCTTATCAGCATTACTGAGGAATGTAATTTCTGTTTGGTTTGGCTGTTGCTAAAGGAATTCAATCGTTGCAAATTTTATTATGACCCAATCTGGACATACAGACATAATGCATGAACATAATGCATGGAGTTTAGTTATGTACTGATTGTTGCACATCCTAATTGTTTAAGCATGATTCTCAGCTCAAGAAACATATCCAAATACATTTTAAAATATTCATTTTGAGAAGGGTTAGATTTAGGAATTAATACTTTGAAAGAAAAGACAGAAAGACTGCTTGCTTTTTTTCCTGCTTTTTCCTCCTCTTCCTCCTCCTTTCCTTTTGTGTTACATCTTTTTCTAGTGTCAGCCTATAAAGAAAGACTGCCTTCTTTTGACTGTGTGCAATGCACTGTAGGAATTGCTTTCACTAAGCAGAAAGATAAAAATAACCATTCAGAAACAAACATTCAGAAAGTTGCATTTTAAAATGAAATAATATTTTAATTATTAGTATTTTGATGCATTTTTTTCAACAGGATTAGGCCTAAATTAACATCCTGCTGGCCCTGCACCCTTGGGATGTGAAGAATATATGAACATATTTGAAAAATGGTCAAAAACTGTGTATTGAAGAATTGTGATGAGAAGAATTTGAACTGATGAGTGTTTTCACAGTTTGGGACTTATTCTATCCAAAATTCACAGGTGGATGTTTTGCAGAGAAAACAGAATTTTTCTGTGCAGAAAAAAATATATATATATCCAGAAATATTATTTTCCGCATAGAAAATGCTGTTTCCTGGGCAGAAAATGCTGTTTTCCTCACAAAACAACCATGTGTGAATTTTGTGCAGAATGAGTATCAAACTGAATATTTTTTGAAAACTGTCCTTTTTTTAATAGAAAGAAAACATGACTAAAATTATTCATTGCTTCCATTGAGAAGAAAATGCTACTGTGATAGATATTTCATCCCTTGTTCGCCCCCTTTAACGATTGATGCTGCCAGAAAAGTGGACCTGGAAGGTTTCCAGCATAACAGATCAATTTTGGGGATGCACCAAGGGATTGCAATGAGGAAGGACAGGTTCTTCCCTCTGAATTCAACTAATAGAAGTAGTTCAACTAGTGGAATTACTCTTGTGGATTCTGATCTTCAAGTCACAATCCTGTACACTTACCTCAGAAAAGGTCCCACTGAGTTTAATGGATTTATTTCTGAGTAGACATGCATGGAGATGCACTGTTAGTGGACTGACACATGCAAAACTGCTTCTGACTGGAAAAAGGTCTATTTGCCTGTTCCAAACCAAATTGTATTTTCCTTGTTATCTGACACCTTTGAAGTGTTTTTGCATACATAAAAGTTGATCATGGGTCATCTGAAAGTGGAGATGCTTACGATAGATCATAGGAGAGCTTCTGCATCTTGTCAAATGTGTGCCAAGATTGGATAAGAATGTGAAAACTGTGTCTAATTTTGGCCGCGTTTCTCAGAATCCCAGTAACATTATTCTCTTGTATCAATTCTTAACAGGTTGTGAGAATTCCCCTCCTTTATGCCTTTCCACAACAACATCCATGTAAAATTAGGCATTTCTCTATGCATTTTATTAGTGTTACCCCAAAAGGTGGGGGATCTTGAACTCCACCAGCAGTGCCAGAGTCTCCTTAAAAATTGGGGGAATTACAGCTCAGAAGAGGCCAGTGTGTGTTTGTGTGTGGGAAGTAACAATAGAATCTTTTCACCCATGTAAATCAGTATTAAAGGTTTAAACAGAGTATTTTTATAGGATATCAGCAGAGGCACACACAAGAAATCAAGCAGTCCCACAAATCATACAAGGGTAGTAAAGGCAGAAGTGAGAAAGATGAGATAGAAGGAGATTTTGGGTATAAAGGATGATATTAACCAGTCCAGAAGAAGGTCAAAGCAGATTGGCTTAGACCACAGTCTGACGGTAGCACAGAGCATGAGAATCAGAAGGCCAACATTCAGAGAAATGTCCAATGTACTACGCCAAAAGTACTATGGATTGCTTGGAACAGAGCCTGGGTTTAAATACCCCTTTTCCTACCCTAAAGGGGTGAGTGTTATTGGCTCTCTGGCAGAGTAAACAAAAGGGGGTCCAGAACAGGCTGATTGTCTTACTTTGAGTGACAAAATATCAATGGGAGTCCTGATAACCTCTTAATGTCTTGGGTGGGTATGGTGAATGCAGAAGGTCTCTGTAAGAAATGTGCACAGCAGGGGTGCTTGTCTGCTGTATCTGAGTAGTTTTGTTTACTACCATATTTAGAGGTCAGGTCATTGAGAAGATTATTGGAAGTCCATTAATGATGGGTTTTTCCACCTAATCTTCTTGAACCTATGATCTGGCCATCCTGAGGCCATGCTTACAGCCAGTGTCCTGCTTACCATACATTTCCCAGTCAAAAGTGTCCAGTTTTTATAAAATGATTTTTCTTGGCAATTTTGCTACCCCACAGGATGGAGTGTGTAAAGGTTGATACCCCCCCCCCAAATCGAGAGTTTCATTTTCCAGGATGGAATTGTATTCCCACCATTAGACTGAGTGGCCAAAAACACATGAAGACAAAGGTTAAAACACATAGGTAGGAGGGTGATGGGAGGAGAGACTGTCACATTTCCATCAACCCTGAAAAGGGAAATTTGATAATAGGAGATCCAATTGAAAATGTGGGTATGGGGAGGAAAGAGATAGAAGGATGATGGGAGGGAGGGAGATAGCAATTTCTCTGTCCCACATGATAGGAGATTATAAGGGGTGATAAGACTAGTATATGGATTTTATCAGTAGCAGAGCTTGGTGTGTGGGGCAGGGGGGCAGGAGGGGGCAGGGCTACGGTGCAGCAGACATGGCCACTGTGTGTGGGGGCATGGCCAGGGGATGCGGGGGCATGACTATGGGCCGAGACACTCCAAAAACATTGCCACCTGGGGCAAACTGCGTCCCTGCCCCCCTGTCCCTACACAACTGGATTTTGTGCATTTTTTCTTACTGATTTAAGCATGCTTGTATGTATTCTTCAAAGAAACACCTTTTTTAGTTGTGTATATTTTTCAAAGCCATGCATGATTTTGTGTGTGTTGTTCCTTTACCAAGATGCATCATACGCTTCATATGTGTATGGATTTCTGCAGCAAGAGACACTGTGCCTCGTAATCAATTTTGAGAGATCTGAAATAGTGTTGTAGGCTCAGAAGGGCAAGTACACCAGTGTCAGGGATCATTTTTCTTGTCTCTCTGTACCGTGGATAGGCCACACTATGCCACAGCACTGAAACTAGAAGTGGTGGGATATCCTTTCTGGGTTGGCTTTTGACTGGTTCTGAACCATGGGAGAGGTTGTAGGGTGAGGGATGGGGGTAGCAGATTTCTGCATTTTGTGACAGTTTTGAACCCAATGGGAGGGACTAGAGCCCAATAAACCTAGTAGAACCAGAAAGGGGCTGACTTTGAGCTGAAGAGAGGATTACAGTGCAAGTGGGTGGGACTTGTAAAGTGGCTGGAGTTTAGATGGAGGTTAAGGTCCATATAAAGTTATAACAGGCCCAGCTTCAATAGCGTACTGCGGTATGAAGGCCAGCAGAACTGTTACTTGCTTCCATTTACCACCACCCCCAGCTACATCCCTTTGTGGTGCCAAAAATTGTGCTCCATTCAGTTTTCCTGCTCCATGGAACACATTTTTTAGGAGAGAGAGTGACTAATTCTGAGGAAAGTCACAGAATTTAGCAGGACGCAATTGGATCTCGGCCAGTCAATTTACGACAATGGCCTAACACTGATTGCGTTGTGTAAATCCTATTAATCTCATCTAGAGTAGACCAATTGAATCAATGGTAAACTTAGTAAGTCAATAGTTATGCAAGCTCCATTGATTCAATGAACCTTCTTTGACAAGAGGATTCAAAACTATGATTAATATGCTTTATTATTTACCTCATAAGATGTAAGACATTTTACAGAATTAAGGTAATCACAAAAAAAGGTTCTCCCCATGAGAGACTTGCAGTTTAAATTATGACAATAGAAAGAGAGGGTGAAAAAAGGGTCCAAGGTGAACAAGAAATGAATGTGAGCAAATCGAACCAGGACGTTTGCCATCTGATCTGGACTTCAATGGAGCTGATGTGTTGTAATTTCAGTTGGACGCATGCAACTAATTTGGTTTAAACTTTTACCCTAACTTGATTTTGAGTTGGGCCGGCCCTGTTAACTTTAACCTTACTGATAAGAATGGGACTAAATTAGCATCAATTGAACTTATGCTGGTTGTGAGACAATTATATTATATTCAGTTATATTCAGGTAGGATTGAATGCTTAAAAGATGCTCATTCTTTTTCCTATAGGGTTAAAAAATGAAGTCAAGAAATTTTTGTATGTTACTTTTAATGGAATTTTAAGCTAGATTGAATGCAGCTAGTTGAGGTCAGGATTACACAGACAACCTTGATTTTGATTTCCAGTTGTGGCATTTAAACAATGTAATTTAGAGCTTAAAAAAATTATAGCATTTTACTTTCAATGTAGAATTTCCTGGCTTTGGAGCACTTTGCAATCATGTGTAGTTTAGACTTGGCATTGAAAATACTGTACATTAACAATGGAACCATTGCTGCATTTTGATATCCTACTTTCTTAGTGCAATATTAAGTATGACTTTAATTCTGAACATATAGCTCCAAATGCTGAGTTAAAATTTAACGTCTGCATTAGGTCAGTCATTTAAACAAAATGACAGCTGATTCTTTCAATAGCTGTCAAATACTGAGGCCAACACAAGAAATAAAAACTAAATACAGATCAGTAGACCCAGTAAATATCTCATTGATGTGGTGTTATGAGTTCACTTTGGAACTGCAGATTGTCTCTTTTTACTTCTAACAGCTGATATCATACTCACTTTTTTTTTACTTCCTTTTTAGTTTGCGGTTGAATTGAGAGCCCATTCAAGTATAAAACTGGATAGTAGAGATAGTCAGGAGTTGGAACATATTTCATGTATGAGTTGTGTTACACTGCATAATTTTTAGAACTGCCTATTTAAATTCCCTGTCACCCGTTTACAGTGACATAGATAGTTCGTTCTTCAAAATATTTGCCGTTTGAAAGTATGGTTGAATTGTGTGGTGAAATAACTTATACTGCTAGGAAACCATTGGACTGGTGGCTTTGCTCTTCTCCTGTCCTTTACCAAGGTGAGCTTGATTTTTGCTTTTTAACTGATTCACTTTCTCTCTCTCACTGTCTTTGAGTCTGTGGCTGCAATTGAATGAAACCTTCATGGTCCAAGAGACATTGTCCCATTTATATATTCCTGGGAGCAATGGTTTTAAGATGTTAGATGCTTTTGTAGATTTTCTTTTTATGGGAAATGAATTTATTATAGGATGGGAAGTATTTTTTGTGACTCTTAAGATATGAGATTGTATTGATGGTATTAAATCTCATTTTTGATGGTGCAGTTACTACAAATTTTTGTTGTATTTTTGAAAGTTAACTGTGATCTTCTCTCTCTCTCTCTGAGAACTGGCCTTGTGCATAGCACATCTGTTATACTTTGGTTAACAAAAAGTCTTTGGATGAATGTGATTAGCCACCTGTACTCTTAGAGCTTCCCCATCTTGTCTATTAATTAGGATTGTTTTGGTAGACTCGAAGAGGTAGCTGATGCCAGGTCAGGGCTGGCATGATCAGAGAAGATTAGGTGTTCTACTGTTTGGACCTGGGAGATTTAAATTGCCTATTTGCTGATATTTTCTTTTGGAGTATGCTCTTGGAGGCAGTGGAGAGAGATGAATTCCAGACACTTGTAGAGGAAATAGGTTATCTAGATCCATTTCCATCTGGCTTCAGGTTGGGGATTGCTAATGAAATGACTCTAGTTGCCTCAACAGATGACCTTTATCAGATGAAAGGTATTTGAATGCAACTCTGCTGATATTCCTTGATATCTCAGTGATTTTTTATATCATTGAGTAGCAGTGAATGTTTTGTTGAGAATATGGAGCTGGAAGATTCACAGAGGAAAAATAAAATTAATGAAACCTGGTAATGGGAGGAAGAGAAGTAGAACTGCAAATGATTTTTTTTTCCTTTTGGTGAATCCGTGAAGTGAATGTTTTGCGTTCTTTTTATGAGAAATTATCTGACAGAATGTAAGAGACTGCTCATTCCACATAACTTGTTTTTTTCTTTTTCTGTATAAAATCCCAAAGATCCACCCAATCTGGTCTGTAAGACCAGCCATTTAAAGTAACAGATTCTGAGCTCAGGATTTATTTTTTTTTAAAAAAATTATTTATTTAATCAGACCTGAACTGAGTCCCTCCACCTGAGGTTATTCCAAGCTTCCTTCACTTCATCCATATAATTTAGACTGAAGGAGAAGTTATTTTGAAAACAAAAATCCATGTAGATTTACTACAGATATCCACTAGTAGATCCATACCTACTTTCTGCTCTTCTCTGTGCTAAATAAACCAATGGACTGATTCCGCTGAAGGCAACTGCTTGTGTGTCCTTAGTAGTTTCTAGCCCAGTTACAAAATTATGCAGTGATTATGTGATGTTTACAGATATATTATGACTGTTTAAAAGTAAAGGACTTTACATGGTTTCAAAATTACATAACACAGAAGTGCTTTTGTATGTCCTGAACAAGGCCTTGGGCTTTAAATGAAAAAAAAAAAAGCTGGCAAGTTACCACATTTATTCCAAAGTGTATGTGCATCAGCACCAGCGTAGTGCGTTTCAGCATGTCAGCCTTAGGTTATCAGAAGAAAAAGTCACTGGAAAAGAATGCCCCATCTGACTGGAAAAACAATCCCTCTAGTGCTGCTTGTCCTTTGATATGCAAGCCAAAAACTACACACAGGAGTTTGCTTGATTTGACACAAGTGGTTATGATAAATTCTTAATTACGTGGTTGGATAAAAGGCCTCCACAGTGGAGCTAAAGCCAAAATGAGTCAATTTAGATTTGGGGTCTTAATCTAGAGGTTTGATAGGGTCAAAAAATCCCCTGACATTATTGCTTATCTCACAAGCTTCCTTTCCCTTCTCTGAAACATTATTCTACTGTTGGGTTACAGTGGACAGTGTTTTCACAAGATGTCAAGATCCACATTTCTGGCCAGTTCTCTTTCCCTCACACCTTACCATTAATTCTATATTTTTCTTCTTTAGTGGCATGGCCTCCAGCTGGATCTCAACCTATGTGGTTAAGTGTGAGATCTTTAAGCAATCAAGTTGCAACCAGTTAGCTATTATCAGTTGTTCCATTTGTGTAAAGAAAGGACAATCTTGTTAGGCAGGGTTGACTAAAGAGAGAGCTATCCAAAAGTTATGTATATGCTGGATTTCTGGATCTGCAAGTGGAGATGTTGTTGTTTCTCAACTTTTTCCCAGTTTGGGACTCAAGATGGCTTACAAAAGTAAAAACAGACATAGTTTAAAAAAAATCACAGCATAGAAAAGTTAAAACAGAATTAAACTGTCAAAAAATTAAAACCAGATGGAAACATAAAGTACAACAAATAAAAGTCCAGCACATTATATTAAGCCTGAACATTGTCATCCTTCCATTGCAGATTTCTGAATTTTGTAGTGCAATTTTGGAAAATGCACCATGATGTGTATCTATTTGCATAATATTTATACAATAAAGTTATGAATTTCTGCATGGATCACCCCACCACCACCACCACACACACACACACACACACACACACACACACACACCAAAAAATTGCAGATTCATGTAGAAACAGGATAAAATGATCTCAGTGCACAAGCACATGAAACTGACATGGATATAAAACAGACTGCACTTGAAAAAGAATAATCTAAAACTCAAAAATGTGCAGAAAAGGGTTGTTTGTTATAAGAAGCTAGTGAGGGAAAGGGCGATAGATTGCACATTTTTTCCCACAGCTTGGAAAAAAGAGTCCACAATACTATTGTCAAAAGGACTTCACAGACTGTAGCCATGTTAATCTTTTGCAGCCAAAATTACAAAGCATCCTGTGCATGTTAAAGACCTACAGCTGGCATCCTATTTGTTAGTTATGATTTTGAAAGTTAGGTTTATGAACTGATAACTGGTATTCATATTTACAGTTGTTGCACCATTGCTGCAATTGTAAATGACCCTGAGCCTCACCTTGAAATCCATGCTGCTGCACTGAGGGATGGAGTCTGTGGCACTCCCAAGTGGGACACTCAAGGATGACATGACCAGCTGCCTCTCACCAGTGAGTAGTGCACAATAAGTAGAAACAATGACTCATTTGGAATCCTGTTGCAACTCCCCATTGTACTATCACTTGCTGGTGGGAAGTGGCTGGACACGTCTTTCTTCAATGCCCTACTTGCCGTGCTGAGAACTCCATCCCTTGTTGCAACCACCTGGATTTTATGGTGGGTTTTGCGAGGGGGGATGGATAATAGTCATGACATCATGGCTACTTGTCTGATGCAGGATCTTGACTTACCAAGTTTTACTTGGTATAAGTTTTAGTGGACTTCAGCCTACAGTATATCTGACAACGTGGGTTGCAGTCCACAAAAACTAGTGGCAAAGAAAATATACTAGTGTTCAAGGTGATCTAAGACCCATTGTTGTTGCAAAAGTTTGTCACACTTTTGGTGCTGTGCTTTAGCACAAAGCAGGAAGCAGATATAGGAAAGTTATTAGAAAAAGTTAGTGTGTTTTGCTGTTAATCTAAAACAATCTAATTGAACTATGTTTGCATTTGCAGAATTAAAAATGTTTATTCAGTTTATTCTAATAGTTTAAATTATACATATGGATTAAAAGCTTCCTACAATGAAGCTGAAATTGGCGTCCATGATTTTTCTCTGCTCTTTTATAGTATTTGCTTTTTGATCTTTACTTTACTTCATGTTGATTGCAAGTATTTCTACAACTTTCTGCAGTTATCAAGATTTCATAGACACTAAGAAAAGGTTCATTTCAGTAACAGGTTTTTTTTTATTATTATTATTATGTTTAGAAATAGTATGGGATGGGGGAGGATCAGTCACAAAGATTACTAACCTCAAAAGTCCTTAATATAATTTATCTCATTGGAACTATTCTTGAGTAAACGGTTTGAATCTTGTAACCAAACATTGTAATTGTAATTCCCCAACCTTGAGGGACAATACATTGTTTTTCCCAAAAAACCAAGAGAAGTAGGTTTTGTGTTAAAAAAAAAAAAAAAGCTGGACAGTGTAAAATTGGAAGGCTCTTCAGCATGGTCTCTCCTTTACTTACTTACTTACTTAATAATTTAATTAATTCTTTAATTTTGGAATTAAGTCAGTATTGACATTCCAACTTGTCAATCAACTAGAAGTTAAAAATAAATTTTGTTAGAGAGTTGCTAACTTTGCTAAAAAGACTGCCAACAACAGCTTCCTCATGTGCTGCTTTAGGGGTTACATTGCTAAAGTGCTTGATCAGTTTTGATTTGCGAATACAGAATTGAAGCAAGGTAATGGGTTCAGAACTCCTCATTCCTCCTGGTTATACCTCACAGGTTGGATGTTCTTGGTCTTTTCTGTAAAGGTTCAAGCTCCTGTAAGAGAAGTGACCAGCTATGCAAATAGTAGGCTGAAATGATGAGTAAACTGAACCAGAAAAAGCCTGATCAGAAAAGAAACCTAATTTGATAAATGGGCAAGTTTCAAAATCCTATTAAACTGGAGAAAAAGCAAATGGCTGCAAAATAGGTGTTCATGCTTCTTTTCATTTATAAAACATCATGTGAAATAACAAAAGTAAATGAGGAGAAGGAAAAGATGCAAGCACCAGTGAAAGAACTTTTGTATTGTAATATGTTGGTTTAACTGTTCTATGGTCACCTGTCTTGTGTCAGTTCTCTTTGGAGTCTTGGTAGAATGTGTCTTAATGTCAGCACCATTGCAATGAAATTGCACAGAATTATCAGGAAGGTAGCTTAGGGTAACACATATATCTTACACATACAAGGTCTTAGCTTAATTTTTGGCCTCTCCAGGAAGGCCTGGGAAAGACTCCTGATTGAACTGAAACTTCTCAGATAGGCTTTTCCCTCAATTTTATATATTTTTTTCTTACCACCCTCCCAGACAAGAAGCCCACATTGCAGAATTGTCTCCAAATAGTCCCCTCCCCTTTTTTTGGATTACAGCCTTTCCCTGACTATGAGACGATGTTGTGATGTTGTAATGGCAGCATAGCAACTGCCATGTTACCAGGCCATACACTTTGATATGGTTTAATTGGCAAAGTATGGTTTAATTGGCAACATATTAAATGGCTTTGATATGAAATATGCCCTACTATGGTTGTATGGCCAGGCTGGACAAGAGGAAAAGACTGACCGAACACGTGCACTGTGAATTAGGTCAGAAACTGCCTCTAGGAATAGCCAGGTCATAATCAGGAAATCACCAGGTAACTCTAAAGATAACAGATTTGCAGCTAGCCATAATGTCTCTGCCTTTTGGGACAATAGTGACTGGGAGATTCCCACCAAACTACTGATTGTCTGATCTCTTTACCTCTGACCAAGCAACATTTCTTTTATCCTAAAATCTGTCTGACAAGCACAGAGCTATCAGGCAACTATTAGCCCTTTTTGTCACCTAATCCTAAAACCACTAGCCCGTTTCAGACCTCACTGTCCGCTTTGCGAATTCCATTGATTCCTTGGCCAGAGAGCCATCCACACCTGTGCTCTCCAGGCAGAAATCATGAATACTGCTCACCTACCCCATTTTGGTCAGCTAACTCACAGTACACCACTCTGTTATTTTGATTCCCAATTTTATACTGTCCTTAGACAAAAGTCTAAGCCACATTGCTGCTTCTTTGTGACTTGTCTAAATTGGTAAATATCACTCGTGATGACCTGAAATCTTATTATGTATAATCTTTCTTCTCTTTTCCTTCAGTTAGCCTTGTGTAAATGCATGGCTATTTATATCTTAACTAATTCCCTGAATAAAACACAATTTAGCTTACTTTTGGATCTCTGGCTGGCTCATTCCAACAGAAGTACTGGTATATGTTGGTGTCAAAGATCTCAATAAGTTACCCCCCCCCCGGTCTTCCAATTTGAGCTAATAAATTCCTACCTTTGTACAGAGGTACTGGGATCACAGGTGGACCTCTGAGTCACTCATGTTTTGGGATAATAACCAAGCCCTTTAGGAAAACAGCAGGAAACCTGTGTGACTGCGAAGGCCTATGGTGAGCTCCTTCCACAGGAAACTTTTCAAGAATTACTCCTCTCCCTCATGAAATGTGGTGAGATGATTCTGCCAATGAGAGCCTGGCAAAATTACCTTTTTTTGTAAAGAATTTCTGGCCAGCCTGGCCTTTATCCATATTGCCTGGGGGAATTCTGGGAACTGTCGGCCAAGTAAGTAACTTTTGCAAACTCTACGATAAATTTGGTGAGGAAATTTTAGATGCTTCTTATGCACTGCTCAGTATTAAATCTTGGAGAGTGGCTGATAGCCAACATATATCAGCCTCACACAGAAAGAGTATCATCTAAATATCTTGCACTAAAACTGCCATCAGCCCTAGCTGACTTGCTTAGTTGACTTGGCTAAATAGGAGATATAGTTCAAAACATCAGGAAAGCAGCAAATTGGGGAAAGCTGATAATAGGACTAGGTAGATCAATGACCAAGCTTGATCTAAAGAATTTTGCTCTGCTACACTTAACAGTTAGAACTATATTTTAGATCAGGCTTGAACCACACCACCTGGAAACCTCCTAGTGTGGAAGTCAGGGTCCAACACATTCAGATGGCAATATGTCAGGAAATGCTGTTTTAGATAAGACTGCATAGAAATTAGTTTTCCATTTTGGCATCAAAAGTTGTACTTTTATCATGGTACATTTAAAAATCCGATATGTCAGAAAATTCAATGAAAAAAAATCCATTTGTTTAAAAGTATTTCCCAAGGGCCTGCGTTACCAGATACCAGGCTGCAAAAGAATGATGTAGTGATCCATGGCATAATGATACAGTCTAATTTCAGTAAATAAAATTGTGTGCATAAAATTTTAGGAAATAAAGTTATGAAAACAATTGTACATGATGTGCTGATTTTAAAAGAGGTAGTGCGGCTGAGCATGAGAACAGTGCCACACAACTTAAAATGAGGATGCAAATGACAATTTTGGCTGTTGTTAAGAGTTGGAAATGTGGTTTTGTTTATATTTTTTAAAATATTGTTTCTTCTCACCTTTTCATCCATCGTGTGATAACTGAAGCCCCTGTCAGAGCTGCTGATGACGAGCAGCAGCTGTTGGTCCCTGTGGCTCTGGCTGGAGATGACTCCTGCAGCTCGAGAGCTCCCCTGCTGACGTGGACCAAGCAGGCACGGATGTCCCTCTGCCTGCTCCTTTAGATCAACAGGGATACGATTCTGAAAATGGTTTGGAGCCTGTACCAATTAGCCCACAAACAAGGCGGAGACTCAAGAGAGCTGAGCAAAGGGAAGCTTCCTTGATTAAGTTCAAGAAGCAGTGACTAGCCACACCTGTGTCTGGGGCTATATAACTGCCTGCCTGGAAGCTTTCCTTTGCTTGTGGCAAACTTCTTTCAAGCCCTTCTCTTGCCTGTTCCTTGCTCCTAGCATCCAGTTCCTGCTACCTTGAATTGATCTCTTGACCCTTGGCTTTTGGAACTCTGACTATGGCTTTTACTTGACGCTCTGGTAAAGGAACTCCCTTGTGTAAAGTGCTTGCTTGTCTCCTCTTGGCTGGACTTTGCTGGCTCTCACACTCCCTTCCCAGGGCTGGCTTGCCGCCCAGGTCTCTGACCTTGACACATGGAGATCCTCAGGGCAGCTAACAGGAAATAATTTCTTTTTTAAAAAAAGGTAGATAAAAAGTGTGTGCCATTCTTAACAGGAAACATTAAAAAAATAGAAGCAGAGAAATAGGAAACAAGCCTGATAAGGAAGCCAAATTGACAGTCCCTACCTTGGTCAAAAGTATATTAATATAACAGCCTTTTGCCTTGGTGCCTGAAAAGAGGTGATAAGAGAACTGATCGGGTATCCTGAGGGACAGAATTCCACAAAGCAGGCACCATCACTGAGAAAAGTATGCCCTTGAATCACTACCCATACATTTCAACCACGGTTACGGAGGAGGGTCTTTGATCAAATTTAAATGTATGATTAAGTATTGTTTTCAATATAGGGGTTCATCAGGATTTCCATATTGGAAGAAAGTCTGTGGGAGAATTTTGGGACATATGGGCTAGCTCCACCTCCCCGCTGACAACAAACCTGACCATCTGCACCTTGGGACAGTAACAAGACTCTCTGTGGATGTGATTGAGTCAGGAGTTCTACAAATGTTCATAATTACAAAGGCGGAATCCCTACAAGCAAAGCAGTAATGCGAGGATTCTTTTTACAGCAACAATATCTACAGAAAAAGAAGAAAGAGGAAAAATTTAAGAACTTGTCATTACTGCTGCAAAAGAAACAAGAAGAATTAAAAGGGAGTATGGATAAGAAAAGAATAAATTATGAAATAAAAATAATTCAAAAAGAAATATCTCAACTAACAATGGAAGAGATAGAAAGGAAATTGACATATCTGAAGTGCCACCACTTTGAACATGCTAATAAAATTGGGAAGTGGCTTTCATATAGACTGAAGAAGAAAAGGGAGAAGAATATAATTACAGAAATAAAAGAGGGGAAAGATACAATTACAGATCAAGAAAAAATTATGAAGATATTTGTAAAATACTATGAAAATTTATTTACAGGTAAAGAGGTGACTAATCAACAATATAATAGAATAGAGAGATACCTAAGGAAGCAAAAAATAAAGAAGATCTCAGAGGAACATCATAAATATTTGAATTCTTCAGTCACCACGTCTGAAGTGATAGAAGCATTTAAAGAATTAAAAGAGGGGAAATCCCCAGGACTGGATGGATTTACGGCAACATATTATAAAAAATTACAAGAAGAATTGACGACACCATATTATCAAATGATAAAGACATTATTAACAGAAGGTAGACCAAAATCATGGGGTGACTCAAATATTATTTTAATTCCCAAAGAAGGAAAAGACATTAAAGATGTGAGAAACTATAGACCGATATCACTTTTAAATATTGATTATAAAATATTTACAGCAATATTAAATAGAAGATTAAAAGGAATACTCCAAGATTATATTCACGAAGATCAAACTGGTTTCTTACCGGGTAGAAATCTCAAACAAAATATAAGAACAGTTTTAAATTGTATAGAATATTATGATAAAACCCTGGAAAAAAATTTGCAATGGCTTTTCTTGATGCAGAGAAGGCCTTTGATAACATTTCTTGGGAATTTATGAAAAAGAGTCTTGAAGAGTATGGTTGTGGAGTAAAATTTAAAGAATGGATAGAGGTAATATATCAAGATCAAAGGGCCAATTTGGTGATTAATGGAGAAAAATCTAGAGTGATTAAGATTTCAAAGGGGGTGAGACAAGGATGTCCACTCTCACCGCTGTTGTTTATTCTGACATTGGAGATTATGAGTAATAAGATTAGAGAATCAAGTCAGATAAGAGGGGTAAGAATAAAGAAGAATGAATATAAAATAAGATCTTTCGTGGACGACATGGTGGTATTTTCAGAAGATCCAAAAGAAACAATGACCAATTTGCTAAAAGAATTGAAAGAATATGGAATGGTGGCGGGTCTTAAGATAAACAAGAATAAATCATCATTAATAACAATGAATATGACCAAAAAAGAAGAAGACGAGTTGAAAGAAATCTTGGGATTTAATATTGAGAAAAAGGTTAGGTATTTGGGCATTTATATTACAAAGAAAAATTCGGAACTTTATGAAAATAATTATCAAAAAACTTGGAATCAAATTAAATCAGACATGCAGAAATGGAATAAATTGGATCTCCATTATTAGGACGGATAAATACTATAAAGATGACGGTGCTCCCAAAGATTTTGCTTCTGTTCCAAAATCTCCCAATAATTAATAATAAAAAACCATTTACAAGTTGGAATAAAGAAATATCTAAATATGGGCAGGGAAGAAACCAAGAATAAAAATGAAGGTACTACAAGATAGTAAAGAGAGAGGAGGATTCGGACTACCACATTTAGAAATATACTATCAAACATGCTGTCTAGAATGGATAAAAGAATGGATACAATTGGAGAATGATAAATTATTGGAATTAGAAGAATTTAGCGTAAATTTTGGATGGCATGGATATTTATGTTATAACAAGGCGGAGATAGATAGGGAATTCAGAATACTACATTCGAAGAGCCTTGATGAGAGTGTGGAGACGATCAACAAGAAATTTTACAATAAATTACCAATTTGGACATCACCCCAAGAAGCATTTAGAATAACAGGACCAAGACAAGGTGGAATACTAAGATATACGGATATAATAAGATGGGAAGGAAGAATACCGGAAATGAAGAGTAAAGAAGAATTTAAAGAGCAGAATATAGAATTAGATTGGTTCCCTTATCGGCAAATAAAAGAAAGGTATAAAATGGATTTGAAAAATAGAGGATGGGAAAGGGAAAAGAATAAATTGGATGAAATCTTAATGAAAAAGGAGAAAAAAACAGTTTCAAAAATTTATAAAATTTTATTGGAAAGAGAATTGGAGCAGGAACAGATTAAGGATTATATGATAAAATGGGCACAAAACCTGTCGAAATATAGAATTAGAAAAATGGGAAAAAGTATGGAAGGAAGATATAAAATTTACACAGAGTTTGGCATTAAGAGAAAACCTTTACAAATCAATGCATAGATGGTATATGACCCCCCCAAAATTAAAGAAAATAACAGGAAAAGGAAGTGGGCAATGCTGGAAGTGTGGAAAAACAATGGGAACCTACTTTCATACATGGTGGCTATGTACTATAGCAAAAAAAATATTGGAAAAAAATTCATGATAGTTTAACCAAGTTACTGGAAATGAATTTTGAGATGAAACCGGAGATATACTTATTAAATATGAAGAAGAAAAAGAAAGTATTGTTAAATTTAATAACAGCAGCGAGGTTGAACTATGCGAAATATTGGAAAGAAGAAAAAGAGCCCCCTCAAGAAGAATGGAAATTAAAAGTGATGGACATCATGGAAATGGAAAAACTATCCAACAGTTTAAAAGGTAATTCAATTCAACAATTTGAAAGGCAGTGGCAAGGTATTATTAGATGGGTGAAAGAGAAATGAGAAGAGAGGTAAAGAATACAATAAAGGAATTGTAGGTCAACAGCTAAGGTAAGGTGGGAATTCAGAGAGAGAGGAAAATATTATTAATTGAAGTAGAGACAGCAACAACAACAAAAAGACTTCACATGAAGGAGGTTTAGTTTAAGAAAGAGAATAAAGAGTTTGGAATGGAGAAAACGTGGAAGAAGGAGTGTAAAGGGTAGGGAGAGGGAAGGGGGAGGATAGGGAGGGGAAAGATGGTTTTTATTAAGGTAAGGGAGGAGGGTGGGAAAGGGAGGGAAGAGAAGACAGGGAGGGAGAGAAAAGGGAGATTGGAATATATAAATTAATATGTACATTTGTTAACAAAGCAGGAAAGGAATTAATGGAGAATTAATGTAAGATTGTTGTATAATATAGAAATAATGTTAAGCACTTGTATTGTGTATAAACTCCCTCAAATAAAAAATTGATAATAAAAAAACAAAAAACAAAGGTGGAATCCCTACTAATCTGCTCAAATGTACAGACACCAGAATAACAAGTGGCTGACAGCAAGTAGTGACATACTGAATTGAGACGGGGGGGGGAGGGGATATCTAGGAATTGCTATCCTTTCCAAGATCCACTTCTGTGTTGTTCCATGTTCTTTCTCAGTTCTCATAGGCAATAGAACTCCACCCCATGGGATGTCCATGGAGGTCTCTTTCTGCCAGCAGACAAAAACCTTTGTATTTAGACAGGCCTCTGGCTCTTGACCCATGTGGCAGAACCATTTGTTAATGGGGTGTGCTGTGCTTTCAGCTTGTTTACTATGTTTTAAACATGTTTTAAACAGTATTAACTTTGTGCTTTTAATAAAATTATTTAATTGTTTTAAAAACTTTTTTATAGTAACGTTATAGCTGGGCACTCTGGATCTCCAAGGGTTCGTTCCAGGGTGCCCAAGAGATGACAAAAAACTGCAAATGATTTTATCCAATATTATTAAATGAGGGCAATGTGTGTGCAGATGCCTTAGCGTATTTGCTTTCCTATCACCACATTTTACATATACAACATGACGATTCACTCTCAGTGAAAATCACAGATCCAGAGCCTGCACATCCAGAAGGTCCATTATACTTTGTTTTAATTTGCTGTAAGCCACCAAGGACACTATGATAGGACAAAGGAAACTAATTCTTCAGGATTCAGGAAAAGGGGTCAGATTTTAAAGAATTAGATATTAAATATTTAATTGAAGGAGACCATATCATTGGAAAAATTTATCATATATTGCTAAAATTAGAAACTGAACAGATAATAACCAAGGATCATATGATTAAATGGTCAAGAGATTTAGGTTATCCTATTGAGTTAGCTGAATGGAGAAAGGCCTGGAATATAAATGTAAAATTTACCAGAAGTGTTAATTTGAGAGAGAGTTTCTATAAAATGCTATATCAATGGTATATTACACCCCAAATGATTGCTAAAATGTCTAGTAATTATTCAGATAGATGTTGGAAATGCGGGAAGAAACTAGGAACAATGTACCATATTTGGTGGGATGTAGGAGGGCAAGGGAATATTGGGGACAAATCCATAATGTAATCAAAGGTATATTGGAAATAGACTTGAAATTAAGTCCAGAGTTATATCTTCTGAATATGTTTGTGGTAGCTAATCAAAAGTATCAAAAGCAACATAATAGAATTCTTTTATATATGGTGACGGCCGCAAGAATCGTCTACGCCCGCAACTGGAAGAGTCAAGAGATACCATCTCAAGATCAATGGATACTGAAACTATATGAGATGTTTCAAATGGATTTGTTGAGCGCTTTAATGGATGAAAAGATTGACAAGGACAAAGTTGAAAAAGAATGGTCCTTGGTGGTCCAAATCTGGAAAAGAGAATGGAAAGATATTTACATAGGATAAGAAGTTTATATTAATTAGTTGTCTTAATTTAATAGTCAAATTTAGGATCTTTTTAGATGATAAGTATGTTCTCAATAAGCAACAGATATGTAGTATTGTAAGTTTTTTTTTCATAATGTATTCTAATAATAAAAAAAAGAAACTAATTCATTAATTTAATTGTTTGGAGGGAGAGTCTTCTAAACCTCCTGTAATAAGTGAAGAATGATTTTCAGTTCAGTCCAGTGTTAGAAACTGAATATTTTTATGGGCACATTTTACAGCCTAGTCCAATTTTTACTACATTTATTAGGAAGTAAGTATTACTGCTTTCTTGGTACTGTGTACAGCATATTGGATTTCACTGATAAGCTTTTCATTTCTTTGCTAGATTTTTCAAGTCTGAAGTTGCATTGCCAAACAAAGCTGTATGCAGAATGAGATGTGGATGGTTTTATTGTTCAACATTCTAATGGATGCTATACTTTTATTACTGTTAGTTCATTCCCTGCTCATTTACCTTGAGTGGCACATTGCTGTTGCTGTACATTTGGGCATCTTTCTGGTATGATTTGTCCTAACTACCATTTCTGTTGTCAAGAGTGCTGAGAGGAGGGAGAGGAAATCCCACTGTTATTGTATTCAGATGTTTATTCCTGAAGTGCTGAATTGTAGGGTTATGGAGAGTTCTTTCAGCATAATATCCCCTCTATAGAATGTAAATTGCATTACAGATTTTAAAATATGGATCACAGAGAGAAGAACTGACATGAAGGCAAAGGAGGATTTAGAAACCATAGCCATGGCAATCTAATGTGAAGAAGATATCTTGTCATTCTGTGTAAAGAACACACACTGTGACCATGGACTGATCCTGCTCTTTAGGACACTCAAGATAGTATGAAACCAAGTTAGACATGTACCCTTAGAATCTGAAGACTAACCATTTTGTATGTTCATGACATTCATAGCAGTACGTTTTCTAATATGATCCGTTTCTTGATTGACTACAAAAATCAAGTGCACATTCTTTCCTTCTCTTGCAGTCTTTCTGAGCAATCAGTAATATCGATATGCCATGGGTGAATTGATATTTGTGAGTCAATTTAATATAATTTTTCAGTCAATAGGGTTCTGACCTGAGCTGGTCTACAGGATTCATTAAACATACATCTCTCCCATGCACGGTTTATAATATCACTGAGTGCTTAAGTATGTGATAACTCTACACCTCTAGAAGATATTTCAGATGAGGCTGCAAAATGTAACCCTCATCCAGGCAAATGGGACATTTTAGTTCTCCAGAATCAAGCTTTGTTGCTGAGTTCACATAAGACCTAAAAAGGTGGCATTTATGAATGTGTGACCTAGAGTTACACATTGTGACCTAGAGTTACACATTGTGACTGTTCTGTATTCATGATACCTACATAGTCCCCAGTTTAGGGAATACATAGAGACTGTGAAAGTCCCCTGATCTTCACTTACTGGGCAGCAGATGCTGCATTTGATGGGACTGTTCCTCTGTCAGTTGGAAAGCAGCTAACTGACATTCCCACCCCGTCTTGTGACAGCAGTCTCCGGCAAGAGGGGGATTGAGACAGAAACCCCACTTCTGCCTATCACATTGGAGATCACACATGGGAGGAGATGGGTCTATCAGTCAGCTCTGTCCTGAACATGTCAGGAATCACTGCATAGCTAAATACAGTGGTTATGCATTTATACCTGCCTAAGTGAATTCTGGCTGATGCCTTTTACCCATCTGCCATGTACAAAAAAGGGGGAAGGAGTCTAGGAGTCTAAGACCCTCCCCAAAAAATATCCCAGCAAATCTCTTGCACACACACACACACAGTGGCGGAGCTTGGAGTGTGTGGAGAAGGGTCAGGGCTATGGCACAAGGGGCATGGCCACTCTGTGTGGGGGTGTGGTGCATGGGCGTGTGGGCGTGTGGCCAAGGGACACAAGGGCGTGGCCATGGGCCAGGGCGCCCCAGAAACATTGCTGTCCAGGGCGAATTGCCCCCATGTCTCTACATGACTGCACATGCACACACACCACACAGGGAGGTGTAGGGAGTGTGACACTTGTCCTCAGGCAGACATATTCTAGAGTCCCTGTTGGCATCATGGCCAAATACTGACAGCTACCTTATGGTACAGAAAGGGTTGTTCTGTATTTAGTAGGCCTTGCCAAAGCCTTTCACTTTAGCTTGACAGTTCAAGCTGGGAAAAGACAGACAGCTGGGAATGGACCAAGAGGAGTAAATCTTCCCATTAAGAATTTGCTTGTACTGTTCTCATAGCTGTTAGGATGGTAGTGAAACACAGCTGTGTTCTTCAATTTCCTCTGTATGCTTTTGCACTATATAATCCTTGAGGGTTTTCTTCCAATAGCCTTGCCCAAGGTGTGTGTGCTTGGAGGGCACACCAGTCCAGGAACCCATTAGAATGTTAGTCCTGGGAAAATATGTGTAGAAATGGTTGAGTAGGGATCTAATTCTGCTACTTGCCGTGAAGGAAAGCTAGAACCTATCAGTTAAAGGGTTGTAACATTATCTCTGCTGTAGACCTTCTGTTAGAGCCAGCATGGTATAATGGTTTGAGGGCTGGGCTATGACCCTGGAGAACAGGATTCAATTCTGCACTTGGCCATGGAAACCCACTGGGTGACTTTGGGCACATCACATGCTCTCAGCCCCAGAAAACCCCAGGATAGGTTTGTCTGAGGGTCAGCATAAGTTGGAAATGACTTGAAGGCATTCAACAACAACAGAATTTCTATTGCATTATTTATCAATGATAAAGCATATATTATAGCAGTGATGTGTGCCAGTTTTGGATATTAAACAAATTTTCAGGGAGACCTAGAACTGCATCATTTCTAGCTCAGGACAGATGGACTGACAACCATTCAAAACATATACCAAGACATACCTTCTGGCTCTTGGTGTTTTGGTATTGTACTATAACCACAAGCACTCCTGTGGATATGGAACATTTTAATACCCAGTGATACACTGGAAATCTCATTGGAGTATAAAATATCCCAGATCAAGGCACTTAGTAGAAGGTATTTTAACTTCCTTGATGAGGTTTAAATATATTTCCTAAAGAAACTCAAATTATCACTTACATTGTCTTTTGGAATGCCTTCAAATAATTCATTTTTCTTTGCTGAGATGCCTCCATTAATTAGTGGATACAACCAACAAGGAAGATCTAGGTATGCAGCAAATGTCGATAGACTAGGCTTCCCCAATATACTGTCCTCCCGATGCATTGGACTGGAACTTCCATCATTCCCAGCCACCATTTTCAATGTTGTTTGCAAGTAGATAATTTTTTTAAAGCCCAAAACATTCAGTATGAACAATAATGAACAATGAATAAACAGCAAAGTTATTCAGTTGCAGACCGGCAATCAATCATTTAATAGGTGTTTCAGCTAAAAGTGAATCAAACAGCTGGGTCTTAAGGGTTCTTCAAAAGTTGTCAATAAGAATGCCTGTCAGACTTTCTGAGGTGCCATACTGGCATTAATATTTCTCTGTCTCACTGCAAATAGGTGTATTAGTGTGTGTATGTGTGTGTGTGGAGAGGAAGAGATTTGGATCACACTGAGGGAAAGGGACTAAAATCTTTTTCTTCCTCCCCATACCATAGTCTTAACTGTGTTTTTTTCAACATTTAAGAAAATATCATACAAGAACTAAAGGCAGGCATAATGTCTTATCAAACAGGCAAGTTTCTCCCCCCACAACTTCTTGTTTCAACATTGCATGCTGGTTTACAAATCTCAGGAAAGTAAAGGTAGTTACTTTATCAATGCTTGAATTAGAAATGAAAACCTCTGGCCCTTCAAAAGTTGTTGGGCTTCAACATTCCTACCCATTTTATCCATTGTAGTCAATAACCTGGCTTTCAGAATATTTGGTATTCACACTAGCAGAATGCATCAGGCCATGGCTAAAAAGAGGTCTGATGAGCCTGGATGCTATTAATGTAAAAGGGAAAAACTTAATAGTTGTAGTTTCAGGAAATCCATGAAAGACAGAACAGGAAAGAAACATCTAGACTTGGTCATGAAAGTCCCTAAAACTGGATCCTGTGCACAGAAGAATGCTGAAACTCACTTTGGGTCCTGTGCTGGCAGAAAGAAGGGTTAGAAATGAATAAAATGAATAACAAAGAAAGGACGACTGATTTCCTTTAAGAATGAGAAGATAGACCTGGGTGCAGCAATCTACATATCAAAGAAGTGGCTACTTACAGGAGCTAAGAGAGGACAAGATATTGTAGCTCATTTACCCATCAAACTGATTGTTACCCCCGCTGGTTACTTCCTACAAGGTTTCACTTTTGTACTTCTAACACCAGCCTAATGGGACATTTTGTTCAGTAACATCTGGAAGACCACAGCTTTCCCCTTTCCTAGTTTAAATTAAGAGAGGAAAGGTAAAGCAGCTCATAATGAAATCCACAAACCCCACTTTGTACTCCCCCCACGTTTGACAAAATCATGCCTTCCTATGGCCTTCTGAAAAGAAGTGCTAAGGGAGGGAGCACAAACCATAAGCCTCCTTGCACCCTGTGTTGAGGACATTGGCTTTGAACCTGCCACAATAATGCTCTTTTAATATTACGTAGAAGTGAAACCATATAGATTTCATCAGTGACTGGAAGGCAGGTGTGTGTGTGTAGGGGGGAGAGAGCTATCTCAGAAAATCCTGCCCACTTATCCCATGGGGCAGACTAGTAAACTACAGCATAAATCTGATGTGTGTGAATAAAACGCCATAAAAACAAGGAGTGTAGGAGCATGGAAAGAACAGATAATGAAAGCAAATGTGCTGTAAGCAAAGTAACCTAAAATCTCATAGAATATTACCTAGCTACCCTGCGACAGCAGACACTGCACAATAAAGGATAATAGTAGAAGTGTGATATGGGAATAGTGGACATAATCCTGTAATGTGCTATGTCTGAGAACTGTAGATGCCACCGAACAGAACTGAAAGCTAAGTAGATTAGTATTATAAAAGTTGAGAGGAATTGCAAATATCTGGTAAAGCTTCTCTTATATCCCGTGGGAATGTGAGAGAAGAAGGGAGGGGGGAATGAGACTCAGATTAAAGGTAGGATGGAGGGGGACTCAGGTCTGTTATCTTTTGTGTTTGATCTGTATCTCATGGTTTATGAGTCCCCCAGGAAGGCACGATTGGGTAAAATATAGAAAATGTCAGGCCCAGATTTTAGAAAAGTAACTTCTTTGTATGGTGACTTGCCCTGCTGGGGGAATACATACTGGGATTGCAAATGGAGTCATGTTGGCTGGTGGATTCTGGGAGCTGTAGCCTAAAAAACTCTAATTTTCCCAAGCTCTGGAAAGCAAGTAGGGCCTATTGATGTCCCTACAATTCCCACTGTTAGGGTGGATAAACAAATTGCACCTCACGATATCCCCAGGTGGACATGGAGCTGGCTTGAACTGCAAACACAGGATAGGAAGGTAGAAAAGAGAAGGAAAGAACACACACACACACACACACACACACACACACACACACACACCCCTTTGGCCAAAGGATCCCTCTAGCAATCACCAGTAGTGATGACCCCAGAAAGATGATTTATTCTTTCAGGCTTTCCTTCTTATACCATTTTTATGTTTATATTAAAGAATGCTTACAGGAAAGAAAAGATTCAAACATCAGCATTAGCAGAGTCACAGCTTGTTACACGTGTTACATTCTATCTGACCTTTAACATTCTTAAGTCTGTGTTGTTCCAGGCAACATCCTGGGTCATTCCCAAAGACATCTTTCACAATAGCAGTTTCCTTTACTTTATACTGATTATAAACAGGAGCAGAGCAGAATAAACAATTCTAAAGCAAGGTTGCTTGGTGAGCTACAATTGTCCAAACTATCAATCGATATTAAATGATTAACAACTATGAATTCTCCAGTAAATTTCCAAGCACCAAATTTCCAGTCCAACACTGCTATGGTTCAAGCACCTGGTGAACCCAAACGAGCATGCTCAAAAGCCCCTAGGAAAAGGCTGGGAATCATGTGGCATTTTGGATATTGTTGGACTGCAACTCCCAGCATGCTACATTGGCAAGAGCTGCTGGGACTTGCAATTCAGATGTATCTGGAGAGCCACACTACTCCTGCCCTGGCTTCAGGAAGAGAGAGAGAGAAAGTTGGCTTCTGTAGAAGGAAAGGAATTTTAGTGAGAGAGATAAAAACATTTGAAATCTGCAGTAGGGTAATGAAAATGCTGAACACTTTCCTTTAGCATTTCAGCAAATAAATGGTGGATTGGAGTCCAATTTTATAGCCCATATTTTAGAAGTGGTCTGATCTCAGATTCTCAGCAGCACTGCTGTCATACCTGAGATGCTGAGAGGATGGATTTTTTTTGTTTTTGTCTAAAGGCAGCCGATCCTATCTGATCTTGGAAACTAAGCTGGGGCAGCCCTGGTTAGTACCTGGATGGGAGACTGCCAATGAATACCAGGTGCTGTAGGCTACAGTTCAGAGCAAGGGACTGACAAAACAAACTGAGTGTTCCTTGCCTAAGAAAACCCTATGAAAGTCATGGGGTCACCATGAGTTGACAGGTGACTGAGAAGGCTTGCATGTGCACGCACATGCACATGTACACCGGCCCACCCACACAATGGCTGGTAAGATTCCCCAGTTAAAGCAGAAATAGGTAACTTTGAGGGGACAGGTAACCCCTTGGAACCCCCTCAATCCAGGAAGGCCATTGTGAAACAGGGTGTTCTGTATATGTGTGAGGGTTCCATTCCAAGAATCCTCATGTACAACAAAAAAATGTGAAGAGTTGCATCTTATTACAGTCAATGGATGTGATATGTGTGCACCCTGCTACATACGTTGACTATAATGGTACATGATGCTTTTGTGGCTTGACATTCATGCATGTGGAGGTCTCAGTAAGGGAGGGTCCACTTTATTACATAAATTGCAGTATAGTTTGATGTTAGTATTGCAACATTAGATGGCAAGTATGGCTAGAAGTGCGTATGAAGACATAGGCCATTTTCACACGACGACATTCTTCCGTGTAATCTCGCTGCAGTCCTGGGTCTAGAAGAGAGTGCATCAGTAATGGTTCCCTCTTCACCTGCTCAGTCCATGAGGAAGAGAATGCAATGGTGCCATGTCTTCCTTCTGCAGTGCAGCCGTGCTTTTTCCATTGTTGTGCTACATAAGGAAACGTTGCCAATGCATTTCTGTAGCTTCCACATGGCCAGAAATGATGAGAGCCCTGCGCAATTGCGACATGAAATGGATTTTTTCTGTTTTGTGAAAACTGCACAAGCACAACTCTCTGAGAGAGGATGGCAGTGGGATGGTGATGACATCATGTGGAAGCATGACCTGCTGACTGCTGCCATCCTGTGGCAAAAATGAGACAGCAACGTCGTGCGGAAAGGGCTTGAGTGAGAGGTGTGGATTGCTGGGTGGAGTGTATTCGCATATGGATGGTGATTGGTTAAAAAAGTAAGTCTGGAAGGTGAAGTTTAGCAGCAACCTATGGATCTATTGACATGGGGGTGGTGAATCCACTTTGATTTTCCTGCTTCTTGCACCACAGCTGCTCCAGGTTGAATGGGAGCTGTGCTGACTGCCTTGTGCTCTTGCAATGATGTTGGGGGAGTGAGGAGGAGAGAGTCAAATAGGGTTATGGATTAGATGAAGGTGGTTACAGAAATTTGAGGACCTGAGTTCTGAAATGAGAGAAAGATATATGTGGGGCTAGTTATTGGTTCTCAGGTTCACATTACATGTAAAAAAAGCCACGACTACAAATATTTAAGTACTGGAGAGTAAGGTATGAAATAATAATTGTAAGTTGTATTTAATTGCTGCATATTTATTATTCATCATAGCTACACTTATGGCCTGGTCACTATTACCAGTGTTTTAGAGAAGTAGATCTAAGGTCCCTGAAGAGCTATGGTGTACAAAGAATAGTGTAGAAATACGAGTGAAAGTCTTTAGTATACCCTTTGTATTAATCTGGGAATTTGAGGTATGATCACAATTAATTAGAAGGGGTTAGAAGTTTGATGACCATGATGATTTTTCAGATACAGGCAATCATCTTGTAATGGTGGATTGTCACTTTTTATTTCTGGAATGGCTCCTGTCATGAATAGCTGACTGAAAAGCAGGTAAGGTTCAGGAGAGTTTCCAGGAGAGGAAATTACAGGCAACTCTGTCAGCGATTCACAAATTTTTGGAAATTCCAAGTCTTGGTTGGAAGGGTAGGAAGTATCAACTGAACCTTCTGATGTTTATATTAGGATGATATTAACTTTTACATCTGAAGAATGGAAGGCAATATAAGCCATTAAGCATCATGTGCATTTGATTAGTAATTTTGAGCTACCATTAGAGATGGAAGACTATACTGAGCAGAAGTCAAACTTCACCATCTTGAAAGTGTTTGTGAAGCTGGCAGAAGTGACAACTATTTGTTCTTGGGTTCTGAGGGGATACACAATTTAGGGAATGGTGGGTCTCCTAATAGAGTGCTGGGTTTGCAAAAAAGTTAGAGTCAAAGAAAAGAGCT
Source organism: Iguana delicatissima (assembly GCA_948472985.1). NCBI lineage: Eukaryota > Metazoa > Chordata > Lepidosauria > Squamata > Iguanidae > Iguana > Iguana delicatissima. The sequence goes on from CAOKZL010000772.1 coordinate 570,307, forward strand.
CTTGCTTCTTTTCTTAAATGGCTTCAGCTGGCATACAGTGCTCCATATTCTGAGTAATATGACAGCTCTGGAGAATGCCAAAGCATAAATGAAAACTGTGATAAACATTCATACAGACATCATCAGAGTGTCAGTAAGGAGGAAGTCATAGAATCACTAGGAAAAGAAAAGATTTCAGTAACATATACAAGATACAGACCTTTTCTTTGGATTTCTTTGGATTTCATGACTTCTTCTCCTACTACATCTAATATTTGGTTGCCTGACAAAATTAGAAGCTCTATGGTTAGTAGCTGAGATTAGTAGCTCAGATCAGAAAGATTGAAAAACCATTTATTCTTGACCAAGAGTAGAAACTATGACAGATCATTGCACACATAACAATGTACTGGTGCTTGTTGATACAGGATGGGTAGGGTCTAAGATGGATCTCCTTTATCTATACCCACTTGGGCCTGGAAAGTAACTTTTAAAAAGTAGAGGCATATCAAGGGTGGGGCAAGTAGAACATGTAGATTAAAGTTGATTGACTGGAATTTGAGTCCAATTCAAGTTGCTTCAATGACTTGACTTGGACTTGACTCCTCAATAAATAATGGATCAACTTGACTAGACTCCAGACTTGTCTTTTTTTTAGTGAACTATTTGGTCTAGAGTAAAGGAGGCTTGGAAGGCAGAAGGAGTGAAATGCAGGAATATAGGAATCTGGAGGGGTTTAAAATCTGGTTGAAGCAAGGGGAGAGTAAAGGAAGTTTGGAAGGCAAAGAAATGAAAGACAGGAATCTATGAGTTTGGAGGTTTAAATTAAATCCTGACTACCAGGCTAAGAATGCTGAATTCCCTTAAAGTTTAAAGGAAATTTTAAAGTCTATCTGAGGCAATGTGGGAAAGGGAGTGGCAGTACAGGGGTTTGATTTACTAATTATTGAAACTTAAACCCCACCCTCATCCCCTCCTTTTTTTCTGTTAAATTTGGCTCCCAGACTTGAGACTTAATTTGACTTATCTTGCAAGGACTTGAGACTTGACTTGAGACTTGGAGTAAAAGACTTAAACACATCACTGGCATATGACCTGGGCACCAATGCCAGGGGTGGTGCAAAAAAAAAAAAAATCTATGCTGGAACATTTAGCAGCTGACGAGGAGGAGGAAGCAGCCCTGGAGGTAAGGGCACAACTGCCATGCTTGCCCTAGGGACTGCTTACACAAGATACACCTCTGTTAAAAAGCAAGTAGTTACCTTTATAGTTCTAAAGGTCCCCCAAGGAGCTGACTGTCATTTAATTGGAGCTGAAAAAGAAAACTCTTCACTCTGTGTTTCTCAAATGTAGCTGCTGTTATTAACAAGTCTCAGTGCTGCAATCTGTGCTGATCCATGGCACAAAGCAGGTACTTCTCTTGTTCACCTCAGTGTTACCTTAAGACCTGAGCAAGTTGCAGAGGCATAGTATGAACTAGTGCTTCATACTTCTCCTCCATGAGTTGGTGAGGTGGCACACTCTGTAACTGTAGACATAACTAAATGAGTTATTGTTACATGACAAAGGAATGACATTGTCCCTCTCATAACAATTCATAAGGTAGTGTAGCTATATGTTTGTTACTGTAGATAGAAATTAATTACAAATAACTACTTCTTGTACTAGTTACTTGTATATCTTGTACTTTTTCAGAATACAGACTGTATATACAAAATGTATGTGTTCTGAACTTATATCCGTTGTAGATTGTGCGCCAATGATTTAATCAAAAGTTTCTCTGTGGAATTGCTATCTAAATAGGGCTAGGGAAGAGGACAGAAATATAATCAATTCCTCATTCAAAGGCAATTCCAAGAGGAACAATGAGAAACAACATGTTGAACAGGTAATAGGGCAGAGGATACAGAAAGCTGAAAAGTCATAGAGCTAGATCTAATTGTTAGTAACTGCTAGAGTAGACAATGGAAGTTACCTAAGACTAACAATTGGATTTAGGCTATAGATGTTTAATAGTTAGCTATGAGAACTGAGGAATGATATTTTTCCCTAAGTATCCACTGTAAATTATTCTGAATTATTTGAATGTCTTCCAAGATTTGCACTAACATTTTCTATACATTATATAGAAAACAAGACTCCCAGATTATGTGAAACAAATTTACTAATTTTTTTATGCTCTTAAACCTCAGGAAAACAGAATAAAGCTTCTAAACGTAGGCTATTTAAACATCAGGATTCCCAAGATTAAAACATGCCACAGCATAATTTGGCACAAGTAGAAAGCACAAGCAAAGATGTTATATTGTTCATATGCCAGGCACATCTAAGACCTCTGGCCGAGTATAACATATGTCCCAGTGACTGAGTTGTTTCTTGTTTCATGATTTAATAGTATGTGATATATATTACCAGACTACAAAAAGATGCTGGGCATTATATTATGTATGTGCTACTTTGTGATGTAGTCCATAAACAGAAGTTGGAGTCATGCTGGGAGCTGGGAACTAGAGCTGTGAAATAAAGCAAGTAGTTAGGATCAGACTATAAACCAGACCAGAAATCAGGACCAAAGGGCAAGTCAGCACCAAAGAATAACAGGAATAAGAAGCAAGCCAGAAATTAGGACTAAAGGATAAAAGAAAATTACCCTTATTCCTTAAGTAAGGATTAATTTGAACAAGAAGCCATTGTGTATTCCTTCTTTTACTAGAGAATGCAATGAACAACTTGTCTGAATGTTCAAAGCCAACTACACAGATGCTGCAACATACACTTCATCAACTCACCATGTGGGATGATTGTACAAAAGTTCCCAAGAAAAGCCTTTGTCGCTTATAACAACTATGTTAGCGTCATCTGTTTCCTGGCCTGATTCAGAGTTCTATTTTTCACATTAAAAACTCTTCATAACTTGGGATCATGGTAATCTATAGACTGAAGGAGCCCAAAACTACATAAGGATGAAAAAGTCAGTTCTCCTTATAAAAACAGATCAGTAAGCAAGATGGAAAAAATCCTTGCTTTGTCTCATATTCAATATCTTTTTCAGTCTCAAATTCTATACATCCTATCTATGTGAAAGAATTTGATAATTTTGGTGATTTTTTTTTTTGTCAAAACAAAACCAAATAACATTCTGACCAAATTCAAGAGATAAGGCTACTCCAAGTAAAGTATTTAACTGCTTCAATTGCTTCCCATGTAGCAGTTAAAGATGAGTGGCTAGAAAGAAAATCAGAGATGGTAAGTCCAGTTCAGTACTACAGTACAGCTGAATGCGTGGAACCAGCTTTGTACCACAAAGCACTCAAAATCCTCTGCCTTAACATTACATTGCTCTCTCCCATAATGACGTTTTTCTTAAAAAGAAACTCAATTCCAGTCTTTGTGCCAAAGTATAAATGAACATAATCAGACATTAGGAATGGGAATAATAATAATAAAAAAAGGTTGCAAAACACTTTGGCCTTCCCGGAAATTCCATTTCAGACTTCAGAACAGCAGTTCTTCAACAAAACAAACAAACAAACAAATAAAAAAACTGCAAAGGAAGATTGGAAAGAGAAACGGGATTGGAACATGTCCACCAATTCCAGTCCATCAACAGTGGCTGAAGAGACAATAGTTTCCTGGCACACTACACATATTATGACACTAGTTAACACACCAGACTCATGTGGGTTCTCTTGCCCAGTTTATCACACCTCATTTCTGGTTCCCAACCAACATCATACTACATTCCAATAACTCCCTCCACCATTCATATGGTTATCTACTCACCTTGGCTTTAGGAAATATATTTCCTCCTGTTTTTTTCCCTCAATAACAATCAATAAAACTGAAATTGTCACCACATCACCACACCCAACAATTTTGCATTTTTATTGCTATTCACACATATTGTCATGTCCCCTTGAGAATTCATCTTCCTCAAAAGATGAAGCGGGCATACTGATGGAGGAGTCAAAGTGAATGTCTGATAGTTAGCCAAGTCCTCCTTCTGTACAGCAGGCTTCGGAGCAGGAAGAGGAGTTGGAAGAGAGGCCCTCAGTGCCCAATAAAAGTGGAGGCTCCAGCATCTGACTCAGATCATCCCCCATAGGTGGAGCTAAAGGCTGTGTTCATGGCATTAGGAAGAACACAGCTGCTGCAAAAAACTCTCTTGAAATGCTGCCTGCTGTAAGGACCTTGACTGAAATTGCTGCCTTTAGAAGCAGGAAACTCCTACAAACCAAACTGTGGATTGCAAACTTCAGCTCACCTCATGATGACCCAACTCTTGTAAGTACAGGGTTTATAATGCTTGGACAGTTTTACAACTTTGCTACTTCACTTCTCTGGACTCTGTTCTGATTTATGGCTTTCTTGACCCTAGACTGTCAACACCAGCTACCTCCTGCTTCTGACTTTGGCATTCTAAAGTTTGGAGTTGAGAGAGGGACACATACAACTTGCTCACTCATAGCTATAAGACTCTTTTCCTAGGCACTTCTCATAATGGATCTGATGAAGTAGACTTAGTAGTCTTGGGGCCTTTTTTTGCACTACACTGTTATGGTGCTATTATTTCCCTTTCAACATCCTATGGAATCTTGGGGTTTGCTGCTTAGGGAGGGGCATTTAGAATTCACAGGCAGAGAGCTCTTTGGCCTCAGTAAACTACAAACTCCAGGAAGTTAAAAGTGGAATAATAGTACTATAACAGTGTAGGGTGGAAAAGCCCCTAGTCTATGAAAGCTTATGCTACCAACTTCCTTCCCTCGATATCAAAGGTGCTACAAGATCTCTTTCCAGATTAACATGGCTATGTCTTTGAATTCTGACATTTGTGAGGTAGGTTGATCAGTTTTGGAAGTTCTCATCAAAAATTAATAATTTTTTCTCATCCATATGTAGTGCAGAGATAACATTTATCTGATCATCTATTAGTTACCTCCACCTAGTTTTTTCCCACAGGACTTAGTGGTGATCAATTTTGGCTATACCATACTTCATAGCAACTTATGATTTCTTGAACATGCTAAGTGTTCAGAACCATTTATCAAGTTTTCAACTTTTCTAAAGTGTGATAGGGCAGGCCAGGGAGGTGTCAGTGCAAAGAAATATGAGCAAAAAAGAAGTTTTTAAGGCTTCCTCAACAGAAAAGATCTTAAATACTTTCTAGTAGGTTGCTGGATCAGAGATCCTGTTGCACCTGCAGCATCCATCTGGAGGTGAGCAAAAGCTCTGGTTTCATTGAAGTACCCAAATGGCTGATGTCACATGGGGTCTTGCTTAAATGCCCCAGAAACAGATCTGAATCCCACCCGTGGAAGCCAATGACCATGGCCAATCAGTCCCAGGCTCTCTTCGCGGTCATCTGTCTGACTGTCTGGTGGTCAGGGGAATGTACCCCAAGGAGACTTGTGATCTCCAGCTCCTTTTGTACCCCCATGCCTTAGATTGCCCAAACCAATATCTCTGAACATTTCACAGATAAAAATTGGAACATATGTGGCCAAGCAACATAAGAGTGTGGTTAAAATGGCAAAAGGAAGGACTTAGAAGCTGGGAGAACCTGCAGCAGTTTGATTTTGCCTGAGTCTTCAGAAGAGGGCAAGATTCTGCTCCCTCTTCACCTGTCCTCTCCTCCACACTGAGTTAATGGAATGCAAACTGCTTTTGCACTTTGAACTCAGTGTTCAGGAATAGAAGTAAGCTGGGGACAAGGGGGGAAATGGGAGGAGGAAAGAAGAAACTGGGACAATGGGAAAACAGCTAAAAAAGTGGAGTTACAGTTGAATAATTCGGACTGTCTCTTCCAAATCAGGACATTTGGGAGGCATTCAAGTCCTCCAATTTTTAAAATTTTTGATGGGGCAAAAAAATGCTCTTAAACTGTCCATGGCTGCTCAATCAGTCACCACTCCTGGAGTGTTAGTTTAAAGCTAAACACCACAACTTCTCCCAAACTGGCTAAAATCCTTCAAAGTAAAAACTGAGAATCTACTTCTGTTTCTGCCCAGGTCTGATATAGATATATGTGTGGGGGGGGGGCTGATTTTGGTAAAAATAAATGTTGTGACCTGTGGAAGTCTTGCTGTGTTGAAAGTGATACCCTCACCCCTGTCACAGGGCTTTATCACATGAGGAAAATAAATTGGATTATATCAAGATAATAGCATCTTTGGCTGGGATGTATCACCTTGTTCCTCTTCTGTTGTTCTCCCAGTAGGAGATTGTATAGAAAGTTTCTTTTACAAAGGATTAATGATGGATTAATCTGTTAACGACTTCATTTGTAACACTTTCCAAATCATCTCTCACTGAGAGAACAACAGAAGACTAATGAAGTCACGTGATAAGTCCCAGCCAAAGATGCTATTATCCTGCCATAAGTGAGATTTATCTGCCTCATGTGATAAAACCCATGGTTGCTTACTGCTTCTATAAGCCATTGGCTGTGCTTCTGGGAAGAAGGTAGAAGGCCTCTTCCCTTTATCGACTTCTCAGAGGAGACATGGACAAAGTATCAAGCAAACAACTGTCCACATTTCTCATTTTAAAGACAAAAACCAAAACCAACCCATCTATTGGCGGCACATGCTCTCCTTTTTCTTAATAATGGCAATCAGCTACACAGTGCTGAACATGAATTGAGGGGAAAAAACTTGGGGAAAAACCTTTATTAGACTACAGTTCCCAGAATCCCTCAATGGGCCTGCTGCTAGCAGATTCTGGGTGGCGTTGTCTGAAAAAGGAACTTTTCCAAGATTAGCAAAGATTGCTTTGTATTCCAAATCAGAGTTTTCTTCATTCTGAGTACAAGGTCTCCCAATCCGATATTTTATTTATGGTATTGACTTCTGCCATGCCTTTGCTTGAGGCTGCTCATCTGATTATAACAAAGAAGTGATACGATTCCTCCCCTCCCCAACCAATATTCTCCCTCTGGGTCAAAGCTGAAGAGGTATGAGATAGTGAAGGAAACCTTGCCTCAGTGCTCACTGACCATTGCTCAAGCTCCTAGGTGTTGACAGTTGTGACCAAATACCAATCTCCATGGAGTGCTGTTTTTTTCAGGGCTCAACACAAGGCCTCTCCCTTCCAGAGGTGAAAATAATTTTAGATTTCCAAAGCGAGGATGCAAACGGTTTATGCTAATCAGCCGAGTTCTAAACAAACAAACAAGCCCAAGAAATGAAACCCAAGCCCAGCTTGAAGCCATGAAATGCCCAGTGGCAGGTTCTGTTCCAGACTACGAGAGATAAAAGTACACCAGAGCATATCGGTTAGTCTAATTTATTCAGCCTCATTGCAATCTCGCAACCTTGTGTTTGATTTTCTTATAAACTAGTAATTTCCTGAATGAACTTAATACTGCCACAGTCACTAGTAGCTCTGCCGTATATAGAAATTTTTTTTATTGTCGTGCGTGCAACTAAATTGAAATATCTTTCACTTGAAATATTGACTTTAATATCTCATTTGAAAAATTCATGAAGCCTTTGATGTTAAATCCATACTCAATTTAGCCAAATGCCATTAGAATATGCAATATGCCTGAATACAGAAAGCATTATTGTCTGTGTTTCTGTAGAAGAATTACATTTTATGACTATAGCACAGGATCTTTTTTGGACTTGGGCACAGGAGGAAAAGAAAGGGAAAGGCAGCACATTAGAAGGAAAATGAAAAGTGGTATTGATTGGGACTCCCACTTACCCTCTCTTTGCTTCAGTTCTTAAATGCATGGAAATCAGAGTTGTGCCACTGTGAGTAACAATGCTCTGTAATGAATGGAGCAATCGTTGGAAAATTAGTGTAAGCTACGATGATGGTGCACAGATGTTGCTCCTAGTAACTGTCATGCATTTTCTTTTACAACTCCATTTACATAAGTCTCTTTGTTGCCTAATAGTATCACAAGAGAAACATGACAATAGTTAATGATTTCATAAAATGTATAATGTAAAGAAGGAGAACATTAATTGAAACTATAGCTGGAGTATGCTGGAATTATATTTCCTAACTGAATCACAAGAAAACATCCCCTTTCATTCAGAAGGAGTGTGGTTACGGTGGTGGTGGGGATGGCAAAAACAGATTTAGGAGGGAAAAACAACTCAGGCTTTCAGCAAATTAATTTATATTTTTAGCAAAATATAATACTGGCAAATGTTGCAGAACCTCCTGAGTGCTAATAGAATGTATTTGCCTTTGGTAATTTATGGACACTTTCCCACCCAGATATCGATTACATTTTTTTTTAAAAAAAAGGGAAACTGCATTAACATTTTAGACAATAATGGATGAAGAGAAAAATATCTTTTTTTAAAAAAATCACTCTTGAAACTGTCATGGTCCTTGTTCCTCAAGCAGAGACACAGGACGAAAGAGTTACAGTGTCCTCCATGCATAACATGTTTACTCATGTAACTGGGGACTAATCTAATGTCTTGGATGTAAAACAAAGCTTTGAGCTTGCTCTGTTTATCTCAGAAATAGAAAAGAACATGTTGGTGGTGCTAGACAGGTGACCCTTCTTTGACAATGTAATTAGGTGCCCAGAGGGTTTTGTGGGTTCATTGTGGATAAGATTATCAGTAAACAAAAATGCTGTCCAGGAGGAAGGCCTTTATTTCTTGACTGCTCAGTAGCACCATCTTCTGTCCAGCCTACAGGAAACAAATGTCTCAACAATCTTATTTCAAAAAGAGAGAGATTGCCTGTTATTTTTATGAGAAAGAAGATATGGATATGTAGGCTGTGATCACAATCATACTTACCAGGAAGGAAGTGGGGTTAAATACCAAGCAAACTTGTTTTGGCCCAAGGTTTTAATCTAAGATCAGAGTAGAGGAGATCGACAAGTTGGTTGGACCCTTCTGGAACCCTGAGAATCCTTAGATTCCTCCATATCACTTACCTAGCTTCACCAAAACCATTATCATCTATTTTGAGAGGAGCTTGCATGTATCAATGTACATTAATCTGTTGCTATTGAAAAGTGTGGAACTCTATGTGACTTTATGGAAACCTTGAGCTTAGACAAGGGATTTAACACACATCAGCATAAATTTTATTTTCTCTGAACTATGGGATAGGAGTCATCCATGCTGCACATTCATTTAATGTACCCCAATACTGCTGAAATGTGATAACCATGTATTGGGTATCACTTACTTTCTCCAGCTTTTTTTTAAAAAACTTATTTAACATTTGGCATTCTGATGTGATAAAATGCAATTGTTTGCTGCAGTAATAATTTTTTTCCACAACCAAAATAAGGGAAAATGTAATAAGATTGAGTTGAATGTAGTGTGACTTGGTGTTGTGAACTGTCACCTTCCTTCTATATTTGTTTTTTTGCCAAACTGTTACCCCACTTCTGACTATCAATATCACCATTAATTTTTGTGTGCCACATATTTTATTGTTCTTGTCATAATTTTAAGTGATGTTTAAATAGGGTAGCTTATTTGTTTTTTAAAAAACCTTTTTATTGCCCATTTTTAATTCATGTATCTTGTTTTCACTCATGCACGAGCTGCTTTGAGACCCATGTGGGAGAAAGAGCAGGATATAAATTAATTAAATAAATATTTTTTCTTATTTATTTATTTTATTCGGCATAAATCAAAATAATGGGGAAAAGGCAAAACAATCCATACTCTAACTCAACGGAAAAACCACTTGCGTACACGAAAATACAACAGTGAGAAAATCTATGCATACATGTCAATAAAAAGATGTCCAGATGTCCAGATAAATATCCAAATGAAGTCTTTATGTGACTTGTTCAACAGCTGAAAGGATTCTGAGATCTTCACTCCGTTGAATGAGGTGGTGGGTATTTGTTTTTCCAGTGTTGTAAAATCACTCCTTAAAGAGCTAGTTTGAGGCCACTTTTCTGAAATGACACAACAGTTTCCTCATTTGGCTTTTTTTTTCTTCTTTTCTTCTTCTGTCCTACTAACATAGCAACTTCTGTACCGGCGTGGCCTCAGCCATGACATACCAAAAGGCATATGTATTGCTGAACTGTTTTGAATAACATCTGACTCAGATCTTATGGAAATATGATGGATGTCAACTGAATGTTGCTGAAAAGCCCTGAGTACTAAAACTCGATACTGCATGTGCAAAGGATACAGTAAAAAGCTTTTAGTCTGTGCCACCATATTCATTATTCTTAAGAGTGCTTTTCCGAGCTCTGCAAAGGCAACTGGGGAGGAAAGGAAATAGGACTGAGGAAATTGGTCCCATTAGGATAATAGATAAGGTAAGGGCAGATAGTGTACTAAAAAAGGTTCATCTGGCTAGCATTGATGGGGGAGGGAGCCAATACAAAACACCAGGGCCCAGCGGTCCATGGGGGGGCAGGACCTGACTATGTTCCTTTCTGCAGGATGACATTCTCCTGTGTCATCTCATTGCAATCCTGGCAGCACCTCTGCTGGGATGGGAGCACGTCCTCAACACTCCACTCCACATGCAACTGGCTGCCTGCAGAAGAGAGCACAAGGGACAGGCTCTTTCCTTCTGCACTGAAGTTGGCCTTCTTCGTATGCTGCAGTGGGAAAGGAAGCATGTGATCATGCTCCTGGTCCTTCTGCATGGCCAGCTGCAATGGAAGCCTTGCATGATCGGGGGCCATTGATGGAGTTTTTCTGCCAATGATATACCCTGCAATAGTGCCAGCTGGGGATGCAAGAAGAGTGGGAACACAATGATGTCATGTAGAAGCATTGTTGTAGTCCTGCTCCTCTCATGTCGCCATGCAGGGAAAGCACTTTTCTGCCGAAAGGGCCTATTTTTCTTGATGGTATTAGTATTTATTTTGTCATACATTGTAAAATTGATGAATTGTTTTCAAAAAATGATGATGATGATAATATACAAAATTTGAAATGTCTTGCAAAGATTTTTAGCTAGTCTGCCAATGACTCAACAGTGCTACTGAACAGCCCAGGACAGGAAGCAAGATTCCCTGGGAGATGCTTCTGTAGCTGCCAAGTGAAGTGGCCTGACTGTGACAGGAAAGGAGGAAAGGCTCAGACTCTAGCTGAGCCAGGCTCCAGGAGAATCCAGATGCTGGGGACCTTCTCCTGTTCCTCACTCACCTGGTGAATCAAATGGCTACCTCATTCCTCCCGTACTTGTTCACATTCCTTGCTACTGGGAATGCTGTGGGTGTACCCACTTGGAGGCCCCCTTGGCCAGCAGGTCTGTAGAGTCTTTTTCTGGTCCATAGGAAGGCAGAGAGAAGAGAGCAAACAGAGAAAGTATCATTTCCTTGGATATCTCCCCTTCATGTACAGCTGGGAGCCCCTTTCCCACTTATCCCAAAGTTACCCTTCCTAACCTGAAGTCCAGCATTCCTTTGATACTCTGTGGCAAGAAGTCTATGGCATCTTGGTCAAGGACAACTGTGTGAAACAGATATGTGGTGGGTTTGGGGTGACAGGAAGTTCCAGAGCATAGCTTCTTCTTGTGGTCCAGCTTGCTTGATATTGTTTCCATGTCTATAATGTTGCCTCCGCATTAGTCTGCTTCTGTCATGGTTTGCAGGCTTATCAGGCCTATGTAACTTTTGTAACTGTATGCCTTGCAAATTGGTCTCTGAGGCTAAAAAATTGGGGACAGGATGCAATCACCGTATCAGAAAAGTTACCTCTCTGAATCATAACTCATAGAATCCTGCACTCAGCACGGCCACTGCATGTACTGGCTGGGAGATTCCATGGACCGTATTCCTACAAGTAACTTTTTATTTCCACCCTTTCTTCTGAATCAGTGTCAAATGCACAGTACAGGGCAATTTCAATGATTTTAAACATTAGAACGATGATGGTCTACAAATAAGTGGTAGCGACAGTATGCAAATCATTGCTACAACAGTGAAGATGGTTTTCAAGTTTGACATCTGGGGGAAAAATGAAACCAGCCAATGCATATATTCTATATATAGTTGCTATGTGCTGCTGAATCTGATGAATGACAACTTATTAGAGAAATACATTTTGCAATGCTCAGAGACTTTGGTTGGAAGTGCTTTGCATATCTTGTTATTCTACTGTGAATTTGAGTTGAAAATCTTGAGAATATTCTAGATAATGAACAGCTATGGGAAACAATGCAACATCTTTATGAAAAGAAGAAATCTAGCAACATACACACAGGATGCAAGATCACATGAATACCTGCTTTCTACACATGTTCACAGGTAACTCTCCTTTCTTTTGGGAAATTAATTCCATATTTGATTCCTAGCTGCTTCCAATTTTCTGCTAACTCTGTTCCCTGCATTTAAAAACAGTTACTACTGCAATTTGGTCAATGTAAGATGACTAACCTAGTAAACTCAGGCGGTGTGTCCAGACCCACATTATTAAAGAAATTGGTTTTCTTTCTTGATTTCATGTCATTGTAGTGCAGCCATTCATTTGTCCAATAAACAGTTTGGTTTTGTATGTTCTGGGAAATAATGAATATTGATCAACCAATCGATTACTTATTAAGAAACAGACTAAGGGAAATTGTTTATCCAATCAATTTTAATTTTTGATTTGTTATTTATATTTTCCAATTTAATCCACCCCTCCCTCAGGCTCTGAAGCCACTAAGCAAATCAGGGCTGAGCATGCAGAGAGGGGAAAGAGAGAGACTGTCTGCGACTTCGGGTGGAGGGAGGAGCACAAAAGCCGATATCCTCATTATAGATCATGCTGGCTGCTTGCAATAGGCCACATTAAGAAAAATTGTGACTGAGAAGCATGGACACATTACCTCATGTACCTGTGGCGGCTGGACTGAAATGTTAACTTATTAATAGGATTTCTTAGGCTGTGTGATTACTGTTTCTTATATCACTCAGCCCTGACACTTAAACTACAGCCAAATGTCAGAGATACAAGCTCATCCATCAGCTGTGTGTCACACTTGTAACCTTGCTGCAGCTGGATCAGATATGGAGAGGCAGAATGAAGCTGTGAGAAAGGGTTCCCCAAACCAGGCAGCTCAGAGGTACAGCCTAACAAATCTATGAGAAGCTAGTGCAAAAGGCAGCCTGTCATGTGTGAGGGTGTTTGTATGTGAAAGCCCTGGTGGTAATAAAGAGTGATGAGATCCTGTGGCAACCATGAAGAGTGAATGGACATAAAGACACAGGATCAAACATTTCAGAAATGATTTCCTTTTTTAGATTGCTTGTAATCCTCAAATACATTGAATACAATGCTATAAGAAACATTGATTTCCTAACAGCTACCTGAACTATGGAATCCTGAACTAGAGGGAACATACGCACAAGAATTCAGTCCCAAGATCTTCACCTCCAACTAAAGTAAAACGATTTGAAATTGGCTATCATTTTACAGCACCTAAAATTTTCCCAGGTATGTCAGTGCAGAATTTTCTCAAGGGACTCAATATATTCTGCCTACAAGGGGGTTGTAGCCTTGCACAAGACAGTTACAGGTTAGATCTCAAAGAAGCTGCTTTTGTTTCTAAAAATGGAGAAAAAGAAATCACTGCCTTGCTTTTGCATTTATCTATTTACTTACTTATTTATTTGTTTGTGTCCCAAATGCCTCATTGCTAGTAAGGAGTATGGCTTTTGCCTGCATCAAACCTCCGTCCATCACTGTCTTAAGCTCAGCTTTAACAGCTCAAGAAAGAGGCAGCTCTGTGACCGTCCGTCATCACGTGTCTTTTCTTAAAATGGCTTTTTACATCCATGCCTGATGAAGATGCCTGTGAACTTTGAAAGCTTGCATAATATATTTTGTGTATTTTAGTTGGCCTAATAACCATCATGTTATTTTTTCTGGAGTTTGCTATATTTTTATTTCCTGTGTGAGAAAAAGAAAATATGCATAGATGAAGGTTTCTACAGAGTTTATATTTGTTATGTTTAACAGTTACTATGACATTGAAAATCAAAGTTTAAAGTAGGACTCAATCTGTGGTTTGTACTTCTCTCAAGCATAACTTAAGCATGACACCTGGTTCAGTTTACAGCATGGGGCACAATTGATTCCAAACGGAGAATATTTATTATATACTTTACCTTGAAAAGTTATCTTTTGATTTGAAGCTCTCTGAATCCTCTATCTAGCATGACCCCGGCTCCAAAACTCTAGTAGGATTTAGTTGTCCAAGAAAGTAATTTTTCCAGGCTCTGGTTATATGTGTGGAACTATGTAGCCTTTGGATCATGGTGAATTGTACAATTATGCAACCTATCGCTAACTTAAGCTTCGGGCTATGGTTGTGGCCTTGCTGGTTGGAGAAATGGAAAGTCATTATTCAGAAAGTAACTTTCCCGTGCTCTGCCCTACAGTTACCATAATGTCACATGACTTCATTTGCAGACTCTCTTTACATATTTGTGGCATGACACAGGTTCTGCCCAGACACAAATTTTGCTCCAGAAATGTTTAAAAACAGAGAGGCTAAATTACCTGTTATTTTAAGTGAATGTGCAAATGGATTGAATTCCAGGTACCTTTGTTGTTGCTGTTGTTATTTAAACAGCACCTTTCCAAACTCTGTTCTAGTGGTTCAACCCCACAGTTTGAGGCAACAATATGACTGGCTTTCAAATTTAGGTAGGGCGTAATTGAGTTCAGTTCGTCCACATCATTGAATGACTGCCAAAACTAATCAGTTGAGCAGGAACACTGTGACTTGGCTTTAATGATTTCATTTATTTGTGTTAACACTTTTACATCACCTTTCAAGGCTAGTGTTCCCATGTGTCTCACATCATACAAAAACAAAAATAATCCTATAAAATTAATCATAATTTTACAACTGCTTTAGCACTGCAGAATATCAGGACAGAGCCATTTTCTTGGTATGTCGCTTGGTCTTATGAATTGACCAAAAATATCAACCTCTGTCAAGCAAAGCAGTCCCACTAAATGTGGTCTCTTTACCTACCTATCCATTGTGGAAAAGTCATGTTTCATTTCAAAGTATGAATTACATTCTGCTTCCAATGTGTTCTTTTAGATGGAACAGGGGAAAAAATGTAGAACAAACCAGTCCTTTTCCTGGTAGAAAGCCATCTATCTCATTACCATGTGGCCTCACATAAACAACAGATAAAATGGAAGAGCTTCCCCAGTGATTAATCATCCCATATTTGGATTTTGTTGCAGAAGGTTGTAGCTTCTTGTCTTACAGCATTGTTTCTTTTTTGGATTTTATCTTTATATTGCATAAAGAATGTATAGCATCTCTTGACTCTATTTCAGCATTCATATTGCAGACATATTGTTTTGTTACACCAGAAAAAGGAGATGATCCTTCTGTTTTGTGAGTAGCTACACTACACCAATATGCTGTACCTTTAATTTCACACATTGCAATGTAATAATTTCATTCTGTTATGTTACAGGTGGGTTCATTTATCAATTGCCTTCTTTATAGGGGTGGGACGGATATTTAAAACTATTTGAAAAAAATTTGTCAAAATTATATTTCTTGAGTGTTGAGGAAATCTGGCAAGAAGAAGTAACCTGTTCGAATCTTCACAGTTTGGGACTTCCACACAAAATTCACATGTGGCTGTTATGTGCAGAAAACTACACAGACAATAGTTTTTCTGAACAGATAATAATTTTTCTTGCAGAAAATGCTGTTTGTTACACAGAAAATACTATTTTCTCTGCAAAACAACCATGTGTGAATTTTGCACAGAGTAAGTGTCATATTGTGAATAATCTTTGGGAACCGCACAGTTTTCAAAGCCTTTTCTTTCAGTGAGAAGAAACTTAAAATTACTCATTACTCACTTCAAGAAGAAAAGATGGTGAAGAATTACACTCCTAATTTTTTAAATTTTGTAGCTGGCTCCAGGGCTGCTTCAACATATTGTTGTTGTTGTGACAGTGGCAGTTGGAATGGAGGGATGGCCTTTTCTCTGCTTCTGCTTTGCATCCTGCTCTGTAGGGCGTGTCATAGTGCACTCACATGTCACATTCTAATCCAAGCCATCTTCTCACATTTCTTTCCTTGCATTGTGTGGTTTCCCTGAGAGTGGGAAAGCACAAACATTGACTGTCTTGTCCTCTCACTTCCCCAAACTTGCCACTCAGGTTGGGTAAAACTTGCTTTTGAACAGCAATAGCATATTCCATGCAATTGAGGATAATGACAAAATAGTATTCCTGATCACACAAGCAGATCTCTGGGTGTGAGGGGTGGAGGTTGGACATCTAAATGTTCTGAGGAATGTGTGAAGGGGGCTGTAGATGAATGTCTATATTGATAATCATATGATGTGCGATGTAGATGTTGGCAACATAGGGTCGTTTACCGTGAACAAAGCATCAGGGATCCTTCAAAAGGATTCTGAAACTTAATTATTCAAATTCCCAGTACAGCATGAAGCTCACTGCAGCTGGGCACATTTTCCTCAAGGAGAAAATTATTTAACAGCAAATGAAACCACTGTTAGTACATTGGGCCTTGGACTGACTCTGCAACAGGAAAGGTTAAAAATGGTACCTCCTGTTCCAATTGAGTATTTCTTGAGCAACACTGTCTCACATAATTCTTATGTATTCCTGGGTCCTTGGATAGTCATAGTCCTGCTTTCTCCTTTGGTCCTGACTTGGGGCATTTCTGCACTATACTGTTATAGTGCTATTATTTCACTTTCCACATCCTATGGAATTTTGGAGTTTGAAGTTTAGGGAGAGCCATTTAGAATTCTCAGTCAGATAGTTCTTTGGCCACAGTAAACTACAAACCCCAGAATTCCACAGGATGTTGAAACTCGAATTATAGCACTATAACAGTGTAGTGCGGAAATGCCCTTCCTCTTTGGTCCTGTCTATGAGTTATATCATGACTTTTAGTTTCTGGTTTATCTTAGATTGTTATCCCATTGCCCAGCCCTGGCATAGACTGGAGCTGTATCTTATACATGATTAGCTACAAGTTCCATAGAATTTAGTGGGTAGGGCTAGATGAATCTGTTGGATTCTGTTTCTTTTGGCTTCTCATTTTCCCAGTAACCTCATTCTGCTCCATTTCCTTTCCAGCTTATAATCTGTTTAAAGATCTACAGGAAAATGTGTATGGATTTTCATGCTCATTTCTTCTAAGTATGCTTTTTTAATGCAATTTTTGCCTAATATGCCCATTTTTGCAAACAATTTTCCTTAATGCCTGTTTCTTCAAAATGTTCATTAATACACGTCTTTATGTGCACTTTCCCTTAAAATACACACATTTTATATGTTTTGTGAAGAATTATAGAGAAATACAAATAACAAATTTTGGCAGCATTTTTGTACAAGGTCAGAGCTGTGTGTGCTGTATAGATTCAAATTTAAAATGTGAACCAAATAAAATTCTCTTCCATCCTCACTCCTGATCAGATATGCATAGAACTGTGGTACGAGTGCCTTTAGTCACTACTTTCTGAATTAACATTCCTTACAATGTTGTTGTGAGGATAATATAAGAGAATCCTTATGTACATGGGCTTAATCTTCTTTGAAAATAAAAAAGATTACATAAAAAGGAAAGGAAGACATTAGTTAGCAGTGCTGTCATCTCTTTCAACCTGGGTACATGCAAAGGAAAGCTGCTACACACATCAGCTTTGCAAAGCATGTACCTGAAGCATCAATAAAGATGTTCCATCATTCATAAATTATGAAGTGCAAATGGTCCAAAAAAAAAAAAATAACAAAGAGAGATTGGAAAAAATGTGCAATGGCTGCTGGTGAAGATAATTCTTGCTCTAAGCTTTATTTAAGTATACAGTGATGATTGTGTAAACTTGGGTTGTAGACAAAATGTCGAATTTGTTATGCCTGTTTTATGTCTATTTATCTACAGTGGAATTATACTGTCTTCGAACATGGTACAGGCAGCAAAATGAAGCCTACAGGGTTTGCTAGGCTGGATGATAATCAGTGTGTTTTAGAATGGAGATTTCCCTTAAAAAAAGTGCTCTGGTTTTCCTGCAACCTGGGAACCTGGTAAATTACTAGTGAGGTTAAGTTCTATTGACTCAATGTGTCTACTCTGCTTTGAGACAAACAATTGAATTTAGGTCAAAATGTTGAAGATTCAGATTTATTAACTCTCTAATGTGTTTGTTCTAAGGATATATGCATGTCCATGAGTTATATGAGAAGACAGAATTATGAGCATTCCTTCAGGATTTCTGTAGACATTTCCCCTGATGAGATACTCTTAATCTGACTGAGATTTTACTTAACCCAAAATGCAGTGACAACTTGGAAAATAAATTTGAATAACTTCATTAGAATTGTTTTAGCTTTCTGCAAAATTCCTGTAGATGTTTTCTCTGAGGAAGACTCTTCAAATTTGCCCCAAATTTCATTTTAGGAAAAAATCAGTGGTGACTGTAATACACCAGTGGCTGCCCATGTAGCATATGACTGTTGTTTAGTTTGGGCTATCTGTAGAAACTGCTGTTAAGCCTTTTATATTAGTAATTTTAATGGCTGCTGGGATTTCCTTTTCTTCTAAAATGTATTTGTATAACCTAATCTGTTCTTGATGAGTGCACTCATATAAAACTAATGGGAGTTCAGTCTGCTAGGCCCTGCGGGATAGCTGCATTTCCCCAAATGGGAGACATGACTTAGCTATTATTTTGTTCCTGAGCTTTCTATATTCTCATATTTCCCATAGCATTCTAATCTCCTCCAGATGAGTGGAATTGCATCCCTTTTTGCTTGACAGCCAAAGACAAACACCAAGCTGTCCAGAAGATAGAGTGCCATTTTATTTGTCTGTCAAAATTCCTGATGAGATGGGCAAAACATCAGGAAACACTCAAGAGGAGACTTCTAGTACCTTCCAATTATGCTGGTTGGCATCATTCAACAGATAAGATAGTTTAAACAATCTTTTCTTCCTGTTGTATTTAAAATATTTTATTAAAAACATTCATTCCTTGCATTAAAGTTGGAGGGCGGAGGATTGAAGTGGGACTACTGGTCAACACAGTCATTCAACAATTCTATCCTGTACAATTCTGTCTCTGTTTATAACAAAATTATCCCATTTTTCAGTCAAAGTGGCTTACAAGTTGAAGTATAAATAAATAAACAAATAAACAAACAATTTCAACTTTGCAAAAAAAGAGAGAGAAGAGAAAGAGACTGAGAGAGAGGAAAAGCTTGAAAGCAAGCACCCCCCATCAATAAAATAGCAGCTGATAGGCCTTCAGAAATTTTGGACTTCATCTCCCACAAGCCCCAATCAGTATGGTCAATGGTAAGGAATCATTGGAGTTACCACTGGCTATGCATGGAAGGTGGGAAACTGCAGTTGGAGAAGGGTTAACTATCTCTCCTTCTACATATTTATGGGAAAACATCCTCTCCCACAGTGGTTTTGGTTTCAGAAAATGGCCATGTTCTATTTTTCATACATACCTGAATGCTATGTGTGATTGACCATTAAGAAGAAGCAGGGAAACGACAACAGCAACTACTTTACAGCAGACTATAGCTTCAGAGTGAGAGGACACAGTAGTCTTCCTCCAGTAACTGTTTTAAATCTGTTGGTATCTTCTGCATTACCCAAATTGAAACACTGGTGTATAAGTACAAAAGAAAGCATGTTGTATATTGTTGGAGGGCCACACCAAATACACTTATCATCAGGTCGACTTTAAAGTTGACACAATCTATGTGGGTAACATGAGACTGAACCCTAAGAAAGCAGGTGGGATGGAATGGTTACAACATTGGATGAGGATTTGGGATATCCACAATGGGATGTCCTCACAATGAGCCATGAAATGCACTAGTTGACTTTGGGCCGGTCACTCTGTTTCAGCCTGAACTACCTCATGGGGATGTTAGGAGGACACATTGGGAGAGCTGAGAGCTATGTATGCCACCTTCACCTGGGGATGTAAATCTTTCACCAATTTCATCCTTGGCTGTAAGCATGGATAATTTCAAAAAATAGCTCTCATCTGGGCAGGATTTTGAGAATTTTTGTGCATTTTTTATTATTTTTCCCATTTTGGGACTTTCTGTGTAAAAAAAAAAAGTAATTTGTGCAAAAACCTTCGGAACTCTATACAAAAAGCTCCTTGTTCTGGTGTAGAAATATATTTCATGCAAAACAGTGACTTTTCCATATAATGCCATTTTTTTTGGACACAATGCATTATTATTGTGTTTTTTTTCCCCGGAAAACCCAAGGCCAAGTTGTCATTTAAATGAAATTTTGCTACTTTATGCCAGAAAAAGCATTTATTAGGAAAAGGAAGTGGAAACAGAAACTGGATGATCTCTGGGGACCTCCAGGGGTGTGACTTGCCATTGGTGGGAGCTGAAGCATTTTCCAGGGTTGAAGGGATTCTGGGTGAATGTTGGAGAGGGTCCAAGGGATCCACATGGTGGGGAGGTGACTGATCCAGAGGGTGTAAAATATGATTTCAGCTCTGAACAGAAACTGTGCAACTCAGATGTTTACAACCACACAAAGCCTGATTACATCATATTACTAAACAGGAAGGAAGTCCATAATATTTTGTGGAGTGGAAGGTTCTGCTCATTGGCCCTCCTTTTCAGTGCTTCATCATTAATATACTACCACCCTTCACTCTTTGTGCATCATGTGTTAAAATTAATCTTTAGGAACATTCTGTTCAACTTATGTGTGTGTGTGCGTGTGTGTGCGTGTGTGTGTGAGAGAGAAAAAGCAGTTTTCTCCCTTTGCTGCCTCCCTTTCTTTTCTGTCTGGCCTCTGTTCCCTCTTCCACCCACTCCTCCTTTAGCATGGTTTCCTCCATATCTTCTTTTCTGTGTCTGCTGCCTCCTTTTTTTTCTGCTTCCTCTCTCAGGGTCTTTTGTCTCCATATTAATTATATTTTGACTGTTTTTGTCTGTTAGCTGGTCTCCATTTCATTCTTCTCTCCTAGATTTCAGGGACAATATAGTAGGGATGCGAAGAATACCTGCAAATTTTCTCAGCCTTGACAAGAAATAGTAAGCAGAAGACATAGTAAGACATCTTGTGGAAATGACTGGTCTGCTTCCATGAGAATTTTTGTATCCTGGGTTTGTGTGTGTGTGTGTGTGTGTGTGTGTGTGAAAATTGTGTTATAATGCAGAAAAATATTTAGTAAAATATTTAATATTTAGTGCAGAAAAACTTTTTTGCTGGATTTTGCACAAAAAACAATTTATTTTTTATTAGACAAGTTTTTCTGCACTAAATATTAAATATTTTACTGAATATTTTGCCGCACTATAACACAATTTGTACAGAACGCAAAGTTCTTTGGAGAAATGAAATTTTCACAAAATAGGCTCTGAATGAAGAAAAAACATGTAAAACCTCTTGTAATCTTACCCAGTGAGGAGAAACATTTTGAAATTCTGTGTTCTTGCATGATGGAATGAAATGAGCAAAGATTTAGGTCACTGCAATACAGTAGTTCAGGCAATGTCTAACAAGATTTCATAGGCCAATAAAAGAAAATTCTTATTTACTTTAGAGATTATCTCTTTCTTCCCCCACCCCAGGCTGTGTTCTTGTATTTTCATGGCAGAAGAGAACCCTGCAATTTCCTTCTAAATCTACATATTCTACCTATGAATTTAATCTTACTCATATCTTTGCTACCATGGTGTGAGTGTGCTCTAACACAGTTTCCACACAGAAACCATATGGTAATATGAAAGGGACTTTACGCTATTGGCACACACATGTAAAAATGTATTTAAAAGGACTCCTTATGTATATTGAGCACCGGAAACTATCCTTCCCTCATTATTTAGCATATGAAAAAGAATTAAAAGATTCCTATTGAAACACGGCTTTCAGAAAGTACAAAATTAAGACATTTACTTGGAGTTTATGGTATAGAAAAAATCTGAAATGTTTGGCTGGGGAAATATTTACATTATCTGTAGCTGTGTTGCTTGCATCTCTGATTCCTACAGCTGTTGCTCTCTTTCTCGCTTAAAAAAAAATTGAGAATAAAGCTTCGGGGGGGGGGGGCTTCTGTGTTTTAATCGAGGGATGGGCAATTTTATGGAAAGGTTGCCACACGCTACTGCCACTGTGGCTGGTACATAGACAAATTTTGATGGCTCAGCAACAGCTAAAAATCTTTGTCTTTCTCTTTAAAAACAAGAACACATTCTCCAAGTACCTTGTCCTTAAATAAAAAGTCAGCCTTTTAAATCTGTTGTCATTTGCCATGTTGCCAACATTTTATGACATGATGGTATTTTCAGTGGCAACAGCACAGCTTGTGCGGTGTAAAACCAAGACACATGCAACTAGTATTCTCCATTCCATGTATGGCTAATCTAGATGGTAATTTCTTTTTACCTTTATTTCGAGATTGAACATATATGCGGCATGCTACAAAATTTCCCCATGGCACACAGAGTTGTTAATTGGACACACAGGTAGGTCTGTCAGACTTCCATCCTTCTCACTAATTTCTGTGAAAAAGTGTGCTTGGTATTTTGTATTACACCTGGACTATAATTTAGCATGCCCTCAGCAGCTGCTTGCAGTAGCAGTTCTGTTGAGTAGTACCTCCCATAGTTAGTTGAATGCAAAGACAGGCTCACTGGCATCTTGCCTTTTATGGGTGGCTGTGGCTAGGTGCTTTCCCCACTTTGCAATCTGGTCTTCTGAAATCACATAGACTCTCTCCACTTGCTCTGCCGATTTTGTGCTATATTGTAGGAACTCTTTATACTCTTTTCTCTTGGGGGTAAATCAGATTCTTTCAAAGAAGAAGGGCAGTCTGAATTTTGAGAAGAAGACAATCGCATTGATATTGGAGGTAACTGTGGAAAACCAATCATGAAGCCATGAAGTAAGGTGGGTTCAGAAGCCAGAAGTAAGCTCAGAAGTAAGGTTCAGAAGTTCAGAAGTAAGGTTCCGAAGCCATGAAGTAAGGTGGGAATTTCTGCAAAAGAACTTACATCTAGAGTGTGGGATTCAAGAATTTTGAATAAATATCCCCAGTTCTTGAAATGGTATGAAATCTATTAAGATAATCCCTGAATATGTTTATGTTACTTGGGACAATTCTTCCCTGACCTCTGTGAAATCCTCAGCCTTGTATGGTATGAAGGCAATGTCTCTCCTTCACTGATGAAGTGATAAATCCAAATATTCTTTCAATTTATGGATCCCTGTTTAGAGCTATACAAATTACCTAGAGAGTCATCCACTAATAGAGTGTAGTACCCAAGCACATTCTTCGGGATGCAGGATGTCTGCATTTGTCGAGGGTGGGTTAGCAAGCTAATTAGGTAGAAATATTCCCTAGTGTAAAAATTCAAGAGCAATTTAAAGTTTAGGGAGAATAGTGTGTGCCTATTCACATGCATGTTGACAAAAAAGAAAAAGAAAAAAATGAATATGTGCAGTACACAGTTTGGAGCCTAATAAGTCCAGCTCTCGATGAATTGGTTTTTGACAGTTATGAATGGTGGACTGGCTGCATTAAAGCAATGAGGGAACTAACAGCAGGGCTAAAACTGAGTTTGAATAAATCAGCAATCCAAAACATAACAGCATTATAACTGTAGGCCAGAACTCATACAGTCATATGATACCTTGTTGCCAAGGGACTCTGGATCTTACACATTATAGAAACTTCCTGTGTGTATGTGGGTGTATGGGGTGGAGGAATATGTTCTAATGTTTACTGGGGTTAAGAAATAAAATAAAACTCTGAGCACTGTGATGTGTTAATGCTTCTTTCAACAGCTGTCGGAATGCTAATGTAAAGTGTCCAATAGCTCTTATATTTTTCTTCCACTCTGTCTTGCAATGGGTTTGCTCATCAGTGCTTCAATTATGAGAAAATTTAGAGAGAAATATACAAGAGATGTGAAAAAGTATCAGGCTTTGTGTTTCTTCAACTTCCACCCTTGTTTTGTATTGGACTGCATAACATTATTGGCTGGTTTGCATGGAAATTTGTGCATTGTTTGGTATGCACGCTTCCTAAGGTATGCACTTTCTTGCTCCTTCTTCTTAGTTCTTGCATTCTGGGAGGGGGTATGCAAAGTGTGCTTGTGCATATTTTACAATATTTGAGTTGTGTGCATTTATTTGCATGCGATTCCAGATGAAACCAAAGGATATGTATTCATTTTTGATAGCAGGCTTGCAGGCCACATATACAAAAAGATGTTGATTAAAGTCAGTTCCTTTTTATTGTGAATTGGGATTGGCTTAGGACCACCAAACCAAGAAAGATTTGTGAATAATCCAGATGAAGCAAAGCTACTGGTGCAACTTGAAGTTTATGCATAATGACAGCAGGTGTTTCATAGCAGAAAGTTATCATATACCTGTCATTTATTTGATAAAGATCCAGCATCCTCTTACACTAGGTAGTGAATAAAGCCCTTAAGCAAATTCCTAGACTAACTGAAACAGGTTGTCTAAGTTGCTGCATGGTCACTTCTAGAGTGAAACTGAAGAGGGTGTCATAAGCAGAAGCATGAAGTAGCGGAGTTCTAAACAAAGAAATTCTTATTACACAAGTAGAAAGCCATTTCTGTATTTTAGAAGCTTCAGAAACAGGAAGAAGAAAAAAAGCAACAGATAGCTAACAGAAATTTTTTTTTAATCTGCTGCAGCCTTCCTTCCTAGGCTAAAGGTGGGATAATATAGGCTCCACACAAAGGTGATCTTATGCTGTTATCTTCTGAATTACCATGGTAAGATAAAGTGTGAAACATAATCCTAATAAGTATACACTTATACTGTAGCTGTATATCACTATTCTGGACACTGTTAACATGTTCTCTTGATGGACCTTTTACATAATCTTCCATCCCTAGAATCAGCACATAGACATAGTTTGCCTAGTGTGACAGACACAGTTGAAATAGTGCAACAAGTATATCAAGGGATCTGGGAAAAGTGTAGAACTAAAAAAAGGAAAGGGAGCAGCAGCATAATTTCTAGATAATATGAAGGAGCCACATAAAGAAAAGGAGATCTGATAACAAAAGGAACTCATCTTAAACTCTTACAGTTTTATGGGTGATTAACTTGATAGCTAAAGAGAAAACTGTCATTAGGAGTCTGACTTTTGCTAAGCCTGACTGTTGGTCCATCTGGGCCCCTTTCACATTACACAATTATACCATTGTGATTTCACTACACTTGTCAATGCTCTTTCATAGGGAATCCTGAGATTGGCTGTTTACTCTTCGGCATTTAGAATTCTCAGCTAGAGAGCATCTTTGTTGCCTCAATGTATTATAAATCCCAGGATTTGGTAGGATGAAGCCATGGCAGTCAAAGTGGGAGCATACTGTTATAATCATAGAATCATAGAAATGTAGAGTTGGAAGAGACCCCAGGGGCCATCCAGTCCAACTCCCTGCCATGCAGGAACACCCTCAAAGCACTCCCAACAGATGGCCATCCAGCCTCTGCTTAAAAACCTCCAAGGAAGGAGACTCCACTCCGAGGCAGCAGATTCCACTGCCGGACAGCCCTGATTGTCAGGAAGTTCTTCCTGAGGTTCAGGTGGAATCTCCTTTCCTGCAGCTTGAATCCATTGCTCCTTGTCCTGTTCTCTGGAGCAGCAGAAAACAAGGCCTCTCCTTCCTCTACATGGCATCCCTTCAAATATTTAAACGTGGCTGTCATGTCCCCTCTTAACCTTCTCTTCTGCAGACTAAACATACCCAGCTCTCTAAGTCTATCCTCATAGGGCATGTCTTCCAGGCCTCTCACCATTTTGGTCGCCCTCCTCTGGACTTGCTCCAGCTTGACCATGTCCTTCTTGAATTGGGATGCCCAGAAGTGGACACAGTATTCAAGAGGAAGTCTAACCAAAGCAGAGTAGAGTGGTACCAGTACCTCCCTCGATCTAGACACCATACTCCTATTGATGCAACCGAGAATTACATTGGCTTTCTTGGCTGCTACATCACACTGCTGACTCATGTTCAGCTTTTGGTCTATTAAGACTCCTAGATCCCTTTCACACGTACTGCTATCCAGCCACGTGTCCCCCATCCTATATTTCTGTATTCCATTTTTTCTACCTAAGTGTAGGACCTTACACTTCTCTCTGTTGAATTTCATTTTGTTAGCCTTGGCCCAGCTCTCCAATCTATCCAGGTCGTTTTGAATTTTGATCCTGTCCTCTGGCGTATTAGCAACCCCTCCCAATTTGGTGTCATCTGCAAATTTGATCAGCGTGCCCTCTATTCCTTCATCCAAATCGTTGATAAAAATATTGAACAGCACTGGGTCCAGGACAGAACCCTGTGGCACCCCGCTAGTCACTTCTCTCCAGGATGAAAAGCAGCCATTCGTGATCACTCTTTGAGTTCGATCGGTCAACCAGTTCCAAATCCAACTAATAGTAGCCCTGTCCAGCCCGCATTTTACTAGCTTCTTTGCAAGAATGTCATGGGGAACTTTGTCAAAGGCCTTACTGTAATCAAGATATGCTACATCCACAGCATTCCCTTCATCTATCAAGCTAGTAACTCTATCATAAAAAGAGATAAGGTTAGTCTGGCATGACTTATTTTTGAGAAATCCATGTTGACTTCTTGTGATTACTGCGTTGCTTTCTAAGTGATTAGAAACTGACTGCTTAATGATCTGCTCCAGGATCTTTCTGGGTACTGATGTCAGGCTGACTGGGCGATAATTATTTGGGTCCTCTTTTTTTCCCTTCTAGAAGATGGGGACAACATTTGCCCTCTTCCAGTCTGCTGGAACTTCTCCTGTCCTCCAAGATTTCTCAAAGAGTATAGCAAGTGGTTCCGAAATGATCTCTGCCAGTTCTTTTAATATCCTAGGATGCAATTCAACTGGCCCTGGAGACCTGAATTCATCCAGTGTGGCCGGGTATTCCTGTACCACCTCTCTACCTGTTATGTGCCTCATTTCCCCTGCTTCCTCATCTACTCCCCAGCCGCCAGGTTGAGTGCTTGTATCCTTCTGGGAAAAAACTGAGGCAAAGAAGGTGTTAAATAGTTCTGCCTTTTCTCTTCTCCCTGTTAGTAATTCGCCATCTTCTCTGTGCAGCGACCCTATCGTCTCCTTCTTTTTCCTTTCATTGCAGACATATTTAAAAAAGCCCTTTTTATTGTTTTTAATGTCTCTGGCCAGCCTAAGTTCATTCTGTGCTTTAGCCTATCTGACCTCCGCCCTACATCTCCTGGCTACTTGCTTAAATTCTTCTTTGGTGGTTTCCCCCTTCTTCCATTTCCTATACATGTTTCTCTTAACACTTAGCTCAGCTGAGAGTTCTTTAGTCAACCATTCTGGTTTCTTCAGATGCCTTCCATTTTTCCTCCTTATTGGCACAGGTTTTTAGACTGTGCCTTCAGTATCTCGCTTTTAAGGAACTCCCATGCCTCCTGAACTCCTTTCCTTTTCACTGTTCTTGACCACGGAATTCCAGCCAGCAGCTCCCTAAGTTTACAGAAGTCCTCTTTTTTAAAATCTAAGATCTAAGATAACTTTATAGAGTGAAAGGGCCTCTAAACTCACCTTGTCTATATCAGCTTTTCCTAACCCTTTGTCTTCCAGATGATTTCCATGAAAACGTCCATCATCCCTGGCTGCACGGGGTGGGGCTGATGGCAGATAAAAGTCCAAAATGTCTAACAGGTGCCAACCAAGCTGGAGAAGGCTGGTTTACACTACCTGGCATCAATTGTCCAGAATTTCAGACTGTTGTTCCCCAGCTGAACTAGAAATGCTGAGGACTAAACCTTTATTCTGAACATGTATTCTGCTACTAAGCTACAGCCTCTCCCTGGACACCAGATATGTGGATGGCTAGTGTGGTTACTCTTGAAAGGAGATTGCCTGAGGAATATAGCCAGTGCAACTCCTGGAAAATGAAAACAGATTCAAGCCTGGAACTGAAATGGAAAAATCAAAAGTTCTGGAGAGCCAATGCCAACAAATTTTAGATGTGTCTGTAAGGGGGAGAGATGAATTGAGAACTTCAGTAGATGTAACCAGGCATCTGGGAGTACACCAGAAGTGGAGAATAATGCCAGCAAGTTCTAATTTTTGTTAGTGAAGGGAGGAGAAAGTGACTCATATTTGCTCTGGGACCCATAAATGTCTTTGAGACTTCTGGACTTGGAAACAACTGCAGCTTATTTGAAAAGAATTCTATGTTCTGGATGATGCCCATCACATTCTGCTACACATCCAATTTAACATAGTTATTTTCCTGCAAGCTTGTACGACCCTACAGACCTCTCTCTTAACGTCAATGGATGCTCAAACTCCAGCAGGTTCCTCATATCTCTTGTTCCCACAAGGCTCCATTTATGGAAAATGTAGACATCCATACACCAAATGTTTTAAGTTGAACTTATCATGGTATGCCCCTAATCCTTTGTTAAATTAGTGGTATATAGGCTATGCTTATTCTTAGATACTTTTTCTTGGAAAAAGGACTCAAAGAGTCTTATACTAATTTAAAAATGCAAACATTAAAAATAAAAGCAATACAAAAAGTATGTCTGTAATATAAAATAGCAACAGCTCTTCAGAATAATAAATCATAGGAACAATAAATTGGCATAATACTGATGCATAATCAACAACCAATCAGTTGCTTCAAATAATTAAAAACAGATAAATGTCTTAACTTCATACTGAAGAAATGATAAGGTCTGGTCAGGCAGGCCTCATTCCAGTGAGCATTTCACAGAACTGCCCTCAATCAAAAAATGCCCTCTCATTGGTCATGATGCTCTGAGTCTCTTTCAGAAGAGATTATCAGAAGGAGGCGTGAGATGTTGATCTTAGAGTATGGGCGAGTTCATGATGACTGTCAGGCATTCTGAGGTTCCAAGTTTATGATTTTCTGTCAAGCATTATGGATCCTAAGCCATAAACAGCTTTCTAAGTTAAAATAACCACCTTGAATCATCTAAGTGATGGATGAGAATTTCATCACAGAAATCAGAAACCTTGGAAGCATGAAGTGGGTGCTTGGCTTTCCCAAAGGATTCCATCATGTGACAAATTCCACTATTTATGCAATGGCCATTTGATTTTGTAACTAT
Organism: Iguana delicatissima; assembly: GCA_948472985.1. Taxonomy (NCBI): domain Eukaryota; kingdom Metazoa; phylum Chordata; class Lepidosauria; order Squamata; family Iguanidae; genus Iguana; species Iguana delicatissima. The sequence goes on from CAOKZL010000772.1 coordinate 599,343, forward strand.
CCTTTGGCTTTTTAATTAAATTATTCACATGTTTGGAGTTGTATGAAAAAAAATGCATTTAACCCACGTTCCTATACAAGCTTGCCTAGGAGTAACCCCTTTTGAACTCAGTAGGGTTTACTTCTGAGGAGACACGTAAGCAAATGCTAAGCTACCTCTTTATGTTTTCCTCATTGTGTGAATTAAGTGGTGTCGGCCATTGGTTAACCTTTGCTTTACCAGAGATCCCCTGTAAATATAATTTGTTGCCGGGGTCCCTGAAGACTTAACTCTATATTTAAATTTAGATTTAGATATTAAAATGTTTGCTTAAATATCCAGATATTTGTTTAAAGTTGCTCATCAGTTGCTCAGCCTTATGCTTTATTTTCTAGTAGACAATACAAAGGAATGGAGGCTTGTTTATGATCTGTGGAGTAGCATGCTGAGATTCTTCAAGTGCCAGGAGAGTAGAATAAACTGGAATTTCCTAAAGGAAGGTTATGAATGGGAGGCAGGTTTAAAGATTAATTTCTTTGGCCCTTTTGCTCAAAACAGCACCTGAAAAGTAAGGGTCTCTGTGCTGCTTTGGAGAAAAGCATGAAAGAAATGCCATTTCCTGCCAAAGAAGCACTGAGAGAGTAGAGAGGGCAGGTGCCTCTATACACTCTTCTGCTCT